>JBBLXU010001283.1:0-600000 GCA_037893425.1 Campoplex nolae | reverse complement strand
TATTTTCCGGATGTAAAAAGAAACGAGAACTTGACGCTGTTCGCGTGAAAATTATGCCCGTGGACTCCCTCCCTTTCAACGATTTTGCTTTTGATCAGCATAACCCAACCAACAAAGGCCCTTAAAAATATTTCCGAGATCGCGCTCGGAAAAATCTCTTCCTGGAATTTTTATTTCTATCTCGAATCCGAACTTTTTATTTTCATTTTCGTTCTACGTTTTTTTTTCTTCTCTCGTCGGATTTTTTCATAATGAAATACAATTTTATTGGTTCAAGTTGAAACGGTAGACTCTACGGTGAAAAGTAATTCTCATTTTTTTTTTCACGGGAAATTTGATTTTGCGGAATATTAAACGTTTCAATTTCGACAGAAATGAAGAAAGGAAACGAGGGAGAGTAAAGGTCTTGATAACTATTTCAACTTCATTAGTAAAATAAATGGGCTACGACGTGATAGAAATCCGTATTCAACGAGCGCATTTTCGTTAGAATATCGAATCGAAACATTGTCGCATTTCGTTATCCGACAATCGGTTATCGACTGACGAAATATCCCAGAGTGCTCTCATCCTCCGGTTGTATCCTGCATTTTTTTTTTTTTTTTTCATTTAAAATTGGTAAAAATATGAGAAAGAAGTGAGTCTATCGAAATGAATGATTTTCAATTTATTTCATGTGAAAATTAATTGAAAATAAATTTTAATTTGATTCCAGGCTTATTTAAAAAAAAGTGCATAAATTGGGTCTTCATTTATGAAATATTGAGGTACAGAGTAATAAAACAAATTGTTCGATCGAGCAAAAATCAATTTTTTATCATGCGCGAATGCTGATGATCTCTTTTATTCCGTACAACTTCACGACTGCTCCCAGAGCAAAACGATGACTCGTTGATTTTACGGGTGCACGTGAATGTTAAAAAATGTATATACATTACTCCGCAGAGCTCTTTTTCTCCTCGCTATCCCTCATTCATTTAATCTCGTTTTATTGTATCTCTCTTTCGGTGCTTATCATTGATTCACCCATCCCTCGTCTCTCAATATCTCCCGAAGGGCTTTCATAATAATTGTACTTTTTGAAAATTCGAATATAGTCGCGTTTGATTGGAAAGGTCATTAAAGAACGATGGCAAATGATTATAGTAAGTGGATATAGTAAACGAAAAGTTAATTCCAAGAGGAAAGGGGGATGAGAAGGAGGGTATTAAATATTAGATTGCGGTATTGAGAGGGTTCTGTGCATGCGGCGAGACGAAGGGATTCGTGCTCTTCCAGCTCTACGGATAGTAGAAGACAATTATGACAATTTAATTCGATGAATTCGACTAGACGCGCGCGCCAGAGAAGGCTGGAAACACCAGGACCAATTTAATTTTCACCAATTCGTTCTTACGCCCTGGTGCGAACGACGCGAAAGTCAGCTGATGGTGACGAAAACGGCGACGCAGCGCCGACGACGACGACGACGACGACTACGACTACGATGTCGAGAAACTAACTGGATTTCGAAAGGACCAAGTACCTGAGGCTACGGAATGCAATTATTTTCGTCGACGATCATTTCGGCTATGCACAGAGACACCGTTGAACGAGAGAGAAAAAGAAAGAAACCGGAAGAGCGTTTAGCGATACCACAAATTTACACGCTCATTAGCTTAATAGTAATAATCTCCATTTAATTATTTCAATCGAGGTCGTAACTTGATAATTTTTTTTTAATCTCGCACAAACTTAGCATATATTCATTTTGTTGGTACTTTCGTATTCATTACTGATTGAAATGATCGATATTTCGTTCTGAATGTACAAAAATTGGATAAATTCGATGTCCGCATTACGCCCGCAGATTTGTTTTATTCCAGTATTATTTGTTCTGTATACATAAGCTTTAACGAATTAATAATAAAAAAAAAAAAATCAAAATTAACGATATTTTCCCATTAATCTCTGCTGTCCGTGAAAACATATGACAACTGGCGCACCCGTCGGAGCTATTTGATGAAAAATATTGAATATTCATGAACAGACAATTATTCCCGAAGGGACAATTATCGAATGAAAAGCGTCAAAAAGCTTCGAGCTCGAAATTGCAATATCGTAAATTGAAAAAATTCGTTAAAATACGTTTGTGGTCGCATGAATCGAAGTTTTTCAGTCGCATCTTTTCAGCGCTTCTCCATTACGAAATATACAGATGATTGTTCATTTAGCCAATCCGTATGAAACATTTCTCCTCATACGGTGCATGTTTCAATGCATATACGACAATCGGTTTTATACACGAGCAACATTGATTTCTATTGTTACGGGATACGAGCATTGGAGGTTCCTGCTTTTTTCTGCTTTTTTCACCCTCTGAAAGAATAGCCATAGAAACAAATTTTCACAAAATTCAATGCTGATATTTCAAGAGTTCGAAATTCAATTTTTCATGTTCTACAGTGTTTTTTTTCGAAATATCGTTATTTTCGTCACAGAAAAAAAAATATATATATATATGTGAAAAATCGTTCTTATTCCAATATCAGAAAACTAGCAATTAAATCGCAGTTTTATGAAACCGCAATAAAACGATGAGAAATGATAAAAAATATAAAAGATGAACCGTATAAGAACTATGAAAAATCAAAGTACCTAAAAGTCTTCGAATGAAGAGATTTTATGGCGAAAATATTAATGTAACCCTTTAAACTCGATGATAAAAAAAAAAGAACCACGAGGTCAGACGATAAAAGTCACCCTGTAGGTAAAGAATGGTCCATACGCGTATTGCCGAGATATTTGCATCGAGCTGTAACGAGAATGCATTCCCGAGTACAATGGGCCAAAATTATTGGCGCATAGAGTTTTTTTTTGTTCCATCGTCCATGTCGAACAATCGGATATATAGCAATGTAGATTTTTCGGTAGTTCCGTAAGTTCGATACATCATTCGTTTGGAGAGCTTTTGTTTTCAAATTTTTCATTCTTTTTTTTTTTTTTCTCTTCACACTCACACGTTGGAACTGTTCATACAAAATTTTCGTTCAAACATTGGTACATTGTTCGGTAGATTTAAAACGATTCGACCATTTTTGTACCGGTCCCTCAGCACGATGATGTAGATTGCAAGGAAGCTCCGCTTTTTCAACGAAACGAACTTGGGGCGAATAAAAGATAGAAAAAAAAAAAAAAGTCATTGGATTGAAATAGAAAAATCTTTTCCGCACGGTCAAAACGATCCTTGAATCTCAGAGTTCAGAGAATCAACTGACGCTTACCGCTCGCGAATATGTGCCTGCTCGCGAGAAGAACCCTCGTCGGGATCCACTCGAAATATATTGACTATTCATAATTTTTTCGATTCTCAAGTGCGTGAATTCTCTTCCAATATCAGAGAGACAGAGCTCATGCGAATAAAAATGAATGAAAGTGTGTGCTTGCGGCGATGGCGCGGACCGCCGCCATTTGAGAGAAATGAGAGAGCTAAGCCTCTGCGAAATGGGAGGGTAGGAAAGAAAGGGGTTGAACACGAGGATTTTCGCCGCTCGGGTTCTCGACCTCATATTTTATGGATCCCCGAGTGACTCCTGGGGGAATCCACGGAAGAGAGCAGGGCGTTTCGGCTCAATCAGTCGAATGTCAATTTTTCGAATAATTTAATCGAATTCAATTTGCCGGATCACGCGATTAGTCATATTTTTTTAAGCATCGCGAAAGACAGAGACGCGGGTTGAGCATATGCTGGTATTCCTCCGCGTATCGTAGAAACATCGCGTTATATATAGAGAACGCTGTGAGAAATCTATATACGTAAAGTGGCACATGTCGCTTTTTCTTTTCATTTTATTTTTATTTTTTGTCGAAGCACAGCGTGTTGTGTCAACACGAGGTAGCCGAGCATTGAGAGCATAGTTGCGGAAATAGAAACTCGAGCATTGTTGCATTGTTGGACTCAAAAGGCTGCGCAATGCGGTTATAATAAGGGCTGTGAAAAACGAGAAGAGAATTCCTTTGTGATAAAAGACAGGGAACGCTCATCATCTCACGAAAGCGGAAGCCCCTCCCGACCCCCCGGTTCGCTATACTCCACGCGACTAACCATTCGAGTACATATCTGTACATGTATCCCGGAAAAAACGAAGTGGAACGAAAGAGCTGCTGCTGCCTCGGCGGTGTCCGTTCACCCTGACGCTGCTACAAATTTCCGAGACTTCTTTCCTCGACAAGAAAAACGTTTTCCGCTTATTATCAGATGCGTCACGGTGTTGCGAAACACTTCGTAACACACAAAAACCTAATTTCTACACGATTCATTCTCATATTTTTTGAAATATCACTCTTAAATCCGCAACATTCGTCATCGCGGATTCACCAGGATCAATGAAGAAAAAAAAAACAATTATCAGAACTTTTACCGAGAGAATTTCTTGGAAAAATATTTCTAACAACCGTGCACCAAGGGGGTCGTGATGTATTGCGAGTTGGGGGGGGGGGGGTTCCGTTTCAGTGCTGGGAGAGAAGTTGGAATAAGCAGCGCTGCATAATAGAGAAAATAACGAGTCCTCAGTTGCGATCTTGGTCCGCAGTGGCTCTCCTTCCCTCCCGTTTCTACAGAGATGTTCCAAGCCTTGGCGACGCTTCCACGGCGAATACCGAGGTGGGAGCGAGAGAGACAATGTATAATCCAACAGGACAAAGCACATCGCGAGCTGCGCTAGGTACCTACATAAAACTCGTAAACGCGGAAACGACCGTTACGAATTGATGCCGCAACGATCCCGCAGAGAGCTTACCTCGACCACGCTTTTTACTCCCATCAATCGTTACGCTTTACAGTTTTTCAGCCGCCATATTACTCGGGGTGTTATGGGGTGACAACATTTTTTTGCCAATAAAAATAACGAGTCCGAAGGTGCTTTAACGACGGAGATATTTACTTTTTTGTTTGTTTTGGTTCCGTCTTGGCATTTAAACTTGATGAGCGACAGCATCTTCATTAACTTTCGGAGCAAACGAAAGGAATTTGATATCATCGCGGGTATCCGAGCCAGAGAATATATCATCGAATAAAAAAAAGTCGATACTCGTTTCTGTAGAGTCAAATTCATAAAGATATTTTGCAAGGATTACAAGCCGAGAGCTAAACCGGGCTAATTACACAAAAGACAGCCGTAAACAATACCGAGACCAGCTGCAGGTTAAACTAAAGAGTTCCGGAGCGAAGTCCGCGAGCTTTGGCTCGCTAGCCAGACTTTATTTAGTAAATACGTTCAAGGCTTCTAAGCCCATAGGCGAAGTAGGAGAATAAAGAGAACGAGAGAGAGAGAGAGAGTGGAGAGTAAAGAGCAGAATTGGTGGTGTCGGAGTTTGGTAGGAGGTCGAGGCGTTAGCAAACGCGGCGGGGAGCAGAAGGCATCCCTAATCCTGAGAAGCGATAAGTTACGTACTCAAGTAGCCGGGGCTTTGGCCTTGCCAGTTGGGTAGGTAACGCGACGGCAAAGGTAGAAAGTAGCCGTAGGTAGAGAATGAGAAAGTGGGGAGGGAAAGAGATGACTACACTTTGGTTCGCCCAACTACCGGACTTTACCTTCAACTTGGTAAGCCCGGTGCTTGGAAAGGTCTTGTTGCCCGTCCGTGGTCGCTTATCCACCGGAGAAAGCTTCACGTCCGTCGACCAGCATGGACCAAGAACAAGGCACTACCCAACGAAGGTGTTCCGAGAAAGCCATTCCATACTCTTCCGCTTTAATGATAGTCTTACGCCGACCTCCTCAAATCCCTACATGCTCTTTTTGCCACCGTCTTCTTCGCCGAACAACTATCCATGCGACTCTATTAAATATCCAGAAAAGCAATGCCGTGGCTGCGACTGAACATCATTTTGGCTGAAGTGGCCTAACAACACGGTCGTCAAAAAAAAAACAATCGAATTAGCGCGTTGGAGGGATATGGGAGGATGGTGTAATTATTCAAAAATTTGAGAAATCTTGACGACTTAACGAGATTCCTTGCTCTCAGTTCCAACTTGGTTTTTCTTTTGATCCCCCCCCCCCCCCCCATCGTTTAAGGCTGTTTGCGTCGCTCTAACGCAAACAGCTCAAAGCCCCCGCAGCGGTTAGGGATATGAGATGTCGGGTGCACATCCACCTTTTTTGTACTTCGTAATCCGCGAGATTCTTTGCATCGCGTATTCTCCGTATAAAAAGAATGAACGCAGAACTCGGATCCTGATGGTTGGTGAAGAGTTTGGATTCCAGTACCACAGCATGGACATGGGCAATAGTAGAGTAGTTCTGTGTACAACGAAAGAGAGAAAGAGACCCGATGCAAGCAGACAATAGAGAGCCGGTGCATAATGGCCGGCGGTACGTTGTCTGCATGCCGGGTCAAAAGTTCAAAGTGTGTGTCACGTTGCAGCGTATATTTCAGGATTCCTATTGATCCCCTTTTCTCTCCTCGAGCGATCCTCTATCTGGCCACACGTTTATAGAAGCCTCGTTGCTTCGACGCTGAGAGCTTCGACCGAAACTCCTTGCAGATTTAACGAATCCTAACCATTGCTTCTGTACAGGATGACCCAGAAGTTGGCCCGAACGTTTGCAAGATAACAGAACCGTAAAATCCAGAGAGAAAATAAAATCCTCACTCGGTATTTATCAAGGGGTAATAAAATTCAGAACAATCGAGTTTAAAAATACCGGAAGACGGAACAAGAGTGAGAAGTATCTGCTGCTGAATCGAGACGTGTCTTTTATTGTGACATTTGTTCGAATCGATTCCGGCTGACCCCGCAACATTTTCTTAACCCTTTCTTGGCTCTTCTCTTTGTTTTACACGTAATTTTTTTTTTATCTCGACAATTTAGAGCAGTGTTATGTGAGCGGTAAAATTGTTAAAAGAGAAGAAATAAGAGTACACATTCGTTTCAAGAGACCCAATCACATCTTTATCCACAGTCTCTCTCTTTTTTATTTTTATTTCTAACCAACGCAGCCTGTCTCCATTACCTTTGTGCTCCTTTCTTTTTCTCCCCAAATCACCGATACCGACGAATGGATGTAAGGGATCGTCCCTTACTCCTAACAAAAACGTCAGTGGCAAAGCCTCTCGTATTCCCGACTCAAGAAACGAGCATAAAACGGAATTTCCATTTTAGCCCGAGGCTCTTTCTTCCTCCTCGTTTATTCCTCGCATTTCGTGCGTTTCGTCCTCCGTTTAACCCCCCCGCCGCGCCTAAGCCAATATTCCGCTTAAAGACAAAGAAGGAGACAGGCAAAAAGAAAGAAAAGAAAAGTCGAAGCTCCGAGTCTCGTGGCGGATGTAGAAAAAAAGAGAACGTGAGTTAGAAGCTTGAAAAAAAAAAAACCTGTGTGGCCAGGCTACGTACGAAAAAAAAAGTCATCTACAAGGATTACCATCGGTCTCCTATTTCCTGATTCCCCGGATATTCCACGCATTCAGTTTCTCACTTTGTTTTTTGCTGCTCCGTCGTATTTCCGGAGCGTGAAAAAAAAGTCTCCAGCAACGGCGACAGTGATCGACAAAAATGTTGTAAGGAAAGAAATTGAATTTCATTAAATCACCGATTCCAGCATCTACGAAATGAAAATTTTCAAATTCTTTCGTAACGAGAAAACAAGATCGCCCGCATAAAGCTGCTGTTTTTTTTTTTTTTTTTTCAGTTATTAATGAATCCGGAATCATAATATATATTCAATCGAAACGTACATTGGAAAATTAATTTGAAAAATCATGATCTAACGAGCATTTTGCGAGTATGCGGAATGAATTAGCACTTCATGATATAGAAATGACTTAAGAAAGAGCATATTCATCCATCTCGAGAATGGAAACTTGGCTGGATAAGACGATAGTTTGCCGAGCTTACTTTCGGTGTTCGCCATTAGTAATAGCGGAAAGGGAGAGAGAGAGAGCGTGGGCGGAGGAGGAGGAGGAGGAGGAGGAGGGGGGGGGGGAGAGGGGTTTGGAGAAACCAAGAGAAGATCTACGCGAGAAGGTGCAGTGGGAGTGAAACAATTTATCATTCTAAGATTATCTCATCCTCCCTTGAATTTCCAAGTTCTCTGACCTCATCTCTGTCTCCCCATTTATCCGGAACTTCAACGCATATCCCGTGTGTCTTACTTGCTGACTACGGTTCGCAATCATCCCGAACAGGTATGAAATAACCTTTAGAGTAAATCCAGAGACTCGACGCGTCAAATTTCAAACATCCGCCAACAAATAGTTTTCATAATTACTCGATGCTCGCTGGCTATCGTATAACGAGCAGAAGTGTTGAAACAAAAAAAAAACACACACATTTTCGAACCTCTTCGATTTCAGAATATTGATATAATATAGAACGTTACACCATTGAATATACAAAATCGCAATTGCTAGTAATTACCATGCATAATTCGTATATGAAATTGGAAACGTTGAATAATTTCAAACAAGGATTTCATGTTAATTAGGAATGAGAGAGCAAAATTAGGGTATAAAGAGTATCAACACATGGGATAAGCGTATATTCGATTGTGAGAGTTAGAACACGGTTGAATGAAGAAATATAGGAGCGAGCAAGAGGATAGTACGAGTAGGGATGAGCTATTATGCCGGATAGTCAAATAACGGTTGGAGAACGCGCGAATGTTATAGAGCCGCGCGAGCAGCCACAAAATTCAAACTATTATTTCCGCCGAGTTAGTCGCATCCCCTCGTTCGATATACACTCGAATCGGATGATAATCCGGAATACGGTCAGCCAGCGCGTACAACAAAAACATGTCGTGTAAACGTTCTCCGCTTATATCAAATGAGATATATATATAACGCCGTAACCATTCGAATCTGTCGATATTTTGTTCGTTCAACCGTTGAAAGACTCATCGAAATGATGAAGGATATAGCAAGAAAATTTGCATTCATCAATATTGATTGGATCTCAAGTCGAGCGATAAATTTATATCGATTTCTCATTTCACCGACAATATTATCAATCAAAATATAGCCTAATTGGGATGATGTTTATGAAAAATGATCATTGACTCGCGAACAATGTCTGCCACACGAATATCATGATTTGACAAAAAGCGTTCCGTCGAATCTTTATAAATTATCAGGCTCGAACCGATGCAGAGAAAATGTCAATGAGGAAGATAAAACTGGAAAAAAAAAAAAAACGACGCTTACGGAGAGAACAAATCGAGAAACGCGTTTAGACAAATAAACGGAAAGGTCTCTAACGAAAGAAGAAAAAAAGGGAAGAGGATAAAAAGGACGTGCAGGATGGAAGATTGGTCGAGATGGCGAGACCGAACGGTCCGAGAGCTACCTATAAGGTACTCCCATAAATCAGGCAGGCGTCGATCCGCTTCTTTTTCAGCTCTCGTCCCATTCGCTCTTCAGCTTTCTATACATACCCGCGCATATGTGTATACATATATAGACGCATATATCTAATTGTTCAAACGAAACACATACGAGATTGGGGCACGATTCTCTCAACTTGTTCGTGTAGTTTGGTTAGCAGCTCCTGTACAGATGGGGCATCACACCGGATGCGCGTACATACGGAGTGTCCTCAAATTCGTTTCGATGCATTTTTTTTTCTTTGCGATCTCAACTTTTTTGGAAGTAAATTGATTCGTCAGAATCGTAAGCTCGCGATCAAGAGAAACGAGAACAGGGACTGACCACATTGAACTATTATTCCTTCGGTAGCTCATCGATGGAACGTCAAAAACAAATGTTTTTTCTCTTCCTTATGATAAGATTAATCTGCTATCTCTAACTCGAGAGCTACTTTTGGAATTCCTTGTACAGTGTGTCGAGCATCAGATAATGGAAAGTGTAACTTCCGTATAACCCTGTCGTGCTTCGACGTTACAAGAGATCCATTGTTACAGAGGACACTGTGTGGTGTCCTTTACGAGAACGATTCGAGATAGAGGAAAAGAGAAGAAATGGTAGGAAAAAAAAACGAAAAGTAGCAGAGTGCAGTGCAGGGAGGCACTGTTTTATCCCGATGGACAATGGAACTGGATAGACAAAAAAAAAAAAGTCGGCGTAGCCGCGTCACCATTATCGGCGGCGTATTCTCGTAACTCACGCTGTGAAACTTCAATTTTTTTTCCCCCATTTAGTCCATTTTTTTGAGTTTGCTTTCTCGTTTCTCGTATTGTATGTACTACATTCGGTAGCATCCATTAAGGATCGATGCAATTCGAGACGTTCTCTCGGTTGTTTCGTTTTGTTTTTTCCCCCTTTTTTTATTTCGATTTCCCGAATAAACAGAGTCGATCGATAAACGAGAATAATTACTCCAAGTTGAAAACATGCAATCGGATCCGAATGAATATTCGCTTTATCATAAATTAATATTGAAAAAATGAAAAAAGGTGGAAGCTGAAAACCGTACAAGTGTGAAATAAAAAGAGCCTCCCGGGCGTTTGCCTAGTTACGAAAATGATCGAAGCCATAGAAAAAGCTTGGGCTCCGCAGAGCGAGGCGGGTCTGCATTTTACTCGCCGGTTGGTAGGAAAAGCAGGTGTCCACCTATGGGTGCTGTCTCTAATGTCGAGGGAGCTTAATTGGATTTTATGGGCCAAGCTGTCGTCGCCTCTCTGACACCGCTATTCCACCCCGTTCGATCTTTCCGCACTTCGCGCGAGCGCGGAAAGTGAGAAGAAACAAGTGAGCGAAAAAAAAAAGACCAACGCCGGATTCCTAAAGTTCCGCGAAACACTCTTATTCCGTTGTATCATCTCGATTGTCATTTACGTTGGAAAATGAGAAGAAAAAAAAAGAAAAAAAAAAAAAAAAAACGAGACAGATGACAAAAACTCGAAACACAATTCTCAAAGCGGAAGAAGATCGTGACTAAAAGTTGTTCGAATGAAAGTCGAAAGTTTATCCGGCTTAAAGAAAATAAGAGTGAAAATTCTCATCGCATATAAAAATGCATTAGCCAATTAACGCGTCAGTTTCATTTCTACTTTCAGAGTCTTTCAGCTGACAAAGCTATTGTTGTATGGATCTTTTCTTGTAAAATAATATAAAAGCCTCCGAGAACAAGACACGAAAAAGTCGTGTCATTTATCGTCTATTTGCTCTGTCCGTAGCTCTGATGTTTTTATCGACCATTTCTCTTTTCTTCGTGTCCCTTTTTCTCGCAATATTTTTGTGTCGTATTATCCGCGCATATAATACTGTTTTTTCCGTCCGTTTCTCAAACGAGCTTACCTTCATGAACTCGTGGCAAATCATTCTTTTTTTCTCTCTCTCTCTCTCTCTCTCTCTCTCTCTCTCTCTCTCTCTTCAGCCTCACATTTTTATTAAGTTGACAATGGGTCGAGCCTCCGAACAATGCACGCTCGTTTCACCGAACAAACGAACACTATTCCATTCGCGGGCAGATGGGACGCGCGTTAATTTCAATGAAAATGGGCTCATCATCGTTGCCCCGAATCGCAAATTCTACATTTATTACTTTTGTTATCATTAACCCAAACAATCACCTTTCCTTCTCAATAATAATTAATCTTCTGTTTTGTTTTGTTTCTTTTTTTTTTCAACTCCGGTACAAACAGCATAAAAGCGAATGTACAAATACGTTTGAACGATCGACGTTTGTACCGAACAAAGAGAGAAAATAACGTGTACATTTCTGACTGAAATGAAGATAAAACGTAATACAGAATGATGCTCGGATGTGCCACTTTGTTGGCACGAATTAAATAACGAAGCCATTGCGACGAGAGCTCAAACGGAATACGAGTCACTTGGAACGATCCGGGTTAAAGGGGGGTAAAATGCGGACATTGATGTGGCTTTCGCGCTCTACCACCCTCCCGCGTACCATCTATACTTTCCTCTTTCGATATATATATCTATATTCGCATAGCCCAATTGCGAGTAGCCTTAAAACGGACGATCGATCGTTGTTTGATCAATGTCGAATCATGATTTTATTTCTCGACTATGTAGAAGCGCACAAAAGTTTTTTGACGGGAAAAAAAGTGGCTAGCACGAAAGTGTAAGAACAATTACCGATTGATATTCTGTACTTCAATTCCCTTCATAATGCGTTAAAAAACAAAAATATATTTATTCGTCAACTTTTATTTTTATCTCTCGTCATCGCACTCGTCTCATAGAGATTAGATGGATATACCGAATTTAACCGATATTCCGTCTGTATGACTAGTTTTATATTCATCGTAGCGCGCGTATGCGAAATTGCGAGCGTCAAGAAAATGCGGCTGTATACGAAAGAGATAACAAAGAGAAAAGTTTGGAAGATTCGTCAACCTAGTTCTCGAGTTATCTATATGGACGAGAGTACGATATTAATCCGCGCGCGCGAGAGAGTGGTAAAAGTTGGCTAAACAACGAACAAAAGTTTAACACGCTTCGAGTCTTTTGATAATAATAAGCTTATCATTGTTCGAAAACAATGTCTCGGCCTGAAAAACAAGGGCCTCGTCCGCGTGGAACACGAGCAAAAAGAACGGTACAAGACTCTGTTGGCTCGTCAGCTATCTTTGTCACAACTTCTACAAATTTACGTCTCGATATCTCGTATATTTATATTCAAACTATTTTCCTCTATTCTACAACGTCAATGCGATGGCATGCATATTTTCACCCGATCGAATAAATAATTTTAAGTACCTGAGAAAAAAATAGAATGTACAAAATGCACAAAGTCCATAATAAAACTAAAGTATAGTTTCAAACTAAATAATCATTTCAACACAAACAAAAATAGCTGCCGGTATAGGTATAGATAAAAAAAAAAAAGAAAAAAAATTAACGAGACACCTCTGACCTTTTCGATGTATCGCGTCAGCCTACAGCTGTCGAGCTCCCTAGCCTGATTCTGTCACCGACGGATATCCCACTCACCGACAGACAACAGAGGGTTGCTACTGGCCTCGCGTCAACTCCAATACTGTACGTTTTCCGTCAATAATAACCCCCGACAACCCGGTACCTGTTCGGGGAGCCATCCGACGATCGAACTACTAAGAAAATCTGAAATCTCTACCCTGACACCGTTCACTTCGATTCGCGAGTACGATAATCCATCATCATTTTTTTATTTTATATATTTCACCTGCAATAATTACGAGGCAATAAAACCCAATGAGAGATGGAGTTAATGGGGTTTCTCAAATTTCTTAAGATTGATTATGAGAGGCAATGCCTCAACCGACGTTAAGCCTCTCCCTAATATTTGTATTTCATTTATGAGAAAGGTAATCACGGCTAATCGATCCGGTTCCAGGCTATAAGTATCCCGGGCTCGCCGAACTATGGCAACACAACAGATGCGGAAAGAACAACAAGTGCCACGTGTTCGTTTGGCGCTTATGACGAAGAAAAATCAATAAGATAATAGCTCTCGCGGAGCAGAACTTGGAGCCTGGAAAAGAACAGTGTAGAAAAATTCTTAGACACTGACTCGTTTCTTTGTTCGAATATAAAAATGTCTAAACATTACGTTTTTAAAAGCACTTGTCTTTTTTTTTTACATCCGAGGCGCTGCTTTTTTGGACAATTGAACGATAGTGACAAAAATCTGACGTCGTCATCCCCCGCGTTCAAGAGTGCAGAATTTAAGGAAACTTTTCGAGCAGCGTGCACGTTTCGCGGGAGGAAAAAAAAACGCTTCAAATTCTTCATTCGTTCAGTAAAAACTATTGAAAAAAAAGGCAACGAACGAATTCAACTCTGCAGCGAATGAAGCTCGCAGTGAAATACAGAAAAGAGAAATAGTGTGGTCGCGGTTAACACGATAAGTTATGCATTTTCAGGAGTTCGAGAAGTCCCAGATTTTCGTGATGAAAAGAGCGATAACATGAACGCACGTTGGACGGATGTTGAGTTTCGTAAGAAGAGTGAAATATAGAGGGGGGTGTTAATGATATTTCGTGCATACAATGATTCTACGCTGGTTGAACAAATCTGAGGGGGTTTAAACATTCCGATAACGTAACTCTCGCAGTCTCGGTGGCTTCTTGTTTCCAAGTTACGCGAAACACGGAAAAGCCCTGTGTGTTCCTGGCTCACTATTGTACAGAGAGTTTTAAAAGTAAAGCCTCGAGATGGTAACGAAAAATTCTCGTTCAATATTATCTTCAGCAAGTTTTGTCGCTTTCTCCTTTTGGTTGAACCTGTATATTCTCGAGAATCGTAGTAGCTCTTTTGTTGCGACTACGTAACCTCGGGAGTCGCGAGACTCCAATTCGGAACTCAGAGTCTCGAAGAGCAAACAGCATTTCGCTTAAATTCATTCATTCCCTGCTGGCCCCCGTACTGTTTGCGGTGCAAACGAATGGTTTATTTGCCGTGCACCTTGGTCATACGTGCTGGGAATACTTTCCAACTATATACCCCCCCACCAACCGGCATAGCTTTATCGATTTTTTAACATAGTAGGATTCAAAGGTACCTCCATTAACGAAGAAATTTACCTTTCCGATTCATCCTAACCGAGTCGTTTATCTTTAAGTAAAAAATATGTTGATTTCCGCATCAGGATTATCGGCTCATAACATCACCGTCGCCCAATGACCTAAAACCTTTGCCGTTGCTTCATTAAAGATTAGCGCGGTTGCGAATCGAGGCTAGTACATTTTCAAAGAAAAAAAATGGTCGACCGAAAGTAACAAATTATGAGGATCCGATCAAATCTTGATTGTATTTAAAAAAAAAAAAAGATTTTAATTTTAGTAGAAAATTAATATCCAACGAAATATTTAGTGGCGAACAAGAAAAATAGTTTTTTTTTTCATGCTCTCATGCTGTATACGAATATTCGGTTGGCTGCATATGAAAGAGTTGATTAATGGGAAGATTCGAGTTTTAAAAAGGTGAAAAATAATTGGAGAGGATAATTTTCATTAGAGGACGACGATGAGCTGGTGATCGACGCGGTTATGTTGCCGTGGTCACGCAGCGTTAAGTGAAAAGTGTCAGTTTGGTCAGACCAGTCGCTACAACGACCGAGAGCCGAGTAGAGCGAGTCTCTCTCTCTCTGACTGATGCTTCGCTCAGTTGGCTGACGCTACCGCCAGATTTCGCACGCTCCACTGTTATACGCGGGGCGGGGGGGGGGGGCGCACACATATAGCCCGAGCAGATTTGGAACGAGCCAGGCAAGCATATGAGACTGGTATATCAGCTCTATATATCGCAATACACGTCCGTCAAACCCTACTCAACGATGCAATTCAACCTGACGTGGCAAGCTTCCAAATAGCAAGTTTCACATTTTCAACAAAATCACCCCATTCAATTAGTCCCCGCGAAGAAACGAGAGCTACGAAATTTCTAAATTCGCTAAATTCGTTCATTCGTTAAGTAAATAATTAATAATTAGTTAATTTTTATTAAATATATTTTTTCAATCGGACTTGTCGATTGAATAATCTTGATTATCAATTTCTTAGGAAGAAATGAATGATTTTAAAAAATTGAATCAGCGCAGTCGTTGGACTGAAAATATAGTTTTGAGATATGAAGAAGCGATTTATTGTGTTTTTCGAATGCTTCTCCGATTACACAGTAGTTCAACGTAAACATTTCGAGCTGCACTCGCGCTCTCCGCACGAAAGAACGAATGATTTTGTTATCTCTGTAAACATCCATTACCGAGTTTTCGTCTCTTTAGAAATACAACATAACTGTCCCATCGTGAAAAGAGAGAAAAAAATGTACAATATTTCGTTGGTGAAAAATTTCGTTGGGCTCGATTTCCGAATGTTTACTTCGTGTTATCATGCGGTTTACAAATATTGACTCAACGAAGAACCGATGTTTTCCTATCAAACGGAAAAAGTACAGTTTTACAGGAGTTTTCGATTCGATTAATCCATTTTCATATCGAGTAATAAAAAAATAAAAAAATGTATCATTCTCGACCGAGCGCCGAAAGATTTGTCTCGAATAAGTGCAATGTATAATGAAACAAAATAATGATCGATTCGCTGGTAGATTTCGAATCGAGTGTCTCCTTTATACGAGAGAAGGAACGGATGACACGTAGCTATAGTAAAATAGTGCGAATTAATTACAAAGTTTCACTTGGTCGAGCAAAAGGTAGAGAGTTTCTGTCGGAATATTCAACACTCGTGTCAATGTACAATCAGAAAATGCATAGTCATATGAGACATGTAAATTAGTCAACAGAATCTTCATCAAGAGACCGAATTCATTGAATTATTATTTACATATCATTTTTTTTTTCGATTACGTAATTGAGTAATTTTTTTCATATTTATTACTGCAAATTTCAGATGATGGATGAATTCATAAACGAATTAATCGGAATGATGAAACATTCATTTTTTCCAGCGAACGCTTCGTTTTTAATTCAGTCATACGAATTTAGCTCCATCAATTTATCTCTCTTTATCAACATTTGTTTTTTTATAATCGGGATCAAGTGAACATGAGGTTTTTGATCCGTCATTGCGATTTCACCATCGCGTTAATTTTGTTTACTTTTGAGAGAGAGAGAGGGAGAATCCTCATCAATCATAATGACTATCAGCGACTTGGTTGTTTGGTGATTTAATTAGATCGTTGAATCGAATTGGGTAATATTATAACGAGGACATCGCACGGGGAGTGTGTGTTTGCGAGTGGGTAAAGCGTGAACGGGAAGTATGATTTGCAACTGGATTTCGCTTGGTGACAACTGGACCAACTTGTAATTAACCGGGACTATTAATTATTAATAGCACATTTCTACCGACAATTATTTTAACGACGAGTGTCTGCTTGCCGAGTAATAATTGAACAGATCGTTACCAAAAGCAGCGTCAAATTTTCAGAGGAGATTTTTTAATCCACCGGAATAGCTATTCGTGTATGGAAATGAGGCCGGACGCTATGAATCCACGAGGGAAAACAAAAAAAAAACAGAAGAGAAGATATTTTGGTTGTATTTACCGTTGAGTAGTCCGGGCGAATCGTCCTATTCCAAGCGCGACTGCCAGACTCTCACGTTGGCTCGTTCCTGCTCGTACCTCTCCTAATTATTATTTCTATTTTTTATTATACAACTATTTATCTTTCTTTCTTTTTTTTAATTGAAAAATTCACAGACAAAAACAATTCATAGATCACTGGATCACTTGTCACACACTGATCGTTAAAATTCAACGATAAATAACAAAACTACCCCTCCCCCTCCCTTTGAGCAAAAAGAATAATTGAAGGTTGCTCAATACGAACGAAACTAACGATTGAAACGAGGGATATCGTATGGAAATATAACGATGAGAAAGAACGCTCTCACGTGATAAACGCGAATATCGAATAATAGTGAGAGGGTGTACTCCCTGTCGGAGCGCGTACGCGAAACTGCGGACTACGGAGATATCGCAAGCCTGTCCTAGCGCTTGCAACGTCGCTTCGGCCCCCCTCGCGCCCGAGTGGGGGTTGATAACTACCCCTGCTCTTACCGGCCGACCCGCCTGCCCACCCCTTCGATACAGCGAGCAGCGAGCCGCACACGACGCCTCGAGACCCTACAGTCTCGCTTGTACCAGCGCATACACGAGTGACTCACGGGTACACCCTTAAAATCATGTTGACCACGTTTCTCGAATATCACCCTCCGACTAGGAGCAATCGATAGATCGTGGAATTTCAAAACGAATGTTCCTTTTTCATTTTTTCGTAAGACGCATCGTTGACGAGCTATTCGATGATAAACCGGCGACCAATCGGGCTCGCCGCGCTCGCCACGCCCTTCCTCATACCACCGACTCCCATTGGCTCCGAATACATCGTTCGATATTTCCTGATCGGAGCATTTGACAAAAAAATTGTAAAGGACTTTTCTCTTCGGAATCAACTGTTCTTCGAGATGATTGAATCTTAAAAGGAATTTGAAAAGTTTCACAAATTCCATAATCAATCGTTTGAAAATAAAGTTTGTAGAATGTTGAGAGCTGACTTTTGTACGATATTTTATTTAAACGAAGCTCGAAAATGCGTATCAAACGTTTTTTTATTCCGCGAATATGGTTAAAAAGAATGAATCTGAATTGACGAATTCGTGAATGAGAGATATATGCATGGCTATCACGGTAATGGTATAGAGAAATGGAGCATCATCAGAGTTTGTGTGATACGAGAGACGATTGAAGGTGATAGGCAAATCTGTAAGGGTACTCGATATCCTTGTTGACTCGCTATCACGATCCTCGTCCACAAATATCCATACGCATATATGTATATATAAATATAGGTAGAAAGCGAGATCTATTAGCTCAGTTTGACAATAAAGTGGATTTCCATGAGACAATTCTACCGGACGTCACGAAGGATGAAAATCTAGTGTCCGATATATCCACTGGATCAAATTTGGAGAGGTACGGGACAGGTACAAATCTGTCATCGACATTCAAAGCTCTCGAGCATTGTTTTCTCCTTCGACTACCGTTCGTCGTTATCGCGGTGATGATGCGCGAGGGTTTTCGATAGTACGCCAGCGATAACGCGTTTTAATCCGTTAACTTGACCGGAAATACACCGTCTTATCCTAAATTTTTCTCTCTCCAAAAAAGTTTTCTCAATCATTCGTTTTCTACTTCTTCTATCGATCCGATACTTTATCGCCAATGTGTAAAAAAACAAAACATGAAATAATTAAATTTCGATGTTTTTTCGAAAGCTTTATTGGTAACAAAAATACAGATTTGATGAGTTAAGAAATATTTATTTTTCGCTTATCCAACGTCGATTGGTGTAAATTATGGACAGCGCAAATAGAAACGAGGATTTTTTTAGTTTTGGGACAAAGGGACGAGGTTAATTTACGTCGGAATATTCGAAAGGTGCGAATTCGTCGATTAATATTCAAACGATTTCTGTATTCCGATGAAATCGTCAAATTATTTGTTTTGTTTGAGAAGAGAGATCTGACGAGTTGAATTTCATTTTCCTGACAATAATCATCGATTGGAAAATCTTTGAAGATCATAATGGCATCGTTTTTGTTCAATAATTCAGTCACGTTGCTTCTTTCGAAAGCTATTTTGTGAGTTTCTCCATAGGTGGGTTCACTGACGAAGCAAACATTGCCGTCGATGCTTACGGCTGTAATAAATTTGATCGTTCGTTTGTGCAAACTCGTCGACGATTTTCTTACAGAAAATTCAACGCGGTTGATGACGCATCGAATTTTGTCAATTTTTCGAGCATCTTCGGCGGTACAGAAACTCGGAGGTTCGTGCGAAGGTGGCCAGCTAACGAAACATTTCATACAGTCACCCAAAAGATCCAAAGTTCTTAAAACAATTTTTTTGCAAATTTTTCTGGAGGAACACCGAAACAGAATAGTGAGAACGGCGTAACTCAAGCCTTGCTTAAGTTTGGTGAAAGTCATGATAACTCTATCGGTGATAGTCGATTCGAGGCCTTTGGCTTTGGCTAGTCTAGGCGAGGCGGATTTTATTGCTTCTATGATTTTGTTCAACGCGTCATGACTAGGAATTCCGCACATGACGTACAGAGCTCTGTCGCTTTTCAACATACCGAAAAATTTCATGTCGCGACTCACCGTCTCCGTCTGATTTCCATTTTCCTGGTAAATCTTTCCTCCACCTTCGCTCTTCCTTTCCTTCGATCTCGACTTTTGCCAAATTCCTTGGGAATCACCTTTCAGATCAAGATCCGGAATATCTATGCTTTCCGTCTTGATTTCGAAAGACTCCGGCCCTTGTGTCGGGGTCGAAGCTTCGAGGCTCGTCGTCTGTCCTGTACAATTGTAAGTTTCATGGAGTTGACTGTCCGGCGGTTCAGTTTTTATATACAACTCTTGCGGCTCCTCCTTCACCACAGCTTTCGTCTCGTCACCTCGCATCAATTTTGCAATCGTGTAACAGTGATCTAGCTCTACGATCGTCTCCAAATTCTGAGCCTCCATTTTCACCTCAAATTCTGCTTCTTCGCTTTTCACAGCTACGAAGCTATAATTCTCAGTTTCGTCCAACATCGTTTCTAAATTATCCTCTTGCCTAGAATCATTCTCCGCTGTCTCTTTAACAAGGGCTTTCATCGGGATCCTCGGCAAATTACAAGACGGTACCGAGTCTCGCTTCAAATACCTTTTCTGCGTTGGAGCATCTGTAAACCAAGCGTTCATCTTTTGCTCTAATTTTCATTCGACGAGTACACATTCTGTACTTATAAACCCATTTTTCAATCATTTTTTTTCATTATCTCGAGGAGCTTAGATTCTTGCCGACTTCTATAACGAAATTAAAAATTTTATTCCTTCTTTTCTACTTCATATTTCAAGCGTTGATCTCATTGTATTGTTAATCAACCGACAGCGAATAGTCAAAGCAATGGGAACAGATCAAATTCTTGTAAAGCTGATAATAGAGAAATAAAAAAGTTGCTGAAAATGAAGTTTCACTATTTTTTGGATCTCTTTGACTCGGTAATATACTGGGATTGAATTAATCAACTTTGCCGTCATAAAATTTACTTCCCACGTATTTGTATCTTTGCTATAAATTAACAAATATTTATGTTATGAAAAGTTTCTTTTTTCTTCAAAGACAATAATAGTGAAGGGAAAAATACGATTCTTTTGGTGGATTACAAAATCTGTGGAAACATAAAAAATGCATAGAGGGCATTGAAGTTAATAAACTTGATTCGTTTTGTACTCGAACGAATAAGTTAATAAGAAGTATTTGTGAGTCAATTACTGACCAAATATTCGATAGACAATGTAGTCATGCAGAATAAACCAATTTAATTCTTTAAGAGATTATGAATCTTATAATGAAAAAAAAAGTTTATGACTTTAAATAATTTGAAAAACAATGAAATTACACTGAAAATCACTTGTGGAAACTCGTGAGTTTTTTTTCAGCGAATAAACCCTTCGAATATGTCTCTACAACGGTGTTTTGAGAATATTTGTGCTAAGATTGAAATGATTTCTCACCCGGTAAAATATAATCACTGCGTCGAAAATGCAACGAACAAATACGAATATTATCGGTTATTTTTCTTTGCATCATCAATAATTTTCGTTGCCACGCATCGCGTCGACAAATTTTTACGTTATTCCCATCGTCGTCAACAATATTTACAAAATCGACGCACGGTTTTGGAAAGCTATGAAAACGTAAGGTTAAATCTCGCAATGCTTTGCTGTTACAACCTTGTACGGAACAACAGCATTTATTTTTTGTTGGTCGTGGCGAAAACCTTGCACCTTCTATCTCAAACATATTATTTAATTATTAACTCGTAACCTATTTGCTACCGTATATTCGAGAAAGCACCGAAATAAATACATTTGATTTAAAACCATTTTCATAACAATAAACAATAAAGTGTGACACAAAAAACAGACAGATCTGGCATTGACAGAAATTTTCTTTAGTTTCTAAAGTTGCCGTAATGGCGCTTTACGGCAGCAGTCAGGGGTTCGGTACGACAGATTGGAACGTAAGACGAGAAAGAGTCAAACATGAAACCAAATTTCTTTCGGTTCAATGCCAACCAAAATAGTTTTCATCATTCAATCATTTCGAAAAATAACAAAGTGAAAAAATCTTCGGTTCAACAACAAGCGTCCGTAAAATCGTCGGCGAATTGGGTTTTAAAAACGGCCACTAGGCGTCGCATTGTAGTTGTATTACGTTATACCATTATACCAATATGTATAGTAATAAAATCGAAGCCGTCGGTGAGCGCCGCTCAAGAGGAATCCCTTTCGCCAACGCTTTTACGGGACACACTAGACCGTCTGATTGGATGACTTCTATTTTGCCTGAGCCTGGTGACAAGGAGGTGCTTTTTCATGTTGACGCTTAAGCTGTAATTTTAGTCCGACGCTAGACGCTGGCTTCAAGCGTCAAATCGGTTCACGTGACTTGCCCTTCTACATATATTGAGCGTCAAAAATATGTAGAAGGGATTGAAGGGAAAGTCACGTGACCCGATTTGCCGCTCAAAGTCAGCATCTAGCGAAGTTCTTTTGGTTTCCTGCTAAACTCGAGAAAAAAATTAATTAAACCCTTCCGGGATCATTATTATAACTATTTTATTTCGTCAAATTTTTCGACAACAGGCAAATTTTACATTCCAAAAGTGATAAACGTATTTTGATCATACGGAATATTTGTAAAAGGATTTTTTTATTATTTCAGAATGTTGAAAGCGTCAATAAATCCGCTTGAAAATCGACAGAAGCAATATACCTAAACAAATTGTTGAATCAATAATTTCAGAGAATTAAGCAACCTTTACAGACAAAGTAGTATTGCAAAGTTTCAATCTTTAGTTTTGGAGTAACTGATAACGAACGGTCAGACCTGACAGTTCGCATTTTTCGCAATTTTTTTAATTCCACTCGAAGTACATTCAATTTCATAAGTTTGTTGGGGCAAAAGGTCAAGATAAATCATCTCGAGGCGAAATATAATTTCATCCGTACAATACTTTATTAACGTAGACAATAATCAAACATTAGTAGCAAACACATGTAAAAAGATCGAGAGATTCCAGGATAGTTGGTAAACCAGTCTCGATCTTGCATCGCTGGAAATTGCATGAAGAAAAAGAAACAAAAAATAATCGAGAAAATCGTTCAAAAGCAAAATGCTCCCGTTAGATTGAGTGGAATGCTCAGGACGAATATTATAATATACTCTCTTACTTATATACAATTCTTAGCTACGAGAAACATCAATGGAAGAGCTCTTTTCTCCCTCTCCAGTCGCAAATTCGTAATATCCAAAATATTTCACAAATCTTACTTGTCCCAGCCGAATTCAATAAATATTCACGCGTAATCGCAGGATAGTACGATCCTCGAATTGAGTGTGGAGTTCAAATTCAAAAACAGATTGTTCCTTTTAAGTTAATGCCTAAAAAATGAAGGATTTTCGGAATAATTTATCGAATCTCGTTTCGTTTGTTACCGCGCATTTTTTTTTTTTTCTTCCATCGATGCGACAGACTCAATAATTACACATCGTTAACATGATGCTTATAAACGCTCATTAAATGCTCGCTCTTTCACTTTTTTCTTGTTTCTTTTTTTTTTTTTCGTTTTTTCTTATCATTTTCATAAATAAACATTTTGAGCTGAAGATAGAGAACAAAAATGCTGTGACTTTTGTTGTCATTATTATTATTATTATTATTATCATATGAATAGGAGCAATTTGCGTATCCAAGTTTCATGCTGAGCTCTCTCTTTTTTCTTGGCCCTATTTTTTTTTTGTATTTCGTAATGTACAAACTGTTGTATATTTTTCAATCCGTGGCAAGTTCAGTCGAGTTTGGGTTTACGGTTTTTGTTTTGTTTCGTGTCTGTTTCATTTTTATCGTCATTTAAAAGTGTTAATCGGTATCCCATTCTTAACAGCTCAATCGGTACTTGATTTTGTGTGAAAAAGAAGCCTCTTACGCCATTCTAATACTCTGTATTATTTGAAAGACCGCTGCAACATACAAATAACATTTATTTTTATTTCCTTTTTCTTCACACTTTGTAACGCAAAGAAAAATGTTTTGTTTCAATTTGCTCACCGGATCCACAAACTACGAAGATGAAGAGCGCCAATAGCCATGGTCCTACCGGCGAAGATTCCTCTTGTGCTTTCTAGGATTAAAAAAAAAATATATTGATTTTTAGATTTCATTTGAATTTAATATCCGGGCAAACTTATAATAATTAGCAGGAAGAGAAGACTTGAAATACTTTTTTTTAATTTGAAATCTGCACATTCTTTGATCGGTAACGAAGCGAGTTTGACTCAACATCTACTTAAACAGATGGTGCATCGTAATAAATAAAAAAACAACTTCAAACAAGAGTCAATCGAAATGATGTATTTGGAATCTCATTGAAATTAAATATTAGAAAATTTGAGCACGATAAGTGGAAATAAATCGTTCACAAGTGATCGAAAGGAATTTTTAACGCATAACAGATGTTGGAAACGCGTGTCATAACCTAAAATACTTGAGTCGCCGGAAAATGATTTTTTTTTTTCTGACAGTCCAGAATTAGCACGAATTTCTATTATAATATGTTTACAGCGAAGATAAATGTTGTGACAAAGGATGCATCGTAAATATAAGTAGAGAATTTGACAGCCAGCTGTTACAGAGCGAACGTATATTAAACGTAATGTGAATATTGCGGTTGAGGTAAGAAAAAAACTTACGGAGGATTTGGGAACGTTACCCCGTAGGGTTATGTTCTTGGTGGCCTTTTCGTTGGCGATACGCATTCTCTGTTTTGGTGCCATCGTTGAAGGATTTTTCGAGACTTAATCAAGCGTGAGAAACTCGTTTTTCTATAAATCGTAATTGCAGTGGTTTTTGAGTATGACACCGAACGACTTCCGAGTGCGTCGATTCGGACGAGCGTGAACGCGCGTAAAGCGACTTCGCTTGACTTTTCTAAACTGGAAGCCACCGCTATACTGGCGTATAGTATGTACTTCGGAATCGTATACTCGTAACCGAGCATGCGCAATTTTGTGACACGTGAACATGGCAGGTCATAACACTCCACGAGTTTCCCGAGCTAGCCAACACGTTTTAACCACCAGAGTCAAATGAATCGTTCTACCAGACCAAAACTCAACCCGAAAAAATCTATCTCAAACCAACCGACCAACCTTATTATCATTCCGATCATGTCGGATCGTTGGTTGGTTGGGGTACCGAATTTGTCGTTTTAAAATGATCATTTGGTAACTGTTGTTTTATTTGAAATGTATAAACAATTCCGAAAACAATAAAAAATTTACGCCAAACTCTTTACACTTTGAGAAAAAAATATTCGTTTCCTATATAGTTTCAATTCGTTTCAACTGTTTCGTTATTTAAAAATAACACAGTTCTGTTTTGAATTATTTCTTTTCTTTTGGCGTCGACGGTGAATGTCGTGTGTTATTTGTTTTTCTTTTTATGGTTTGGATTTCGCTATAATTCGCCAATTAATTGATTCCATTAATATTAGAGATTAGCTCTGTAAATTAGTTTTCTGACAAGAAGTTAATTTTGCAATTATAGCTGAAATAATTAGACAAAAGCGCGAATGTTCGTTTCAACGGTTTGAGAAAACGGTATTTTGACGCTGAATTGACACGAAACGCGTCGGAAATGGGCCATTTGTACCTCTGTGAATTTGGCCGACTGATTTTGGATTTTCGAATTTTTTTTAACGTAAATCGTTTGTCGGGCTCTTGTCGGTGATTGTCGGATCAAAATCGGCGTCTGTCGGAAATAAGTTAATTGGGAAAATCAAAAACAAAAATCTATGTGAAGTTGGCCGATTTTTTTTTAATTTTGAGATATCAGAAATTTTCAAAAGCCTAATCGAAGCGCAATCGTTTGTCGGTCACGAATTTTATTGATAAAAGGTTTGTCGGATTCCGATTCATTAGAAAAATATTAAAAAATAATTTCGTGTAGTGTCAGCTGATTTTTTTCAAACTGTTACGTATTGTCCAGAGCCTAATCGGGCGAAGCCTGCATAGCAGGCCCAGCTAGTATTGAATAAAATTGTTTCATTTTACATTCGATAATGGATCAGGAAAGTGCATCGTACAATCTTTTCTCGTACGTAGGTATAATTGATTTTGAGGGACGCCATGATTTTAATTTGTCGTAAGTGCTTTCACGACAGTTTTTCTAAATAGTATATTGACTGTCAGACGAAAAAGCTTATTGTCACAAAAAAAGTGAAGCAATGATGTGGAATTCTACTCCGCAGAGAAAAGATCTCGAGGGTGCGAATCACTTGAAAATAATTTGTTTAGTTTTTTTAAGTACTTTTTAGTACCGCTTAATCCCTCCGAAATTTTTGTTAGTTTCGTTGATTCCAACTTTATGACACATCGAAAACTGCATGGAACCTGTGCCAACTAGAAAACCAAAAAAAAATGTTAAAAATGCGTTGTATCTGTTCACCACTTTAGTACTTTTTTTATGATATTAAAATAAATATTTTGCAAGTTTCAAACCAATTTTTTTATGAATAAGTTTATCAACAACCCATCCGCCGAGTTCATTGATGGCAGTTATTATTTTAGAAAAACGAAACAACTTCGTCGATTCGTTATCTTTCTTTCAAAGAGTACACTATTTTTTCTCGTAGTCGTTCATTTTTCTTACATTATATATGTTTTTAATCTTCTATACGAATAATTAACGTTTAATATTATTTCAATTTCTAAGAATACTCAATTAAAATATTGTCAGATACAGAAAAAAGATTCAATCCCGAGGACAAATATTATGTGAAAATTTTTTAACTTTTCTAATTCATTTTTTCCATTATGAAAAAAAAACCATAATTGTCAAATTATCGCTTTAAAAAGTCGATTTCGGATTTTGCCAACTTGTATAAATGTTGATCATACTGTTCTTTTTAATTCTGACTTCGGAAAGTATAAATTATCAGTTAATTTGGAAAAAGTCAGCTGACACTACACGAAATGATTTTTTCATATTTTTCTAATGAACCGGAATCCGACAAACCTTTTATCAATAAAATTCGTGACCGACAAACGATTGCGCTTCGATTAGGTTTTTGAAAATTTCTGATATCTCAAAATTGAAAAAAAATCGGCCAACTTCACATAGATTTTTGTTTTTGATTTTCCCAATTAACTTATTTCCGACAGACGCCGATTTTGATCCGACAATCACCGACAAGAGCCCGACAAACGATTTACGTTAAAAAAAATTCGAAAATCCAAAATCAGTCGGCCAAATTCACAGAGGTGCCATTTGTATATGTGGCAGAATGACCGCTGACGATGAAAAAAATACGAAGAGTGACATCGCATAACAATTTTCGGTGATCTATTCGGCTTGGCGTTTCTCGTAGTGGTCAACTTAGTAAACGAATAAACCTAGCAAAATAGAGAAACAGATGACTTTGAGGACGACGATCTTCCCAAATCGCGCGTCGACTGCTATCAAAAAGCAGCTTTCGAGAGAAAAAAGTTCAAAAGGAAAACTCTGAAAATGTCATTATATATAGGTATATATAGGAAACCCAGAAAGATGTATAAAATATGAAATAACAAAAATCAGACAACAGATGAGTTTAAATTGAATGATCTACTTAATTACACATTTACAAAAATATCAAAATATGTAGCGCTCATGAATTCTCGCTGTCACTTAAATATTTTTTCGCTACGGAATTATTTTCAATTTTCGCTGAATTGCATTTCTTGCCGAAAAATTCCTTACACCCGGTAAAACAGCAGCGGAGCGAAGTGAATGTTGAATTTATATACACAAATACATATATAAACAAAGAATGTTGTAGCGCGCGCCGCTCCCGATTCAAGAGCCATCTGACGTGGCAATAAACAAAAATTTTTCTGGTTAGGTATATATTATCAACCGCTACGAAGAAATATCCAGCGACCGTATTAGACAGCCAGTTCGTAATTTTTCTTTCGGATTTTCATGATATTTTTAAGAAATTCATGGGGCCTTATCCCCGCCGGATTTACATGAATTCGTTAGCACGAGAAACGCGGAAAGTTTGTTGAATTCGTGAGGCTTGTGTACCTGGATTGGTTATAACGAAAGGATGCCTCGTACACGTCAAATACTTGGCCTTTTGGCTCTTATCTTGCTCCCAACCATTTATGCCGACGAGCACAATCACGTTGTAAGTACACTTTCTATTTTCTCTTCCATTATTCCCGAATTTAATCGAAATCGAACAATCGTCCATAATTGCATTAAATTTCGTAAATATTCGATAAAATATTGTAATCGCAGCTCACCTCGTAATTTCACTGGCTGGCCCCGTGACTCCTGTAAATATGTCGCATCAACACAACTTTTGGTCATCGCGGTTTCGTGTTTTTGACCAAAAAATTTACGATTCCATATTTTTGACGTTTTTGTCATTCTAGCCATACGTTCAACTCTTATTCCTTGGTCCTGTATTTCCAAGCGTCCGAAGCCTTCATCAAGAACTTTTACACAATTTTATTTCTGGCCTTGTCAACATTTCGCCACCATTGTTTATTTCATTATTCGCTTCGAGTTTCATTATGAAAAATATTTTTACTCTGAGGCACGCAATATCTTTCTCCATTCCCTATCTACTTTGTTATGTTCCATTCGTCAATTATCAATATCAACGATAAGTCGTAACCAAAATTAATTCAATCTTTTTATCACGATGATGAAATCTTATAAAATGCAGAAATCTATAATTATTGACTAACAACGATGCGATCATGGTCGGTGTGCCTCTGAAACTTTTCCCAAAATAAAATCACTACCGAAGACAGTTTTTGTGTACTCGATGGTTGGAGAAAAAAAATCTGAACTTAATAACAGAAATAATGATTTTCGATTATTAATCAACTGGAATAAAAGTCTGTTTCTAAGAATCTATCAGTTTTAGGTCTTTTATTGATTACTAAAAATTTAATTTTTACCAAAGTATTCTTTTGCTTTCCAATTCTGTAGAGAAGCGAATAAAATAATAGCTAATTCCATAATCATTTTTTGTTAGTACAAGGATAACGAAGAAGTCGTACTATGGATGACCACGGTAGGACCTTACCACAACAGTCAAGAAACTTATCCGTACTTCTTTTTGCCGTTCTGTCGAGGCCCAAATCCTGTCGTAGACCATTATCATGAGACCCTTTCGGACGCTCTTCAAGGAATAGAGCTCGAGTTCAGCGGACTCAACATCACATTCAAACGTACTGGAACTTTTCAAAAAGTTTGAAGAAAATTGTATCAATGTTGATTCGTCGTCTGAAAATCTGTATAAAATGGAATTTTGCTATTTATTTTCAGACGACGTTGGAAAATCGCCTTTCTGCGAGTGTATTCTCACGGAAGAGGACACCAAAGCTTTTATTTATGCCGTGAAGCATCAGTATTGGTACCAGATGTACATTGACAATTTACCGATATGGGGTAAGCGTTTTTGAACGAAAACAAAATAAAAATCATGCTGCGTTACAAAGATTTATAAATAATTGAAATTTGGATTTTTTTGAGATGAAATTTCATAGCTACGCGCTATGGATATGCAAACTATCAGAATACGGAATTTGAAATGAAAGATTTTTTTTTCAAGGCGTTGTGGGTGAGCGGGAGGAAACGAACGGAGTGTTTTCGTACTACATATGGACGCACAAAAAGTTGGACATAGGTTACAACGGCAAGCAAATAGTGGACGTCAACTTGACAAGCGAATACAAGGTGAAAATCGAGCCTGACGCTAAAATAACATTCAGTTATGAGGTGAATTGGCGAAAGAGCAACATCAAGTACAAAGACAGATTCGACAAGTATCTGGATCCGAACTTCTTCCAGCACAGAGTGAGAATTATCTTGATATTATAATTTATGAGAACGAAATATTAGCTTTATTGTCGCGAATTATTGAATGATTATTTTTCACGAATTAAGTTTCAGCCAGAAACACATAAAATCGAAAAAGTAGTTCTTCGGAAATCCAAACGAAGATTCAGACATAATTTTTTTTTCTGCAAACAGCATGAAAAAACTTGATGATTTTGCAGATTCACTGGTTCAGCATATTCAACAGTTTCATGATGGTAGTCTTCCTGGTTGGATTGGTCTCCATGATTCTCATGCGAACATTGAGGAAAGATTATGCTCGCTACAGTCATGATGAAGAAATGGACGATATGGAGAGAGACTTGGGCGACGAGTACGGATGGAAACAAGTCCATGGTGATGTTTTCAGGCCAGCTAGCCATCCGATTGTCTTTTCTGCATTGATCGGAGCTGGTTATCAGGTTTGTCAATGAAATTTTCTTAAAGATTCAGCAATTTTCGATTATTCAAACATTTCTATGATAAAATGTTGTGCTTTTATGACTAAACTTTCATATGAAAAATTGATTTGACATGAAATAATTGTAACCAGGTAACAGTGGTGGTATTTAGCGTGATAATTTTCGCGATATTGGGAGAGCTCTACACGGAACGGGGTTCGATGCTTTCGACGGCGATATTCATGTACGCCGCAACGTCCCCGATAAACGGATACGCCGGCGGTGGTTTATACGCGCGAATGGGTGGTCGAGTCTGGATAAAACAGATGATATTGAGTGCATTCATGTTGCCGGTGCTCGTTTGTGGCACTGCCTTTTTCATCAATTTCATCGCCATTTACTACAACGCCAGTCGAGCTATTCCGTTCGGTTCAATGGTAAGACGAAGAGATATACAAAAATTCATGCAGGATGAAATTACGAGAATGATTGCTTAATCAAGTATAATCCGCAAAAGAAATATATAGTTAACGTTTTTCAAGTTTTGTTTGTTTAAATTTTCTTTCAAGGTCGCTGTAACGTGTATCTGCATTTTCGTGATATTGCCGTTGACGCTAGTCGGGACTATTCTGGGTCGGAATCTCGCTGGAACGCCCGATGCACCCTGCCGAGTAAACGCGGTTCCTCGACCAATTCCTGAAAAAAAATGGTTTATGGAACCTTTGGTTATTATTTTGCTCGGTGGAATACTTCCCTTCGGCTCAATCTTCATCGAGATGTAAGCTGCTCCTTAAATCTTCTAAAATATTCATTGACTCAATGTAGTCTTATGATTTTTCCAAATTTTTATTAACTATTATTATTATGAAATTTCAACAAATTTTCTTTCAATTTTCAGGTATTTCATTTTCACATCATTCTGGGCGTACAAGATTTATTACGTGTACGGTTTCATGTTGCTCGTATTTATAATATTGATGATCGTAACCGTTTGCGTGACGATCGTGTGCACGTATTTCCTGCTCAATGCCGAAGACTACAGATGGTAAATATTTCATTTACGCAATATTTATTGTACATTATTTTACTTGTTGCGCAATTTAACCTGAATTTCGAATTCATTTATTTTCTCCTCAGGCAATGGACGAGTTTTTTGGCGGCTGCGTCAACTGCGGGATACGTATACTTTTATTCGTTTTACTACTTTTTCTTCAAGACAAAGTAAGTTGTTTAATCTAACTTATCAAATGTTCTTATTGAATTTATTTGAGCAATTTATTTGAGCAATTTTGTTATTTTGTTCAAATACAAATTGTCCATTGATTCTGATTTAATTTCTGCATTCACTTGATTTATTTGTGCAAAAAAAGTAAATAATTACTGAAATTTTATTGTTTTTTTATTTTCAGAATGTATGGCCTCTTCCAAACCGCGTTTTACTTCGGTTACATGGCATTATTTAGCTTAGCCTTAGGAATAATGTGCGGGACTGTTGGTTACATCGGCACCAACGCTTTCGTTCGTAAGATCTACTCTACCGTGAAGATAGACTAAATCCTCGTCAAAAAAAGGGACGCCTCAAATTTTGACTTCTCGTCGCAACATCAGTAAAAAGAAGAAAAAATAGAAATCGTGAATTATTGAGTGACCATGACGGGGGATATCCGCATTGTTTTCGGTCATTTTGAACAATCGTTGTCACACGACGGCTCTCGATTGATTCCTATCTCGTCCTATTCCGACAAAAATGAAGAAGCAACCTGGACTAAACGCCTGGTAATACTTGTGAATTTTTTCTTTTACCCAGGAGCGGAAACATGATTTTTCCTTTCGACGATTCGCTTTCGAACCAAGTTTCGCGAATTGACGTCGTTTAAATTTCTCTCAATTTTTTTTTTTTTTTTTTTTAATATATAGAGAAATAAGTATATGTTGAAGACATACTTCATTAAACAACTGGTGACGATTGTAACATAGCCGCAAATATTTCGGGACCTCTGTAACACGAGGTGCAAGACTAATCGAAGAATTAAAAAAAAAAAAACAAACTTAATTCATAATTATTGTATGTGAGGAATTCAAACCCCTGGCGTAATAAACATAAGTTAATTGAAATTGTACAGAATTTATTCATCCATAATGTTACTTTTCTTAACATTTCATTCGCAGCGGATGATCCTTTTCCTTAGATTTATTTTTTTGCAATTCGTTTTCATAATTATTCGTTGAAATCTTTAATTATTCAAAGACGTAAGAAAAAAAAACAACAGAGATGTTCCGAAATACTTGAGAAGAAGCATCGAAAACAATCACAAACGACCTACGAGTGCTGAAAATTATTTAAAAAATCGGAATTCGATGATATTCTAATTTTTTAATCTGGTTGAAATAATAACAATTGAATATAAAAGTTTGGAGAAAAAAAATCAAAGTTCGATGAAGATGTATGCACGAATCGAGTCGCGAATTTTCTCATAGATTTGTTCGGTCGTGGTAGATGAAACAAGATAATCGAGGGATAAGAGGGCGGCGCTTACACCTCGTGGAATCAATGTTACGATAAGGATCGAGCTTTCACCCATGATGAGAGATTTTAGTTCATACAGAGTGAATCGCGCGTTATACTCGAGTGAGCTTCGCTCGTATGTCGGGGTTGACAACGATCTCCATTTAATTATTCTCATTTCTTTGTCTCTCTCTCTCTCTCTCTCTCTCTCTCTCTCTCTTTCTCTTATGCCTCCGTACTCTTCGATGTGATGTATGATTTATTCCGATTACCGTGTGTTAATAAGTATTTCTAAATTTCGACTAATCTGTATTTTATATAAATATATGTAAATAACTTATCGACCTGAAACATATTGACTGGTTCTCAATTCTTCGCTGCTCTACCGATTATTCGTACTATTTTTGAAGCAATGGAGTGTTCGCTGGGCGAAGAGGAATCCGATAAGGTAAATTATATTTCTTTTACCTTCATATAGTAGCGTAATTTTTTTTTTTTTACATAATCGTAAATGCGAATAATAATATACGAGATAAAAAATTACTATAAAGATTAAACATGTATTTATTATAGAACAAAGTTATCATTCACAAAGACAATTGTATATCAAAATTTGATTAGAATTGTCAACAATGTCTAGGAGCAGAGCTTAGCTTAATACATAAATCCCAATTTCGTTGCCATGGACAAAATCGAACTCGAATAATATCCGAGGACGAAAAATGTAAACAACAGAATATCCTGCGAAAAATATGGCACGTAGAGCGTCCGAATAACTGGAAAAACATTTGAGGCACTCAGTCGTTTGTTGATATTAGAGCAGGCCGGACCGCGTTCGTTGACGCTTAGAGGACAAGTTATTTTTCCTTTATTTTACGAACTTTGAATAGAGAAAGTAATAAAATTATTTCGTTATGATCGAATATTCAACGATTTCGATAGAGTGCGCGAAGATTGTAAAGATTTTTGCGTTTGTGGATTTTGAAGAAAAAAATATTTCATCTCGATTTATTTACTTTCGATTATCAACTCGAGAAAAGAATTTTAGTGTGACGACGTGCGTCAAACTCGTCGAATTCGTTTGGTTTTTACCGTGCTGATTCGAAACTCGGAATAAATTTTCTTATTGAATTGATTTTCGGAAATGACAATGATCTGATATCCTATACCTATATGGCGGAGAAACGATCGTTTCGAAAGGACATAAATTCGATTGAGTTACGATAATAATTTTTGTTTTGTTTTTCAATTTCATTCGGCGTGTAGTGCACATCGATCGAATCGTATTTCGATTATCGTACCTTCGCTGAGGGTATCACATTGTTCACGATGCGAATGATATTTCGCATAACGCGGCGACGAGTGAAATTAGTCGTTGATTATTTTTGTCCTTTGATCGTTTTATTTACATTGGATGACCTATATCGAACGTAATAAAAGTTACGTAGATTTGATTTTTCTCGATTGGAAAGAACAACAGTTCAATTTGGTGGAATTCTATCATTTTTGTTTCGATGAAAATTTTCAAACAAAAATAATGCGTTCGATTTCCGACAAATGCGACAACAAAATAAATATGTAGTAGACGACTTTGATCGAATGATATTTTCATCGACGAATCTTCCTTGAGCACACTTTACGAAGAATTTTTTTCTCGATCGAAATTTGTGTCATTGACGAGAGATTCGAGCGTGACAATATCATCAAGATGGCCAAACGTAAATTTCCCAGTTACTTCAGTGAGGTATTTCAACACGAGATATTGCTTTTTTTCAATCATTTTTGCCAGCAATGTTATATCGGTTTCGGACATTCTCAATGAATAATAAAAAAAGTGATAACGCTGAGAATTTTATAGCAATTATAAAACAAGTGATAATATCTCGAAAAGAGAAGGCATTTTTTTTTTTTTTTTGTTAATTCGATTTCGTTACAGAAGAGAGAGAGAGAGAGATTAGATAATGAACTCTTTATTCTTATCACCGCGATGATGGAACGGTCGAAGTAGAGTTTGTCGCTTTTTTTTATTCGCACTATTTTATATTTTGTTCCTGGTAAGGTCGATTGCGAATACTGCGAAAATATATAGGAATACGTTTTTTTTTTTAGCCGTTGAAAATGACTCATTCGCAAGGACGATAGCCATTGATTATTATCTACGATATCGAGCAGTGATCGAGTCGCTTAATAACAGATAGAAAAATAAATTCCTTTCAATGCTTTTCGATTCAAAAACTCGTTCTAGGTGATTTAGTTTCAGTTTAATTATTATTTGTTTTTTTTAAATTCATTTCTATAAAAATTCTTCGTCAGAGCGACGAAATCACAAGAGAATTAATAACCGATGAATTGAGAGTTTTTTAATTCTCTGGGATCGCGAAACGATTAAAAAATTAAATAATTCAAAGTCGTTTTTACTGCTCGTATGTCGAGGACCCCGGTCGTTGAACTTTCAATGGGCAACGGCTTTTTTTTCTCGTCACCGTTCACGATGATTTTTTCATAAGCGGAAATCGATTTTTGAAGGTACTGGCGGAAGATGATACGGAGGAAGATGATAGCGCGAGCGATAACGAAATAAGAATCGCCAAAGCAATAGTCGAGAAACGACGACGACGACGCGTCAGTGACGTGATCGACAGTCACGGTGAGCATGAGGAGTTTATTCCCGAAGGTTTCACGACGCCCCGACGACACGATGGAAGCGAAGTCGAAATCGTACGTTTGGAAAAAAATCAATTCGGTTTTACATTATTCCATGCCTTTTTTTTTTATTCTCAACAACTAAATCTCCATTTAACGATCATAATTCATTTTCTTTCACTTTTTATTTAGACATCACCCGACCAAGGCTATGCCACAACACCCGACTTGAAATTTACACCGGATTGGCTAAAAAAAACACGTGACCTATCGGACGCAGCGCCAAATAATTTTGATGAAGCATCCGGTATCTCCAGGAGGTAAAAATTTTCATGGATTATTATTATTTTTATTTTCAGTTTGCGTCTTATTAGATGTTTTTCAAAATTCATACGAAAACTTGAGTTGTTGAGAGGATATATATGATTTTCAATAAAAATTATTCTTCATTGTAATGAATGATAATATTTCAAAATGATTGCTGCCCTGCTCGAGAAATGAAAGAAAAAAGTTACGACGATGTTCGTATGACATTCGAACCGATAATAGGAATATTTTTCTTACCGATCTTTGAGTTGCAGTAACTCAACAAACGTAACTGCTCCGATGCCTGTGCCAATGGACGCTGAGCGTTACAACATGAATCATAAAAATCGGGGAAAATGTGTCGTCTTCAATCACGAATATTTCGACACGGGTTTCGAAGATCGAGCGGGATCGAGCGTCGACGCGAAAAAGATTCAGCAAACTTTTCTAAATCTTGGATTTGACGTAGAAATTCTAGATAATCTTGTCCACGTCGAGGTTATCGACAAAATAACAAAACGTGAGCTTATTTTGAGCTGATTTTAATCGCATTTATTCAGAAAACTAAATTCGTTCTCTAGAATTATTATTACCGTCAAATTTAATGCTACTTATCAATCCGTAATACGAATTAATGCGATCCGACTATTTGAAAAATTTCTATCTTTCTTCATTGCTCACAGGGTAAAAAAAAAAAAAATTTTTTTTTTAAATTTTTTTACATCTTTTCCAGTCAGCGAAGAAGATCACGGAGACTCCGACTGTATCTGTATATTCGTGCTAACTCATGGTCTGTCGAACGACATGATATTCGCAAAAGACGTGGCCTACAAAGCCGACAAGATCTGGAAACCATTTACCGCCGACAAATGCAAATCTCTCGCTGGAAAACCCAAACTTTTTTTTCTCCAGGTATAGTGCATCAAGTCCGTGTGCATGCTATTTTTATTCGTGATAAACAACGCTTGTAACATAATTTTTTATACTTTTTGCCGCCTTTTTTTATATTTGAAAAATATTAATGTTTTTTTTTTTTTTTTTAATTTATTTTTTATTTCTTTCAAGATGGTATATATTATTTTATGTTTTCGGACCAAAGGCATGTCGCGGTGATGAATTGGACGACGGCGTTACTCTGGCACGTTCGCGTCGATACGGAAATTCGGAAACCGATTCGGTCGTCACGTCTTACAAAATTCCAACCCATGCCGATTTTCTCATTGCTCACAGTTCCGCACAAGGTTTGCATTTCATTTTTTCCTATCCAATATACGCACTCAGATACTTGGAACATAGAATTTTACTCTCAAGATTAAAGTCGTTGAAAAAAAACGCCTGCACATCCTTCCCAACACTCACGATTCTACTTCCGATAATGAATTATACTTTTTTTTCTTTTATTAATTAATTGATCAAATAAAAAGTTGAGTCAAAGATCCCATATTTTCGTTGAAAATGTAAACATATATTATTTTTATTATTTACTCCAGTCGTTAAACTTGAATAGGTTTCTACTCGTGGCGAAATCCAACGAAAGGTACGTGGTTCGTTCAATGCCTGTGCCAAGTTTTGGATCGATACGCCGATACGACAGATTTGTTGAAGATGCTGACGATAACGGCTCGAAAGATATCCACCGAAAGATCGTCTTATGACGATTTAAATCCCACGGAAAGTGGAAAAAAACAAGTTCCTTCGATAACGACGATGCTTCTCAGGGATATTTATTTCACCCCGAAATAAAGAGCTACCGCGCGAACTAAATAAACCCTCGAATTACTTTTTCGAGCGGAAAAACTGTTCTCGAGTCGAATTACCCGCCTAATTTTTCAGCAACAAAGTTTTTTTTTGTTTATCCATTCGAAAAAGCGTGATTCCTGCATCGAAACGGATTGAAAATTCATTTAAATTTTTCTTCACTTTTCCAATGATTTTTTTTTTTTTTTTTTTTTTTGTTATTTCTCATAAAAACAAATTTCAATCGCAACAATCATTTGAGTTATTTAATTAATCTATTTAAAAAATAATTAATTTATACTGTGTATAAATTTGATTTTGTTATATCGTTTATCGTTCAAACGAGTAGAGAAAAAAAGCTTTCTCCAAGTAACGTTACTTCGATCAGTTATCGTTATTCAGTTTGTAATTTTTCTAATAAAATTCATACAGACCAATATGCTCTGATTCATTATTATTTATTAATAAAAATGCATTTTTTTTCGATTCGGGGAGACGAAATTGCAACGGAGAGATCAATTTTTATTTATCCCAATATTTTAATTTTTTCACCTTGAAACAGAGATCTAGAAATTTTTCAGATTTTTCATATTTCCATGATAAATCATGAAAAAAAATTTTAGGATCTTTCTCGGTGTTACCGCATCCGTTCGGACTTGCGATCGAAAATTTTGTCAAAGCTGTCAAGCGGTCTGTGAAGAAGAAAGAAAAATTTCCTTCTCTTCTTTAATCGCTCAGCGATTTATTTTTTCAGTGAGCATTCATTATCCAGTAATAATGAAAATCTACCTCATGGATTCGAGCTTTTTCCCCATTATATTATCCATACGACACATTCGAGTGGATATCGTTCGTGCAATAGAGAACCCTGCTCACAAAATCACTATTTTCTTTTGGTTCAGCGAACCTCCCTTCCGACCAACGACCACGAAACGTTATGAGAGCTATGAAAATACGATTGACAATTATTTTCTTTTCTTTGCTCTTTACTTCATGCGTCTAGACGCACTTTTTTCAGCTCTTACAAAAATCTTTCTCATCATTTTTTATAACTCAATTATATTGAAAAAAGTAGTTTTAATATCGCTCCGATGAGCGGATTAACGTAACGTTGAATCGCATTAAAATTTGGATCCATTGATACAAGCTGTACGGATTAAGGGGTCTTTTGGGAACGTGATCGGGAAAGCTTATAAGCAAATGACGTGAGAATGCTATTAAAGAGCGAGATATTGATTTTCGATACTAGCACAATTTCTGTTAATAAATATAATTGGTTCTGCTCGCAGACCTCTTATTTCCGCTCGTAATATCTCCGATCGATTGACCTTTTTGGGCTTTCGAACGCGTTCACCTTATGAGGAGAAAGGTACGAAAAAAAAATTATTTGTCACGCGTTTCAATTGAAATCGTTTAACAAATAAAATTGCCAAAGTATTTTTCAATCGTGTATCACGTATGAGATAATCAATTACTCCGTTTATTGCGATGAAAAAAACGTATTATCATTGCATAATTTTGATGCAACGATTCCGAGAAAGTCGTGTGTTTTCGCTCTCGTCTATCGTTGGGACATAAAATTTCTTCATGCGACAAACCGTTGACGAGATGTTAATTACTCAAAGATAATGGAACGAAGCTATGAAGGAAAAAAAAGAGACACGCGTGTGCTCCTCCGATGCTGGGGACTGCCCCGACTTCCGGGCGTTTATTTTACACCGCAAACGCCGGATTGGCTGTATAACCGATGAATAAATATCTCATTAACGATGAATCCGGAGAAATATGGATAAGGAGTTTAATGCTGAAAATTTTACGATCCGGTTAGTGTTCGAGCCTGAAAGCAGGGGGAAACGATTCATAGAAGCAGGAGGCTATACGTAATGCCGATGCGAAGATCCCTTTTGCGGTAAGATATTACGCGTAGATTGAAAGGGAAAATAAGGTAATGTTGAAAGGGTGAGAAGCTTCGGCTTTCTACACGTGTTACATGCACACAGGGGTAAAGAGCTCAAGATTGCTCGTGTTCACTCGAGATCAACCCCCCGAAGCCTGGAGGCAGGAAAAGGGTAAACTGGAATACAATGCATCGTCCAAGTGTCTCAGCCCGATATACACATCGTTCGCGTAATTATCTGAAACAATATCAAATAATTTTCCTCCAAACTGGATCTACTGGAGCCTGCTTGAAACCAACTCGCGGTTCGGTTCGAGAAAAAAAATCAGAGTTTCTACCGAAATCGGCTTTCATAGGAAATTATAAAATTATATTTATCGTTAGTTCAAAATTTTTATGTTCCAGATATTTATTTATCGTATCGCAGCAAGCGGATTCGAAACAATTTCAGTGGCGTAGTAAAAATAATCCCTTGTATTTTTTTCATTTTCAACGTAATTGAAACTGAGTCTCATAATAATGTTTCGTGCAGTTTCTTTATTTTTTTCTTCCAAATTTGAATCTTTCGCTCCTAAGTTGCAGCAGAGTACTACTTTGTGCCCTGCGCGGGGTACGGAGCCACGAGATGATCCTGAAAAAGTGTACAATATGACTAATTTGATAAGTATAGCGGAGAAAAGTTAGTGTAACAGTAGCGAGAAGCGAGGGGGGGGGGGGGAGAGAGAGAGAAGCTGTTTGGTGGGGAAAAATAAAAAAAATAAGGAACATAAGAGTGAGGAGCGTGTAGGGAGAGCAGCGGGAGTTTGCGCGGACAGATCAATACTCCGGCACGTGGATCTCACTAGCCAACCACCCCTGTTCTTGGTCCAGAGCATCGCAGCATCCACCACCGCGAACTCTCAATCCCTCCCCCTAGACTCGTTCGCGTTCTCTCTACTCTTCCTGTTTCCCTTGGTGGATGCTGGATTCTAAAACACCCACCGCACTCGCATTCAGTAGGAAATCGTACACGTCCGACGCATCTCGCGTCAACCGGCTGCTTCATTTTTATCACTCGTACCTTTTATAAGCCGCCTTATTATTATTATTTTTATTTTTATTTTTTTTCTTATTTTTCCAAACTTTCGTCCGTAAATCATTTTGATTTTAGACACATTTTCGTGCTAATCCGTGGGTGCAACATTTTTTTGTGAATCCGTTGCGAAATCAAGAGGCGACCAGCACCATTCGAATTATCACCGCGAGATGATCAGGTGAAACTCGGGGCACGACTTCCCTCGACTTTTGAGGGTCCGGACGCCGGACTCCCAGGTGAGCGGCTTACAACCGGTATTACACAAAAATTCATTATTTCTAATTTATATCTAACACACCGCTGCGTTACATTATTCTCTTCTCAATCCTCATTGTAAACATAATGGTAGTACGAGTAATTTAATTTTTTTTTCATTATATCAGGCTCGATTTTTTTGAAAGCTTTTTTTTCAATTTTTCGTACTCGATGATTTATCAAAAAATAAATTTTCATTTCAATCAATTTTGAGTGTTGAACGAATCCACGTTCGCTTTTAAATTTCAAAAATGTTTTTATACTTTGATATTTCGATGTATCGTATACGAAAAATCGTTTATTAAAGTTTGTCGTGTAAATTGATGTTCTGTGTATAAATAGAAATGTACAATGGGAGTGAAACGTCAGTGGGTCGACGGAGAAAAGGAGGATACACGATCGAATAACACCGATTGCTATTCGATATTGTCATTCACCCTCTTCTGTCGTTTTCCTCTTTGTCGTTAAAGGGCCTCGCCGGGCTTTTATCTCGTTACTATAGTCTTCGCTGAACAAAGGATAACCGTTCTCTCGATCGTTAATGCGTTATTTTAAAATAGAAAACAATAACAATGTAAAAAAATCCCCGTACCTCTATACCTCTATATCACACTCAATTATTTATTTTCTTTTTAATTTTGGATCGCGAGTAAAATCAATTGGAAGCGATCTAAAAATATTCATCCCGAATGAAGAATAATGGAGAACAAATAATCGTTTCACTGTTCGAAATCTCGGCAAAAAAAAAACTTGTCTTTCATCTCAATAACGTTTCTTTATACCGTTGAAATGTTTGCCGCTATTTATGAATTAAAGAAAAAGGAAAAATTAATCAGATACGAAGCGCTAAACGAGTACACGGGTTTGACGTTGGTTCTCGGTCTGTCGCGGCGAGCTCAGTGCCGCCCCATTTTCGATTCAGCATCCGCAGCGAGCGTATGACAAAAGTACCAACGGAAGCTCTTGCGCGCGGTTCGCGTGTCAATTTACCCGTGCATGGAACAGGCATTCAACCCAGGGAAAGAAAGAGCAGAAGAGAGAAAAAGCTTCTTTCAACCGAGTACGCATTATAAACTGTCGATTCACGGAGGCACAAACTCCCCGCGGTATATCCAGTGATGGACCATTCTAGCGTGTCCATAGAGCTATGTTCATCCATCGCTTCTACAACTGCATGACGAGAGCACTTTAAAGTGATTCAACTACCTATCCAACCAGACTATTTCACGTAAACTCTTCCATTTTATTTTATTTGCCCTCAATACGTTGAAAGAGAGAGAGAGAGAGAGAGAAAAAAAGAACAGCGATAAAGTCCCGGATGAAAATCACTGAAATGGCAATTAATTCTCATTATATCAAGAGCCCTATTAAATGGCGGACCTCATTATACCAATTCAGAATAATTCAAGTTCGACTATTACTTTGAATGGTAATTAGGATAAATCTCTGAATCCATCGCTAATTGATCTCAATCAGAATTTTCGGGATGAATTAAAATTCGGTCGGTTAATCTCTAATCCTAAATTGAGTTATTAATCCTATAACTCCTGTAGAAATTAGCGCCGCGAATTGGTAATTGCTCCGTACATAAACCTCTGAATTCAAAAACATGGATAAATTGCGATTTGATAGGAATCAGAGACAAAAAAAAATTCGACCCTGAAATATTTGTTTCCATGAAACGTCTCGCATCTCGAAAAATATACCCTTAAAATATATCGATTGAGAAAAATATAGATTCGTGCTTGTATCGTAGAGGAAGCGAGAGGATCGTCGTCCGCGTTATTCGGAGGAACGAAAATAATAAAAAAATAATAAAAAATTGACAAAGAGATAAGAGTAGAAGGGTTGCGCCGCTGCTGCTCGAAGGGTTTCCAGCCCTATGCTTTTTCCCTCCATGTTTGACAATTCTTTGATACGGAGCACGAACGAGCAGAGAGCAAACTCGTGTGAGATAAAGTTGCATCAAATGCACTTACCCTTCGTAGAAACTCGGCGCCCTTTAACCCGCGACCCCTGAACAATCCGTAATCCCAACTTTCGCGAGCTTCATTTTTTTTTCTTCTTTCACTTTACATCGTCCAATCACTTCTTGTCTCTGTGATTTCCGGAAAGTTCTCAATATCGTTTTCAAGATTTACAAACCTCCTATTCCCACAGAAGAAAAATCCTCTTCAATTTTTCTCCTGTGCTCTTCGTTAACGAGATACATATTAATTAATCAGTGCGCTAACCAATCGAACGCTTTGTCGTTCGGCGCTCGCTTCTCCCACTTCTTGCTATCGCCCCTCTCGATTGGGCCCAACAAATTTATTAATATATATCATCAACGACGCGCATTTAAGAGAAAAATGGATCAAGACTTTTGCCTTCAGAATTTTACGAGACAATCTTTTTTATGAAAATCTATACAGCCTGCTTTTCTTTCCACGCCGATGGACGAGTAGAGAAGAAGAAGAGGATTCTGATGATGTCACGCTGCATGCATATCGTTTCTCAACATTTTTTAACGCCACATTCGATCGCGAGGTTCGTCTCTTTTTTTTCGTTTTTTTTTCTTTTCCAACACATCGTACGACTGCGTATAAAATGCAGCGGGCAAAGATACGATAACCGAGCTGTGAGCACACTCGAATCTCCATCCGTGAATCCGCACGCGTGAATATTCAACGAAACCTGAAAATTTCAAGGAGATATATACAAATATTTGAACAAGTAGAAAGGTCGACGAATTTAAAAGTGGATCGCCTGTCGTCTGAGAAGTTGATATCGCGGCTTATCTTATATCATTATCGACCATACCGAACGATCCAATTTTAGTTTTTTTTTTTCTCTAAATATCACATGATCTTCGAATTTTACAAAATCTACCACTTGTTCGTTCGACCTTCGGGATAGCTTGGAATTCCAGGCCACGTTTTTTTTTTTTTTTTCGTCAAATCGTATAACTTTATCCTTTCTACACGGTTTCCTGGACACGAACGCTTTGAAGGGAAATTTCAATATCGACAGGATGAATCGTGAATGGATATTTGTGTAGCTGACGAAGGGAGTATGAATATAACGTGGGATGAGTACTCGGTACCGTGCATAATATTTTTTTTCATTCAGTCCACATGCTTTCCCGACGTTTGAGCAACCTTTCAAAGCTAAAAGCTTCCCTATCAAACTTCGTATCAATAGCTTCGAATATAAAACAACGAAAATGGATTATTCATAAATAAAGAAAATCATCGTTCCATGCTGGGCGAGTAACGATGTTGCGAGGGAAAAATAAAAAAAAAAAATAATAATGAAAAAGTTTTTTGTGGTAAGAGGATATTGTATTTTCTCGCTAACAAGACTTTTCCAGTATTTATCTTTCGCGATCTCTCTGCATCATAATATAGACACGACAATGAAGTTACAATTATTTTAATAGAACGAACAAAATTTTATTCACGGTGCTGTATATTTTTATATTGATACTTCAGCTGACCATAAAGTGAACCTTTCTACTTTTACCTACTCGAGGCAGCTAGGCTCAAATCTGTTCATCTTCATAGATAATGTTCTGATTTGTTGAAAATTTTCAAAAAATACTTTTGAAATGCTGTACTTTAAGAAAATGCAACAAAAAAAAAAACGTTTTTTTGAAAATGCTGACTAGCCCTCACCCCTTGAGTTCGGTAAATCGATAGATGATTAAAAGCAGCATTCATCAGCCTGGAATTTTTACTGATTTTCTCAAAACCAATAAATCAGTGGCGGAACATAATATTTTTTGTTTGTGGGATATTTATAAATAAATAAGAAGCATCACCGCGGTTATTAAAAAGAAAGAAAAAAGTGTTGAGCGCGCGGTGTCTATCGATAAATGGTCCGGTATAGTCCAGATCGAAGCTATCGAGCTTCATGGGCAAATCGATTCTATCATAATCGCGATCTGCTGCGTCAAGCTCCTTTGACGATGAAGGTTGCTTGGGTAAAGATCGTTGTACAATGTCTCCTATCCGTATGTTCCAAGTTGAGAGCGCGGTCATAATGATGCGAGGTTGATGTGTTATGTCACACGGAAAGACCTCAACGACGCGCAGCAGGTTGATGGCAGGTGTTGATGTGTTTGTGGAAAGTAGGAAGTTAGAGCACGAGCTAAACTCTGTGCGCATCATCCATAATCCCCGTCTGACAAACGATGCGTACTAATTAGTCGACGAGACATTCTACGTCCCTGACATTAAAGTATCGTAGGTATATATTTTCTATGGTAGAAAATTCTCTTGTGGAATGCAAAGCGATACAAATCTTGGTGAACATTGATAGATTACGAAAGGCCGCATAGAGAAAAGTCCCTGGAATTTTTTTTGTCCTACGTATCGTTCGTGAGATATCCGTTGAAACAAAAAGCGACCAATCCCATGAGCTGCTGAAAACAGACGGGGTGCGCTCCTCCACTTCGGGGGGATCGGCTCGGCTCGTTAGCGCCCTGCATTGGCTGTATCACGGTGCAGCAGTCCATATCTCGCACGAACGATGCATCTAAGAGAAATATGCCTGAGAACTTATCTCATTGGGAATTCATGATCAACGCGTTTCAATATTCAAAATTATTTTTCGGATATGCGCATTCTATACGTAAGAAACAAGTTTATATATTTCATAATTTATCATGAAAAGCCTCTCGAACTTTTCGCCTTTGAATTTTCTCCCGAATCTCCCGTATCAGCGATGTTTGATCTTCTGACACACTGCGCGCCTATATTGAGAGTATGTGACCGGGCGGTTGGAATCAATCAAGGTAAAATCGCGTCCTGCATTCACCCGTCGCGCGCGACTGACAATGATGAGTCTATATACATATATATAAACTTCGGTTGGACTATTAATGGAAACGTCTGGTGTTTCTGACCCGTGAACTTTGCCTGCTGGGTCGCATACTGTCCATCATAGTGTCCGCGAGCAGATATAAAACGTCGGCGAAGCAGGTTATTTGGGTTAGAGAGATAAAACCGGAAAGAGAGAATATACGGATAAAATAGAAGAGGCGATACTGCCCTCCGGACGTAGATACACTCGAAAAGCTCGTTTCAAACACCACAAGAGTTCATTAAGCTCGTGAAAAAAGATCAGCATGGTGTTTTACGCCATCAGGAGCAAAAAAAAACGACGCTCAAGTTTTTGAGCCGTATAGCGTCGCGCAATTCTCATGCACCCGTCAACCCCACAACTCACTCTGCGCCCACGACGCCCTCTCATCGCTATACCCTTCCAATTTAATAACCTTCCGTTTTCTATTCCTGCTGCTTCCATTCTCACCTTCCACCTGTATACTTCGATCAACAACGCTTCGTTATTAAGGCCACATGTCAATTTTAATTGCCCACAATGTACCAGACACACTTTAAAACCCTTTTTTTTTTTTGTTTTTCTTTCGTTCGATGGCTGACGACATATTTTTCGACCGCAGATGACTTTTCAACCGAGTAAAACCGACGAGACCCGACATGACTCTGATCTACTTTTGTTAATCGCGCTCGAAAAACAATGATCGAATGCTTTTTCAAATGCTCTTCAACGTTTTCATCCGCCGCGATCACTCGCGAATCGTGATGAGCATGAATTTTTTAACGTTCCCATCGGGTCTCGCCTCACACGGTTAATAAAAATGCGTTTATTTGTTTTCAACAAAATGCCTGGAAAGTTTAAACTTCATTTTGATATTTCTTTCTATATTTATTCGTTCGCTTCTTCTATGATTACATATTTTTAAACATGATTGATGCTAAAAATGGAAGTAAGAAACTTTCGGAAGGGTAAAACGTGTTTTACGAGTTAACACGCTGAGCTCACGGGAATTTGTAATTATTGGCTCGCAGCAGACCCTTTCCGTAAAACCGATGACGCTTGACAAATATTGAAATAACGGAATCGACGAATATAGTTGTTGAGCCTGGAAAAGGCCCGCGAGTCAATAGGAAATAAACACGCGGTATCGTTAACTGGAAAGCACAGCCAGCACGACGGGTCCTCAGAAAATACGAACACTCGATCAATCGAACCAATTATTATTTATTAACGACCGGTTATACTCAGACTATCGGATCAGTCGTATTTATTTTTCAGTTAATTATACGAGCACGTCAAGCATGTATTTGGTTCTCCCTCTTTTTTCGAATAATAAAGTAAATTGATGGTTAGATTTTCTCAAAGTTAATTATATTTGCCGAATTAACTTTTAGTTCGGGCATCGCAAAATGATAAAATCACGCGATTAGCCTGATTCGGTTCTTTTAAAATCGGGTTTTTGTTTTATATACAAATAAAGCATGAAAATCTTTTCATAAAAATTCGTCTATTCTTATGAATTTTCACTTCGCTGCTTTCGACTTTTATTTATATGTACATCCGTATAGTAGTTTTTTGAATCCGTTGAAATGGCGAATATTTGGCAGCTACAAAAGAGTTTAAAAAGGCGAAATGAATAAATGCAAAAAAAAGGAGATGGAAAAAGGTCTATTAGGATTATCCATAATCGGGTTTCATGGCTCTATGAATCCATACAAATTTGGCACGTAGCAACGAGGAGTTGGGAAAAAAAAAAGAAATCGATAATAGGGATGGAAGAAAAATAAAAGGGCCTTTATTTGACGTGCTATTGTGTGTACTTGTCTATATAGACTGCGTACTCGATAGCACAAAACTTTCATCATATTTTCTAGCCCACTTTTTATCTCTTGCTCTTTTTTAGCAAAATGGAAAAAATAACTACGCGGAACTACGGTAATTCTCAACCCTGGAACGGCGCTCACGATCCTTTGAATATTTTTCATCGTCTTCCATTTTGAGCTTCGAGGAAATTGAAAATTTGAACGAGAAAGAAAAAGTGAATAAAAAGCGTTCGATTGATAAAAACGGATAATTAGCTACTCTCCAACGACGAGAGGATGGATCTTCGATTGGTGTCTTTAGGATCATCCACTCGTGGAATTAATTGGAGTAAAGCTTTAATGACCAATCACCAATTTATGAGAGATTTCCTACGACCTTTTCTGCACGTAGTCTCTGGAACTGAAATAAAAACTTTCGAGTGATCGTGAAGGCAGATAAAATTGAAAAATTGAGTACTTGGATGAGGGCATTCCATCCACATGGTTATTCCGAATCGCTGACTCTTTTCAATTCATTACGAATTTCTTTTTAATATGAAAAATGATCTCTTGATCTAGCCATTCTTTCAATTTTCACAGCCATATGAAACTTTGCATCCTCGACAACGTTTATCGCGTTGAAAACGTGTGCTTTTCGTTTTTCGTGGACGGTAGCGAAAGCGTCGAAAGTTGGGTGAGATTTTTTAATGCGATGAGAAAAAATGGGTATGGGTACCCGAAGTGTCAAATAGTAATTAAAGTGTATTTCAAAAAAAGCTTTGAAAGCGTCAAAAAGTGAGGTAGCCCAATCGGAATGACTGGTCGAAATTGCGTTGGAGCAGGTTTTCGCGTCGAGTGTACTGCGGTCGTAGTTAATTTGCAAAACCAGCGCTAATTAGATTTCCTGCGGTTTATCGTGTTTCCCAGCAGTGGTCTTTGCCGAATAAACCCTAAACCCTCTGGCTAGGTCCGAGGGATGAAAGAGAAGAGAAATCTCGGCAAAGGATATACGAGGAAAAGCGAGAGCGACGGAAAAGCAAGAGGAATAAGATAAAGCGAGAAACGTAAAAAAGAATAAGGGTTTAGGAGAAGACGGGTGAAAAAAAAAAAAAAAAAAAAAATAGAGGAAAAAACGTTACGTTGGCCAGGAACAGGTTGGGTGCTCAAAAACCGAGCCAGACTTTACCTACCCTCCGGTAAACTACGAAACTCAACGAGACGTAGACGGTCGAGGCTAGTAACTTTTGCAAAAGCTCGTACAACCGACTCGCCATAATGCATACCTTTCGCTGTATTTCCAGCTAGCCGAAAAGCTGCCCACTTATCGCGCATTTTCCTCCATGAAATTTCGCTTCCCAGCAGCGCACTCGCCCTTTCTCGCTGAAGCACTTTGTGTGCTTCGTTGGGAAGAAAAGAAATGGGCGAGAAAAGGAAATGAGAAAGATTCGTATCGAGCCAGAAAATCTCAGCCTCGTCTATGACATGTCCTAAAAGTATCGCTCGAAATTCGTTTAATTCTTATTCGACGCATCGAGTGTGGTTTTGCCTTTCGTTCATCGACAAATCTACTTTTCTCAATCTCTCCTCTCGATTGATTTCTCATCAACGGGGGGTATACCGAGAAGAAAAAAAAATGTCTCGGACTTTGATCTTGAAAATTTCACCGCCGATCTCTGGAGAACGATGACACCATTCTGTGGACACCCTTTGTACATTTAGTATATACGTACGACCTGTGAAGAATTTCTATCGACCCGTTCGCAATAATATCCTTGAGAAAGTATGGAGTCAAGAGAGACCCTGAAGAGCTCTCGAATATATATTTTTTTTTTTTTTTTTTCTTCTGGGCCAAGTAGTTTAATACAGTAGGTTTATGAAGCCCTTCGGGATACCACCAAACCTTTATTGCTTAAGTAATCAAACCAACTTTCTCACGTGGAAGGATTCACTCCTGACGCGATATACAAATAAGAAAGTTGCAGACGTTTTTTTACAATGGTAGTAGATATTCTCGACGCAAAAGTGATTTTTTGTTCTATCAGTGATTTGACAAATAAAAAAACGATATTTTTCAGTCTTTCAAGGTGACTGCTGAGAGCTTCGAATTATTCAGAAATTTTTTTTAATGAGTTTTAAATTTTGAACACGATAACGTCAAGCTCCGTGTTTAATGGCCACGTAATTATCACCAGCAAGGTAGTACCATCAACGGAAACTTTACATTTCCGGATTCTCAATAGAAGAGGAAACAAAAGGATCTTCCTTTGTGCCTCGCCCCTCATTTCCTTAGAGCTTTGGTAGCCGATTATACGAGAGATGACCCGAGGCGCGTTTATTGTATTTCGGGAAACCACAAGATGACAATTAAAATGAACGAATGTATACTTTTATAATTTTTCAGCAGTTGTTGGAGAAGCTACGTTATGGTGGTTTACGTGCCGGGGATCGCTGGGGTCCTCGTTTTTTACTCCGCTGTCCTTGGGGTCGGTGTCTGGGCTGCGACGAAGAAGAGAAAAAAAAATCGCAACGGACAAGATGATATGATTCTTGCTAATCGGGGATTGGGTCTAGTCCTCGGTGTATTTACCCTCATCGGTGAGTGTTTCAACTATTTTTCTCATACATTTTATCGTATCGATAACGAGTATACTTGCCAATTTCAGTTAAGATCATCGTTGAAATTATTTTCGAGTATTCTAAAATAGTGAACTCGAATGCAATTCGTGTTTGATGTTCAGCCTCGAAATAAAAAAAAGTCTGCTGGGAAACATTCTGAAACTTTTTTCGTTTTTATTCGTGTCAACGATCGATGAGAATGCTCGTTGACTCCATCTTTCTAATCCACCTCGAATCTGTATTATTTTCTTGAGAGACTCTCAGAAAAAACAATTATAGGAGAAACTTGAGAGAAGACTCGATAGAAGATGGAGTCTTGAAAATTCTTCGCACGAATGATGCAGTAAAATAGAACATTGTAATCGAAAGATACATCAAAGAAGATTACGATGAGTTTGGGGGGTTAAGTACAGTACAAAGCTCTTGGTCGTATCCAGCGAATACGTTCTTCAGTTTTATACCATATAAATAATAAATATAACTAGAGGAGAAAAGCTCTACGAGAAGCCAGATCATTACCGCTGCTGCACAGGATAACGCAGGCTCTACATATCCCGAAGAGAGATAACGTGAACGGTTGAGCGAAGGTAGGCTGAAGAGGGATTCAAGACTGAAAGCAAGTCTGAAGCGGAAGTTGCTGGCTTTGTCCCAGAATCCTCTGCAACGTAACACGACATATTCACTCTATTCAAGCTCTTTCAAGATAGAGTGTAGCAAAATTTGATCCCGAGATGTGGAGGATCATTAGATTATGAAGATCCGAAGAGAAAAGCTATTTTGTCATTTTTCTAAATGACTCGCGGATCAAAGGATAATGAGTAATGAGAGACAGCCAATCCAGCAGTGCGTCGATAAGAATATGGGCGGTGCGATAACGCTCGAAAAGTACGCCTCCTTTTTCTTCGTGACGCATCGAATTAGCTATTACATAATCGCGTGGATGGATAACTCATCACGAACGATTCGCTTCAGAATTTAACGATCGTAACTTTTGTGAAAAGCTGCCTGAAGGCTTGAAAAAATGAGGAAAAACAGAGTGCGCGGAACGATAAGAATGTACGCGTTGGTGAAGCTAAATATGCAAAAAAAAAAACCGTAAACGAGTGTAGGATGCAGTCACGAGTCATCTCTCGGAACATAGGAAAGAGAAAAGATTGGAAAAAATCGTGTGGAAAAGAGTCGAATGAAAAGTTGAAGTATATGCACGAACGTGGGAGTATAATTCGCGGAGTATCGCGTCAAAGCCCAGGCATCACGAGGAGAATAAAAAATGCAAAGCAAAGACAAAAGATAAATGAAAAGAAGAAGAAAATAAAAGAAAATTGAGAGAACGACACCGCGCGAAGCTTTGGAGAACGATATAGACGGACGAAGCTCCGGCGCTCAGCTTCGCGGACACTTCGTGCCTAATTCACCTTAATTAGCGACGCGTCCGTGTATACCTCTTAATTAAGGAAATAACACCACAAAAGAAAGTCTGATGTCTACATATCCTCCGGCTATTATACTTTACCACTGTGAAATACACGTGAACAATTATATTGAAAAATCGCCAACTCTAATTTGACGATTATTTTTTCGTCGTGTCAAATCGATTGATATTCGATTCAAATTTGACAAATCGATTGACAACGAAATATCGAAAGTAAATTTTTTTTTTTTCTATCAGTAGTATTCAACGATGTGGTATTCGTGTAATGTCTGTACAAATTTTTCCGAGAATTACCCGCGAGCTTCTAATTTTTGGAGTAAAAATAAATAATAAAAGATCGCGACCGTGAAGAATTGTCGGTGTTTTACTCGCGCGCGATCTTTCTTGGGCACGAGCAATGGGTTTTCTTTGTTTCATTCGGTACAGATGGGACATGCAGTGAAACGGAGTACGAGAAAATAACTGTATAGCGAGGCTGGGGAATACTCAGGGGTGTAACGTGGCTGCGGTTTTTTGAACTGGCCATTACCTTAATGAACACTCGTGAATACCATCGCGCGGCGGCACTCGTCATCCCTCGAGAGTACATTCTCTTCCCGACGTTATTGCGAACTATGAAAGACTCGATGTACAGGTCTTGGTAGTGAATGCTGCTGTTGATACATTCACGTATTTACTTACTTACTTGGCACTGTATCACGATCCAGGCAATCATTATTTCGTAATTATTATTAATTATATACGAGCAAAGCTTGAATATTCGAGTTTTTTTCGCGGGTGACCCGTGCTCGGTTAACGGCAAATCCTTCCTCCGGATGAATTACATATCCTTCGGAGTAAACGCAGAATTAGCTGCGATTGTATTCTCGCCAATGTAAAAAAAAAAAAAAAAAAAAAAAAAAAACCCAAAGTGCCGTGCACCGGCCAGATGACGCGCGGAAGCCAGAAAGGACGGTAAATCCGGTTCAGTGGTCGCAACAGGGATGCGTGCGAATGAAGGAGCATAAAATTTCACGTGGCATTATATTTTATTTTATTCTTTGAGAACTTTATCGCATTTGTTTCCCTCAAATACGATTGTTTCGAATCGCAGCCAGGGTAGTACGCGGATACATAATAAAATAATAATGGCCCAGCAGGCTCTCCCGTGAAAAATAATGCACCCGTTAAATGTAAATTTACAAATAGACTTTCATTGTTTGCAGCGACATGGGTCGGCGGAGGATTCGTGAATGGTACTGCCGAAGCGATGTATATCAAAGGCTTGGCCTGGTGCCAAGTTCCCATAGGTTACAGCCTTTCTCTTCTTTTCGGTACGTGAGCCAACCTGCTTCTTCAAATTAAAAATCGCGATCATTGATCGATGAAAAGTAAAGCTGGATCATTTGATTTAATAAAAATATTAATTGACGAATCAGGAGCAATGTTGTTCGCAAAGCCGATGAGGAAAGCCGAGTACGTGACGATGCTGGATCCTTTTCAACAACGTTACGGTGCAAGAGTTGGTGGATTACTCTTTCTTCCGGCTCTCCTAGGTGATATATTCTGGTGCAGCTCCGTCCTCAAAGCACTTGGAAATTCGTTGTCCATCGTCGCTGGTCTTGATCCTAACATTAGCGTTTGTGCATCAGCGCTCTTCGTCGCAATGTCAGTACCCCTTGAATCTTTTAATTCAAAACCGTAAAACTATATATGCGCAAGATTGCTCGATGAACCTTAAATAAATATAGAAGAAGAAAACGATTCGGTAGAGCTTTTTCTGTTTCAACGCAATATTGTTTACTCGCCGATCTAATGCTCGTGTAAAAGAAACAATTTCGAGCTTTATCGGTGACTCTTCGCGAGACCGATACTGAAAACAGTTATCCTCGATAAGATAAAAAAAACAACACATGAAACAAACGAAATCTTCTCTCGAGTCTTTTGCAATAGGGTATAAAAGAATTGTTGATAAATTCAGTGCAATATCTTCCTGCAGTCGTTTTTTGAACGGATAAGCCTTAAATTTCTTCAAAGAGGAATTCTCCAACAGGAAATCTATATACGAAAAGAATTGCGTGAGTTCCCCGAGATTTATACGAACGAAAAAAAAAAAACTGTGCAAGAATTCCTTTTTTTTTTTTTTGGTATTCCGGAAGCTTTTTTTTCAACGTAGCAAAGACCACTAACGCGAAGCTCGACTCTTAAGAACGAACCCAGGGTGATAACGATGACCGAAAAGATCAGAGGATTCTTCTCGTCTGGTGCGGAGCCCGCGCGAGGAGGAGAACTCTTTGATCGTTCCACCTCGCGACCTCGTATATAATCCAATGGACGACGAGAAATCCTCACCCCTTCAAAGCTTGAAAAAAAAAGTCAGCCTTGTTCTCGTATAGATGCCGTATAATATTGGAAAGCAAACCCAAGGGAATTTGCTTAACGCGAAGAAGTATCGATTTTTATGTCAGAGAGAAAAGACCGTTGGGCGACTTGGGCTTGATAAATTTTATTGTGACTACGTGTACCGCGCACGATATTCAGTAGTTGAAGTTTTTGCGATAAAACGGATCTGGGACGATAGATCGAGAGAAATAAATGATGACGCTTTGTTGCATCGCCCGCCCCCCTCCCCCCCCCCCACCCGCGGGTATGCTGAAATGATTATTTTTCATCCATTCGTAGATACACCGTTTTTGGAGGACTTTATTCGATCGCTTGTACCGACGCGTTGCAGTTAGCGTGCATAGTCTTTGGTTTAGCTGTCGCAACACCTTACGCCATTCTCAATCCCGCTGTCTCCTTGGATAAACAAATAATGAAGAAGGATGGTTGGTTGGGCGAGATTAAAAACGCTGATCTTGCCATGTGGCTCGACAGCATGCTTCTTCTCATTTTTGGTGGGATACCTTGGCAGGTATTTAAAGGATTCGAACTAATTCGTACTCTTGTTTGACAACTTATAATTTTGACCTTGGTCCGATCGTGTCTCTTGATAATTCAATAACAGGGATACTTTCAACGTATACTAAGCATCAAAAGCACCGCAGTCGTAAGGACCTTGTCGATCGCTTCGATGTTCGGCTGCCTCGCTATCGCTGTACCTTCCGCAATGATCGGAGTAGTCGCTAGAGCTACAGACTGGTCGATGGTCGAAGGTTTCAATAAAACCATTTTGTCGCCGGATGGTAACGCCATTTTGCCCATCGTGCTACGGTACTTGACACCTCAATGGGTTGGTTTCTTGGGTGAGTAATGGAATTATACGAGGTTTTTTTATTTTCTTATTATTTTGGTTCTCAACAGACAGGAATGCAATTAGCCATCATTCGGTGAATTCCAACTCCTTAGAACCATCCCTCTTTAGTCCCAAATCGTACTCGATCACATTTCGCACTCGAAAAATTATTTCATCGCGCTGAACAAATTGTATAAAATATGAACGGCAATTAACGGCTCTGCTGCAGGTCTTGGATCAATATCAGCCGCGGTCATGTCATCAGCGGATTCGAGCATCCTAGCAAGTAGTTCCATGTTTTCCAGAAACATCTACAGACTTGCTATCAGACCAAAAGTACGGATTTTCAGTCTTTCGTTCCAGTTTTTTTTTTTTTTTTTTTTTTTTTTTTTCTTCAAGAAAAAATTCTTATCTTCGAACATTAATCTCAATTCCATTCTGTAGGCTTCAGAAAAAGAACTGGACTGGATTCTCAGAATTTCTGTTCTCATTGTCTCGCTCCTATCCGCCGGAGTTGCACTCACCGTTGGGAGTGTTTATTACTTATCGTGAGTATTAATTTTGAATAAGCCGAATGTGGAGAATGAAAGAGTCAAAAATAATGCAATATTTGCAGTCATTTGTGCTCGGATCTTGTCTACGTCGTTCTTTTTCCACAACTTTTGGCGGTTGTTCATTGGCCGTCTATGGTCGACACCTACGGATGTCTGGCCGGATACTTGGTTGCTGTTGTTTTACGTATTTCCGGTACGGCCGAATCAATCGTTTCTCAGTGAAAAATCGACTAATCGGATCTCATCGGTTCGCTGATCAATTCGTTTCGTTTTTCAAGGTGGTGAGCGGGGTCTAGGAATTCCAGCTTTCATTCACTTTCCTTACTACGACATCGAGACCCAAACTCAAAAATCTCCGTTCCGAACGACCGTTATGATGACTGCACTTTTTACACAACTGATCGTGAGTTCATTAACGAGAAATCTTCTTGGAAAAGGTTACTGTCCACGGTGCTGCGATCCTTTGGGAGTTTATTCGCCCGGGAAGTCGAAAGAACAATTGGGCGTTGTACAGAGCAGTTCCGGTGCAGCTTTGATCGACGCGACCCTCAATGTCAGTTCTCATTCTCAATATACGACGATTTTTTTTCTCTTGATTTTAAAATTATTAAGGAAAAAGAGCCTTTAAATGATTTATTTGATCGACTCCCGATTCGATGCGGCAAACAGGAAACGAGTACGTGTCACGGATCGAGTGGAACACCGGACGAGGATTCCGTAGATCATTGCAGTCGGGGAAGCGAAGGACCCGATCATTATCAGGGAATCGAGGATCACAATGACATCGGCTTCAGAAGTGTGAACGGCAGTGCTGTTCACAAAGCGAACCGAAGTCTTCAGAATCTTCAAAATCTTCAGAGTACCATACACACACCAGGGCGAACACGTTCCAACGTTCCAATGACGCCGAGCATTCATTCGGACGGTCAGATACTAGGAGTGAGAAATCTACAAAATTCCATCACAGGTCCGATCCACGTTCCGAACGAGATTAACGGCGCTCACGTCCCGTTACGGATCATTAATCCAACGGCTACTCCCGGAAGCGTATCTCTCATGGGAACTCCGTCTTATGGAAAACTTACAAACTTCGAGAAAATTCGAGATATCGATAGGATCGTTGATCGAAGCTCTCTCGAGCTCAACTTGAATCTAAATAATCAGCAGGAAACGCCTGGAATTGTCAAGAAAAATGTTATGGGCGTGAAGCTGATTGGAATGGAAGGTGGAACACTGAGAAGACCTTCTCTGCAGGTAAAGGAGTTAAACGATGCTCTTTTCAAAAAAGCACAACCTTGAAAACGTTTGAAAATCGAACATTACGTTGTTCCAGGGAACTTTTTCACCAACACCATCGGTAGAGCTGGTCAACATCCTGGACAGAAGGCAAAGCGGAGGCTCCTATGGTCCGAGTTCTTTATCCCCAGTGCCGGGCGTAGAAGCTTGCAAAACACATGGAACGGCGATAGGGGGACAAGCTGGCAACGAAAACTGTAGAATAAAACGAGGCATCGTTAGGCATCACAGGTACCTGATACTGATAAGAGCTCAATCGTCGGATCTTCTGGTCAAACAAACAAGCGGTCCAATGAAAAAAGTTTTTGCGATGGAAATCAATGACCGACGATTGAATCAATTTCGATTTTGTGATAAAAGTCAATAGTAGTAGAATCAAAAATATTTATCATTGCAGTTTCAACGACACGGGCGATCGGGCTTTGACGACTCTAGCGAGGCAACCGAACTATCCTTCGATGCCACTTCGCCCGGAAGATTGTCGTCTGACGCTAATGAAAAAAGACAAGAAATCGAATGGCGTCATAGTCCGCCATTCATCGGTGGCAGATGAAAAAGGACTTTCCGGCCGTGGACTGGTGCTCAGTCCAACTTACAGCATGTACGGATCAGCGGTAAAGAACAGCAATTATTTTGTTGCCGATGACGAGGCCGTAAGTCGATTTTAAAAAGGGAATTGAAAGGTCCATTGTACTACACCAACACCGTGATTATGAAGCGTCTGCTGTATTGCTCAATTTGTAGATCTTAGCCGTATCTTCGTAATATTTCCTCCTTTTATCGAAAATCCCCTATTTTCGATGTAAATAGAAGAAGAAAAGAAAAAAAAACAAAAAAGGCTCGGATGAAGAAGTTTGTTGTATACCTATTGATACTCCGCTATACTAGACACACGCACATTTATAAACGTACATGGAGTAGCCCACCGATCATCGCCATCCCTTCGAGATTAGCATCGAATTTCGGCTCTAAAAGTGCCTGAAACGTTAACAAAGTCACTTGCGTTGAGGATTATACCATTTTTCCCTGGCATGTCGTCACAGTTTCGCTAGAAAACGCGAAGGCAGAAGCTCGAGATTCCTTTTAGATTCGAAATGCGGTTCTTGGGCGATGACTTTCTGTGGTGGAAGACGCTCCATGTACATTGAGAATATAGAATATAATAAGGTCTAATGAGAAATATTTGTAACGATAATACAGCTGACCCATATCTATAATTAATGTCGTCACGCGACTGCTCATATATAGATTATACATTATCAGAGTAGCAATGCGAAGAGAACGCATCAATTAATGTGTCGTCTGAATAATTTTCTGGAAAATCTTTCTCTTTTCTAGTTTTAGCCAGTGATATTGAAATTCATTTTTGCTCTTCGTAGATTTTTATACAGAAATGCTTTCTCTTTTCCATAACCGTTTTGTCACCATTGGAAAGTTGATGCGTTCTCCCGTACTTTCGAGTCGCACTCGAGAATCATCTAAAATTTATAGCGAGATGTACGAAAACTTGCAAATCCATAATAATCTGATTAAGATACGATACTATTTTTGCACTGATAGCTCGTTAGTGACAAAACGTACCCTTTAAAATTGTTAATTGAGGCGATGAACTATTCGTGCAGCGAGATTGTAAGGACTGAGAAGTAATCTCGACGTCATTTTAATGTATAATCGGAGGATAGGCGAAATAGAAATCTCGTTAGCAAGATTTTTTATGTTTGTACGTCGCACACTAAAATTCAAAATCATAATATATATGCAGATTTTTCAGCGACATTCGCACGAATATTTAGTATACTTTTTGAATCGTGAAATTTGATGCTTATTCTGCGATTCAAACCGAAAGACCAACTTTACGTCACATCTCAAATTTTGATAAATTTTCCAACTGAATTTTGTAATCTATACCTAACAGTAGTTTCATATCGAATGGAATTTTCAATCTCCAATTTTTTTACCAACTTGGACCAAAGTGTGCAGTTTTGTAACGAGACGTACCGCGATGTTGCGAAACATTCCCGAAAATGTTATATCTTCACTTTATTCGTTTATGTGAAAACGTCGAAATCTCTACCTTGAGCTTACGACACCATTTGTGTTGAACTTTTTCCACTTGTTTCAAAAAAATTGAACATCTGTGACCTGTGCCAGTATTATTAGCTTGTAAGGAGGGTAATCGGAGGGCATCATCGTTGAAATGATCGAATGTCGATGTCAGCGATGAACTCTTTTTGTACCTCAATAAGGAATAAGTCTTGTTTTTAAATGGAGGCGTCGAGTTTGAGGAAAAATTAACACGATAGGACTAAGTATTTTTAAGTGTATAAAGCAGTTGGCGTAGCTCACATGAGACGATGAATAAACCGAAGAAAACAGACGCATAAAACGGTTCAAAGTGGAAAATATTATCAAGTTTTTCGCTGTTAGATTCGTGTGACTTTTGAACCCATATGAAGCATCTTCTTATCAGGTAAACAAAAAATCTTCATCCGTCTATGCTCGAATCTTATTTCTGAGAAAAAAAAAAAAAAAAAAAAAAAAAATAAAGAAAAATCTCGTAGGTTATATGTAAATACAGTTACTATTCGAGTGTGATTAAAAGCGTCCCAATCACCGATTAACCAATGCTAATTAATCTCTAAGGTATAAGATTAATGATAGATGCGATAGAATGAATTTCATTTTCTTTTACGAGACACAATCCTCGATATTGTGTTATGTGAATTACGTGCCAAAGTCTAGGATTATATCGACTAAATATTGTATATCGTATGAAAATTAAACGTATAAGTTCGAGTAGAAAAAAAAATATATCGCTGCTGATGAACGCGATGTATGTAGTTGTGAAGGGATTTCATGAAAATATTGAGGTGCGCTTCGCATCTTTCAACAAAGTTTTCATTCGAAAATATAAATGGTCCCTATTGGTGAAGCTGTCAATATGGTATTACTGCTAGATGTAATTGGCGTTATTTAATCGAGAAACAGTTCTACAGGATCATTTATTTTCAAACGTATTTGCGGATCCAGTGTAAAACGTTTTCATCGATTAAAAATCAACGGTGCCCTGGGATCTCTGCTCGCGGAGATCTTAAATCCAAGTTAGTCGTTCAGCCCTTATTCGCATCATAGCTGAGGATACGAGACAATCGACTGCGACGTTGCGTTGAATCTCAAGCTCGCCTTGTGCCAGTTCACGTTTGCGCTACAACGTTGCAGGAAGCTAAAAGAGGTTCTAAATCAGACATTTTCATTCACCGGTTACTTCAAAATGCTACCATACGGTTGAAAATAAAGGCTTTTCCATTCTCAAACGGACAATCCTTAGCAAAAGCCAATCATGTGTGAATAATGTATCATAAACAACCTCATAACAAAATAAATTTCACTCCTTTTCGTTTTCGAGACTCGAACTATGTTATATAACTATTGCACCGTTGTAATGAATAATTAATCACAAAACGCAATGTTTAAAAAGTTTTGATAATAGTTCATAGTTTGCGGACCATACAAGTTACGAGGCAACTTTGTTCAGCGCAATAATTGGAAACGTTGCTATACGATGAAGAACAAAAATTTCTAAGAAATAAAGCGCCAACTAAAAATGATTCGATACTCTTTTACCCTTCCTTCAATTGCTATTTAGATTTTGTGCTCAAGTGCGAATTTTTATTTTTTATTTTTTTCATTTTCGAAATTCAGTCCAAAATCTGTACAAATGAAAACTCTTCGGTGTTGCAACAAAAAATGTGGCTTCCAGAATCCGCCCTAGCGACTGCATTAATGTTTTGCCTTTAACTTCGTTTGAAAATCGGGAAATACGAACGTCGATGTTTCTCGGTATTGAAATAAGGAAAAAAATTTACAAAGACTCATTTGATTACTATAAAATATATTTTTATTCGTAAGATTCACTCCATTATACAAAAGTAACGCTTGCCATACAGTGTCTTTGTTACCTACGCTGGTCAACCGTTCCAGCCAGTCTAATACTTATCGAAACACACTCTCTGTTTCTCTCGAATCCCGTACATATAAATGCGTATGCTTGTATGCAATTGGTGAATCAGTATCTAACTTTATATCCATATGAAACAGCGGTGTTACGAGATCGCCATTTTCCTGCATACAACATTTGAACCGATATTTGATCTAGCCTAATGAAGTCTCGCAAACGTCAATGTCGGGAAAGATCGATTACTCTCTGTATACAAGGTTGGCAATGCTAAATGCGTCGTGTGTTCCGTTCTTATGAAGAGAGTTTTGGATAAAAAAAAAAAAAAAGATGAAACAAAAATTACTTAGCAAGTTGGTCAGAGTCGATCAATAATCAATGATGAAGGTTATGTTTATATTTTTTTAAAAAGAACCTCCGTCCTTTGGTTTACTAGATGCGTTCCGCGGCGGCAGTTATTTTCTTGGAATGCATTTTTTTCATTGGTTTCATTATTAACATTAGCTCGCCGCGCGCACACGGAACATATAGTTTTGTTCATGTTGTATGATAACAAGGCCGTTATATGAAATCATCATGATTCTGATGGCATCACTACTATCACGCGAGCATTTTCAGTGAAAAAAAAAAAAAAAATTATTTCTTCGCACAACGAGTGCAATATTATAACACGTAAATTTTATCAACTAAGCTACAATATAATGACCTATTTTCTACAATTTTCGGTCGGAATGAGCAACCAAACAATATACGAATATTCTTTACATACCGACGACTCGAAGTTTGAAAGTATAAAGCAAAATCGAGCAATCTCGAGTGTATAGACGATACGCGGGGCACGTCTTACTTTTGCCGTTTAAAAACTATGTTTATAATACTCGGCGTCAAGACGCTACCGCGTCACTAAATATTCAAAAGACCCGCGGTGTCGAATTTCTTTATGGGTGCATAAACAACATTCGTTTTATTCATCAATTGTTCGATTGTAAAAAATAATAGCAGTAGTCTAAACTTGTTGGGACAATTTTATTCCATCCATCGATTAGCGTAACAATTGATAACGTATTTTTCGACGCTTCTTTCTTTTTTCACAATTTCATTATTAGTCATAACTTTAATTCAAGTACGTCAAAAGCGTAGATTCGGTTGGACCGATAATCAACAATTGTTGCCATAAGCATTACGGTTGCTGGATGTGGAAACTCGACATTGTTCCAGGTGATGTCTGAGGGTGAGAAAGTTTGAAAAAACACGTTGACAGGATGGACAAGAGTGAGTATGAATAGTGTCAACGTGCTCGCGAAATTCTTCCGCGGTATCGAAAAGTGCCCTCGAGTACGGGCACTGGGTACAAAGATAACTATTCAGTGAGATATTCTCTTGAACGAGAGAATTAAAATCTGTGATACCGTGTACGAGTATCGCATGATTGCGCAACGGTGAATAATTTTTGTACACCGCCGATTTGCATATTCTACAACGGAAAACGAGTTGTGCGCTGTAGGGAGCGTTCGAGGCGAGATTGTTCGAGTTGAAAGAAGTTTGACGAAGTACCGACCGATTGTTATTCGATTCGCTCGAAACTGGAGTCACGTAGACAGGCCCTTGTGGTGTATCTTTAACGGTCCAATCGCTCGGAGTCAGACGATTCGTAGCTGTATCCACTCCCGTTCTCGTGTTCTTCGCCAGAATTTGTTGGCTCGCTTCCCTCACCTTCGAAGAAGATAATGGAACAACAGTGTCGGATGACGAACTGGCGGAAACCCTGGCAACCGGTGCTGGCTGCGTCGAGTCTTGCGCGACTGTCGAACTTTTCCAGCCGTGATAATGCTTTCTCAAATGCTCGTTGATAGCCTCCAAGCTGGCACATTCAAAAGTATGGCATATCGTACACTGATATTTGTTTCGTTTGTCCGGATGATGGATGATCATGGGAGCATTTCTCCCTGTACACTTTGGAAGAGGATTACTGGAAGCGACGTGCTGCTGCGAAGCAATCGTGAGTTGTTGATTGTTCGTCGAAGCTACCGGCAAACTAATCATTTGAGGTAGAGGATGATGATAATTCAGTGACGAATTACGATTTTCAGGAAGCCCCTCATTCGATTCCTGCATCATCACTGAACCACCGGACATGGTAGTTAACTGTTTTTGTTGCAACGGTCGATTTTCCTGGACTGGATTGAAATTGATACCAGTAACAGATGTATTTCCAACGATCGATGTCCAAGAACCCAGGGCCTTATTATTCACAGCTATAGTCGGCAGCTGACCGATCGTTTGGATCCTTTGACCAGGAGCTACACCGGAGATTTCTCTCAGAGGGTATACGGATGGCTGCGGTGCTGAAGAACGTCTCATCGATGATATCGTATTGTTATGCATTTGGTCCAGCGGTGATGGATTTGTTTCAGGAGTTTGCGGCCGTTCCGAAGGATCCGGCAACACGAGAGCTGCCGATATACCGCGTGGGTATTGAACGTTCCTGCCCTGAATGGAATTACCGCACATTGGCAATCGGCGGTGTCCTTCCAGCAATATTTCTGATTCGAAAGAGCTGTTACAAATACCGCACGTGTAACTCTTCACAGCCTGCAACTCTGATAAATCTTTGACTCGCAAAAATCCTTGTTTTTTCGGTGCCGTCGAATTGGTGATGGCGCGGCTCGCCGATGACGATTCTAACCAATTCCATCTAGCTTCTTCGAACGACACGGTACAAAGCTTCAAAGCTGCTTTATTCAATTTCGATCGACCAGGTGAACCGGATTTACCGACCATCGGAATCGAACTATTGTCCGAGCCTGAAGAGTTGTCAAATGTTCTTGGTGAGTGTACAACGGAAATAACTTCCGGAACGTAGACCGTTACCGCTGAAACGTCCGTCGGCCGTTGATCCGTATTGGATGTTTTACTTTCCAGTAAACTATTCAAGATTTTATTCGTATCAATCAACGATTCGGTGAGACTCTGCGACGTTGTAATCACGGTAGGATTTTGATGTTCGGTGGGCTGCTCATTTTCACAATCGTCCGCATCGTCGAGTATGTCGATCACTTCTGGTACGACGGAGATATTTGTTGCGCTTTCGGGACGATTTTCAACCGTTCGATTGGGCGTAATTTTTGATGTTGAATCGGTGAGTTGAGTGATTATTTCTGTTTTTTTATTCTCGTCTCCGAGGGTGGATTGTGTCAATATTACCAGCGTAGACTCTTCGTCCGAGTCGACGTGCGCTGTTGAATCAGAAATTTGAGTGAGAGTTCCCATTGTGTCATTATCGTGCCCAACCGCGGATTGTGTCAAAACTACCAAGGTACATTCTGTATCCGAGTCAACGAGCGGTGTTTGATCGGCGCCCTGTGTTTGCGCTGAATCATTCTTTTTCGCAATCAAGGATTGAGCCGATAATACCGACGCAGGTTCTTCTTCTTGAACCAGATCAGCGGATATTGTTGGATCGGAGCTCTCCGTTTGCGCTGAATCGTTATTTTCTCCGGTAGATGTTCCCGTCGCTGGAAAAGGCCCGGGTCCTTCCGCTGAATCGGTCGAACTCGTTCTATTTAAGACCATTTTTAAATTTCCCGGGGATGGTTGGTTGGACAATAATATTCGATACGATTCAGTGATACCGTTGACCGTATTTTCCATCGGCTTTTCCACGGTATTTTCGATAATCAACGATGCAGACAAATTAGCACTACCGGATGTTTCAGAGAGCATAACATTAACACAAGGATCTTCCAGAGCTCGTATTTTTGCTCTCTGTTTTTCATTGAGATTGTTCACCGTTGACGCAGTAGTTGCCGAAAGATTCCGTACCACCGGGCATTCGTTACTGCCCGGAACTTGGATAGAATCTGGGCTCGTAATAGGCGGTACTGGAACGACCGATTTCTCATTGTAAGTGAGACCGTCCTGATTCGTCGGAGTATCTTTGGAAGCACGAGAGGCGCCGCCGTTGCTATCAGCATCGTCTATTGTGATAATCAGTGGCTCTTTCGAGGTTTTACTCTTGTCGGTCGGCATTGCGTTATTCGTATCATTTACGGAAGCATGAATCAATGAATTTTGTGAATCCGAACCAGCTTCCAAGGACGATTTCGCAGGTGCGGATATATTAGCAGATTTTGCCAAAATGGAAGATGATTTCATCTTTTTCAACGATGCCGCGGTATGTTCGTGAAGTACATCGGTCCGCCAATGTTCCTCGATTGCGCTAACCGATGCCGTAAAAGCAGAACACTTGTTGCATTTGAATGGCAATAATAGTGGCGTACCCGTTACAGTTGTTGGGATGAAAGTGAAGCGATCATCGTGGATATTCCTACTGTGCACGTTCAGCCAATGTTCATTGAGGAATGCCAGACGACACACATCACAATACATACGGTTATTCACGAGCTCGTCATTGTTTTTATCGGCACACGGAGCTGTCAAAGTAGTCGAAATTACAGAGCGCTCATTCCGTCTGGTATTATTATTTTGTGGTTTCTTTGGTGTCTGTTTGGGTTTAGAAATGGGAGCCTCCTTTTCTTTGGGGGTTCGATTCACCTTATCGGGGCGTCCGCTCTGCTGCGTGTTATTGACGTTATTTGTAGTCACGACCGATGATGATTTGGTACAAGAAACACTTTGTTGATGCGTCTCGAGATCGCGCCGTGTTGAAAATGGTCTTTTACAAGTGGCACATACGTGCTCAGCAACGAATATATAATTCTCTTCGGATCTTGCGCCAGCGGGCAACTTTTCTGTTCCGGTTTTCGCCTGAACCGAAAATTTGGGAAAATTGTAACGACACGCTACGAACATTGGATCTTTGGAATGACTGGTCCAATGGTTGTAGAATAACACACCGAATCCAACGAATACAACTCGGCAAATATTGCAGACGAATCGAATCGTTCTTTCCGAATTTTGATGCGCGTGTATTTCCAAATGTTTACGCATATCCGCCCAGCTGTTCAGAGTTATTTGACAATTGGCACAAAAAAAACTTGGGCACCTTTCTCTTGTTCGGTTGACGGAACAGATGCTGCTCGTTCGATAATGAACCTCTAGGCATTCGCGTCGTCGAAATATCACATGACAATACTTACAAAGTAAAACCATTTCTATTTGAAGATCGGTCTTATCCACAGACGTTAGATCGGTGTCCCTGTGACATAAACAGACTGTTGCAAGCCTCGACGTCAACGAATCATTATTCAACGACGCGGTCGATGCAATGGTGTTGACATCGGACACGATAATCCGTGTTTCATTTTCACCAAGATTCTGTGACGGAGGAGGAGCGTTGATATTGGTAGGATCGATTATTATACTCGCTTGATTATCCGCCGGCTCATCACGGCTACTTTCTTTTGTAATTATCTTTTTTCGTTTCGCAGCTTGTTCCGCCTGACTGTCCGCCATTGCTTTAGCTTTTGCAGCCCTAAACGCTTCTTGAAGTTCTTCCGGACTGTGTTTGTACAAATGTTCCGACAGGTCTGTTTTGGTATCAAAGTTCATCGAGCACACGTTGCAAGTCAGATTGTCCGATCGACAGCGAGGTCTGTTGCGGTTTTTCTTTGGTGGATTTTTCTGACTCGTTTTTTTAATTTGTTTCTTTCCTTTGGGACGCGATGCTTCGGAATTAGTAATTACGGAAGTTTGAGGTTCGGACGAAGCCTCCTCGTGCGTTTTCGGATCTAGGGAATTTCGTCTTTGCAGCTTCTTTTCAGCGCAGACAGCTCGGTGCTTCGATAATTCGATCAACGTTTTGAAATTAATTTGGCAAAAATTGCAACGAAAACCGGAACTGCAGAATGCGCTTGATGTTTTGTGGTGTTCCAACTGCGCAGAATCTTTGAACGATCTGTCGCACGTAATGCACTTTTGGCTCGGTGAAATGTTTTGGCATTTATCGTGTGTGTTATCATCCTGATGGTCATCACAGTTGTCGCACTTGCCAGGCTCAGCGGGATCCTTCAGCGGGGTACGCTTCGCTTTATCGTCGTTACCATTCGCATCCATCAAAACCCCCTCGGACGAGATCCGTATCGTTCCCGTTGTCGTATTTTCATCTTCATCAACAATTAACATCCGTTCACCATCCGAATCCGTTGTTTCGGTAGATACTGTCTCATCAACTACTAGTTGTCCTTCGTCGTCCGATTCGGACATATCCCGGAGTGCTCTATCCTTCCTAATCAAGGCCGTATCGGATCCCGATTGTACCGATCGGTCAGAGACTCTGGCACACTTTTGATCTTGGTCGGATTGTACACTGAGAGAACCGCGTCCGTTTTCCCGAGGTACGGAAGATTCGATAGCCGAACTATTGTCTATTTGAAGAGGATCGACGCTGCGACAGGAAGTCTCATCAACATTATCAGTCTCATCATTGTAATTCTCGTGCGTTGAGAAATTGCTTGAAAAATCATAATCCCGCGTTCTATCGAACACGGTTTCGCCGTCGGAATATTGATTGTTCAAATCTTCCAGCCGCGTTAATACCACCATCGCGTCTTTCATGGTAGTCAATTTTTTCCGCGCAATGCAATTTTCTATATCAGTATCTCGATCGAATTGCACATTATCGGTCAATGTGAAGTTAGAATCGTTAACAGCCGCCAAGTCGGGTGTGTCGTTATTCTCTTCGGTACGTTCACTCTCAACAATGTCGTGGACGTTTTCTGTGTTTTCAATCACGGCTTGAGTCTCGTTTTCATCGCTTACCCCGTTCTCTTCCTGAGCTTCGCGCGAATTGTCGCTCGAATCGGAGCGTATCCTATAGCATATTTTCCGGTTATTTGTTTGACGGAACACGTCGTTGGAATTCATCGAATCATCGCTATATAAGTTTTCGATGACAGCCCGTGATCTACTCCGAGTTATCGGAGGTGATCGAGCCTCTCTGTAGCTAAGGTCGTCTGAATCGGCGTAACTGTATCTACGAGCTTTTCTCAATTTTCGCAATGCGGGACTTTTTGATTGGATTCTTCTGGACCTCGTGCTACCAGAATTTTCGGACATTGTATCGAAGCTTTCTTTTCTCTTCCGCGATCGTCCTCTTGTTCGTTTCACACTGGAGTAAGAATCAGATCTCTTCGCTTCTCGTGTTTTCGAACTCGACCGTGACAATAGCTGGCTTTCATTCGGCTCATCATCGGTTTTGTATTCGGAATGCGTACTTGTCATTGAGGACTTTCTTCTTCGTCGTGCCGCCAGAAATTCGATTATTTCGTTATCGTCTTCTTCAGAGTCATCCTCGTTACTGTCGCACATTACTATGTCATTATTTTTATAGTTATCAAAGGATTGCAGGTCCATTAGAGCCGGGGAATACTCTTTCATTCCCTTCGATTCGTTGTCAATAATCGTAGCTTCGAACTCACTCTCATTTTCTTTTTCTACCTGATTTATCGACGAAGTAGAAACGGAGAAACTTTCCCTCGAGTTTGAAGTGACTTCATCCAACCAAGAAAGATCCACTTTATTCTTCCATTTTTCGACTAGCGGACTACGAGAGGTGTCGAGCCTGTTCACAACGACTACAGCTTCGTTCATTGACTGATTTTTTTCCGATCCTCGATGCTGCTCCAGTGACGTTGCCCCAAGCTTTTTCAAGTTTGTGAGCAAAACTTGCCGCCCTGGACTCGTGACGGCGATACCATTAGTGGTTGTCGCCTTCAGCTCTTTCAACGGCGATACAGAATTTTCAGAAGTCAACGATAAAGGCCTGAGTTTCTTCAAAGACTGCTGCAAAACTTGTTCCGGTCCACTGCTCTCGGATAAAGAAGAGTTTTTTCTCTTTCTACCCTGCCTCAAAGGTGATAAATTTCTGTATGCCTCCGATGTACTATTTTCAGTGGAATTTTTCTCCACTAGCAGAGTCCTGTCGTCCGACTGTTCTTCTGAGGCGAGTGGTGAGATTTCCGTTTCAGCGCATGGCTCGAATTCGATTTGTGACACTCGTTCCTCGGCAAGTTCTATTTCTTCGAAATTTGAATACGTATCGGAGCTCGAAGGTGCTGCGTTGAGCCCGACGGTGTTTGATATACGATGTTCCTGAGCTTCCCATGATTTTTTTTCACAAACCAGAGACCCGAAAACCGTTTCCCGAAGGCGTGCTTGGGTATCTACCCTTTCATTTTCTTTAACCGTCGACCTTTCAACGGCGGATGGCAAAGTTACTGTTGTCGTTAGTGTTCCTGTAGTATTGAGGCTTGTGGAGGATCCAGGGGATGTTACCAACTCGCTCGAATTACTTTGATTTTCAGTAATCTGTGAGTGTAACGCTTGTGGATGTTTGTCCGCTTCTTTTTTTTGCTTTTTGTTTCTTGGGTATTTTCTAGCATAGCTACCGTGTCTCCAACGCTGAAGCTTCTTCCTTCTCACCGGAGGCTCTCTTGCAACCTCAACATTTTTGTTAACCAACGAATCTGGTAAACGAGTCAAATATACGGATAACGGTCTGCAAATACGCAACAAATCACTTGCCAGAGTTTTTTCTTGGATGCCGTTATTTGAAAATTCATTTCTCTCAATGCCATCGATCGCCGGTTTGGAAGATTCTTTCCTAGTTTTACGCACGAATTTTCCCGAAGAATTGACGTGAGAATTAGATGTTTTCTGCGTCAACCACTTGGCGGACCTTTCGTTCTGCATGGCTTTGAATTTCCAGTCTTGGAATCCGGTAATGTTACAATTTAGTTTTCAACACATCCTTCGTTATATCCGACTGCCTGCTTCAATCCATTTTACCCTGGGCATACATGAGGCTATCCTGCAAAATATATCATTGTAACAAATAGATATATCTTATGACCCTTTTTCCTCTTAATAATGAATCTTGAAATTCTTAATTTTTTCTTTGTTACTTCATTTTATTTTATGAAAATATGAATACACAATAAAAAAAAAACAATCAGCACCGAATCAAGACACATGAGAGATAGAATATTGGCTGGCTTCCTGGTGGATCGAACTTGGAACACAAATTCATTTGAAAGAGTGCTAATTAGCTCTAGAGTTATGAACATGGGTCGCTCGCGTCCATACATTTCGGTGTAAACAGCCTACATATCTCCAAATTTTGATAAAAATGCTTAATGAAAAAAAGAAATTTCGACGATGCCAATTATTCTATCATACAGTTGAGAATCCAAAGGAGGTCCATGAATTTTTTCAGGTTTTTCCTAACATAATAACGTAGTAAAATAAGCGGCTCAAAAGAGCGACCCCTGTTCACAACTAGAGGATGCTGAAAACTATGTCATAACTCTGTGGTTAACTTTCATTAATATCATTCTGAGCTCAATTTTTCACCTTTTCCTCCGAACTACTCACAAGAAAGACAACGAACATCGGGCTAGGCTCGAGCGATCAGCGGATGAGCAAATAAAAGAAGAAAGTGAATTACGCCATGTGAACCCTTTTTTTTTAAGCACGAGAGAATATATCACATAATCTAACCCCTTCAAAAAAGTGGTTTTTTCTACTTTTTAAATCATTGCATTCGTTGAAATAGATTTATTTGAATCAAAAGTGATTTCATTCATCATTTTGCATGAGAATCGTTGATATTGTTTCAAAAAAACTGACAATTTTCTAAGCATCTCTCTTATTATCTAATACCTCATTTTGAAATCAAAATAATTATGAAAAAAATTGAAATAAAATCAGTTACGGAATAAAAAGCCTGGAAGGATCGATTTGCAATCTGGAAATCGAAATTAATAGAAAAAAAATACCAAAGAAAACTCATCGCTAGAAGTATTGAACAACCAAGATCTAAAGAATCACTGATCAAGAAATGTACATTGAAAGTTTTTAGAAATTAATGATAGGACTCAAAAGATTTTACCTGCCTGTTATCAGAAGCAGAGTTGATGAAATAAAACAAAACAAAAATATTACATAATTAAATTATGATGAATAACGAAATTTACAAGTACAAAACCGGTTTACGACAATGATTACAAAAAAGAGTTGAATAGCGTAAGTAATTACACGCAAAAGATTCAATATATGAAAAATCTCATAATACGGATCCCGAAAAACAATGAAAGCTCTACGAAAAAACTGTTTTTGTAAAAATTCACGTCGAAATTAAAAAAAAAAAACACAATAAATCCAAAGTTTTGGTATAAAAAAGAACCATTCAACCAGAAAAATATAAACTAACCTGCAAATTATTGAGCTTCCAGAGCTGACGACTTGACATATTAAGAAATGCAGTTGACAAAGTCCGTCCTGACGATAGCATGTGTACAAAACAGTTTACGAAATCGTTGAAATGATGAAAATGAAACACGAGCACGAATTGAAAAAAAAAATCCAGCCCCAGATTATTTTTGATGGACCCTCGGTTTTGTCACGTAAAAATTCACGGTAGACACATGATTCATCAAAGAAAGTTGAATCATAGGCGGCAATGTTTTTCTCCACTATTTGTTTTTATTTCACAGGTTACGCCACTGAGAAAACACACGAATTATGATGTATTTTGTAAATTTAACGATTAACGTATATCAAAGACGAAAAAAAAAAAAACTACTATATGGCGCAATCTATTCGTATTAACACACACTTGCCGACGGTACACACGAATTCAGTATAGCCGTTAAACTTACGTTCAAGGATATATATATTTCATTATTATATATATATATATATATATATATAATATTGGTTACGAATATTACAGCGAAAAGAAAACGAAAGTGTTCGAGAAAAACTTCATAAAATGAAACAAAAGTGAACTTCTTGTCGCGAGATTAGGACAACGTTAACAAAGATTCTCTTGTATCCCCTTCTATATTTTCGCGATTCTCTATGATGAAAAGCAAGCACCCTTTGATAGAGATGTCCAGCCAAAAAAGAGACAGGACCGTCTATAGATTTGTATGATTGGTTGTTTTGTTCGTGGGATCAAATACGACTCGATACTATTAACCAATAGAAAAAATCATATAAAAATGGCCCTGTCTCTAGCTCGTGTGCACTCACGTACATGACACTGCGAAAGAAGCGAGGGAGCGTACACATAACGATGCTAGCGACATCCGACGGCTGGGGTGAAAACTCATCTGGCTACCCCAGTTTTAGGCCTTATGCGGATACGGGCTCCTATATAAAAACCCTTCTTCGTTGGTGGGGTAATCTCAGGCTAACAGTCCGAACGAAAGATATATGACCGAACCTTCTGAGACTGGAGGTTATGTACATGAATCGCAAAAATTGAAAAAGTCGAAAAGCTATGAGTTATGAAGAAAACGTCGTCGTTGTCTTCGATAATCAGTTTTTTTTTGTCCAATCAATTAAAAAAATAAAAAAACCACAGTAGATTTTGTCCAGCCGCTAAAGCGATCGCAAGAATATAATCTTTTTTCGACGTATTGCTTCCGCCGCCGCTTCGGCGTTATCATATGACTTTCAAATAAAAAAATAACCTCATGTCATTTTCACACCCAAGAGTACACGACATCCCCATTTCCTTTCTTAGAAAGCATGGTCGAATCCGTGTCAAATTCGTCGATACTATTATTACGATTCTTGACCGGCAGATTACGTAGGACGTGTGAGAGTGATGAAGAAATTGCCACATGGGGACGTGACAAGTGAGAAAGTCAACTCCAACTCGTATCGATTGATCCAAATGTTGCGGGTTATTCGGAGGGTAACATTTTTTCCGTTCCTTATTTCGAATTCCGTATTCCTTAGGCATACCTTCGCGAGTGCGAGAGAGATAGTTGCAAATTTCGAAATTGAAATTCTTCGACATTGTTTGACTGATTACAAAAAGACCCTGTCAGCCCATTTTTGCCATCGCCCGGGGTGGGCTAACAGAACCTTTTTGTAATCGGTCGAACCGCGTCGACGGATTTCAATTTCGAAAATTCGAAGTGAGGTTAGGTGACTGATGCATACTCTTAAGCATCGTCTTCGGTGCTGTTGTGCATTAAGCTTGAAGAATGTTTTTATGCATACATGTGTAATGTGTATAGCCACAGGCGTAGGCAGCGTATGGATATAAAAGGGTGTTAAAAAAAAGTTATTTTGAGAACGATCGGCCAATACGTTAGTAGTAGTAAAGGGTGGGCAGTATTGTTGTCATGTGCGCGTCGTGGAAACCGAGGTTTTTTATGGTATTAAATATTCTGTCGTTTGTTTTAGAGAATTTCTTCAACAAAAATGACATTTCCGTTATGATGTCACGACAATAAAACGTCTTTGATTATTCGATCGCACTGTGTGGTACTACTAATAAATGATCATGCATTATGCTGAGTTTAGTAATATGATAACTGAGAAGATCCGAGGCAATAGACATGAATTAAGTCTGTAAGTTGTAAATTGTGTGTAACATGGTCTTAAAACCGGAAATAAATGTTTGTGAGTATAACGTGAGCAGGTTATAACAAATCGTCCGATATTTTCCGTTCTACGATAAACAAATCAGAATCTTATACATTGTTAATTCTTATTATCACGTTCGACTATTTGTGACAAGATGGAGATTATCCGTTTGACAGTTCTCAACGATGAGACTAGTCTTTGCTTGATAATGTCTTGAGAAGGAAACGTTTTAAAAGTGGCTTTGGAATTTCCTGTGGGTGAGTATTCCTTTTACTTTTTTTTTTTTTTTTTTTTTTTAATTTCGTTCAAAATGTTTATTTATGAAAAGGTATACGATACATTTGAAATGAATCATAATTGTGATAGCAGTATTTCGCGTTTATACTTTCAGTTATGAGTCATTCTAATTATTATATCTTGAAATTGGACGTCCAATGCGATATGTAGAAAAAATATGTATATTATTTGTATTTTTTTTATAACTTTCATTTCATTGAATATAACGGTTGAAGTAGTGAATTGCCAATTAACCCTAGAAGCTCAAGGATGAGTAATTTCTGTCCATGAGAATCCATGTGTATATAAACTGCCTGAAAATTTTTAATTTTTGTAAAAAATCGTTATCGACAAATGCTTTTTTTTTATGTCAAGAACTTCCTCATATACACGAGAGTTGGTGAAGAATTTATGCATTTTTCCAGATTATTCAATGCCTAAAAATATACTTGAGTAAATAACTTAAATGTGATTCATATTTGGAATTAACATGTCTTTGAGAGCTTGTTTCTCATTAATTGATGAAGAATCGGTTATGCCCATAAGTTATAATCGACGTCTTCAAAGTCATTAAAAACATTAATTACAGTCGAGACAAAGTTTTTTAGAGTCATTAAAATAGAGTGAAAAATTTATTTCAGGATCAATGACGGACTGGCTCTGTCACCGGCCAATAACATGCTAAATACTTATTTGGCAGACAATGCCTGGTTCTACTGGGTCATTACCGCCGGAGCTCTTTTCTCCTTTGTTGGTTTTCTCTTAGCCTGCATTTGTAGCTGTCGAAGACACGAAAACAAGTAAGAACATTTTATATGAAAACATAATGCATAAAAACAATTTGATATATTGTTAAAACAACATAATATTATAAATTAATCGAACGAACATCACAAACTAGATACAAGAAGCGTAAAGTATCTATGGTGAAAAATGAATGAACCAATGTTGATTGGTAATTTATTTTGTGGAATGACCTTTGGATACAATATCTCGAGAGTATTTATATGTCGTGCGATGTTACTATAGGACCATAATTAATCCTTCCATGTTAATAACAATTGATATTCAGCCTAAATGTTATGGATAATTGGAACGCACCATTAGGTTCATTTTGTTTTTCAAATGTTTTAATTAAATTATTTTTTGTACAAAATTTCGAACATATATCTCTTATTATCAAATGTTGAGAATCATTTTTACTCCCCATCGGATTCATTTTTCTTTATAATTTTATTGATTTATTGAGAGATGATTTGTTTTGGCAAAAAATGTGGATTTTGGTTTGCCGCTTGATTACAATACTTCTGTGACAACAGGAGCGAGTTTCTGGGGCTTGAGGGTATGGTAACAATGACCACTGACGCTGAGACGGAGGATTTCGACAGGCCTCCAACTTCGGAAATCTCGCAAATTGTTGCCCAGGACACTGTCGATTGCGGCAAAAGGTTTCGAGACCAGAACACCTGGCATGATTCGCACGCTCTTTTGTTGGCTACGGAACTCTATTAACTCCAATTTTCTCGTTTTTTGTCTCTTCATTTTAATAGAAGCTTCGAGGAGACTTAGCGATCGCACAGATTTACGAGTCATGGCTGTTTTTCGTAATTGTTTTTTAACGATTTATCGTTTTTTTTTTTTCAAAGTTCGTAATTTTTACTAACTGTACTTTTGTTTTTTGTCCGGATAAAGAATTATTTCCAAAATTGCCAAAATTCGTAAATCGAACCTGAATAATCATTTCAACTTGGCCCAAGTACTAACAAATAAAAAAATTTGCTACAGCTAAAACTGCATTGAACACGTGAGAAGAGAATGAATCCTGAGATGCAAATTGTCCAATTGTGGTTGGAGTCAAGCAAATCATTGATCGCTATGAACGATTGTATTTTTATTTCTCTAAATAATTCGGATAGATTCTAATCACATTTTCAAAAAATATGTAGATAACAAGCAAGAAATTCTGATGAATTATTCAAAGAATACAAATACAAATAGTTCCATACTGCAAATAATACTTGATCGTTTCGAACAGACTCTCAATTCTCCACTGTGTTCGGGAATGGTGTTGTGATAATTTCTCCAAAAAATATTTCCAACTCTTCACTAAATCGTAGCTGCCTCGAAATTTTTCATTTAATGGCGCACAATAAATCTAAACGCCGAACAAACTGCCTCATGCGAAAAAATTAATCGGCCTCTTTTCTGTTTCCGCGTAATTGCACAGAGCAAGCGGTGCAAATAGAAGTTTGCCGGACATCCCGAAAGACAAACATGTGGGAAGAGATGGCGAAATCGAGTCTGCGCCACAGGAAGTCATTTATGAAGCGACTGAAATAATAGGAGACCCTTCCGAACTTTATGCCACTGTTCAGGATAAAAATAGTGAGTTTATCCAGTTTTTCTAATGTTTTCACAACAATGTAAGTTATTTGCAGCAAAAATTATTGAACCGATAACTGATATTAAATTGTGGCTGTTTCTCTGGCGTACAGTTGACAAAAAAAGGGACTTTGATAGAGAAATCCGCAGTAACAATCAGGAAACTTCATCGATCCTGGATGACAGTGCATATCCGTATGCAAGACTGAATACTTTAGAGGCCGGTAATGGTGAGCACACCTTCAAAAATTCCTGAAATAATTTCATTCTACAACAAAAAGATTTTGAGATACAAATACTGAAATTGCAATTGAAACATTCATTTTTGCAGATGAGCATCCGTATGCACAAGTTCAAAACATACAAAAAACAGAATATAGTCAGCAAATTAGGTAGAATCCTTCATATTTTACCGTACTAGAAATAGTCGTGTTTGTTACAAGACGATTTGTGATTGTGAAGATTGCCGAGGATCAACGGGTTTCTTTTATTTCAGAAACAATGTTAATCAATATACGGACAACAATCAACCGTCAACGTCGACGAGTCATGCCCCGAATGGCATTAATCCAGTCGCTCCACCCAGAACGCGTCGCTCGTCCTCGCACAATTCTCTTCTCAGCGTTGAAACAACGGGTGATATTCAGGCGGCCAATGCAATCACAGGGGGCGTACAAGCCAATCAAGATTTGCCTTACATGACTCCACCCATACTTTTGCCTTTACCACGTCCTCCCCAATCTCAACAAAATGTTCCTCATCAACATTTCAGCGGAGATTCACAAGATTCCAGTAAGATTTACCAAATTTCACCAAATAATTAATTTCATCTTTTTATTTCAATGTTCGATTGATTTTGTACAAGGGGCAGACTTGAAGAATCATAAATATTCTTAAACCCATAAAGCAAAAAACCAAAAAACAAGGTGTTGAAAAAAATTTAATTTCTTAATTTTCCAAGATGTAATAATCGATTATTTCGTAATGAACTATATTCATTATGAGTATGTGTGTATGCATAAAGATTGAAAAATATGTGTCACTTTTTGCAGAAGGATACACGAGTATAAGCGTTCGAGAACCATTGGCGAACATAATTGCACAAACGAAGGGCTTGCACCAAAATCGTCAAGGATCTCGTTCCCTGACCGATCCTCATTATGCGACCGTTTCCGATGACTCAGGTATTTTCGAAAACATCTTGAAATGGAATTTTTTTCAAGAATTTTCAGTGCATCATAATGTTTTATCGTATTATGATGAAAATAGTAGTGGAAATATTAATTTCCACAAAATATACTTTCTTAAAGTCCTCTCGTAGCTGAATCTCGAAATCATTATTCGGATTAACGGATTTTCATTTTCAGATGAAATGTATGCGGCGATCGACGAACAAGACAAAGTGTATACGAGTGGGAGTGAAACTTATGCACAAATTCAACCTATGATCAACGAAGTTAATCGAACAGTTCAAGTCGATCAACAGGTTTCAAACCAAGTGCCATTGAGAGGTTGCGGCGAAGATTCGAACGTTTCGTCGGCGCCACAGCCACCGAGTGTCGACAGTTTGCGCCACGTTGCTCATGCTCATTCGCGACAAGGTAAACTTTTTTCTCAGATTATTCCCTTGAACACTCGGAACCTAAAAATATCGATGCCGTGCCAGTTTTTAATTAATCATAAAAATTAGACGATACGACTAAATACGAAAATTTCAAGTTATAAATTGATGCGATTTTTTTTCCCTGTAATTTAAAATCATAATTGACGTTTTGAATCCACTATAAAGCATCGTCATCGAGCGCGACGAGTTCAATAGCGAATCCAAGTTCCCCGAAGCCAGAAAAGCGACAGGCTAATTCGCCTTTGCCGCCACCACCTCCGCCGCCTCCAGCACCGACGGAAGGTGGTAATGGGGATTTTTACGCATCGGTTGATAAGCGCAACAAAAACGAGGACCGTACGAGATCGAGCATTTCATCGGGAAAGTCTCTGGAGGATATGTACGCAAAGGTAATGAAAAAAAAGCGGGATATCGAAGAGAATATTTCGTTTGATGTTGCTCCTGGGGGGGGTCCGAGTCACGGGCCGGAAATCATCGTTGCTTCGACGCGGGAAGCATCGACCAATAGAAAATTGAGTTTAGTAGAGATAAGTAGAGCGTCGTGGTCGAGTCACGATTCGGTTGAAATTCAGAAAAGAGAGCCCGAGGGAACCCACTCGAATTTACAAAATTCGGTGGACGTTTTCAACGCGGAAATGGATTTGGAATTTATGAAAATCGCTAGAACGTACGAGCTCGATTCGCCGTCAACTTCCGGTGTTGAAGCTGACGGTTACGAACCATTGGCGAATCGTAACAAAGCTCAGCAAACAAGCGTGACGCAAAATTCGTGTTCTGGACAAGATGATCCTAATTACGAAATGCTCCGACCACAATTTACAACAAACGCTTCATCGAGCAACCAGTCGAACGTAACGAGAAACGGTATCGATGTGCTGCCTATTTATTCTCTGCCTTTCAAACATCGTCAAGTGAGCAACGCTTCGAGCGACGATCCCGGGTACGAAAGAGTTCGGTTACGACGTCAAGTTGATCTCGATCAGGACACCGATTCCGAGCCGAATTACGAGAGCATGCCTCATGAAACGAACGAGCCGAATTACGCCTCGGTTTGTCGACCCGGTGACAGCGATACCGATCCGAATTACGAGTCCGTCACTCACGGCGATCCCAACTACGAGAGCGTGCGGTATATGAGCGTTTCGCGAAACAACGATCCACCCTATGAACAAGTTAATAATTATAAAGAACAAAGTAGTAAACGCCAGGAAGACTCTGTTGGCTACGAAAAAGTCAAGTGCGGCCCTGGACCGATCGATCCTAATTACGAAAGAATAGGCTTGGCCCATAACGAATCGATCGTTTACAACGACAGTGGTGATACCGACGATGAACAGTACGTTCAGGTTTAATTTTTTACCATTGAGAAACTACAGTCGATTAATTAGAGCAACTGAATTGTAAAGCCTCGAAATTGAATGGGGTTGAGCTTTATGACGTAAAAATTGGATTATCACTTACATAATTAATAATTGAATCGAGATATACAGTAAATTATTGAATATGTATTATTTACATAAATTCAATTATTGATCACGTATAATTCTTAGAGTGTATGAGATCACGAACGTTTGATAAAAAGATAAAAATATATATTAAAACCAATGAAATAGTGGGAATTCAAAATCCCCATATAGTTTTGCACTACTAAACATTTTTTCGAAAAAAAAAAAAAAAAAAAAAACAATTCGAAGACACAACTCTTGTAAATACGTACATTTTTCTGTACCCCGGTTTGTACCCGGAGACAGAACGTATTATTACAAAATGTTTTCAAATAGAGAGCATTAAATTATTATTTTTTTTTTTTTTTTTTTTCAAATTCATTATCAACTACTTGCATTCCACGCGGTTAACGGGTTTTCGAGTCGAGCTTCTCTCAGGAAATTGAAAAATTTCTCCAAAATATTTGTGAATCTATGCCCGTTGATTTTTATTTCAACTCAATTTAAAAAGAAAGATTTTTTTTTCTCACTGAGAGTCCCAAAATCCTGTTCGTGACATCGAAAGTTATACGAAGTATGTCCGAATCTAAGTTGACCGATGGAAGAACGTGACTGATGAGGGAGAGCTCAAATCGATGAAACTACGGAACAAAACGAAATAACCTTATTAAACGATAAAATTGCGAGAACAATGTACATATAGGACTCGAGGGACGAGTTTGCTTGATTCGAAGATCAACGCTAACGAACGTCTTCGGGTTTGTGACGAATTAACATTTAAAAAAACGAAGACTACTAAACCATAAGCTTAATCAATAATTTATATATAAATATGTGTAATCTGTATAAAACACGATATTTTGTTGATAGATTCTTTGATAATATTATTATACTATGGAAGATGAAAGCGCGATTTTCGTATCCGAACAGTATTGAGGATGCTGCAATAGACAGAATTGTCAATTTTTATAAAAATATATGCGTACATACATACAGATTTATATATATGTGTATATTATAGCTCAATACGCAGCTTTTTATACGAGAAAAAATGGCTTTTAGTATTGAGAAATAAAAGAAATGGCAAAACAGTACAATTTGTGTTTTCTCAATGTCGTTCGCAAATGCGTTTCAAAGAACCCGGAAGTTGTATTTTTCCTCATCGTTGAATCTTCCCGGCCGCTTAGAGCAACGTTTTTGGTCCATTTCGAAAATTGATCATTCCATCTGCTTCAGGTTGTTACGGTCTACGTCGAAACAGAGAATTCCGTATCTTCGTTTGCTTTTTGGTTGCTTCGAGCAAAACAGGAATGGGGCATTTTCGGCCTCATCCGAAAAATCCTAAGTTATATTTCTTCCTATTCATAATCCATACCGACTGCTAAAAGCAACTATAAGAAGGGGGCAGCCTAGCCTCGTTCGAAAGTACCGAGTCATGTGTTGGCAACTATTTTCTAACGTTTAAAATGACAAAAAAGTACTTGCATAAATACCTGGTATGCAAGAATAGGATTTCCAAGCTTCTCCGTTTTGAAGTACGAAGAATTATTGAAACACGTTACAAAGAATATGAGGATCGAGAGAGGAAATTGAAGAAAAATAAAAAGGTCGTGAAAGAAACGTTTGGGTTCATTAATATAATGTGTATAATCGACTTTTTGGTGGTTTCATCCACTTCTATATATATATATATATATATATATGACGTGCTAAACCCGCTAGCACGATATTAATTGGCGGTATAGTAAATATCTTATGAATATAAAACGATAAGAACGATGCTTGCATATTTGTATGGTATATATGATCGATGATGGAGAATTATAGAAAAACTTAAATTTATCGTTTCACTTTAACGTACGATCTGAACATTTCTTTCGAACGACGCATATGGTGCCGGAGGCCAAGGGGTCGGGAAAGACAAAAAATGAATAACGAGATGGATTACACGATAATTGATACAGTCAACTTTGAACGAGTATGCACTTTTTTGGCTTCTTTAACCTTTTTTTTTTTTTTTTTACAAGTTTCGAAAATGTGATCGCATCAATTCGTGCCCAAGCATATCAGAACTGGCGCAATATACTATATTTTGTGCAAATGAATCGTTGGTAAAGAGAAAAAGGAAACTGTGAAATTATGGACTCTTATAGTGACCATTTTTTTGATACTTTTCCTTATACCAACGATAGATTTGTACAATTTTAATTTCTTTTTAATGTTGTTTAATTAATGAGCAGTGTATCGTATCGGCTAATTGTTATCCCATATATCGCTATTTTGTATAATTATAAAAGTGCATATGCCTTCTTTCGACTTAGACCTCTAAAGACGATACAGATATATTAAAATATTAATTTGGTGATGAATCTTGGGTTTTTTCTTCTTTTTTTTTTAGCTCCTCAAACCTTAATTAAATTGCTTATCTTTATGTATACTATTTACGTATGTATATTCGCACTTTAGCTTCTTACGATTTCTTATTGAATATATGAGCGTCGTTGTAATCTCATTGGAGCTGAAAAATGATGTTCCATTCAATGCATTCCTCTCGCAAAGTTTTTTGTTTGTTAGCCTTCTTTTCGTCATTCTAAAATGGTCCTAGCGTTTTTCTTTTCCTCCTATCACACACAAACTTTTTTTCCAACTTTATGCTTTTTTTTTTCACTCTTCGTAAAACTTGACTTGCTCCTTCTCTCCTCTCGCAAGATTGACTTTGCACTCTGAGAATACAAGGATTTATTACAAATAAGTTTTGGTTTTTCGAAAAATTTCGTTCCAAGTTAGTCAGCACCGAGTTTGCTATGAAAAGAAATATTTTGATGGCACCTTACGAGCTTTTCGCATTTGGAAATAATCGGTTCAAATGCTCGAAAAAAAAAAAATCCCTCAAATAAGGATTTTTTATTTTGGAACAACCAAAAATGGAAATTCGGCGCGTGCTCGTTATTGTCTTGCGGCACCTTCAATATACAACTAAAACTAATGTTTGGCAGAAATGGATCATTAAACCGGTAACAAAAATTGTAACGATGGTTCTCTTCCGTTTTTTTTTTCAAGAGCTTCCACGAAATTCATCACACGCAACAAGATTCAATAGCACTATGAACGACATTCTCTTTCGAAATGTTTATTTAAAACATGATTCTTGAATTATCAGTCCACGCGGCTATTTATATATTCAAATATAAATTTACCTCGTGCCTCTCTCTCTCTTTCTCTCTCTCTCTCTCCCTCCCTCTCGTTCTCACTTTGCCCTTGTCACATTCATAATTTTTGTTAAAAAGTTTACGATACGGAGCAGTGGTTTAATTATCACTACATTGAGATGTTCAATTGATGACAATTTTTTCATGAGCGTACGCAGCTTGTACGTTACAGTTATCCTCGTTTTTTTTTCATCACGATTGATCGTGTGGCAATATGAGTCGTAGATGATCGCACTCCTTTGTCGGTATTTGACATGCACAGATTGTAATATCGCATGTAACTTATTTATAATGCACCGAATATATAGCAATTAATCGCTTTTATTTATGTCAACGTTGCATCATTTTATTCAATTCTTTCGTAACCTCGCGTTGTATGTCATGTTTTGTTATTTCTCTCCCAACTTATGAGCAGGGTTGGGAAGCAGAGTTCTTTTGAAATAGCGTTTAAAACTGGCTGAGTGAAAATAACATATTAATTATTCTGAATTGGAAAGTCCTTGAACATGTTTCACTCGACGGCTCGACGAACATGAGATATCAATTAATCAGTGGTCATCGTCGATCCGCTGTGCTCCAGCTCTACACTCGCCACTGCAACTTCTCTCGACCGATGCACCAGATTGGTTGCACATTTATTTATTAATATCTCATAAACGTCGATCGGTCGTCTCACAGAAACGCGCTCAAAGAATTATTTTTTCAGAATTTTACAGCCCAACTTTTGGTGCAATCTGTACAAACCGCGGTTTAGCTAAATTTTGTGTTTTTCCCAAATTTTCACTGATACCACTTTCATTCTGCCATTCGAATATCGTTATAATTATTATTTATATACATACAACGTTAATGATTCGTATTACCGCGTGTGATACACGAGAGATATTATCCATCTCTCTTTTTTATTTTATTTTTAAGGGCATATTTATGGATGATTCGTTTTTACCAGCATTTTTCCACGTATACCTCTCATCGTTTTGATAATTTATTAAAATAACGCAGGCCTTAAAATACACGTGAGTGACGTACAAATAGCCGCGTGACAATTTTTTCCTTAAATATCTTTCGAGGGTCTCGTAAAAGCCTTCTAACTAATATCGTTTTTCTCACATATTCATATCTTCTACATCGTAATGTTTTTTTTTCTTATTTTTTTTTTTTTTTTTTACATATAATCGATCTCAAATTATGCCAACTATTATACAAATTTTTCAATGACTTTAGATCTAGATGCTCCATCGTTTCCTGTTTTTTTTTTCTTTTTTTACATCGTTACAATTTTTTTTATGCAAATATACGAAAAAAACACGTTTGAATTTTCTGATTCTAATTCGTATATATATAGTTACAATTACGTATTAAAATGATTTATCGTTTTTTTTAGACTATCGATTTTTCAATGATTTTTCCACGTGTTAGCATTTCGATAAAAATCTTGCCGGAACTAAGCGTGAGTCATGTATCCGGGCGATATATATTTTAAACTACGTGCATTCCAAACTTTCTTTATCTTTCGTCAATTTTATGAAAAAAAAATTTTATAACGGCGAGTATTTAATATGCCCGAATTGTGAACGTTTCGGATGAATGTTTTGTTGTCGCGTGTCTGAACAAGTAATTCGTGAGAACATGTTTTTTTTTTCTTTTCTTTTTTCATTTCAACTTCATTATCGACAATTCATCGTTTCTGTCAGGCCGACTAAAACATGATGCTTGGAATTTAGTGTGACATGGATAATGTTTTCAAAATTGATTTCACAGCCTCCGATAAAACGCAGATGCACGGAAATCATGCACTTTTTTTAATGGCTATTTTTTCCTTTGTTTTTACATTTACGACTTTTAAGGAACAACGCAAAGGAACATGCAATAAAAAACTTGATGTTTTCTTTTTTTTTTTTTTTTTTTTTTTTTTTTAAACTAGATTCGATTTGTCACAGCAAATTATATATGCCGGCCTCTCGATTTCTCCACACGTGGGTCATGGTGTCCCATAATTTTCATTCAACTGTAACAGCGAAGAAAAAAAAAGAAGAAAGCCTATACCAAAAGCGATCACATATTTTCAAGTTGTCAAGATATTATAAGAAGAAAAGGAAAAAAAGATTTGTGAAAAATATTCCGAACGAAATGGGTCACTCCGACCCGGTGTGGTGTTCAAGGGCTATTCAGGCGATAATAAAGGAATATAAAATAAAATCACAGGTTGCGCGTGTATGGAAAAAAAAAACGTGAGACGCGCGAATGAACATGCCACTTCTGAGCGCGTTCTCGATTGTGTTGGAACGAATGAGAACGGACGACGAGTGTCAATTGAAATCGCAGTTACGTAAAACGTTATTTTTTTTTGTTTTCTTTTATTTGGGTATGAGTATCACATCGTGGTTTTTTAAATCGTTTGTTTTTAATTTTCTCCCATTCATTGAAAGTAATTGAACACAGTGGTTCGATATATAAGTCTTACACTGACATTTTAATGCTTGCAGCTATTTTTTTTGTTTTAATCTTCTTATTTTTGTTTCTTTTATATCTTTCGAGTCCTCTGGTTCGCGACCAAACAATAATTCGCTCGGCACACGCTCCTTCTTGTCTTCCGAAATCGACTCTGTGGTTTCGCACTATAAAATGTGTGAAAATTCTTCGCGCATAAGAAAAAGGGTTAATGCAATATGAGCAACGGATTTCAGCTTTCTGTTTTTTGTTTCTTTTGTTCGAGGAATCTTGAGTCAGTCGTTATGTTATTCATCATTTTCGCATTTTTCTTTTGTTTTCCCAGTTTTTCGTATCTTTTTCGTTCAAACTCGAATCGGTTCGAGTAAATTAGCTTTCGCACTTAATCTTTTACATGTACTCTCTAGCATATACCATTTACTCCAGTTTTGTCATATTTATGTGTATTTTTTTCATAATTTTTCTGGTGTTTTTTTTTTTTTTTTTTTTTTTTTCAATTTTTTTTTTTTTCCAGTGCATAACGTATGGTATGATTTTTATTTATTTATTATAGTTTAGAATATACTTTGGTATAGCTCCAATGGCAGCGATTAATGTGAAATATACATATATATATATGTATATATATATATGTATATACTCGTGTGTATACTATTATCATTATTCGTTAAACATTATTCATTATTATTATTACTATTATTGTTATTATTATTATTAGTACATATTACTGTTTTTTTGTGTTTAGAATTTAGAAGATTGGCGATCGATATCTTTACTCACGAATGGTTTATTTTTCCCACCGACCAATGCAACCGATGCTCCAAGGTTTTCTCATGAAAACGCACATTGACGAAACAATTGAAAGAGAAAAGCTTCTTTCCTCGTTAAAAATCAAACTGTTGAGTTCGAGGAAACAAATGTATATCAGCAGAGCCTCTCAATGAACTTGATGGAAAAAGAAATTTGGCGACTGGTGGCCGAACTGCCGGTAACCACATCGCAACGATGTTATTGACGAAAAATCGATTGTCAAAATACAGCGCGCAAATATAATGAAATTCATTGAAATAACTTGATTCTTTGAAGCTGCACAATCGTAATTTGAAGTTTGATTTTTCGTCGTAACGAACACTGTTTTATGACGAAAATTTTGAAGAAACGAAGATTAGAAAAACCAGAGACCTTTCTTCATGCTGTATAACAAACTGGTGATTTCTATTATCATATTTCACTAGCTTTGCCGATGATATTGAGTAGAAAAAGCGAAACGGCATCTGCGTGTACAAAATATGAAGATGTGCGCATCAACGTAACAACGTTTTTCTCTTGTTATTCGTTAATCTTTTTCCTTTTAATGATTTTCGAATTGCAACTTTTTTTTTTTTTTTTTTTTTTTTTTGCATTCGTATCCAAATATCTATGTAGAAATTTTTTCGTAGTAAGCAAAAACAGGGTTTATTTCTTTATCAACGGGGGGTGGGGCTCTATTTATTCTTCTCATATCGATCCATTTGGATGCAGATATTTTTTTCAATCAATTGTTTTATGACTTAAATTTTGTTAGTGTTATTCGCTCATTTCAGTTTTCATTTGGGATCCGCATAGGCGATATATATATATATTCATAAGTATAAATTTAATGTGGATTCTAGAACGATTAGGTCCTAAGAATGGACCCTGCATGACCTATACAACGAGCAAAGCTCGGGCGTCTTGTCCCTACTGCCGATTTTTTTGTTCTATTGGTTTGTTTATTTGTTTTTTCGTTTTTTTAATCCGTCACCTTAAACGCCCCGAAAATCGTGACAACGAATTTCTTTTTCGAGGCGCGATAAAGCGTTCAATCTGATTGATAATTCACCGGGCAATTTTTTTCCCTTACCACAAACTTTTGTCCGTCATTTTGTCGTGCAAAACGACTTTCTCCTCCCCCTTTGCCTTTTCGTTTTTTTATGCCAACTCTATAATTCTGTTTATTACGCGCGACTAATTATTAAAATACATTAGAGCATGTACAGACGGAGCGTCCCACTATAACGGTAGCTGAAAAACGCAAACTCGAGATCAGGACCGACGTGTCTGGCGAAATTTTTTCCTTATGCTCTTTCACATTTTTTTTCGAACTAATAATATATTCAGACTTTCGGATTAACTTTCGAGCTAGGCTTCGAACTTCAAAAATTGATAAATCATCAAGCCTGATAAAAAAAAAAAAAACCTCACTAGACTTTTCGGCTTGAATATCTGTTCTGAACATGAGTTTTAATTTACGACTAATAATCGTGGGACTCTCTGTACATACGAATATTCTTAGTAGCTGTGTACACTTTATCCATAATTCATATTTATCATACCGGTAGACCATTTTTCTTTACTTTTCCGTACTCACCCTTTTTCCTTTTGTAACCTTAACCAACACAATTTTTTTTACACCCATCACGAGTATTTGCGTGGAAAAAAAAAAAAAAAAAAAAACAGTATTTTGTTCGATCGTCTCGCTTCAAAGATTCACGTATTACAAAAAATTTTGTACACAACTCCAAATTCATACTAATGGTAAACAAATGATTTTTTTTTGTTCGCAGAAGACGCCTCTAACGACGAATTTAGATTTTTCAACACGTCACCAGAATCCAAAGTCTGAGAGATCGAAAAAAATAGTTTTTTTTTTTTTTTTCGCTAATAAACCTCCGTTGACTCTGATTTTACGTACACATTCGATATTTCTCACTCCCAATAATAGGGCATGTGTTTTGTTTTTTCTCATTTCCGAATATCTCACGATTTTCGATGTTTTCTCCGTAGTAATGCATTTTTCGCATACATTCCTTTTTTCAGCGTTTCATCGTCCAAAATATAAGCTCGATTATCGACTGTGTATACTAGAAATGTGTTTCAACAGTTGATTATCGTAATTATTAATGAAAACATGGAAAAACTATCAATCTCGTTCTCGCAGGGACCAGCCTGCTCGACGAGTATGGATATATATATAAATTTTCTTTTTTTTTTTTCGTTTATTTTTTTATTCACGGAAATCCAAGCTCGCCCGATTCGCCTCATTGCTACTTTTTCTCCTTTACGAAATCGATTTCGACGTAAAATCAGAGTGGTCTATTTGTATATTTGTAACCATGTGCCAAATCTCCATGCTATTTTCAATTTACTTACGTATCGAAATATTTAACGCATTATTATTTACAATATTACCGCGTATACGCACTAAATATTTTAGCATTTACATATTTCGTCGAATATTTACACGCAGTATCCGTTAATCAAGAAGGTTTGGAATCTCCGTTTGTTTATCATAAAAAAAATAATCGTTAGATTTCCAATCGACCGCTCGATACTACCAATACATTTTTTGTGTTCCGCTTTTTCTTTTTCTTCTCGAATTTTCGAGCTTTTTACCATTATCAAATTGACGCACGTTGTTTTTACTGCACGATCATTTGTTCCCGTATAATTTATTAATGGCGAATTAATTTTTGTTTGCTATCAGTTATTTTTACGACGAGTGTTCCAATGAGACGAATGATGGTATTGGAATTCAACGGAATCTCGCGCATGGAAGAATTATCGTCGAATTGAGAAAAAAAAATAAATAAAAAAAATCGGAAAAACCCCGAGTCAGAGGATTTTGTGAGAATCTTAAAAAAGTGTACCTAAGCGCTCATATACCGGAGTATATGAAAAACATTGAATAAATAATTATATCGCAATCGAGTACTTGATCTGTTTTGAGAAGTCAAGATCGAATGGTGTATGGACGAGGGTGAATTGGAACTTTACTTTTCAAGATACCAAATGAGAAATGGAATCTCGAGTATTATTTTTGCTCTACCGAAATCCCTTCGGGAAATATTTGGAATAAAGAATTTGAGGAACGAGCGAAACAAAAATTTGAGGAACACGGATAAGCGACAAGGATTGAGCCGAAACATCGAAAAATAGTCATAAATTAAATATAAATTACGTTCCATCATCATATATAATATTAGTTATTATTTTTTCTTTTCCTATATAACAGTATGTCCATCATTTACTTCGGTTTCTCATACAATTCTTCATTTTCTTAATCTTTTATTTTATCCATCTATTCATAATAATGTATAAATTATTATATACGAGTACATTTATGTATATAATTTTATAACAATTTATTTATATTTATTTGAAAGATTTTTTCGATGTTTTCGCCTCATACTCGTCGCGGCGCGCGTCGCAACAACTAACTTTGGCGGCTAGTTTCATAAGTACAAAAGTTAGCCGCTAGAGACGGCATCTTTCAAACTCCACGAATCCGCTGAAGCTCGATCTTTGTTGCGTCTTGTTTCAGCCAGCGTAATTCAACTTCCGGGTTATTCATTTTTGAGCATGGTTCATGTCGGAAAGTAACTGCGATAAATACCAGCACGAAATCATCACTACTCGCACATTTTTCTAAAATTTCTGTTAGTGGAACAGATAGTGGAAGACTACAGAGAAGTATCGAGGAATAGAAATTCCGTTGAATTATATCGTCGAAATGTTCGATGAAAGCAACTACATTTATTGGAAATAAATGCGGTGATTTTTAAAATTCGACTAAAGGATACTGCGCGTGTAGTCGTAATCGTGCCGTTCCGTAGAATCTTTTCCGTCGTTTCGCATGATAATCCAATAATAATAATGATAATAATAGTAATAACAATGATGATAATAGGAAACGATCGATATTGACGCACGGTTAAAAAGTTTTTTTTATCTCCATTTAGAAAATAGTTTCAAGTATGCTATACATATATATTATATATTGTATATTAATGTATAATATATATCTACAATATACGTTATAATAAGAGTACAATCTGAGCACGTTGATCGTGTGTGGATAGATTGGTTGTTTTTTTTTTTTTTTTTTTTTTTTTTCGTCAACTTTTCCGTTCGTTTTGCTTTTTGTTTGATGCCGAGATAAACTCGATCATTTAATCGTTGCTGGTGAATAATCAGGCACCGTTATTCGAGCAGCAGCAGCAAAAAAGAAATTCGCGAGCTTTTCATAATGCCGGGACGAATTTTAAGAAACAACAACAACAGCAAACAATTTATAATACTTAAAAAAAAGAGGGAGAGAGAGAGAGAGAGTGTGTGTGTGTGTGTGTGTGTTTAGGTTCGCGGCTGCTGATGGTGGCAAGCGGATGTGAAAAATGATAAATTGTTGGTTGTAATTATTCAACGAGTATTTATCGAGCTCGTCGATCGAAAAGTCAAACGAAAATTCATATTCCCCGTCGTTAAACGACAACGGAAATTGTTGTTTCCGTTGACAAGATCAAAAGTTCGGTTTCTTTGCATTTATTCGATCAGACAATGAATGTTTTTTCGTTTCTTTCATGTCTGATTTGAAAAAAAAAAAAAGAAAAGAAAAAAAATGGATATATTGAGCAACAATAAAGAAATTTCGCTGGTCATTAACGAGGGGGAATTCGAGTTGACGTAGAAAATGGAGGAAGACGCGGAAATTTGGGTGCCACCATAGTGCCAAACGGAGACCGCGGTCACACGCTGTCCGGGCTACTCTGATCGTCGCGACAAACGTGGTCATCGTCGCGCTCACTCTCGCTCGGCGGACTCGGTTGCTCGAGCTGATATTGATTATAATTATGAGTATGAGCGTGGCTGTGACTTTGGGGGTGGTTCAACAGGCTATGATGATAATGCTGATGATGATGGTGATAGCATCGTCGCTCCTCGTCAACGCGTTGCTGTAGATCGTCGATGTGTACTTCCTCAACGCGTCTCTTCAGTTTACGATGACATATGAGACACAGCACAAGAGCTACGAGGACGGCCGCAACCGCGCAACTCGCTGGCACGGCGTAATTGTCCATTGGCGCAGCAATTGCACCTGCAAATTTATGCAAATTTATTTCAAGCTCGTTGAATCCAACAACAAAAAAAGGGACAATATTCAATGAATCCTCGAATCTATATTTTTTTATCCTATTTCAAATGCATTGAGTTGCAGTTTCCTCGGAGAGCAGAAAGTAAGATAAATTTTAATTTTTTTTACCAAATTCTAGATTCAATGGAATATTTACGAAAAATCATCTTACCACCTTCGTAATGGATCAACGATGTATTTATCAGTTGGAAAAAAGACGCACGATAGAAAAATATAAAATAAGCCACAAATGAGAGATCGTAAAAAGCGTTCATAAGCGTCGTACGAAGAAACATCGAATAAAGCATGCACTATTGTACTTGCGCCGGAGATGTTGCACGATGAAGAGAGACACGGGGGGAAATTCAATGATTCACATTCGTTAATTTTACATGCATAAGCGGTTGAAACACAGCGACGAGTATTGTGAGTCCGTGTTACTCGATATATGTTTATTTACAATGGGAGAGTTTTTTTTTTGCATTTTTCAATATATCACGAAAAAAAAAAAAAGAAAAAGATACAGTTTTTGTTTTTGTTTTACCGTGATGAATGGTGAGTCCGTTGGCGAGCCAAACGCGCAAAATCAATGATTCGTGATTTTCTGATGAATGTTGAGATGACGACTGAGCAAAACGCAGCGAAATAAATATTGTGCCATGAAATGACGTCCATTACTGCTTTTTTATATTATTATTATTATTATTATTATTATTATTATTATTATTATTATTATTACATCTGATCGTATTTATATATATGTCTGTCTAAACACGTAAATTTGTCGAGATGAGTGTAAAACTATTGAAATGAAAGGGAAAAATGATGATTTCTGTTTTTTTTTTTTTATTCATTTTTTCTTTTTTTTCAGCTTATGCAAATTTGTGTAATGAGCATGTGCAGAAGAATTGTGAGTGAACTCACGTGATAAGGGAGAGATCATATCATGCCCGATCGTCCGAAGCCTCGAGGGAAAAGGCCTCAGATGCTCGCGAACACAGAGAAGCACAGAGACAGACGAAGAAGCATGGCAGAAAGTCCGGTGAGTGCTGGTGACAGCGGGGCTGATGCTGTACCTGCGACACCATACAACACCATTCACCTACCGCCTACCCCGCAATCTCTTTTTTTCCTTCTTTTCCTCTCTCTCTCTCTCTCTCTCTCTCTCTCTTCCCCTCCTCCTTTCTCCTTTTCCAGCCTTCCCGCAAAACCTTTTTTTTTCTCAATTTCAAATTTGTCCATCACTCTCCCTCTTCGACCGCGTCCTCGTCCATCGCTTCATACTTACCCGATCAAATTAAAACGCGATTCGATGCCACAAATTCTAGCGCTACTAACTTTCTGCACTATTGTTTAGACCGGAAGAAGTATATTGAAAAATTTGCCGATTAAATGCACGCTTAAATTGAAGAAAAGGTTGAGACAAGTTTTCACTATTGTTTGAACAAGTTTCTGTATTTCTGTAATATTGTCAAAATCGGTAAGCAAAATATCTCATAACTAGTGCACCGATTGATTTGAAATTTTGAATCAGATTCATCGCCCAAAAGATTCTCTGAAGAAATAACTATTTTATAAGCATCTTTTTAAATTCGATTACTTTTATTAGCTTTCTCCCTAAACAGAAGCCAACAGAACCGATGTTGCCTAACTTCTATTCGGATGTGATGAACCGATAGCATTGAGTGTCTGAAAAATCGAGCTACGAGTTGAGATTGAGACTCGAATGGCGATAGGAATAAATTGCATTGAAAGTGGCAGTTGAAGCGAGAAAAAAAAATCCAATGAAAGGTTAATTTGTAGATTGACGGTGGAACGAAGGTCGGTTTTATCGACCAGCGAACAAACGCCAAAAAATTCAACATTTCTCGTTTTAATTAAACCGGAATCCTGGTCCGAACAACGATCGTGTCCGCCTAACCGAAAAATCACTTTGAAATTCATTTCGTTATTTTTATGTGCGGTTGAATTTATAGGAAAATAGTATGGCGAATAAATTCGTGTTTTTATTCAATCGTCAATGGGCATGCCACGATAAATAGTAATATATATATGTATGTATATTAAGTTATTCAGAGACATCCAATTAAAGATAGATAAGTGACAAGATACAATAGATGAGTATAGTGTACTATAAAACGAGTATGTAAATATTATGACACCAGAGTCATCCTCACACATTAATATATATAGATAGTATTATGTATGCGGATCTTATTGATCGGAAATACATGTAACAGAGGTTTGGAGTAAATATTTCTATGACGATATTACATCTCGGTACGAAGGAGAGATAGAATTTTAGGTGACATAGCGTGTGCTCAACAGTTCAAACAGTAATTGTGGCAGTTTTCGAATAGAATATTTTTTCAAACACCTTTAGTATGTGATAAATATGTATAAGGTGGGCTCGGTACGATTAATCAATAATGTTGCACTCGACTGAGACTCAAATTTCGAGCATTCCATTTCCAGCTCCGTTTCCGATCGAAATTCTGTCAAGTTTTTACAAAAGATCGATTCCACGAGGTTTCATTGCTTTTCTTGACGCTCATAAAACGCTTCGACATACGATAAAAGAAAGCAGCTCCTGACGCGATACGTCTCTAGTTTCAGAATTTTAAGCGTGGAAGTGACTAAACGAATCTCAATAAAAAAAAAAAAAGGTCAAGATTTTCAAATGCAGCAGAAAAAATTGTCCAATGATTTTGAGTATACACGGAAATAAGATTTTCATAATATTTTTCGATACTTTTATACGTGTGTATACCCTCTCAGATTTTTTTGCTTCATCTCCCCAAATTTTGGCAGAATATATGGCAACGGTGCGCGGATTCATTGAGCATTTATGAATAATAACTCATTAAACATGAATCTCGATAAAAAAAAAAAAACGGTCTGGATTCAACGATTCGGAATTTGAGACAAAATTTCAGCTTGGATTATTGATCATTCGAAATGAGACATCCTGTATACTATTATATATATATACATATATATAGGTAAACGTATATAAGTGATTGAAATATCGACACTTTGAAAGAAAAGGTGGTAGCAGAATAAAACATTGATTCGGATCGCTGTGATATATTTCGTAAATAAATGACAAAAGAAATGAAATAAAAACGCGATAAGATTTTTGTTCTAGTTAAAGGACTTACAGTTTTCCTCGTCGGACGTGTCTTCCGGTCCGCAATTGTCAATTTTGTTGCAACGCAGGGTCGTCGAGATGCAATATCTGCTTATGTCGCAATGAAATTCGTTAATATCGCACTCGGTCGCCATCGAAACTTCCGTCCAAACTGCACGAAATCCACGCTGCCCAACTGCCTTGTCAGCAGATATGAAACTACAATATGATACAATATGAAATATGAATTTTTATTCATATTTATGAATTTTCTATTGGAAAGGATCAGACCTTTTTTCAAAATAATTTCAATTTTTCCATCTTCCAGTAAGAAATAAAGGGAACAAACCTAAGACGCATGTTGTTCTCTTCGGAAAGATAACTCCATTGTGATTCCGGAGTTTTGACCCCACATAACTCAAAGGGTGGTGCCGTTGACGAATGCCACATTCGTAAAACTGCAGCGGGACAACCACGCGCTGAAATTTCATTGCGGTGTTGATAAAAATCATTGAATAAGATTTCGGTCGTTGTTTTGTTCTCGTATATGAGGAAGGAATGCGAGTTTTCAATACCAATGACTCGAATTGAAAAATGGTAATGTACGGTTGAAAAAAAACTTGACGATTATCGATTTGTTTCGGAATAATTGAAAATCAATGAATTCGTACCCGATTGTTCACCCTCGACAGAAAATAATTCAAAGTTCAAAAGTATCCGGTGGTTCGGTCGAACGTTGATGAACCAGTTACACGTTTTACTGGCAAGATTACGCGCGGGTTTGTCATATTTGTTTGGAAAGTTTGGACTTGTTATAACACCATAGTCGAGGCTGCTTATGTTTGAGCCACAATCTGTGAAAGAAAAATGACAAAAATACGTTATTCGATATAGGAAATCAATGGATGGGAAAGAAAAACAAAATGTTTTACCTCCAAAAATGGATTTGGCTACTTCGAAAGTGTAGCGAGCCTTGAAGCCGCTGTAGACGAGTTCCGAATCCGAGTGGAGGATAACTTTAAGGCCGAGAGCTCCGAGATTCGATTCCACTGGACCCGGTGAGGTCATCCAACAAAACCTGCCTATCAATTTTTCTGTAGCGTCGCGATACATATTGTAAATTTCGAGCCAGTCGTCTTGGCACAATTCAGCCCTGTCGATTCAAACAATATTCATTAAAATTTCGTACATCCTTGATTCATTGATTATTTAATAATTTCAAAAACGCTTATCGATCGATAAAAAATACATAAAAATTCATCAACAATGAATATTTGCGACAAATTTAGCTACAAATTAAGATATTTCAGTGAGAATAATTTTTTTTTTTTCATTCGTGCGATTCATCGATTTATCGAATTACCCGTAATGACCGACGGTCAAGTTGGTATTTCTCGTTCTGACTTTGAAGTGATCGAACACGAGGGTGACTTGTTCGTTTGGTGTTGCCAAAAACAAGTACGTACAATTCGTATCGCTTGGATAATTGCTAGGATAACGTGGCGAATTGAATTCGCCTTTTTTACGTGAGGAACTACGGTATGTGAATGAGCAGGTACCGTCCGGTGCTGCTGTACCCGGTATCCGGTATTCCGTTTCGAAATTGTATCTGTATAACGGGCAAACAAAAAACACATTTTCAAGAATAAAAATTGTCCCATTGTCATTACTCGATAAACGTTCGATCTTCTGGCGCGCTTCGTATTCAGAATTCGAATTTGAATTTTCGTCTTCGATAAGCTTCTTCGCATAAACTTACCGTGCTTTGAAACCTTTGCCCTGCTTCATTTCTCCGCTGCTGAACACCATGACGAGACGTGGCCCGTCGCTAACTACGTGGCTCGGATTGCTCTCGGTGCCACACATCTCGTAGTCGAATTTGTCGTAAGAGTCCGTCGCCTCCTGTCCTTTCAGATAAATTTTGAGATAACCGTCTGTGCATGCGGACCTGTCGATCGGATAAAAAAATTTTTTTATTTTTTATTTTTATTTTTTCATAAAAGGTATTACCGTTGATGAATAAAAATAAATTACTCATATACTCACTCTCCCTTGGCCTCGCCCTTCGTTATCTCGAAGGTCAAAAAAGTCAGTCGCACGCGCTCCAAATGTTGCGAGTCTTGCATACCATAAACGAAATAACGACAAACGACTTTGGTTATGTATGGAAATGGATAATTTGGACTGACGACGTAACCCGACGACTTTTTCTGGCTCAAAATTTTTTGATCACACTCCGAGCCACGTATGTGCATACCATGGTAGTTGGTTATGAAATCTGCAATGTTACGGGTTTCAAACAACGAGCTATTTTTTGTAGCGAATATCAATTTCGTTTACGATTAAAAATATTAAATTTAAACTTGCCTAATTTAACGAAACTCTCGGAAAACTCGAAGATTCCTTTGAATCCTCGATTTTGCGTATTCGCTGTACGCTCGAGAGTTACGAATAAAACCGTGAGATTATTTTGCGAGGAATACAACACCAAATTTCGCTGTTGACCGCAGTAAGTGCCGATCACCGGCGATGTTGTGTTCGGACCGTCGAACACTTTTACGTAGTCGAATGGACAGCTGTAGGGAGAAAAAAAATCCAAAATATAAAAAAAAATTTTTATCGAGGGGCTTCGAAATCCCTAAAAAATCTAAAAAACACACGCGTGCATGATAAAAGTTGTACGTACTGCGGACCTCCGAAGAATAAGTCAAAGTCACGAAACTCGAGACGAACCCTTTGCTCGGGTTTCCCAATGAATTGGTAGTTACAGACGAGATCCTTTGGATAAGTACCGGGATAAGTTGGCGATAGTATATTTCCCGTACGTTTTCTGACGGAGTCTACGGTGAATGAGCACGGAGTACTCGGAGCTGGAGTACCAACTTCGTATTCGGCTTCGATCGAACAATCAAATAAGAAGAATTTTCACGATGCAAAATGAAGAAAAATTCGATATTGATTTTTATTGCTTACAGGCATTGATGAACGTATATCGGCCGCTGAAGAGGCTCGGTTCCGTGACATTTTTATCCGTGTAGAAGCTCAGAGCAACACCCTGATAGAGCGAAACTCTTCTACGCGGTGGAATAGGACCGCAATAACGTCCACCGAACGGTGTCTCTATCAACTTGGTCGTATTCTCCGATCGTATCTCCGTGTACACATCCATGTACTCGTGAACACATCTGTAACGTTTATTTCATTTTTTCACTCGTTTTAACCAAAATCCATTCCATCAGCCATTCTCGATTATCCTGACTCATCGATTGTCGTCTCTCAATCTTATATTATATTTATTTTTCCGCCCAAACACACTCACGAAGATACAAGACTTACGAAATGTGTGCATGCACCACGCGCGATCGGTCAATTAGCAATGATGAAATTGCTGTTTTTAATTTTTCCTCTATTTTTTACTTTTCATACTCAATTCGATTCCAATATTTGCTCGAAAACGCGCTTTTTATTGTTCGATTTACATTTTTCAAACTGCTCCGAAACTTGTATTCGAATTCACTGTTTTTTTTTTTTTTTCGGTCCCTCGTCCATTCCAATTATTCGATGTACTTACGCAGGCAATTCTCCGACAGCGGATCCACTATGGAATTCCAAGCAGCAGCAGCAGCAGCAGCAACACACACACACACAAAAAACGAATACTTCATTTATGTGACAGATACAAGACCGGCGTTACGATATTGAAAAAAAAGATGAAACAGCTTGGCACCTGTGTTTTCGTATCGGCGATACGATTTATAGTTACAAAATGTGTATATTTTCCAACTCTCCGAATTATTCATTGGATTTCGATAATGAAGACTCATGTTTAGAACCGCGAATTTGGAGTTTAATTATATTTTTCAATCGTACTTGATCCTGATCCGACTAAAGAGAAAATGAAATCGGGGTTCGCGAGCGTTCTTCGAACGCGTACAGATTGGCGAATCGATTGGAAATGTAACGACTTGAAAAATGAATGTGAGTGTGATTTTAATAGCTCAAGATTCGTACGAGGTAAAAAGTGAAAGCGTATAAATGACAGAGACGATCGCGGTTAACGCGATGAAGACGAGTCTCTAACAACATTATGATTTATCGAAAGCAGCTTGCATGCAACGTCCATTATAGCATATATACATGTAAAAACAAACATGTGTCTATGAAAATTGATAAAAAAAATTAGTTTATATTGTTAAGTAAGGGAGAAAGGATGGAACTGACTCTGGCGGAGTGCCGCGAAGGCCGAAGGAAGTAAAGACGAGTTCCACGCGTTGTTCCGGCCCAGCGAAGAACGTGTAAACACACTGCTGCGATTCACCTTCGGGATTGATCAAAGACGGTGCCTCAAATGTTCCATTTTGCGGACCATCCGCAATGCTGACAAATTTCTGGTCACACTCTGTATAAAAGTGAGAAAAAAAAAAGAGAAAAATTAAAAGGAATGAAAAGAAGAAAGACTGTTACTAAAAAAGAAAGAATGCCCAAGCATAAAATGATGGGAGAAAAAAAGAAAAACATTGAGGAGTAAAGATAAACGTTGAGCACACACAGAAGAGAAACGAAATATAGAACGTACTTGGTGTTCTGGCAGTGGTGATGGGTCCCGGTGGTGGTGGCAGGGTTGGTACGTAGTCTTGCTGTGGCAGTGGTACGTCAATTACCTCGCGGCCTGTTTTCCGAAAGTTTTCGGAAGAGATCGGTGATTTAAAGATTCCCGAACAAGATCCACCGCCACCGGGAACACACCACACCACATTAATCATATGTTTATAGTATACACGTAGATTATAAAAGCTATGATATCGATTATAAAAGTCGGTCGTTATAGAAAATCCAATTGAAATCAGTGGGTGTGATTCGTCGTTCAGATTCATCTTCTTCTTATTCTTTGCGTCTGATTTTTCATTGCATCGTATCGATGAAATGGAAATCGCTTCAAAGTTTGAAACGATACTCGCCGCCTCGTCGGGAGGAGGAGAGCTCTCCGAATCTTCTTTCTTTCTTTTTTTTTCTTTTTTTTTCGACTCACTTTCCATCAGGGATTAAACAAGAACGATAGAGACAAGAAATGATAAAAGTAAGAGCGATAACGCGATTGTTACTTACCTGTGGTAGTACGTGGACAGAGTAGCAAGAGGAATATGAAGGCAGGTGAAACGAAACTACTCCCAGAGGCATGCCAGAGTACCGAAGCCATACTGTGTCCTGCAAACAGATTTTCTTTACAACCCTAAGACTCGCGAGAGGCCTTGATCTCTTTTCCGGCCTTTCTTTATCTTTTTCTTTTCGCGAGAGCTCTTTCTTTCAACGCCGCAAGACTTTTTCAAAGTTCCAAGCCCATTTTACAATGTCGTCAAAGTTTTCGAAATTCTTTTTATTTTTTCATTATTCGTTCAATTCCGCGCGCGACGATGCTTACCATATCGTCAGTGTCTATTCCAGGTCCAGGAAGAACGAGGAAATCTGATCCGGTCGATCATCTGAAAATCGAATAAAAATTCTTTGTCTTTCATTGAAAATAATATATTTTTTTTTTTTTAATCTTTTCTGTATATTATTTTTGCATCGATCTATCGAATCGAATAAAACATTTCGAGTGTACGAAATAGGTGTACGTTGGAGGGAGAAAACGAAGAGTAGATCGAGTAGACGAACAACGGGAAATCGTTGATTCAAAATGAAAAAAAAATAAAAAATAAAAATAAAAATATTATCGGCGATGAACGAGTGAAAATGGTCGGCGGTAGTCAGACTAGCTGTAGCCGTTATACCGCATAGGCAGCAGCGCGCTTGGCTGACTCAATTCGGAACTATCCACTGTAAGTGATAAGAGCCTGGCTTTGATCAATCAGCATCGTTAGCTCGGATGTATCCTATAACTATGATATTTCCGTGAAAGAATAGAGACATGGAAAACATAAAAACAAACGAGAGGGAAACCGCATAAACAATTTAAATCCGGTGAATATTTATTCATTTTCTCTATGAGAAGAATCTCATGGGGGGGAAAAAAAAAAAACAGTGATGCGTATACGAATACGCAAAAACTTTTCTCTTGCTCGGTCAAACATGAATGTTTTTCAAATATTCTCCGAATAAATTGGCAGAATATTCGTATAAAAAGTTGTTTTGAAATTTTTGTTTCCTTCCTCCTCGTTAAGAAGGTAACTCGTTATTTATACGAAAAAAAAAAAAAAAAAAAAAAAAAAAACTACGAGTGAGCACGTGTACAAAAGTAGTTTCAAACGCGGGGAGAGATCTTGAAGGAGCAATTTTGAGAGAGGTAACAAGGGAAATGTATCACGTTGCGACGTAGGCCGAAGGAGGTGAATTATAGAGTGAGAAAACGTACCACGCCCTCGACCAACACGTACACCCCGTCCGCCCGCCCGCCCACCTCCTCTCTGCCCCTTCACCCCCCGACGGTTATCCCTTCTTATCAGTTTCACAATTCTTCTTCTCTTCGCCAAACTCGGGATTTCGTCGCTGTGCGACAATGAGAAAAAGCAGCTGGCGAGTGCGCGGACATGTTCTCGCGATAATTTATTGTATATATTATTTTTCTTTAGCTACCATGCAATTTTTCCGATTTGCCGTCTCAAGATATTTCATGCTCTTTGATAATCCTATAGTTTTGCTTCTTCGTACCGGTACCGAACGAAAGGAAAATCAATTACAATGACGATAATTATAAATTTATACATTTTTATTAATTTTTGAAATACTCGTCGTTGAAAATTGATGATTCGTTATTTCCGAAATGTTATCTCAGAAACGCATTATTGCGCCGATCAGAATATGATTTCGCGCGAGGATTATCCGATAGAATATGAAGAAAATTTATCTTTGAAATTTCACCTTTTCGAGAAAAATCTTCCAAACGAAGATAAATATGAAAATAAAATGGTGAAATTTCGAGGTCTGTACGAAAAGGATATATACGAGCAGCGATGGTGAAATTTGAAGAGGACGTCGTATTGACCTTTCCAAGAAGGTTCACGTCCAAAGAAGGAGTAACCGAAGCAGGAGGCAGAGGCGCCGGGGTAGATTTACGAATGTGACAGCATGCGGCGTAAATAGTGTGTGGGAGTTGTGAAATGCGTGTGCTTCTTCGGTCACGTGTTTCGAGGAGCAAAGGGCAAAAGTTCATAATCGACTTGGCTCAATTTTTATTTATTTTTTTTTTTTTTCTCCATAGCTACGAATAATAAATAGCGTTGAATGTGCAAAAGAAAATGCGTGAGCGCAAGATTCGTATCGAAAGAATACTAGTTTGACTATTCGCATCATTGAACTTGGCCCGAATTCTCTTAATGCGCGGAAAGTTGAAAAGAAAACTGTGAAGGAAAAAGTTGTGTGTTCGTTTGGGAAGAGCATCGATATGCTCTCATTATCAAGAGACACCCCAATTGCTATATATGCCTCTATGAAGAAAATAGAGAACGGAGCGAAAATGAGATGATGGTACATATTATAATTGAGCCACGCCCCGCTGGTGAGCTCCTATTAGAGAGGTCAAGTGTTGTTTTTCCCCGTAGAAAAAGTGAAAAACAAACCCGTAGCCTATTTCAATCCTCGTGTCCCCCGCCCCGCCCCCCCCCCGCTCCTCCTCCTTTCCCCCCTCGCGCAGCCCTCGTCGGGAACATCCGAGTTTATCGATCGTTGCGACTAAAGCGAACAATCGGAGTTGGCATAAAAGTGAGATATTTGGAAAAGGAAAAAGGAAAGGGAGGAAATTGTCGGGATCTTTGATACGACGGAAGCGTGTGCGGCGATGTACGATCGTTGGAACGAGTAAGAGTTGGGCAAAAAAAAAAAGGGAAGGAGGGGACGAAGGATGCTACTGCGGATGGGGAGTCTGAAAATCTCGCATGTAAAAATGAAATGAAGAATGCGCGGAAGAACGAGGAGAAATAGCGCATAGTCCAATGTATTTCCGCGGGGTTGCATGACTTTCTTCGGTAAATTTTCGTGAAGCAGGAACAAGTGCGGATGAAAGGTTACGTGATGACCCAACGCTCTTTATCCGGGTTAAAAAACAATTCAATGTGGGTCAGAAGTATACTAATGTCTTTTACGCTCGAAAATTTCAGGTGCAATAAAAAGCTTTTGTAAACTTAAAAAAATGTTTGAGTCTTTCGAAAGACGAGAATAAAAAAAGACGAGAAAATTGTTGAATAGCGTTTGATATATACGAGGACGAAAAGGTTGGAAAAAACAAGTTGACGAGAGCCGCAAAAAGGATGATGAAAAAAATATAATTCGTTTGAAATAGATATTGGAACGGAGGGATGACTCTGAAATTTGTAAATCAGAGAGAAAGAAGAGACGAGAGTGAAAGGAATGCGGGGAAGAACCGCGCCCATGCGCTCGCGGCAAGGATGCTTCGCTCGCTTCGGGATATGGTCAATAGTTCTCGTCGCTTTGGGTGTGCGGCGGCAACGGCGGCACATACGTCGTCGTCTCGCGGCGCGTGGTGCCCCCGCGATAATGGTAAAGGAGGAAGAGAGAGAGCTAGGACACTCCTTCGAGATATCGAATTCAAGGCTTCTCGATCAAGCCCCGCCGTCGCGCACCGCACCACCTCGTAAAAACAATCCTCATACCGTCGTTATTCTTCGCGATCGGTGTGTTACGTTCCATAGCGTTTCGTCAATTTTTACCGATTAATTTAGGCGAAGCAGTCTACTTTTCATCATTTATTCTTTATTCGCGTTGCCAGTTGCCATCCACTTGAATTTTCCTCGTAACCCGAACTATTATTTTCCCGTTTCGCGCCTATATATTTGCATAAAAAAGTAAATAAGAAAAAAAAAAAAAAAAAAAAAAAAAAGATACAAAAGTTGCCGAGTCACTGCTTCGACGGACATGAATTGAAAAATAATGATTCGCACCATTTTAGGTAGTCGTCGACGAGTCGATTTTCATTCGACCAACAACCCAGTTTGTCTTACAGAAACTGATATTCTTGGCGAAATTTGTTTATTTATTACTTCACTCGCCCTCTCGCAGCAGCAGTTCACGAACACCCTGAATCTCTTATATACGATTCACATTTCTTTTTTCTCATTTTATTATTTTTTTTTATACACGAAAAAACACTCACGCGTAATGTGGAAGACCAACGAAGAATTCGATTCTTTTTACCAGTCAGGGTCAGGGGATTCCTTTGTTTTTAGACACGCTTTGGTTAACAACGACGTGTTACTTTTTCCCGTGAGAAATGCCGAGTGCCGAGTACAAGAAAGAGCAAGAGAGAGAGAAGCACAGCAGATAGCGCGTTAACCTCCATGTGAAGAAGTGCGCGCGCCCGCGCGCGCACACAGTAACAAAGCTTCGATCTAATCATACGTACGTAACAGAGACGAAACGTGGGTGTGTAACAACCGAAATAAAAACCCATCACCACTCTTTCTTTCGGTGGCGATAAAGAATTTCAGACGAATTTTTTTGTCTCGTCAAATTTTTCTCGCAAGTTGCTAGATTTTTTTGACGAGGATTCAAAAATATCAATTTTTCTTTGTGTCGAATCATGACAAAAGAAATTCGTCGCGCGACCAATCGAAAGAGAAAATACTGTTTGATTTTCGTAAATCAAAACACGTTACATTTTTGTTTTCTGTAGATATATTATTCTCCGTTCGACAGAAAACATCGAGCTTTTAACCTCAAAAGTTTCGTTTTCGTGTCTCGAAACTCGTTTTGTATCGTATGATATGCGGCTCGATGTTTCCTTAGGAACAAAATCGGGACGAAGCTAGCGTAACTTTACAGGACATTCCGATCTTCGGTTAAGGAATAAAAATATATCGAAACGTAGGACTATACGAAAGCTTATTCATGGGTCGGGATAAAAGGATACAGAAACCGCTGATAATTTTCAATTTCACTTCAATTATTTTTTTTATGCCACTCTATTAATTGATTTGACAGAGCGAAGGAGAAAAAATAGGTGACCTACCGTTGAGGGATTTGGTGCATGGTTCCCCGAACGAAGGGCGAAAAAGGTCGAGACGATTCACACACGAGCGCGGAACGAATCACGCAAACAAAAACAAGAAAATGCACTTGTTTCGGCAAATTAAATAGATTTGCGGTAAAAAATTATCACAACCGTCGAATTGCAAGATTAGGGATGGGAATTAAGAAATCACAAAAAACAATACGCTGAAAATTGAGTAAAGTAAAAAACGCAAGCTTTTCTCGCCCCGCCCGTGGCACTCGAAGAGACGCGAGAGCCCGAAAAAAGAAGTAAACACAAAAAAATCAAGGGGGGGGGAGAGAGAGAGAGAGAGAGAAAAAGAAAACACAAAACAAAAGTCGGCAAACTTTTCCTATGGTTTTCTCAGAGCATTATCGGGCAGAGGGTACACGCGCGCACAGTCCTTTCGATGCGAAAGATTCGTCAAATATTTTTCGTCGTGTCTTTATATTAGTTTCTATCGAAACTTGTCCGTTATTTTTATTGCGCGGAAAACTTGACGAAAATCAGAAACGATTTCTCTGGTCCGTTTTTTCGGTGTATTCTATTATTATTATTATTATTATTATTAACAAGCAGCAGCAGCAGCAGCGAGCAGCCGCCGCCTCCCGGCAGCCTCTAACTAGAGCATCCTCCTCGAAGGATTAACACACTGGTACAGTAAAAAACACTGAGCGCCACAATTTTTACGCCAATCATTCTGCAAAGTTGATGATGCTCGTTCAAAAGTTTAACGCGAAAAAAATCACTTCTATACACCATTACACTGTGTATATAGAAGAGCCTCGCCCGCAGAAGCTAACAGCAGAGCAGCAGTCGATGAAATAATAACCGAACTGTCCTTTTCTCGTGTCTTTTCGTTTTAGATTTCATATATATATATATATATATATATATATATATATATAAATAAATAGTGATATATGTACGTAATTGTAAATATATGTAAATCTATATATATGTATTTATGTGTATATATATGTATATAATCGCACTGGCATTAACTTACGAGGAACACCCACGACTAGCCAACCAACATTCCTCTAAACTCGCGCGGTTATACTTCCTTGCAAGATGAGCTTCAACTCCGCACACTCCCTCTCCTTCTCTCGTGTCTCCTCTACTGAGACTACTGCCGTGAGAGCTGAGAGCCGAGAGTGAGGCGCCACACACGCATCGCATCCTCCCCTACATCCCCCATGCTTACCGTGGCTTCAACTACCCCAGTATTATTGCCCCCCCGCCATATTCCTTCTGGCCCTATTGCTGTTTTCGCCGCGCAACGTTTCCACCAAAACGCCCCTACACTCTGCACTGATCAACTTTCCCGACGACGTACGGAGGGCGCCACGACCAACCGCCGCCACCCCTGTCACCTGCATCTACATATTCGCTATGTATATAAACGGCGGAAATTGACGTTTATGAAAAAATAATTCAAAAAAATTTGAAAAGATGTTGGGAGACGTAGCTTCTGATGTTTTGAGTTTCTAACGTACTATAGAGAGAACTTTTGGGCTTAAGCATTATTTTTTTTTCTTGCCGTTCAGATTTCTCACCCTGTATAAGAATGTTTCTATACGGGTTATGTTTTATGTATGGAAATGTGATTGATGACCAAAGCGCAAGCGCCAACTACCCAAGCAAGTGCGATAACGCCGATATTAACCTTTTTTTATATATTGGATAAACAACATATATTAGGATTTAATGATTCGAGAAACAAATTTATGAATAAGAAACCACAAATTATTTCGTTAAATGAAATCCTGTCTGCGTCTTCATCACGAGAAACATGCATCGGAATTTTTCCAAAACATATAGATGCACACGTGATATAATATCACGTTCGCGCGTATCAAATTGAGCAACACACCGTTTTTTCCTAGTCGTTTCTATCTATTCTAGTATTGATAAATTTTATAAATATATTATTGTTGAGACAGCTGTTTTTTAAAAGTCTCACACTCGATCAAATGCGAGCACATCCTTCACCGATAACGCTCGAACCGCCAAAGTTGTTAGTCAGGTTATAGTTGTTGATAATCCTATATCGAAACAATATATTCGCTAATTTATATGAAATAAATGAAGGATGATAGAAAAAAAAAGAACAAACGGCTTTTTTTTATTCAATAGTAGACTCGAATAGTATAAAGTATAGTCTCGACGAGCAGTCTTTTTTTCTTTCGAATCTCGCACCAATATATAACGCAGCGGCGCAAGCGTACTTATGATATTATGGTTCAGTTTCGAAATTTGCAACTATCTTTCTCTCGCACTCATGATGGCGAGATGTGGCGTGCAGTCGCAGTCGCAGTCACTATGCCGCAACCTGGCCATCTTGTAAAAGGTGCCGTTTGAGTTGATAGTAATTTTTCTTATCAACCAAATTGACGGAAAAATTCTTACCGAATATGTAAAGTGTATTGTTATACTATCATTAAAAATAAATTTCAAAAAGTCCACAGGATCGAATCGTCCATAACCTGAAAAAAACTTGGACCTTCGACGTTTGTCATTGTCGTCCTTGTGTACGTCCTCGCTTGAAAACCATAGCAGAATTTCTTTTTGGAAAACCAAGTTTTGTTGTTGTAAATACCGTAAGTGATTGCCGTAAGCAGAATTTTACAATTTAAGTTATAATGGGTTCTAACAAACGTCATAAAACCGAGAAAACGCGAGAGCCGAAGAAGAAGCGTCAGCATCGTAGCAGATCACGATCGAATTCTCCGGAACGCGAGAAAAGTGATAAACACAGACATCACAAGAAACATAAGAGAAAAGAACGCAAGGATTACGATAGTGATGGTAACGTATCATATGTAATTTATTTTGTATTTATCCAAACTTCCTTTATTGAATTTCGTTCCTAACCTCAAAATGATCTGAAAGTTGGCATTCTCTTATTATCCTCATCTGTGATTATATCAATAATTGAAAATTCAAATGACTGAGTAAAAAAATTTGTCATTTGTAAATTTAAAATTTATTTCATGATTGCTTGTTCCTTTTGTTGGTTATAAAGTTGAAATAGTGAGCGCGCCTCCACCGCCAAAAATATCTAGGAGTTCCCACATTTCGACCCCGTCGCCGCCGGAAATATCACGGGTTCACAGAGAAGAGCAGTCACCGCCGAAAGGTGGCTCGTCACAAGCATCTTTGTCGATTGAAGAAACAAACAGACTGCGAGCAAAATTGGGGCTTAAGCCATTGGAAGTCGAAGCAACAACCTCCAAGGAGGATGTTCATAAAATCAAAGACGATCTCGGAGAGTTTTATCACAAGCCAGCGGCAAATACCAGCGACATAATAAAGTCGCAAAAAATCAAAGAGAAGCTGACTGTTCAGAAGCAGAAGCGGCAAATCGAGTCGGATTTATTGAAGGTCAAACTATTGGGCGACGGGAAGGAAAGGGATGATGATTCGGACGACGATGCGAGAGCTTGGGTTGAGAAAAATAGACGGTTACAGGATGAGAAGAGAAAGGCGGAGGAGAGAGTAAGAATCAATGTTGATTTATAATGAACAATACAAAATGTTCGATTGTGCTAAATTTATAACGTTTCATAGGCAAAAATGCTTGATCAGCTGGACGAAGAGTTTGGTATTGGAAATCTTGTTAAGGAGGAGGAAGAAATTCAGCGAGGAAGCGCTTACACAACGAGAGACTTGAGGGGCCTGAGGGTGGAACACGACATTGTGGGTTATTTTCAAATGGTAGTTGCATTTTCTCCGATATTGCGCGTATTAAGGGGGCGGGTGTTTTGTTTCACAGGAAAATTTCCAAGAAGGACAAACAATGATTCTTACTCTGAAGGACAAAGGAGTCTTGGATGAGGACAACGACGTTCTCGTGAACGTTAACATGAAAGACGATGAGCGCTACAAACGGAGCGTTGTAAACAGAACGAAAAAGCCTGGATACGACGCGTACGCGGATGAGAATTTCGACGAGTACGGATTCCCGAAAGGTGGGGTTTTGGACAAATATGACGAGGAAATCGAGGGCGAGAAAAAGGAGAGTTTCGCATTGGGCATCGACGATGCGAACGAGCTGAAACATCGCCGTGCTCAAATCGTAAAACATCGTTTAGCCAATAAAAAATTGGAAACGCTCAAACTTGCCGAGCCTAAATTAGCCAGCGAATATTACAACGAGGAGGAATTGGCCAAGTTCAAAAAACCGAAAAAAAAGGTACGCAAAATAAGACAGAAAAAGATGCTGAAAGCCGATGATCTCGTTGCCGATAGTACCGATTATCTCAGAGATCTTGGTAGCAGGAGAAATCGCAGGGGTACGGAGACCAAAGTAAAGGAGGAACCGGAAGAAAAAATGAGCATCGATGTCGACGATTACGAAGGTAAATTGACGATAATTTCGGAAAAATTCAAATTTTTCAATCACTCTAATCTGGTATTCGAAAAAATGATTCATCATTGAATAGAGGAAAAGTACGAAATAATTCATTCAATCGTTTACTTTTCGGCAGCGCCCGGGGAAGATCTTTCAGGTATTAAAATCGAGGACAATGACAGAGAACTAGAATTTCAATTGGCAATGAAGAAAGCACAACGTTTGAAACGGCCTCATGCCTCGAGCATCGATAAAATAGCTGCAACAATAAAGAGCGAAAACGAAAATGTTAATGACAATCAAGCTGGTAATATTATTTTAAACGCAACCGCAGAATTCTGCAGAACTCTTGGCGATATTCCGACTTATGGTCTTGCGGGTAATCGCGAGGAAAATGACCAAGAAATAATGGTAATGAATTTTCACGTAAAATTAAAGATAAACTTTTTAAAAGAACGAAACGGCGAACTTCGAGGTAATGGCGAAAAAAAACATTTGCAGGATTTCGAAGTCGATGGGACGGAAGAGGAAGCCGCTCCCGATGACGAAGAGGACGATGGCCGCGGAGCTTGGAACACCGTTCAGCAAATGGGTGAATATTGGATCAAAGAAAAACAAAGTAACGAGTAAAGGAATTTGTAAAATTCACGAATTTCGTAAAATTTCAGAAAAATCGACCATTGAACCAGTGGCAATGGAAGCGGCCATTTTAGATGCGGAACCTTCGTTGGGCCAAGGAGTCGGTGGTGCTTTGCGATTAGCAATGAGCAAAGGTTACTTACAAAAAGAAGACACGAATCGTCCTTCGGCGTCTCGTTTCGCACATCTCCAGGCCCAAAATTACTCTATAGAGGACAAAACTTATGGGTGGGTTTGCAATTTTTCACGTTTTCAATTTAAAAAAAATAAAAAATTCTATTCCGGAACCGAGAAAAATAAAACAAGAAATTATTATTTCAGGGACGACGACAAATTCGGGCGACGCGATCGATTCAACGGTCCAACTTCGGAGTTCAAAGAGCGCGATGGTTTTAAACCGAACGTTAAATTGGAATACATCGACGATGACGGACACGTGCTATGCGCCAAAGAAGCTTTTCGTTATTTGTCTCACAAATTTCACGGCAAAGGTCCCGGAAAGAATAAAGTTGAAAAAAGGATGAAAAAAGCCGAACAAGAAGTTTTGATGAAACGAATGTCCTCGACCGACACGCCTTTGGGAACCCTCAATTTACTTCAGGCTAAACAGAAAGAAACTCAGTCACCTTACATCGTTCTAAGTGGCAGTAAACACATGCAAACGTGAGTATCAAATAGTTTGAAATTTACAACGACATTTCGAAAATTTCCATAATTTTTCAATTCGAATCGGAAAACAAAAAAAAAATATTTGACGAAAAATTGCTCAAAAAAATAAACGTGATACATAACTATTTTCTTCTCTTTGGCAGAACAACTATATCAAAATCCAAGCACTGATGAACACACCGGTGCAAGAAAAAACTCGTGTCAAACGTCCGAGTGAAACTGCGACCACAGTTTTTGTTTTTCTGTAATAATGAAATGGCTAGAAATTAATGAATTTTCCGGAAATACAAAATTAATTCAAGCTGAAAAAATGTTTATTTTTCATTATCTATTTGCTTGTTTTTGTTTTTCCTTTATTCGGGGTTACATTGGTACGGTTGAAAAGGAAGACAACATAAAAAATGCAAAAATAAGATCACATTATAGTGTGGAAGGTGTGTACCGGGTGGATGCTTTTGAAAAAGGGACGATTTCTGAATTTACAAGATTTTCTCTTTTGTTTTTTTACAATGATCAAAGAGAGGGGGGAGAGAGAGAGAGAGAGAGAGAGCGCGCAGGATAGAGATACAGTTTGAGCGCTTTGACATACTAATAATGTAAAATACACATTGGATAAATAGACTACAGATACGCATTATCGATCCGGCTCAGTTACGAATAAAAATCGTTACACTTATTAATAATATACGTTTATCTCTACTCGCTGCACCAAATTCTTCAATAGCATCCCTTCTCTCCCCTGTTTCGAAAACACTCGTCGTTTCGATGAAAGTACAAAAATGTGTATAAAGTCAATAAAGTGAAATCGCGATCGAAAATATATACGTTTATATATATATATATATATTAACCGTCGAGTATGGAAGAGTATACTTGAAAAAAAAAGTTCCTTGCACACACACATACACACACGCGCGCGCTCGCGCCCACACGCGTTCGAGAAAAGTGCGTTCATAAAATCAGGTTTTTTACAATTTTTTGTGAATTTTCTTAGAGTCGTTCTTAATTGAAAATTCGTCAAATTCATGCGAGTATTTCGAGAAAATTATAATTAAAAAATTAAAGTAGTTTTCTGGTAGTACGATTTTTGTATTGTTTTATATACGAGTCTTGAAAAATGTGTGAGTCGTTTGTTTATTTTTTAATTTTTTTTGTAGTTTCTATCGAGACAAATATTTGCGAATTATAATAAAAAGTTGCTGACAATAAATAAAAAAAAAAAAAAAAAAAAAAAAAAAACAGTCGATTGAGTCTCCTTGAATGACGAAACAAGTTTATCGAAACCAACGCTGAATTTATTGCAGCGAACAATTAATTGCGCGTATACCGAAACACTTTGGTATGGATTATCACAGCTCTTTTCTTTTTCAATCATTCGAAATACCGATCTCGAAGATTTTCGAGATTTGAGCGCTTTTAAATCTCAACAAAATGAGAAAAAAAAAAACATGCTTGATCAAAGAGAAAAATTTAACGAAGGAAAAAAAGGATACGCGGTTTTGTCTTTTCCGTTGTAGAGGACTAGAGAAAACTTTGGTGAGCTTTGAAGAGCTATTTAAAATTTTCGTGTTCTCTCTAAAAATCTCTGACTCGTCGGTACGTCGAATAAAATAGACAAAGAAGCTGTGACCTCGGAGAAAACATCAACAATTCATAAATACCCTGCTATGTTGTAAAATAGGCTCGTTTTTTTTTTTCTAATAAAATATCAATGAAATATTGCTTGGCAGCTTTTAAAATGTATCAAATAGTCATACAACATGTATCTTCAATTCAACGATTTACTTTTTGTTTTCTCCGTTTAACTTTTTTTTCTTTCGAAAATGCCTAAATAGTACGTAATATAAATTGGGGATTTCGCACTCACTCGTGTTCAATCTTCATCACGTATACCAATTATTTTCTAAATGAGATATGCACTGATATAGCAAAGAGATATGTTACCTATCTACAAAGCAATTAGGCGATCTATTCGCGAACCCACGTTTTTTTTCTCTCATTTCTTTTAATGTTCCAATTTTCGCCGCTTTTTTCTTTTTCTTTTTTTTTTTTCCTTGAACAGAGGCAGTGACGTTCCAGTACGAAAACAGCGTTGAACGAAAAAATTTATTTCAAACGTCGAATTCGTTAGGGTACTCGATTTTTTTTAAGTACACACTCGCTGCGTAAATCAAAATAAGCAAAATGGCATTTATACCGGGATGAGATCGTGAAAACTGCCTCGACATTTCGAAATATTGCCGAAACGTTTTATCAAGTTTCCTGTTTTTTTTTTTTTTTTTTTTTGTCGTTCTGTTGGCTTTCCAGTAAATGGACAAAAGTAAATACAAAATGCACTAGCGTCCGTTTTCGATCGCCTCGACTACTAAAAACGGATTTGTAATCCTCACACTGTTTTGCAATTGCAGCTTGAATTCAATTAAAAGTAAGAAATAATGCATGTTTCGCACTTTTAAATAACTTGTGAAGAGTGTGTGTATCTAGAGTCGCGGTAGCGACTCCGAGACAAGTACATTTATGTTATGATGAGTCGCCGACAGAGAGTCTTTACCGGAGCGATAGCGTTTCCAATTGTTTTCGAAAATTTTCAAAATTTGTTTCTTTAATAATTAATGAAATACAGTAGTTCAGAGAATACTGTAAGTTGACGTATTTTTAATTTTTCTAACATTTTCACAGCACGAGAATTTTGAGAAAATCAGATGACGTCCATGAGAAGACAAAAAAAAAGTGTACGACGTCCTTTTCGAAATTGCGGGTAACACTTGGTGGAAACGATTGCAAAAAGTTATGAGGACGTTACAATTCCGTTAAAAAACTATCTAGAGACTATGAGTTACCGATTGCTCATCTATACGTAAGGAAAACAAAAAATAAGATTAAACGATAAGAACATTAAAACACTGAAATCGCATGCACCTTTGTGTTGTTTCGTTCGTTTGTCTGTATTTTTTACCTACGTGAGTTAGTATTTGGGATACTTGGTTATTAATTCTATCGGACAATCGTGATTCATTGCTAATCAGTACTGGAATAATATCAATATACCCTGAGGTTATTGTATTCTAATGCCATATAATTGCGTATTAAAACTTTATTTTGTGCAACCGTTCGTGCGCATTTTCTTTACTTTACGTCGAATTTCTAGCCGCGAGATTGTAAGAATATTTTGCAATTGCACCAGGGGACCAAAGAAAAAAAAGATAAAAAATGGCCCGTGCTCGAAATTGTGCGGTATTAACCTGACGTTATTTTCAACGGTTCAATGTTCGCTCAATTGTTGAGCCCCATTCTATTTGTGCGTAAAAATAAAAAATATATATTCTACGTTGCTCAAAGTTGTTCAGCGGATTTGCGATACACGATTTTCTGTTTTTTTTTGCCTTCTTTTCCATCGCGAATCGTACACGTTATCTATTTGGCACTTGGTAAGCTGATTTTTAATCGAGTCTCACCGAGTAGGTACGCACACGGAGTATTTGACGAAAAAAAAGCGCAAATTATTGTATAAGAAAACAGAGTTGGAAGAAAAAACGGGTTTTTAGCACGTTGTACTTTTTTTCCTTCTTAGGGAAGAGTTGAAAACGTAGTGAACTTATTTGATTATCCAGTACGAGAAGAGACTGATTGACTTGTGTATATTCGTGTCGAGAATTAAAAAAGTAGCGATCGAACGAAAATATATCGGTGGTACTTGTGCTCATTTAGTTATGAAGAATTTTCACCTTTTCCCAACTCTTCTTCCTTCCTTATTGCGTATTCGTCGATTGTTCCTTCATCATTCTTTCGAAACCTTTACCACACGCGTTTTAGCGCCTGCACATATTTATATATATATATATATATATAGACACTCAAAGTGAGCAAATATCGCGATCCCAAGTACCAACAGCGATTCTAACTTCGTGGCAGTGGTATAATCTTCAGAGTGTCTTTGCTTTTTCTAGCAGATCGTTGATAAATTTCTGAAACAAAACAGAATCATCGTTTTTGTACCTTCGAATCGGGTTAACTTTTGAGCATTTTTTCGATTTTTTAACATCATAGAACCATTCGTTATTTGTACGACAAGTTTCATCATTTCATCTGTCAAGGATGTGAATCTGAAGAATTATGCTCACCTTGACGTCGTGGGGCTTTTTTGCGTCTACTAGAAGATCCTGAAAATCGAAGAATCTTGAAATTGTTCCTTCGGGATGATAAAATCCACAAAAATAACGTTCGAGCGCTATTTCGGTAGAAGCAATTCATGCGGTAACAAAATTTCCAAATAGATTCATTCGTCATACCTGCAAATAACTCCTTCTGTGATCGTCGCTGTCCATGTCGAGTAATTCGTCTATGTCGACTTCCACTTCTCGGTTTTTGCCGTTATCATTCTGCAAAAAACAGAAACAATTCAAAATTTTTTCATTATAAACGAGTTAATTTTATTAAAACATTAGTAACCCATGATGACAAATGCAGGTGCAATTTTTTTCCAATTCTTCCAACCAAGTAATACTCTCGAAGGGTCTTGGGTCACGGTACTTAAGAAATTATAAATAATTGACAGAATTCAGACCGCATCGTCGAATAATCCCATCGAATGATACTCACAACAGTCTCATACAGCTTTTGCAGTTCGTCGAATAGCCACATTTCGACGGCGAGCCTCTTACGAATAAGAGACATTTGATGCGAGCCGTATTTAGCGGTGAGGAACTTTTCACGACGTTCCTTAACTTCGCCTTTTTCCGTGAAAGCGACATGGAGATTGGCTCGCGCGGGGCTTCGCTCCGCCGTCAAAACACCGCCGCCTTCCATTATATCGCAGGATTCTATCGATAGTTAACAACGATTATTTTAGCTATATTACAAACTAATGACCGTTGAATTAATGAATTTCTCGTATGTAATATCGTGCTCCTTTTCCCACGCGCTCGATTTCATACTATTCCAAGATTCTTTTTCCGCTCAATATCCGTAATAATAACATTGGAGTTAAAATGCGACGATTATTAAAAATAATTCGAGGTCATAAATACCACATGATCGCGTTTTCCGAAGTAAAAAAAAGGAATGGTCAAGCGCGAATCAATTAACGTGATTAATCTCACGGAAAGATCGAGCAAAAGAGTGAATCAGTGAAAAAAATGCGAGGTCGTTAATTGTCCGATTGTGATCGCCGCGGATAAAGAAAAGAAACGTTCCGACGATCGACGATCGTAGTAGGAAATATACACACACAAATTCGCATCTTAAAATATCTATTTTCCATTTACCTTGTTGAAATGCCACAGCTTTTTAATTTATCGCACGAAATACACTATTATGTTACTCCGGAACATTTACTTGCGCGTCTCCCGTGGCAAAGCGTTCCTCTTTTTTTATCGCTTCTTCCCCGCTTTTTTATATTCTTTCTGATGTGTTGCTTTATTTTTTTTTTATAAGTCTTATTTGTGCGTAACGCCGACACTGGGAAAACGGAGCTTTGGTCAATGGGAGAAGAGAGAGAAAGCCTCTTCTTGAAATATAAAGGGACCTGCACACGACGCTTGTTTTTGTGCTGGATTTCGTGCGTGATATGATTTTGTATATCTATATACATGTGTATATAGATATACAAAAGTACATCACGCAAGAAATCCAGCACGAAAAGAAGCGTCGTGTGAAGCGAGCTTAAGATTTTATCATGGACGTGAACTTGGCCCCCCGACATGAACTTTTCGAATTTTTTCTGATTTCAATCGTTTGTGTGTCGTTTGTAGAGTATTGTGAGAACAAAATAAACGCTTGTGAGATGAGTTTATCGCGAAAAAATAAAAAATAAAAATTAGCGTGAAGTTATATACGCTAATTTTTATTTTTGATTTTTTCGCGATAAACTCATCTCACAAGCGTTTATTTTGTTCTCACAATACTCTACAAACGACACACAAACGATTGAAATCAGAAACCTTTCGAAAAATTCATGGCAGGGAGCCAAATTTACACCGCTGATTTGATCGTCAATCTCGACGTTTCGTCGCGGTTCCGTTTCCGCGTCTTGACTGATTACGCGGTCGATAACTTGTGACCATCTTATTCGGTATGAGAATTCGCTCCATTGTGACACAAGCTTCTCAAACGGGACATTTGACGACGACACCGTCGTGCGAAGTGACGTCACTGAGTGGCGGATCTCAAAGAAAAGTCGTCGGTGTTCGGAAATACTGACTGTACGCAACACGTGTATAATTTTCTTAATCGTACACAATAAAAAAATAATGCTCAACCGATTCGCAGCGCAATAAAACAACAATGCAAATGGGAATAAATAGCTGTATAAAATGGACAATGCTCGAGCTAAAAGGCCTATTGGAGGACGAGGACGCTCGTGTTACTTTTCAACGATCGAAAAGACATCTCGCCCTTCATCCATTTCAGCTGAACGATTTGAACCGAGCACTTCGCGAAAACTTGTCTTCCAAAGTTAATTTTTACGATCATGAGTACGTATTTCGAAAAATCGATGACGAAAAATATATTTTTCATCGTGATTAAAGAAAATCGCGAACCGATCTTTTTTTTCATCTAATTTTCATTATTGACAAACAACCGATGCGGATAAATTATTTCTTGAACTGAAAATTTGTCCTTGTTGAATTCATCATAAATGTATATAATTTTGCAAATTAATGCTTGTTTTTTTTTCTTCAAAATAGCCTACAGGGTTTAGTCTTGGCGTACAGACATCAAAAACTCTTAGATTCTTTAGCGGGCATTCTTCACGACTCCCATTTTATCCATGTGAACATAGAGGCGGATTTTTATATTTTTAAGCCCGAAATTGGCTGTATTCTCAAAGGTAACGAAACAAGACTCATTAAAATCAAAATTAACAATTTTGTTTGAATTTTATAAGGTAAATTACCCAATGATTGGTATTCTTGCCACCCGCACGAACAACGGATAAGGGCCGTCGATCGGTCGGTTTACCCCATCTAAAATCATTTTGTGAAAATCAATCATTTTTAATCAACAATAGTAGTTTATCAAGTTGATCTTTCCGTTGATATTTCTGGCAACAATTTTTATTCATTTTCATTATACAAAATATTTTTTATGCCAAATATCCCATTTCCGCGAAAAAAGGATCGATTGATTTCATTTTTTATCGATGCGTTAAGGAATCGCGAACAAAAAGGCTGGAAATCACCTGGGCGTTTTAGTCCACAAAGCCTTCAATGTTTCCATCGTCAAGGACGACGAATGCCAAGAATGGCTCGGAGATTTTGTCTACGTCGGCCAACAAGTCAAATTTACGGTTACTCACCTGGACTTCAAAGGAAGATTGCCGTTCATTCGGGGCCAACTAATCGCAGAGTATGATCCTTAAATTTTTTCACTCTCTCAATGTTTCGAATAACATTTCCTCTAGCCGGTTCAATGTTTCCAAACCTCCTAAGTCATGAATATCGTTTTTCTTCCTTGCCTCTTTTAGCGAGACGATGGGCCAAGTTTATTACGATACGATAACGAACGAAAAAGCCGAGAGCAAGCCAGTGGTCGAGGAAGGACATTCGCCGAGCGAACGGAAGAAAAAATCGAAAAAGTCGTGTGTAGTTTTGAGCAACGGGAACGACGAGATCGATTCGTTGTTACGGGACAATGAATCGATTGTTGGAAGTAAAAAAAAAGGAAACGAGGAGTTTGTAGATAAAGAACAAGTCAAAAGTGAAGATTCGACAAAGAGAAAATCGAAAGACCATAAAAAGACTGTCGCAAATTCGGTAAGTTCGAGCGAGGACGTCGACGAGAAGCCCTCGAGTCCAAAAAGACTAGCAATCAAAAGAGTAAACGGTAGGAATTCAATATCAGACTCGGAAGATTCGAGCGATCATGAGAGAATTAAAAAATCGCTTTTGAGCACGATACTACAAATAAATGCACAAACTCGTAGTAAAAAAAAAACAAGTGTCGATTCGGAAAGTTCGGACGAGGATCGAAGCGCAACAAATCGTGATTCCGCCGGTGTGATGAAAAAATCACCGAATTCCCCCAACAAAGTATCTCGGAATAAATCGTCCAGCATTGATTCGGACTCCAGCACGGATGAAAAGCCACGAGTCTTCCAGAATGCAGCGTCGAGTAAAGCACCCCGGGCCACGAACGAAGCTGTGACGTCACCGACGAAAAGATCGAAAAAAAATCGAGTAGAAGATTCCGATAAAGAAACTATTAGCGAAATAGACGTGAAGCCAGAAACAAAGGTGAAGAAAAGAAAGAAGAAAGACGAAGAAGAGAGAACGGAGGTGGATGAGAGGAAAAAAAGCCCTATAAAATCATCAAACGTACATCGAAAGGAGGAGGAAGAGAAAAGAAAGAAAAAATCGAAGGCGCACGAGGAAAGAAAGTTGAAAAACGAAGAGGAAGAAGATGAGAGGAAGAAGAAAAAATCGAAAGCGCAGACGGTCGACGGAAAAAAGCTGAAGAACGAAGAGGAAGAAGAAGAAGAGAGGAAAAAGCAAAAAGCCAAGACACGACAATCGGGAGACGAAGAAGAACAGCATGAGGAAGAAAACAGGAGAACGAAGAGCAAGAAAAAGTGTAAAGTCGAAGAAGAGATCGTGACAGAAATTCCAGCAAATACCAGCAGCGATTTCGAGTTCGTAAAACCCGACCTGGACGCGTTCGAAACTCCTATAACGAAGACTAAGCGAAAAAGGCGAAAAACAATAACGGAAGAAGAAGAGGAAGGAGAAGGAGACAAGAAGGCGGAGACAAGTTCCGTACAAACGGAGGACTATTCCGAAAACTTTTTCCGTGACGTGAGAGTGAAAATCGAGCCAGATCCATCGGATATTGAAGATTTTAGGCCCAGTAAAAAAGAGAGAAAACGGAAAAGAAAGGTGTCCGGGGGCGAGGATGCCGTAGTGAAAAAAAGTGACGATATTTACGGAAATATTGAAATAAAGCAGGAACTCATGTCGGACGTCGAAGACCTGAAATCAAGCAAAAAAAAATGTAAAAAAACAACCCACGAGTCGAGTCCTTCCGAGAGTGTACGAGTAAAAACGGAAGAAGGGGGGGATGCGTCGGAAGTGGATAGTCCATCGAAGAAAAGGATCAAACGGGAGCCGGAAGATTCCTCGGAACGGCGGAATAAGATTACTACGACGGAAACGTGACCAAATAATCACCGAGTCTATCTATAAAAATATATTTGTACAGGCGTACATATATATTTGTATATATACGTAAATATTTCTCGAGAGATTTGACACGAAAAATGAGAAAAATCAATAAAACCTTGTTGTTTCATAGCGAGACGTTGATTATATATTACATAATGATTATAAAATATACATTATTTTTATTTTCTATATTCTCTGCTTCCATAATGAACTAACGTTTGGCCAAAACGTTTTTTAGCGACGATTCAAGTAGCCACGAAAACATTCGCTAATACAACAATAATCGTTGAAACAAACATTGTTTAATATCGAGAATGTAATATTTTTTTACGATGTGGTTCGTAAAAGCATCGAGTTGAAATCCCTCGGTTTTTTATCCTTAATATTTTTTCTTCCAATACTAATATTCGTAGTAGTAATATTCAGCAGGAATGTAGATGATATGAATTTTGTTTTTTTTTTTTTTTTTTTTTTACACAATTTGATAAAAATCAAAGGACAACGATGTTAAGGAAGTGGCCAGGGTAGTCCTGAAAAATCCACCGGTCCCCCGAGTCCCGCGTCCGCTTCCAATAAACTCATTATTACCGCCATCGCGGCTTCATCGTTACCGTCCGAGGGCAATGCATTCGGCGATTCATTGAGTACCGTTCCACCAATCATTTCCAGCATATCATCGTCCGGTTGCGCACCTGTCATCAAATTTAATTTTTCGTTTCATCAATCCATTCATTTATTTATTTATGTCAATTATATCATACGCGGGACACGTCGATTTTGACATTGTCGCAATTTTATAAAAAAAAACTCAATAAAAAACAATGATCTTGAGTATTCGCCATACTGTTGCCAATGTGTTGATTGTAGTCGATGGTTTGACCGGTGGTGCTGTTGATACGATTTTCGGCATTATCCAAACTAGTCAATCGCGAAATATCTCGAATATTTTCAGAGGCAACTAAATTCGTGACCTGAAACTGCAAAATCATGTCATTATTTATGGTTGAAATTCTATTGAAATAATGATTTTTAATGCAATCAATATAATAGCTCACTTCGGGATTGATCGCTATAGAATTTGGACTGCTCACCGAGCAGCAAGAGTCCTCGTTTCTTCTCTGATTATCCAAAGCTTGTTCCGCTATCCTACGCCCGATTTTACTCATTTCTACGTGACTCGAGATTAGCCTCTCCAATCCACCGTTGCCTGCAAGTTTCACATGTCAAAAAAGTAAATAAGTTGTACGTTTTTTGTGAGCAAACAAAAAAAAAAGAGAGCAATTCTTACTTTCGGCGAAATAATCATAATTGTCCTTTACGCTGCTGAAACCACCCTCGGATCTGTTTACGCTACTCTCCACTTGGCCCGTGTCGCAGCTGAAATTTCGCATATTCAAAACAATCAAAAATTTATTATTTTCGTTACGATTCGTTACGATAAAAAGAAATAATAAAATACTCACTAAACGGCTGAATTTTTCGAAATGAGATATTCGATATCTTTTGTCCAAGGATTCCTAAAAGACTTCCAGTGCGACTGCAATTTGACGAAATTCGAGTCCTTTGCCCTGAACCTGTATATCTAACGATATCGTCAGAGGGAAATATGATTATTTTACATTCTTAAACGCGGACGCTGATTTTTTTTTTTTTTTTTTTTTTTTTTTTCAAACTGCCCAGCACACGTTTTCATTACCCTGCTAATAACATTTTCGGTTCCTTGGAGAGCAGCTTTGTGAGAATCCGCTAAATGTGGAATGTCGTCGTGATGAAAGTACTCGTACATACTTGTGCCCAAAAGTTCTTGCGGCAAAAACCCAAGAACGAGAGTAGCCCTGAAAAATTGAAAAATAAATTTTTTTTCCAGAAATTTTGAAGAGAAAAGATTTTTTTTTATTTCTTCCCGAGGAGAGACCTTTGATCCACAAAGAGAAATTTTCCGTCAATGGCGTGACGTGAAACAAACTCGACGGTCTTCAACGGTGCGGCGTTTGGGCCTCTCGACAAGGATGGCAATCCAGGCTGTATTCGTCCGACCGCGACGAGACAAGAGAGGCTACATCCTTCACCATCGCCGTCACCCTCGTGTTCTTCCAAGCCAATTTTCGCTGGCGCCCAAGATTTTAAATAGCCGGTGCAATGTATGACGCAATATTTCCAATCTGCATGTAATTAATCAAACTCTTTCGTTTCAAATCGATTTTATTGCTCCAATTAAAAACTGAAGAAACTTTAACGAAAACTCGAACGAAAAGTTGAATCAAATAATGCATGCAATTGATGAGGAAAAAAAATATATATATCTCGCAGTTTTTCGAATTCATCGATCGAATCTACCGTGCACTCACCGACGGTCTGTTGTTTTTTTCTTCTGTGACATCGCGTCGTGGTATAAGCTTCCTCTTTGACTTGAGATTCTTCGGAAGATCCGGTGACGTCCAGTTTGCGTTTCATTCGACAGAAAAACGATCTTCTCGCGCCTGGACACAATCTTGAGACTCCTTGAGGAACGTCCGTTTTGACAGGTAACATGGCTAAAAAAAAAAAAAAGTTTCACAATTCATTGGAGTGGTTTTTTGCTTTGAAACTGTAAAAAAAAAAAAAAAAAAAAAAAAAAAAGAGAAAAGTTTTGAAAAAACTTGCAGCGAATTACTGAGAAACAGCGAGTGATATATCGATTATTGATGAATTTATGAAGATTATGAAATTGGTGTTTATTGAGCGAGGATTCGCGCGATAAATGCCAGCGAATGCGTAAAGAGTGTGGACGAAAAAAAATTGATGGCCGTGCACTACTGACATTTTGGACGAGTCGGAGAACGTGTCTGCGGTCAGTGCGCGTAATAACGTAGTAAAACGTGTATTTAAGAATAATGGAAAGGAAGAAATAGCGCGGTGTGCTCACTCTTGGCGTCTATTAATCTCTCGCGCGGACTGAGATCGGACGAAGAAAGTTGTTCCTTCACTTTGGCAACGTCCTTTGGATGGAGAATGTCGAACCAACTCTGTCCCAAGAGATCATCCTGTTACGAAGAAAGAGAGGACTCGATTGATGATGGCAAAACACATGCAGATACAAGTGTTGATAACTTATTTGATTTTATTTTTATATTATAACCTGTGCGTAATTGAGAGTCTGAGAAACAGATTCCGAGACGTATAGAATTCTACCTCGATCGCATCCCACAACGAAGACAAATCCCTCGGCTGCCTGGAACAAAAAATGGCTATAATTTTTTTAATCACTGGCTCATCGAAAGGGATCGGGCTATTTTTTCCAATTTTTCCGCTGCGATCATATCGTTCGATCGACTCGAGAATTAACTGGATGACGCTGCAGTTGCCGCAATTTTGACTACTGGCAAACAAGAAAAACAAAAGATATTCCTGTCGCGCGCAGAAGTATTTTTCGATTGCATTTGATACGCGGACATAACGAATAATTGGTAATTTAAGGGGAAGAGAGAGAAAACGTGTCGAAGGAAATGGACAATGATAACGAGCATGTAATTTCGCAAGTGTTATGGGAAGGCGGTGGTGTGCACGCGTCGGTGACCCGAGTCGGTCTGGTATGCCGGGCGTGGCCGGTCACCTTCTCTAGGATAACGCGCAGTGGTAAGTAGTACTACGTTTGTAATATAATTTATTTACCGCCCGGCAAATCCGTTCGCTGCTCGAAAGCATGATCCTCGATAAGCGAGCTGAGCCCGGAGCCCGGAGATTTAAACGCAAGAGCGTTATATACATTATGCTTCTAGTATTGCTACATATGTATATCTGGTTCAGCAATACAATGCAGCACTCTCTCGCTTGATCCTCTATAACAAAAATTTCGAAACTTTTGCACAAAAAATTTTGAGTAAGAAAAAAAAAAACAAAATAATATATGCTTCCTGCAAGTTATTATTGAGTAGGAATGGAAATTCTCTCAGGACTCGCGATGATTATTTTGAAATATGTATTTTCTCTTAATTTCGAAAGGATAAATGCGTGTATGCGCGGTAGGAATAAGCTTCGATCAAGTCGTTCATACAAATTATTCGATTTTGATAAGGGAAAGGAGGATATGAAACAAAAGCGCTAACTCAAGAAATGATTGCTGCTTGGTATAAGTTGATGCGTCCGTTGATGAAATATATAGGCGAGAAGGCGATACTACTATATATATTTATCATGACTGAGGCTTCCTCTCGACACTTTGTATGGGCTTGAGGGAGCAGCCTAAGGACTCGCGCTCCCTCCCGTACAGCACGCCATCAGCCGTAGGGTAATAACTTGGGAGTTATGCAATTGCAAACTTTGACGCACAAACGTATGTGTATATAGAGTCGAATATGTAGAACGTTTTGCGCCGAGCGAAGACGTACAATTTTCACGCGAGTGTACGAATATATGCTCGCGGATGTGACGAGCGCGACGTAGTGTACGTCTCTTTCGATGAAATACTTCTCTATACCGGAATCGAGAGGTTTATTTAAATTTTTCAAAGATATAATCGATACGTGCTGCTGCTGGCTATTTGATACTCGCTGCGTGAATAATTTTCAACTTTATGCAAAAAGAAAATTAAACAAAATAACGACGACTTTAACCTATTTCTCCCTGGTACATTTTTATAATTCGTTCGCGACTTTCCTGCATCAAACGCCGGGGATTAAATCTCAAGTTTTTCATACAGCGAGTTGAGATATTGGTCGCGCGCAATTGAGATTAAATAAAAACAATTTGTTGACATTTTTTGCCAGCACAGGACGCGCACGAAAAAAAAAAGACAGAGTCAATATCAATTGGACTTACTTGAAGAATGAGCGTTTTGAGCTCTTGGTCGCTGATAAAAGTAGGTTTGTAATGAACCTCCGTATAAGACGTGACCGCTCCGAGGATTGTTTTTAAATGTTGCACCGCCATACGGAGCACGGTAAGTTTGTCCAACTTTCTTGACATCGCATGGCACATGGGTATCATCGCCGAGAGTTCGGTTATGTAGGTGTTCATTTTGTCGCGTCGTCGTTTCTCGATTTCACTGTGATTTTGTCTAATACGAAAAATTAGTCGCACCTTTATGTAGTATATAACAAGATATAACGTATACGCCAATTATTATTCGCGCGAATGATAATGTTGAAGAAAAAGACATTGTTAATTCGCGATCGCGATGGAAAATTTATTTGAAAAATTTCAATGAAAAGTTCAGCTGCTGTGCTGCATGCTGCTGCTGCTTAATCGGGCGAAAATTAGAATGTTGAACGCGGAAACGACATTTTATATTAATGTAATGTATAGTGTAAATCGGGAGTACGTATGTAAGTAGAAACGGTGAGAGAAGCCATCGCGGTGTCGAACATGATCCGAGACAAGGTGCGGGTCAAGGCCATACCCACGATCATTACCTTTTTTTACCTTCAGCCTTCGCGAATCGTAAGCGCATACGATAATTTTTGTAGCATTCGAGTCGCGATTCTCGGCCTCGTAACGACATTTTGAAATAATAATTTTTCAATATCTCATATGAAAAAATACTCACTTTTTGCTATCGGTGTTGGGCTTCGCGAACTTGGTCTCCTCGCCGTTTGCATCCGTCGATTCGTTGTCGTCGCTGAAACAGACAGAACAAATAGTTTCTTCAAAATATTTGAGTTACCTTCGTAATTGAAATCAATAAAATGAAGGTACTTTTTACCATTTTACAGGGAAAAATTAATTAATATGATTTTTTGACAAGGTTTCTCTCGCCTCTTTTCTTTTTACACAAGATTCAAACAATATTTTTTCCTTATATTTTTTTTTTTTTTTTTCTATCGTTACCACGATGAATTCGTTAAAATAATACAAATTATGGGCGAAACAAATTTCTCGCGCGCGGTTTCACATCTGCATGTTTCTTCGTCGTTCGTAAACTTCGGAGGGTTCTGACGTACTCGGCGGTTTGCCCCTTTGACGCTTTGAACTTGGCAAAGTCGAGAAACGACTTTGTCCGGCTTCTCTCACCTCGAACTCTTCGCTCGATTGCACACGAGCTACGTATATCATACAAATCTTTTCACCTCCGCGACTATTCAAACGTCTTTTTCACCATTTATTCGTTACAATTTCTTTCGAATAAACAAACAAAATTTTGTTTTTTTGCGGTTCAAACGCTCGAATTATATTTTTTCCAAATTCGCTCAATCGCTAATCACCAAAGTTTCCCCCCACCACCCCCTTTACGTTCGATGATACAGACTCTCGAGGGACTCGATCTTCGGATCACAAGACGGACCTTGTTTATCCGAGTTTGATTAGACGATATTCCTAACTCAGGATATATATGTTACGTTATTCAAATATGAAAAGATTATTTTTCCGCGCGGCTTGTATTTTATACCAAAAAAAATCTTAATTTTCAATTGATCCTACATTTTTTCCTTTTTATATTAAAAAACTCGGTAAACGAGTTCAATAATGAAACTCGATGAAAAAAAAAAGAAAAATTATCCTCAAATATGCGGTAGGTACTTACTGAAGAGAAATTTTTCGTTTGCTCGCGATGCCAGGTGAAAAATCGTCACAAGCTTCGGAATTAGTTTCGTCCAAGCTAGGGCTGCTGTCGTCGATTTGAAATCGATTCTCGAGTTGCGGATGATGAGGATGACGTCGTCGTCTATGATCATCGTCGGTTGGCAATGCATCGTTCACCCGAGCCCATATCGGTCGGGATCTTTTGTTGGTTGTTTGCTCGGAACTGCTCTCATTATCGGTGTTTATCGGATCGATTATTAAATTTGGATCGTTGTTACGCGTTGTTTCATCATTGACGATTCCCGTCTCCGCTTCGGCAATGATTCTCGAATTATTTTCAGCTCCACTGAAATAAACGGCGCTGCAGGAATCGCTGTAATTCAACGCGAATACCACATTCATTCATCCCGCGACAACGAAGAGACGCCGCGCGCCGATAATTTTGTTTTGCAATCCGATATCGCTCGTTGTTCCATTTTCTTTTTACTTTTTTTCCTCTTTGACCAATTTTTTCTTTGCTCTTTTTCTCTTCTCTTCGTTGTGGGACTCTTTCGTTCTATTCGTACGATCAAGGTCGTCTGGTCGATTCGACGCGTGCTCCACGAGCTCAACAAGTTCCGCGTACATCATAGTGACGTAACGAGACGATTGCACTAATACCACGTTTTTTTTTCATTTTTTTCATAAAAGATATAAACGAGAGAGAGAGAGAGAGAGAGAGAGAGAGAGAGAGAGAAAGAGCGAAGCGATTCGTCCGTGTACATTTTCCAGTTTTAATACTTTTTTTTTTACTATTGGGAAAAGATGAGAGCGGGAAAGAAATGCAGAGATTTATGTCTGATGGTGCATAAATGGATATTGAACTCTGATTTGTTTTTTCTCGTCGCAGCGTATTCCGATAATTTTCTTCCGCTGCGAATCTCGAATGAACTTTTGTGGATATATTATTTGTTTTTTTTTTCTTTTTTTGTCGTCCGAATTTAGGGCGTTGCATAAAAACATTGTTTTCGTTTGAATGAAATGCGATTATTGGATCGATAAAAATTCAATGAAAAATCAAATAATGTACGCAAAAGTAGAGCAGCACTCGACGTGATTTCAACCGACGAAACAAAATACGTCAAGTCATCAATGCGATAAATGTACATCGGGATCTCGTAATCCATACAGTTGCGTCAAACTTTTGCATATTCATTGAATTTTTCTAAACGCGTATTAGAGAAGCCGGAAAAAGGCTTCGATCGAATCGTCGCGTTGTTCATTCGGGGAATTGCCAAGTATTTTACAGTTTCGTTGGAAAACAAAGAAAATGAGGTGGAAAAAAAATGACGATTCGAAAAATGAAAAAAAAAAAAGAATATAACGATATCGGTGATCAAACTCACCGTTGGACGGCGGAGGATAAATTGTAATAAGTTCGTTGTTGGAGTTGTTCGGTTGAGCGAGAAGCGACGGAATCGTTGTCGTTTGAAACGTCAGCGTCATCTTGCTCGTCGTCGGGATTCCGGCAATCTCTCATCGCGGAAGTTGGATAAAGATGGGCGGTTGTGCTCGAGGTTGAGACCCATTGATGTTGTTCGTTATGAATACGATGGGGAGGAAGCTCCTCCAAGGAAATAAATTCTTGGGGTTCTTGGTGGCTCGCGTGGAAGAGCCGATTGTAGCTCTGTGCCATGTCCTGAGCGACCATTTCCTCAGAAGCGATTCGCGATTATCGCAAAACAAAAGATAGGTATATAACTCCTTTAATCGACGTCCTCTTCTCCTCGACCTCCGGATCTTTCGAGGAGGCACAACTCCGGGAGGATCGATCGTTGAAAATCGCGGAACAAGTAGCGGTTCATCGCGCGGAGTAGAACGTTTCCGTGCTGGGTGTTTCGCCGCAGGAGGAATGAAAACGAGAGGAAGGCTTCATCAATGAGAGGAAGATGAAGATGAGGCGAGGCGGTGTTTGTGATGATTCAAATTTTTCTCTTGAGCTTGATAAGCAAAATGGCGAATTTCGATATCGTTAAAATTGGGGCTAGGGGAATTTTGAAAGGATGCAGGAAATATTCGAGTGAAAATGGTGAAATCTCGGCGAAGAAGAGGATCGACGAGGCCGATAAAAAGAGCGATAATTTTGGCTGCCGGTTTGGCAAATATGGCGACGGTTGGTAAGAAGAGAAAAGCCAAATTGTGAAGGAATCTAAGAGCGGGAGAGTCGCTGCTGCTGCTGCTGCCGCCGCCGCAGCCGCCGCCGCCGCCAAATTTGGATGCTGCTTCGGACCGATGGAGCGGTTTGGGCGTTCGTCGCCAGTGTAGAATAGAGCGTTTCCGGCCGATTCTCCGATGATAACGATGCTGTCGGCGACGTCCCGGAGCGGGAACTCCGCGACGTCGTTCGCGTATTTGTGCACGTTTTTTCTTCCACCGGTGGTAGGGAGAAACGTAAGAATTTACGCCGTTTAATTTGCAGGATATTTTTCCAATGCTGCTGGTACCGAAATGGCCGATTTCTCTCTCTCGAGAATAATTCCCGCCGATCGTTTTGTTGCTGGCCACTAATTTTTTCGTGGCGTTCGGCGGAGCAGTCGTGAAATTGTTTGATTTAACCGCGATAATCCCCCCGCCTACGGGCTCGTCGTTGATGATAAACTTGGTAAACAAAATGGCGGCTAAACAAACGATGAACGGTAAAAAAAATGATTCGCCAGCGCGAGTGGAGATCGCGATCGAGGAGGACGGCCTGCTTCTCGACGCCAGTTTACGCGAGCAGGCAGCACTCGAGAGTTCTCCGCGAGGATAAGCGGGCGAGTGTTGTCTCGCAGCAGCAGCAGCAGCAGCCGCAGCCACAGCATAGAACGCGACACAAACGCGCACTCGCGCACACCGGTACAGACTGGTAAACACGGACGGAAAGACACGTGGTCGCGTGGCACACGGCGCAGGTGGGAGTGACTCGAAAACCGAGCGTGCAACGGTGCTTATATACCCACCGTCGACGGGGAGCACCGCCGAGTTGCAAGGGCGGTCGCCACCCTCTCCGGCATTTTCCACAAACATATCATCCTGCTCCGGGGGTTCGTAACTACCCACCGCCAATCGACGCGCGATCGGTGGCAGGGCCTCTTTTCTCCGTTCATCGAGTTGTATATGCTGCTGCGCGCGAGCGAGGGAGCGAGACGACCGCGTAACGACGTCAAGCCCGATATCAATGGGAATAACCTTATATATTTATGATTTACAAAAGCAACGTATAAATAGAATTTGTCTTTTGTTTTTTTTAACGCAAGAAAAATTTGGCCGTTCGAATCGATCCGATAATCACATATATATATATAAATATTAAGTTGAGTCGATCGCGCGACTCGTGCATGCAAATTTATACGGCGGCGCGATCAAGCTCTATTGCCATTTTGGGGGTATTCAATCGACTGAACAAATGGAAAAAAGCTTGAAGCAGCGCCGAGACGACTTTTAGCGTGCGTCTCGTATATGATTTTGATCATCGCGCGTGAATTAAGCGTGTGATTCACGAGACGAGAAGCTGACAAAGTGCGGCCCGTCGTCCCGCACTCTCGATACGAGAACGAAAGCGGGGTGAGGGAAAAAAAACGAAACGAAAGGAAAAACCTGTGAAAGAAGAATAAGAAGAAGCAGGCAGGAGCGAGGGAAAGATGCGAGCGCGAAATCGTAAGCGGGGAGACGACGACGATACGCGAGCAAACTCGGTATAGGTGTTTCCCCTCCCCATATTTTTATTATAATATCCGTGTCTGCATGCTTCGAGACCGATCGAGCACTTGACATATATGAAAAAAGTTTTAGGAACGATGGGTGGTTGGAAGATGAAAAAATGGATAAAATGATGGTCGCGGAGATGAAAGAAGGTTAGCGGATTCAAAATAGTCCGCTGAAGCAGGACGGAGATAAGTGCGGGGGTGAAGGAGAAGGAGCTCCTGAAAATCACGATATTATACATATAGTTTTGAAGGAAATCGTATATCAATCGCGTTGTTTGACTCGACGATGGACGCCAAGGATTAGCTCGATCCTAGTCGATGATCCATGTTAATTGCCCTAATTAGCCATCATCCAGGCATCCGTATTGCCTATATACGCGTATGTACCGGTAAGCCGTGGTCCACGTACATACAGGCTGTCCAATCCGGTCATCGCATCCTAAACTTTAAGTTTTTCATTGCCCCTTTTTACTCCTCTGCCTCCCGATATTAGTTTTTCTTTCCACATTTATCGCGTGTATCGATACGGGACACGGGACCGCGATGCGGAACCCGTAAGAGCAGCGGGAAATTCTCGCGACAACACTTTTGTATCTTTATTATTGGTCCTGAAAGAGGTTGAAAAAAAGAAAAAAAAAAACGAGTCGTAAAAGAGGCACGCTCGCTTTCCGCGAGCACGCAGGCTCAACCGCCTGCTCGAATAGCATAACGAGAAGCGGTATCGGTGACTTTTTTTCTATTCTCTCGAAGATTGGTCATTTGCATTTTTGCTCTATCCGGCGCGCAAGCGTTCCGATAATTCCGATCGACCCAGAGAACTCGGGTTGAATGAAAAAAAAAAAAAAGAAAATTATATCCTCCGCCTCCGAGTTTTTCATTCGTATATACCGGGACACCCTGTATATATATTCAACAATATCGCGCGTGTGTTGCATTTGGACAAAAGAGACCGACGAGAGCCGATCGGTTGACGCCGTTTGTCCACCGTTGCAACCATCATCATTATCCCGTATAGCAGATTCCAATAAGCCTCCAACTAGCCCTGTTCGATGCCCGTTTGAACTCACCGCCGCTCTATATTCATTAGCGGCATTCCCGTCTTTCTCTTCTTTTCTAACCCCCCCCCCCCCTCCCCGCACCTTTGCCCTTTTTTTTCCTTCCTAATCTATCTCTCGTTTTCGACCGGCCAAAATCTCCGCATTATTCTCCCCGAGTGTGAGCGGTGAAAAAACTCGGCCTCGTCGCGAAAAACAAAAAGCTAAAGGAGTATCATTGCCGCCGCGATATCCTTTAAACATGGGAAAAAAAAAAGTTTCTAGCTCGATACGAAAGATTTGATTTGATTTTTTTTTTCCAATTCCTACGCTGCTGACAGCTTTCGACGAACGAGTTACGTTTAGTTTCTAAACGTTATTGATTTCCTTCTTATGACAATGATTTACGAAAAGTAACTTTTGGTCAGAGTTGTAAAAATTAATCCGAGCGTATGATACGCATATATAAATAGATAGTTTATTTTTGAGCACTCGACTCGGTGCTGAGTGACCTTCGGGAAGAAATTCGAGCCTCGTATTAGCCCCGAATGAGAATTTCTTTGGGGGATTTTTTTGTTTTTTGTCGTTTCGTTTTAAGGAAGCGTAATTCGAATTGTATCGGGTAAATTGGCTTGATTGGTAAGTTGAGACATTGTCGTCGAGGATACAGCGAGAGCGAGAAAAATCTGATGCCTGCGGCAAAACGCACAGTTTTCTCCTTCCTCGATCATTTTCCGCGTCTTTCCGTCTCGGATGAGAAGCAACGTCGCTCGAAAATATTGCCGGCTACACTCGCGGGCGGTTACGTAATCTTTCCGTATACGACAGGAACGCGATCGAAAGATATTTTATTCCGAAAATCGAAATGAAATTCATGAAAAAAAATGCTTTTTTTTCGCAAGCAGGAAGAAAAATTAATTCGGAGGATCGATTCCCCGATTATATACGCTGGAATTTCGTTCTGCTCACGGTCCAACAGTTCGAGACTCTCTCTCGTCCCTAGCTCCGATGAAATTATCCTCTGTCTCTTCTCCGCGCGATCTTCCCCCCACCCCGCATAGCCACCTTTTTTTTAATTGGCTCCTGACTTGTTGTTATTACGCTTTCGTGTCAAAGTAAGACGAGAGACTTTTTCCTCCTCCTCCCTGACGAATTATCAATGCTACCTCATAACGCCTTGTTTCTTATTCATTTTTTGGAGTTATCGCGAGGCAACGACGATACCCGGTCAACGGACACGGATCACGGGGTGAGAGAGATAGCTTTAACGGTTAAGTGCTGCTGGGAAGGACGAGTTTCGCTTTTCAATCGAACATGTACAAAGCGAGTATGTATATACGTAGCTGCTGAATATATACTATATATTTATAATTGTTTGAGAAGCGGAATGCCAGCAGCAGACTATACCAAGCGGATTCGCATATTTTTCAATTCATCAATATATTATTTGAAAATGATGAATTATATTTTGATAACGTCGCGTTATATTGATTGATAATAAATTTGATGAAAAAATTCAATTCGGCGGTTTAGTTGTGAAAAAGTTGAAAAAAATAGTCGATGCGATAAAGTGGATATAATTTTTTTTTCCATTTAATTTTCAAATGGTCCAGATATTCAGCGAAATATATATATATTCCTCTTCCTATGCGAATTAAGATTAGTGAAATCGATGATAACACAATTTGATTGTGCGACGACAATAGCTGCACGATTACGTAAACGAGCGAGCCCGCACCCCTCACCCTCCGTGTTGTTGTCCATAGATACGAATAATCTGCATTTGACACATCTCGTCTTGCCCAAGACAAGTTTGTTTATACAAGCAGCCTGCTTCGTTAAACGAGTATCCCTTTACAACCCTCATTCGTCATCGCGTTAAAGACAAATTAAATCATGTAATATTAATCACAATTCAATTGCACAATGTTGAGCAATTAATATAATACGTAACAATTGGATTTGGCTCTTCGAAAAATGTGTTTTTCAATCCTCGTTGTCGGGGTGATTCCCATTGTTTTTCAACGTTCAAACTCCTGTATAATATACGAGATTTAAAACTTCCCAAGACCCGAAACGGCTCAGGATCAAAATGAATAAAAAATCATTCCGAAAGGTTTTTACTCCATTGTATAAAAATTGTTATAAAAGATGAATTGTTAGGAGGAGCAACGTGTGCTGACCACTTTTTGATTCGTGTTAATCGCGCGCGTGCGCGCGTTGCGAGTTCGGTCGCATAGTGGAAAATCTTTCGTCGACGTATATTATTATACTATATGTATAAATTAAGGAATATTTAATATGCGCTCATAGAAAATGATATGACATTGATGAGTCATAGCGACGAGGGGCGATTTTAGTGGGCGTCGTGGTGAATAGAGCGAGTATAGAGGGAATATATGTATAATGGTAAAATAATTTGAGAGAAAAGGACTGTGTTGTGGTATAGAAAGGTCCCATTGCGGCGGTGGCCTGTATTAGCGACTTGTGTATTGAATATGGCTCGAGCGAACGTACGAGAGTTCTAGAACCGCGTCCAGCACGAGACGACCATATCAACGTAGTACTAAGATTTGCATTTGAAAACGCTCTACGACCTTTTCGTCAGCAGCTACACGCCGGAGTATCGCTCGCTGCTGCTGCTGCTGCTGCTGCTACTATTTTCCCCCCACCCCACCCGCTCACCTCTCCCTCCGCCTCTGCATGCTTGTTGAGAGTTGAGAGTCTCCTCTCGTCATAGTCCTGTCCAGACACCGCGCGCGAGCATCGTACACGGATCGTACAAATCACGTCTCAAAACTTGTATCTATGCGTTACTTTATGTCACGCATTTTCAACTCGATACAATCTTCTCTCTCGCACTTTTTATTTCTTATATACATACATATATATATAACCCTCTCGCTAGTTTTATATCACCATTTTCTTGTTCATGACCTCTCGATCCGCCAACGATTTGTACTACCGCATCCGAACTCTTTATACAATCGAGAGATAAGCATTGAATTTTATTTTATTTCTCCTCTTGGTTCTGCTTTTTTTCCTTTGCACTGCAGTCTCTCTCTCTCTCTCTCTCTCTCTCTCTCTGTATACGCGTTACGTAAACACCCGCGTAAAAGGTGTAATACTTTTCAACCTACATAGCCAAATTAATGAGGATTCGCGATTCGTAAAATGAATTTTTATTATTAAAAATTATTCAACTCGATTCTGAAACAAATAAATAAAGTTTATTCCCCGGTTTCATGTTTTTTTTTTATACGCTTTGATATTTATTTGGAGAAAAATGATTGGAACCACGTGTGGAAAATAATTAGCTCGTAATCGATATCGCCTGAGTTTCATTATGACTTTGAGGCGCGAAGATATATAGAATTTCATCAATCAGGTCGAATGAAATCGAAGAAAAAATGGAAAACGCGAACGTTTTAATTTTAATGAATAGCCTGCTTTCCGCCCTCGCCGGGAGCCGGGAGCCGGGAGCGGTGGGAATATGACCGAACGATGTCCGCCGTGCAAACGGTTATTCGTGTGCAACACTTTTTTGTTTTGGTATGAGGTAACATACATCGAACCTCCGCGCTCGCTCTCTCTGTTATGTGGCACCACAAACCTACGATACACTCGACTCTACGACTCTGGAAATTGCATAATACAAGAGCTCATGCTGGCATAAAGAGAGAGAGAGAGAGAGACTGATCTGTACCTGGATACGCGATAGTGCTCTGCACGTACGCTTAAACGGACAGAAGGGCGAAACTACAGCATTTTTATCCAAAGAATTACGGGAGTTGAGCCGTTTTATAAATTAATGTTTGTGATATATGTTAAAAAGATCTCAAATATGATGACGCTTTAATATATATGCTGCCGTTCCTGTTTCTCTATATTTTAACGACGTGTCTCACAATCAAAACAGTGAACCTCGTATTTCTTTGCTGTTCTCGCGGGTATATGAAAATAATACGGGGCAGCGCGGAGGATTTCCGGAAATCGCACTCGCACGTGTGACTTTTTCATTTTTCTTTTTCCTCCATTTCTCTCTCGCACACACACCGAAACACTGGCGCCTCAAATTTTGCATTGCCGTGAATCCAAGTTTTTCTTTATAATTTCGTCCTCAGAAAAAATTAACCATTTTTCTCGAATAATCCGAAAAATATAATAATATACCGCGCTTATATATACTTCGACTTATCGTCGCATTACAATTTGACGTTCGCGGCAGCAATATCCCGAGCAATATTCCACGGTTCAACATGGAACGTTTTTTCAATATTTTTTTTCAATTTGAACGTTGCAATTAATACATTTATCAATAAGCAGTATTTTTATAATGAGAGACATTTCGAAACATTATTCCATCTGTAAATACAGTAAATTATATATACGAGTATCAAATTTTTTTTTTTTTAGGCCATATATATAAAATTTGACGATTGATAGGCTTACCCGAAATTAACCATGAATCCGTAAATTTATGCGTATTCGCAGTGGCTTTTCATAATTGGGATAATAAACTCGAACACATGCGCACACACGATGAAAATCGACTGAAAGTTTGAGCGGATGAAAAACATTGTTGAGTCACGAGCTGTGATTGGCCGCCAGATCCGATCGCCATCGACGCTCGACAAGGCAGCAGCAGCAGCAGCAGCAGCAGGTTCCTCATCAACGACGATTCAACGATGCGGCAGTACTCGAGAGAGCGAGCTACTTTACCCAGTGTTGATAAACTTTCGGGGGCAACATTTTCATATATCGTATATATCGGTGAAAGATAAAAAAATTTAATATTGCATCGCATCGTCAGAGGTTTTAATGAGATATTCGGTGTCTAAAACTTGATGGGAAAAAAAACGTGATCGTATATCGCTAAGCTTGAAGTACCGGGCGTTCGTGTTTTCCCTCAAGACGATCGTTTGCCGCGGAATAACCGGTTCCACCCTGTGATAACGGTGAATATTATTTTTCAACTCCAAGTTTCAGGTATGAAGGACGTGCAGAATCAAACAACGAAATAAATTCATGATAACATAATAATAATTTAAAAAATGTAATCACCCTTTGAAGCAGGATTATATCTTTTTCGGTAATTTTGGAATTGTCCAGCGGATTTATCCAATCCTTTTTCAATATTTTCTCGACGCATTCTACCGTAACAACGTCTCCGCTGCAATTCAAAGAATCTCGATTAAACTCTTGATTCAGATTTTTTTTTTTTTTTTCATCCACGGTCTAACAAAGGCTTCTTACGTAGTTTTTATAACCGCGCAGGGCACATTGTTGCCCAAAATGTCATGGGTGATGGGACACATGTAACGAGCTTGTTTAACGATAAGAGCTTTTTTATCGTCAGGATCTTTGACCTCTGTGAATTTAACCGGAATAAGATCTCTCAGTTTCAAAACTCGTCCGCTCTCTGGACAATAAATATTTTTGTCCGGTTTATTGATGGGCGCGGGTTTGGCCTGTGGTGTTTTTGAAGGTATCCAAAAACTTGGTAAACTCTTATCGCGCCCGTTGGTCATGTTCGATACGGAATTACCGCTCTCCGTTTCACTCTTGTCCTGTCCTTTCGCTCGCGATACAATGTTTTTTTCTCCTTTCAAAAAGTTCTGGAGCTTTTGTAATTCTTCGTTCGCCGTTTGTTCCTGGGACGCGTCCTGTTTTTCGTGAAATTCATTAATACATCGGATCGAAATAATTTCTCAATGAAATACAACAAAATCTTCCGCCTCGTTGAGTCAGAAAACGTCGGCAAAAATCAACCGGTAAGAACAAGAACCTAACACATTTGTATACAGATAAACTGTTTATATTTTATGATTTTAAATATCGGTATATAAAAAATAAAATTCAACAATACCTCATCTCGTTGTTTCTGCTTTTCATACTCCTTCAACTGTCTCGCGTACTCCCTTTTTTTGGTTAAAATGTATTCCAGGATAGCTTCCTTGTCGAAGAGATAACCATCGGGTCTGAAATTTTTACACGAATCAAACGAATGTATTCGAGTTTTCAAGAGATCGATCATTTTTTCCAGAAGAAAAGTAGATATTTACGTGACAACTGGATTTCTACAAGGCTGCAGAGTCAAACAACAGCAGTCGAAATCTTTGACAGAATCTTTGCCAACCCTGTGACTGTTCGTCCCGTAACCCGAAGCGGCAGCGTCTTTTTTTTTTTCGTGATAAGTGTACACCGCTCCCGCTGTACAATTTCTTGCGTGTCGCGTCATTTTTATTTCGATCAATCAATTATCAAGTAGCAGGAAACAAAAAATTTGACGATGTTGACAATGCAAAACTGTTTGTTTACGTTCGTGCAAAAGAGTATAAGAGAAATCAGCTGCTGCACAACAGCACGGTAGCGCCATGCCATGCGTGCGAGAATATAGTGTACTACGTGAATAGCGGGATTTTCAAATAAACAATGTACAAATCTGACTCGAGTACCGTTTCATATGCTGTTGTTTGCTTAGTAAAACTCGAGGCTTTTTTTGAAAATTTTCTTCAGATACCGATGGCTAACAAAAAAAGTTTCATATCTTGTCCATTGTCCTTGGCTATCTTAGATTCTTGACTAAATTTTCAACATCAAGGATATTTTCTTTATCTCTATTTTACATATATATATATTTTAATCAATATATTGTACGTTTCAATATGTTGTACTCCACAATTATCGGACGTAATTTTTGTCGCACTTTGTTCGATCGGAACAAGACTTGGGTAGATTGATTCATCGTCCGATGCTTCCAAATTGACTCCTCGGCGGCTATAAATTCGAACATGGAGCGTTGAAAATAAAAAAGGCATGAATCTACAAAAATTAAAAAATAGAGTATTGTTATTTTATTCATAACAAATGAAAACGAAAGAATTACATGTTTGGGGGATTCTCATTTCCCAAGATTGATAGCGTCGACGGAGAAAACTAGAAATCTTTGTACAACTTTCCGGAGTATTTTAAAAATTATGAAAAAATATGAAATCATTCTTTATATCGCATGGAAAAATTCGGTCGTAATTTACATTTCAATTATTAATATGAATTCAGTCGCTCGAATCCGAGTTTGTCTTTTTATGCTTTTTGTGTTTTTTGCTCTTGGATTTTTTTTTCCTTTTCTTTCGTTTTTTCTTACTTCTCTTCTCCTCTTCCTCGCTATCGGTACTCTCGCTCTCAGAGTCGCTCGAGCTTCTCGATGCCTCTTTCTTGCGCTTCTTTGTCTTTTCGGAGGCTTTTTTGCTTTTGCGCTTTTCAACGGCTTTCGACTTTTTGGACTCGAGCTCTTTTTCACGAAGCTCCGTCAAAGGTGTCACGTACTCCTCGTCGCTGTCCGAGCTCGTACTGCTCACATCCAATACTATCTCTTTGTTCGGATCTACTTTTATAAAGTTTCTGCACTGATACGTCAAGTGTCCCGCGTAGCCGCATTTCCTACAAGCCGGTCTCGCTTGTTCCTTGCTTTGCGGAATGAGCCTCGACAAAAATTCTGGATCCATACTTCTGAACAGATAATATCAACGCAGTATCAACTTTTAGAATTCCAAGCAGAATGAATTTATAAAAAAAAACAATATCTGGCGAGAATGCTATATATCAACATAACCTCAATATATATATATATATATATGTTGACTCGATATAATTCTCGTGGATAATGGACACATTCTCCGACGAATATTTTGGACACGACAGGATTACAGGAATAAAAACGAGCTGGAGAACTTTGAATTTTTGAAAATGGAACAAATCTGTGGGTACAAATAGAATTTTTTCAAGAGGTTATGTGGACGTCTCCAATGTTTCAATGTTTCATATAGATATGAAGATCCGCTTGAATTTTACTCACTTTACTTTATGCGCGACGATTACGATGTATTAATAAAATTATCCGAGTCCCGTTTGAGCAAATTTACTGTATGAATACATTATATTCGCGCAATACGTCGGGAAATGGGAAATGACGCGCGCGCGCGCGCGCGACAGCAAACACGAATCGTTTGATGGTATAAACAGTCTTTTGAATTCCGGAAATACGCTCAAGCCCTTTTCCGGATATACGTCGCTGCGACTGCGGCGGGACTATTGGATCGGAATTCAAGCAAAGAATCTAATTTGTATCGCATTAAAAATAGGAATCTATGTATGATAAAAGAAAAAAAAGGGGGTACATTGAATGAAATAATGCGAGACACGCTCATTAAAAAAAAATATCTTTATTATTTGTATATCTGGTAACAAAAAAATCAGAGGTGTCATCTAATAAAATGGCTTAAATTTATTGTGTCTTTTTCTCATAAACGAAAAAAAACCGTCAGCTCTCATCGATGATTTTCAATTCCAGAAACCTTTCTCTCTTATATGCATCAAAAACCTGAAAATCAATCAAAATCTTTTCATCAATAATAAAGAATTCTAAAAAGAAATGTTCGTTCGTCGCGCTATATACCTCTGAACCGACATCGATTTCCTGTAAAAACAAATACTTTTTATTACAACATTATAAAATCTACACCGACGACAAATGCGACAATGATTGTAATATATATTTATGCATATTCAGAAAAAATGGAGTATATGTATATACGTATGCGTGTTTACATTTGAAAAACGAGAGGACAGTGATCATCAATGAAAAGTACATCGAGATATCAGATACTATGTTTTAGTAGGAAAAAAAAAAGAAAAGAAAAAAAAAACATTTATAAAAGAATTTATTTTCAAATTCCGTTCAATAGAACCTGCAAACTTTCAATTCAACACACACATTTTCTTCTCTTCTCGCATTTACACGACGACTGCCACAAAATATTCAACACGTATCAGATTTTGTTTAAAATTTAGTTATTCATAATTTTGAGTATTTTTTAAGTTATTTCTCACGTCTCGGAATCGCAAACTTTTTCCTCCCTCTCGTTTATGCGAAATGACTTTGTTATCTACATTCTACTATTTACATATTTGTTGTTTCGTCTCTATGGATAACTATTTTTTTCACTACTCTCCGATGCAATCAATGATACATAATAAATAATTATTGCTAATAACAATAACAAACGTAGAAACGAGTCTCGACGCGTGATACATTTTCTTTCGTATCAAATTTATAACAACAAATTTTAGTATTTTTATCGCACATTTAAAAAAAAAAAAATGCATTCTTTTTTTCGTACATTTGGACGAAACAAATAAAAACAAATATTCCATTATATATCGATTATAAATATTCATTGGTATTTTCAACAGCCACTTTATTTAAATAGACACGTAACGCGGATTCCGACCGCTCTTTTTCATTTTTTTTTTTGTTTTTTTGTTTTTTTTTTTCGTTTTTCGCATATTTTCTTCTCTCAGTTTAGTTAGCACATTTTTCACGTAAAATCCGTAAATTTTGTCAAATTCTCGTAGTAGAACAACAGCGAAAACAACACGGATGAAACACTCGCATACACGCATACATTTAAAATTTTCTATTTTATTATGATTTTTTTCTTCTTTTTGCCTTATTTTTGATTTCATTTGATTTTGTTTACGTCCAAATATTATTGTGAATTCGTGGTCCTCGGAAGTTGCCTCGGTATAATAAATACATTGTGTATAAAAATTTTTTTAGTTGGAAAAGAAAAAAAAAAAGTAATGAGACTCATCTCTGTTTGATAATTTTTTCAAAATGCCCACTCTTTGAATAATAAAATACTTTATTCAAATAATACCGAATTTGTTCTGTATATAATATCGGAATGTTGTATATTAGGTTATTCAGCTACTCGCGAATGAGAGATAGATAAATGATAAAAACTAGCGAGAATAAAGCGAACAAACATGACGTTTTGCTCTTTTGTCATTGAGTTTGCATTACCAAAATGCAGGCGGGAAAAAAACGGAGAATATTCCAAAGCACGAATTGTTCCCTATTTTTTTTGTTAAATATATATTAAAAAAATTTCACAACTTGAATATGAAAATAATTTTACGGTTACATCTTTGCACTGCGACGAATAAAAACCAAGAGCAGTCAAAATCAAATTTTTCATAGATCCGTTCCGCGATATTTATGTTTCGCATTTTTTGTAGATTGAATCCTTTCAGCAGCATCGTTAACTCGGATTATTCATAAAAATTATCATTCCAATATTAGTATAGATATCGTACCAGATTGCGGTAGAAATATTCTCACCTACTCGGGGAATTAATTCTACTTTCAGACTTTCAGACCAAGTTACTTGAAAAACAAAAAAATTCGATTTATGATCTTAAAATATGAAGAAAAAAAAAAGGAAATCTAACAAGATTACAATTTTTTGATGCTATTATATACACATACATATATTCGCCACTAATATATTAATAAATGCGTATCGGTACATCTATCTATAGAAAATGTAATATTAATTTTACAAAATGCATATACCGTCATATAATGCAACTTTTGTTTTTGGTGTCATTTTTTACAACGACCTACGGATATATTATTTTTTGCCTATGATATGTACACACAACTATGCCCGCGAGCATGCTCGTTCGTTTCTAATTATCCTTCAACTCGCTGAATCGTAAAAAGTCGATAAAAATGAGGTCCGAAATTTTTCACTAATATTATATAAAAAATTAAAACGTGAAAATTCCTTTCTTTTCCATGTAAAAACCATTGCTGATAAATATGAGGGAAAAAATGAATGAAGCCAATAAAAATATTCATAAAGTTCATGGGAATGAAAAAAAAAAAAAAAAAAAAAAAAAAAAAACATGCTAGCCCTGAAGAAGAGAATGAATTTAAAGAATTGACGACCGAGGTAACGTATGCGTTATCGATAGGCTCCTGTAATATTAATGATAATAGTTATTATTATTATTATTATTATATTTCATTCAAATCGAGAGAGTTTTAAACTTTGTGGTCCCATATATCTCAATTTCATTATTTTTCACATTAACATTTATATGAGTTTATCTGCTGCTTGTACGAAAAAATCGACGGACAGACACCGGACTTTGTATATGCACGACTAAATCACCATAATATGATAATGGATAAAATAATATGTAGTAGCGTGACAGAATATCAGTCTCAAAATCGCGGTGTACTTTTGTTCTCGTCAAAACAAAAAAATAATAAAGCACGGATCTCGTAACGGAAAAATAATAGAAAATAATAAAACACCGATATCGGATTCCATCGTTCGAATCAAATTTATAAAATTCATTGGCAATTTTGAAAGTGTCTCGTAACGACAAAAGAAAAATTTAATGGACCAATTCTCGTTTTTTCATTCGACGATCGCTGGGAAATTTGAAAAATGATAAATCAAATATCATACAGAATGAATTTTTCGAGAGGCTAAAATATGATCACAGTTTGACAGAAGGCATATATGACAATATACATGTGTTATATAATACAGTCGACGTTCAATACACATAATTTACGCGTAACTCGATTTTTTTTTTCACCATTTTCACCGCGAGTGATTCAGCCACGTTCCCGCAAACGAATTCCCCATTTTTTCGATTTTTTTTTATACATTACTCTTGTATTTACATTGTTTTTGAACAGAAAATTGAAAAAAAAAAAAAAAAAAAAAAAACAAACTTTTTCTGCATAATCGAGTTTCCCCAAAATTCTTCATCGACTTTCGTTAAATTTTATGAACAACTTCCACACTAATCACTCATGTACCAATAATTATGTTATAAAGATCGATTGCTAAATTATTATTATTATTATTTTTCTTTTCAATAAAAAATTTCGAACGAAAAAATTGATGAACGAATTGAGACTAGGCGTGATTCATTGTCAGTTCGATATGCAAACATCAGTGTGGATCAAACGAAAACTAATTTTTGCGTACTTTGCGATAATGGACGGAATGAGAACATTCGTTGGCTCGTTGTTGAAAGTAAGAATTCCGAGAGAGATTAATTGTTGGAAGAAAAAAAAACCATTAATTTATTAGTTTGAAATATTGAATTTTCTTCCACAAAATACTCGGAGCAAAGCTAAAGTCATAAGAAATCAATAGATCATCATGCAGATAAAAAATAAATACAAATATAAAATTCTAATGAGGAAAAATTACTAAAAAATTGCGTGCTGGATTTTTTCGATTGAAAAATTTAACGATAAAAAGCATCTTCGGGAAGGAATATTAGCTCAGGAGCGAACGACGAGCTAAAGGCGGACTTGAAATTTCAGAAGATCGAAGACGGAAAATGCGCGCGCGCGCGCAAAGGAAGAAATGAAAATAAAATAGATTATCCGAATAATCGAAGCTGCCAACTATTCGTTGCGGGTGTCGGGGAGGCGGGATATTAACCGCGGTGGAAGAGAAAAAAAAAAAAAAAAAGAAAATTAAAGTTCGTAGCCATCGCGACCATTGACTCGAGCAACGGTGGGTCGGCAGGAAGCTGGGCTGGCATAGGAGTGAATAATATGAACCCTAAGTTTGACATCACCGGAAGATCGAGTGCCTTCGCCTCGAGGTCTGCGCGAGAAGCTGACGGTAGTTTTGCAGCAGCAATAATGAAAGAGTTTGACGTATGCGTTTCTAAAGTGTCGATCGGCAACGCAATATAGCAAATTGTTGAAACAAGACTTACAGAGGGCGAACCAGGCGAGATTGTACAAAACTCTTGCACTGACGGGTCTGACGGCGCTAAGGCAAATCGCACTGCCGAACGGTAGCCAAAAGACGGCGAAAAGTACGAAGCTACATATGTTCGTTTTGGTCAACGAGTAATCCCAGGAGAAGGCTATCGGTGGCTTGAACGAGCCTCTGATCGCCCGACGTACGCGTATCACCAGCTTCATGTAAACGAATATCGTCACCAGAGCCGGTAATACCACTAAAATACACGCACCGACGATTTGTTGGGTCGCGATCCCGTTGAAACGACGTCCACAAAAATCTGGTCCAAGATCAAGCGACGATTGCAATCCGACCGCTGTTCCCGCTATCGCCCAAACGACCATCGTCGTCGCTGTCACTCGACTCGTCGTCAGAGCCGCGTAACTGTCGAATCATTTTTTTTTTTTTTTTCATCGAATTATAAATTTCTTACGCATGCAACGTTTCGCATGGAGAGAGAGAGAGAGAGAGAAAAAAAAACCCACCTCTCCGCCGGTAGACACAATCTCGCGTAATTCTCCATCGCTATGGTCGCCAGAGTGAGAATCGTAACGAGAAAACACAGTGCCTCGAGAGTCCATTCGAATCTACACGTTGACAGAGACTCCTCGTGTCCGGCGAGGATTACGATCGCCGAGGCCGGTATCACCAAACCCGTTACGAGTAAATCGGCCAGAGCGACGTTCACCAGGAACGCGTTTCCTACAATACGAGCGCAACGATAATTATTGAAATTTTTGGAATTTTTTCGAAAATTACCAAGAGCATGACCCTTTTTCCGTTTTTCCTTCTTTTATCGAGAGGGAGTGAAAGAAAGAGAGAGAGAAAAATTGCTTGGAGAAAATCAATAAAGTTGCATGCCTCCTCGTGTGCCGCCTGCCTCACCTCTCTTTTTAAGATGATCCTCGACCATAACCGCGGATATCATGAAAACGTTGCCAACACTACCGACCACGGCGAGCGATGCTAAGAGCAAAAGACGAGCGACCCTCGACCAATCCGATGACAAGGTCACCGGTGAAACGTCGAGATCATCGGCAAACGCTTTTTTTGTTCGATCCACCGCAACGCCCACGCCCATTTCGAGTAAATCAGCGATGGTGCTCGTTAAATCGAGTCCTCGTTCCGCACCCGCTGCTGCTGTCGTTGTCATCGGTGTGCTAGTCGTTGACGTAGTCGTCCTCGCCGTCGTCGTCGTCGTCGTCGTCGTCGTCGTTGCCGCCGCCGCCGCCGCCGCCGCTGCTACTGCTGCTGCTGCTGCTGCTGCCGCTGCTGACAAGCTTCCCGCCATTGTGGTATTCATTCTCGAGACACGATCTATAAAAGGTCAATATGTATATAACGTTTATCTTTCGCGATTTTATTGGAGCGATGGATTTTAGATTTTTCGAGTTTTCCACGCATTTTGCACACGCGATACCTAAAAATGAATTGTATATCGATGGTCAACGGTATGGATTATGATTTTTGGTAAACATTTACAATAACTCCTTTTTCTCAAAATGTCTCCAAAATTAAAAGCAGTGATCGTTAATATCAATATTTTTTTCCTGCCATTCTTATACCAGCAATATTATTACAGAGCAGCAGCAGCAGCTCGCCGTGAATGAAGCAATAAGAGGAGGGCTGACTTGTTGCTTCATTGAGCGTAGTTGAATTCTGACGGAACGGGAAAAGAGATGAAAAAAAAAAAAAAGAGCGAGATATAGAAAAGAAAAAGCCGAGCTCGTGCGCGATGTGAATTATTTACAGAGAAAACTTTTTCGAGGTAAAAAGTAGTAAAGTATATAAATAACGTATACGATATATTTACCTAGAGAAGATTAGACTTATGGCACGATACATTTTTATTATGAGCCTGCTCTCGTATGCGTGCATATATTAGAGCCGCTACCGCGTCTCTTGATTCGGTATTAACAAAGTCATCAAGAATAATATCTCATTCGGAGAAAATGAGAGAGCAGGGAGAAAAAAAAGGTTTGAAACTAAACGAAAATAGAGCAAAGATGCGAAGAAGCAATATTTGTTTTTCTTTCGCGTTTTTTGCCTCAAAGTTAAATATCCAGCATTGAATGAAATTGTCAATGTGGACATCGACATGTGGAAGCGGGGGCATCGGGTATCGGTGACAAGGAAAACCGGTCGATAGGGAGGCGATGAAAATTGTTTTGATAATCATAACGCATGCACGATCGATCCGACCCGCCGCGATACGATTTTTTCCAGCCCTTGAATAATTTTCGTAAATTGCCCTGCAAGCAAGAAAATCGATTTTTCGCCCTTCTCCTTCTTCTTCGCGTCTTGGAAAAAACGTGGATGTTGAATAGAAATATTTATGAAGGGGAGAAAATAGAGATTTGCGAGGCACACGCAGTATTTATCATCATCCTGTCGCGCGAGTTAAGCGCCGGTCTTCTGAATTATTTAGATCGAAATTATTGCGACGCTAAATCGTTCTTACGAGGTCTCATCAAATTTTTTCATCGAAATCAACATCGAATGGTTTCGAAATACTCCATCACAATTTATTCGAATATCCATACCCGACTCGAAATACTATTATCTAGCGGCTTTTATTGCGCAAAATTATTGTGCAAAAGATCTTTGGAGCGACAATTCCAATTTTTTTCGAATTGTCGCTCCAGGAAAGAATCGCGATCAAGTAGGAAGAAAAAACAGAGTTTTCTGATAAAAATTTAATCGCGCACATATTTGGGATCGGGAATAAAAAGAATAGATTCATCTACATCGTTTTCCCCCAAACCAGCACTACTCTTCGTTATTCGAATCAACTTCTGAGCGTGAATGATTCATTCCGAGACTTGAAAAAGTCTCGTTCTTCACCACCTGCTACCAAGAAATACGCAAATTGGAAAAAAAAAAAAAAAAAAAAAAAATACAATAAAATGTTTCATAAAAAATGTGAGTGAGTATTGAAACTCGTATTCATCGTTAATTTAGATAATTAATGTCCGTCCGTCGTAATTGTCCGAGCTGCATAATGATCCCTGCGTGGCTTCCAACGACAATTACAGGTCCGCGCAAAGTGCGATAATAAATGTCGAGGCCACGCGCCCTTATAATATTGCCTCAATTAACTTGGTTCGCGAAACCAAATCGCGTGATGAAAAATATAAACGCAGAAATATCAAGGAAAATAATGAAATTGAGGTCGCCATTCAATTTTGCAGAAAGTGTTGGAAAACTGTTGACGCGTTTCGCATGGAAAAAGATGAAAAGCTTTCTCTTTGAGAAAACATTGGGAGAGAAGTAAATTATTCGTCCAACAATATTCTATTCGAATTCTATTAGAATTTAAAAAAAAAAGGTAAAATCGATTCTCGAATATAATTCGCTGGAATATAATTCCGAGCGAAAAATAAAATAAAAAGCGTACGAAACTTTAATCCGATTCTTAAGAAGAAGTAAATATGAATAAATTAAGTTTTTCAAGTAAATTATAAATTCGCGTGTTTCATAAAACTGAAGAACGCGCGGGGAAGAGAAAAATGTTGTCAAAACTTTCAAACGCGAACGGTATTTACATATTTTCGCTCCGCTGTATGGATATTTTTCGAATTTTTACTCATTCGTTAGTCGACCGATGAATGAGAGTTCGGCGATCGATCGATTAGAGTGTGAAAAGTGTCCGACCCCGAGCAACAGGCCTCGAGACACTCGTGGTCAGGTCAGGTATACGTACGGGGGGTAAATCGAAGGGTAGCGATAGCATAGGTGCGGTGATTATCTCGTTTTTGAAGTATTATCTATCTTGGGATAATCGAAGAGAGGAAGAGAATGGGTCGAGCGTTATCGAAGCAAGGATCGGCATCGAGTTGGAGAATAAACCTCGGCAACCGGTGGGAATTTCGCCGGTCCCCAGAGACGAGAGCGAGGCAAGCGCTGTATCGATTGAACAAGTTTTGCCGGGACCACCACCTTCCATCCCTCTCGTCGTTCTCTCTCTCTCTCTCTCTCTCTCTCTCGCTCTCGCCCCCTTTATCCCTCATCTTCCCCCCTTTGGATTCTCTCAATCCAAATAATAAACTCGTTATCGATTTTCCCCATAACAATTCGATATAACGAAGAATATAACAAAAAGCTGCGAAAACTTTGATGTCAATGTCGTCGTTATCGGGAGTTTTGTGAAATTTTCGGCATAATCGTTTTATCGTTTGTGTTTTTCGTTTCTTTTTTTAAATAAACGAAAAAAGACGAGGGTGTTCCGAACTTGATGAATAATAATGTTAACGAATTCGAGTCTTAATTGCGATAAGCGCTTACGGAGGGTTTATCTCATCCCTTGGCGTAAATAGAGCGCGCCTCGTCGTGCGAAGGGAGTAACCAAAAGATCGATGGTGAGAGATGGGGCTCTCGAGACCGATGAAAATAATATCAATCCAATTAAACTCCAAGCCTCCTTATCGCGAGAAGAAAAAAATTGAAAAAAAAAAAGAGAGAGAACGAGTAATCCATATTGATTGATATTAAATTGATTTGCTTTAATTGCGAAAAGTCCTTACTTGCCGAATGAAGCTTTATCACGCGGAAAGGCTTTAATTACGGCGGTATAGCCAAAAATTGAATTTTAATTGCGCCTGCGAAGCGATTGCGAACAAGATTGAGTCGTACTTGATTCACTCGAGAATTGAAAATTAGAGAGCAAAGCTCGTACGAAACAAACTACCGAGCGATATGCTTCGGAAATGTTGCCGGAATAAAGAGGCAACCGATCGCTGGATAGAATTTTCGGACGATCGAGTCTTGTGGAAAAAAATGAAAAACCTGCGTGTATATACCGAATAGTTCGAGCTGCCGCCGCCGCGGTAATAAATAAATGCGAAACCGTTCGATTATGGCGATACGGCGGGGGGGGGGGGGGCGAAAAATGGGGATGAAATGTGAAAAATGAAATTGGCTGTTGGCTGGCCCACGGTTAAAGGGGAGTGGTGACGGCCGTATCGCGACCATACAATCGATATGTTTGTGTCTGGGCACGACTTTCACCTCCTCTTACTCCGAGATAGTATAGAAAGATGTATAGGTCGACTCGAGTTCATTGGCTCGGGTTAATCGTTCATACGCTTTTGCGCCCTCGGGACATTCGTAACTCTCGAAAAATACTCGAAATATTCTTATCTCTCTCTCCAATTTTATTTTTCATGATAACGCGCTATTTCCTTTTGTTTGTTTGTTTGTTTTTTTTTTTTTTTTTTTTTTTTTTTCCATATACGATGAACGTGATCGTGTTGCTGAAGCGAGAAACAAATGAAAGTGAGAAAAATGATGAAAACTCACCGGAATTGCGCGCGATCGTGCTCGAAAATAATCAAGGAACCTCTTGAACCGCGGTGAATGCCTTTTTTTTTCCTTTCCCTCGGAAAATTTACCGTCGCGATTACGAAGAAAGGTGGATGAATTTTTTCAGGTTCCGGTGGTGGTAAACGAGCCAAGGCAATTTTCCAAATTTCTTCCTCCCGATCGGTGACAACTCGAACAACAAATATAACGATTACCGGTACGAGCCATCACAATTCTTGTTATTCATCGCCCGTCCACGTGACTCGTTATATTTTTCGGAGCAGCGCCAACTATTGCTCTCGTTGCTTCTTTTCTTTTTCTCTCAGATATTATAAAAAACAATCGCGTCGATTTTTCACCGAGTTACTAGCTACAAAGAGAAACAAAATTATTATTCAATATCCTTGAAATTCTTAGATCGCATTTTAATTTTTATATATTTATTGCTCCTTCGTTTTTTCTACCATTTTTTAAATTACAGAAGCACCGAAAAGACTCGAAAAGACCCGAAAAGACACTCTCGTAGTTTTCAGTTTTTTTTCTCTTCTTCTTAATTTTGGCTCGAACGTCAATTTTTTTCATGCGTCGTCTCAATTTTTTTCCTCCGAATGAATTTCTCGAGTTCCCACTGTTGTTTCCTTACCACGGCTCCTCCTCCCCCTCCTCCTCCTCCTCACCACTCCGCCAATTCATTCGCGTACACGGCGGAAATGATTATGTTTCCAAAAATATATCAAAGTTTGTTTGAGAGAGAGAGAGAGAGAGAAATAATAACGAATTGATGTAACAGTCGCACGCAGAGCGTGAAAATGCTGCGAAGCTTTTCCTTTACCAAAATTCTTATTATTTTTCCGCACTCTTTCCTAAATTTCTTTCAAGTTTAGTCAAGAATTAAAAATTAACTCCGGCGGCTCGTTTCCGACACTAACTGTGACTCACAACCGAGTCACGGACACACGGACTCGGGCGAAAAACCACACCGCAGCTTCACCGAACGAATTCGGATTTCGCCCGGACACCTAGCGCTATATATGTAGTAGCTCCGTTTTACGGGGCGCAAGCGCATCTTCTCCCTGTCTAACGCCCCCCCCCCCCCGCGCCTCGTATTATTCGCCTCCTCTCGCGCTCTTTTCCTCCTTATTCCCTCTCTGCCTGCCTGCCTTCCAAAACACTTTCCATTGAACCGACAACCTGGACACCATCCGCAATCTGTGCCAATAAACAATGGAACGATGATTATCAACCGGTTGGCACGCAGACGCTAAAAAAAAAATCACAAACACGATCAAACGAAAACACCCATTTTCAACGTAATGTGGCTTTTCATGAAAAGTAGAATACGGGGGGGGCTTGTATATTTGTGATAATGATATAAATATCAATGAAAGATCGGGAGAATGTTGACACTAATTGTCGCTTTTTTTTCATTATAGTTAGACATTTTATCGAATGGTTTATTAATGTTGAAAAAAAAAAAAAAAAAATAGTCAACATTATAATATACTCGTTTGTATTGTATTTGGAAAATTACGTGAGCAGAACGATCTTTTTAATTAAATTTTCATTGGAGATTTAAAGAATTTTGATGAAACAATTGTCAACACGAATTATAAATGTTCGAATGTGAAATCGCAATTTACGGTAGCTCGAGATTCGCTTCGATGCATTTGAAATCGTAATTAATTTCGTCGGCATTCGCCAAGTTCGGGGCACTGATATGCACGACGATTCGATTGTTAATTTATTGGAGGAGATTTAAAATATTTTGGAAAATAAAAACGGTATTTCGCCGGGGCTTGGAATGTAAAATCGCGATCGATAACGAATTGGAAGTCGTTTTCAATGAATTACATATGTACATATGTGTACATGTATCTTTAAAAATATTTGCAGAATACTGACAAAAAGGTCGTTATAATTTGCACGTAGTGGAGTTCAAGGATCTTTTGATAATCGGTTCAATGATTCAATCGCGCTTCATTCACTTTCGTATCCCATATATTAATTGAAATATTTTCATGTTTGAACGCTCATATATTGGCGAACGAAACATTTGACATCTACAAACATATCATTACGTCTCTTAAATTAGTTTTTAGTATGCTGTGAAACATTCGAGAATTTCCCTCCAGTTTTTCACGTACTCGAAAAAAAATGTCTATTTTTCTATTATTGCTCATCGTCATCATCATCATCATCATCAGGACCGAATCTTGTAAATTTGATAGAATGTCTGTTTAATTTCACGCTTTTTCACGTGTCTGGGTGCCATTAGAGAGCTTTCAGCAACGCAATTCGCGCCTTATTGGATGCGATCGATTGATAAAATTGGAAAAAAAAAAAAAAAATTCTTTTTGGCACCATTTATTTTTACGAGTACGTCGGTTTCCGTAGGACTCTGTATTGGCAATTGTCGTCACCCTACGGAAATTCCGAAAGGTAGATCATATAAAAAAAAATCACTTGGTTCGACGACGAAATTGTGTTTTTCTCTTCACAACCCTCCAAGGTCGCAATGGCCATAGCATGGTGGAAAGTAATGGAGAAAAAAAAAATTGAACGCAGACCGAATATTACTCGCGTATTTTAGACAGACAGACAGACACACGCACAAACACATATATATTTTTATGTGTATGTATATATTTATAAATAGAGGAATAGTATACTATATGGCAGATAAGGATAATAAGGTCGGCTCCGACCGACGAGAAGAGACGACCGATGGTGCTCGTAATTTCAAATTACGGACAGTATAAAATGTGGTTTAGGGCTCCTGTATCCGCGACATTCCATCGATCAAAGCCTCATCCTCCTGGGTGTCGAAGCTTCCATTCATTCTCCAAGGACAAAAGGACATCCTTATGGATTTTTATGAATACGTTTTCGTTCTTCTTTGGACTTTGGACACAAGACACACGCTTTTAACGCCGATCATTTCAGCTTCGATTCTCTGGCTCCTGCGAGGGAAAAAAAAAGAAAACAGAATTGGATATTTCGTTCGCGCTGAGACGTAACGAGTGGTTTAGAATTTCTCACTCCAACTTTTTTTCTTTAATAAAAAAGGCAAGAATCAGTGTTCTTTCGATTGAGCGTAGAAAGACTCACCTTGAACCTAAGATTCATGAAAACGATCGGTAGAGCGAAATTTGCTGCTCGCGGACTAACGAAGATTTGGAAACAGAATTTTTGCACTCTTTCGATGTGAGAATTTCTACCGGACTAATAAAAAATTTATTTTCAATTTACGCGAAACTATTTTCCATTCATTTGGATAATTTCAAAGAAATTTCTCTCTGATCGCATATTGAAAGAGCAACAATCGAAAATTTGTGCACGTTATTTGTGAAATCAAAAAGAACAAAAATGAATAGAAGATGAAACACGATCGAATTAACCTCTTTTCGCCTCTTCATCGGTGGAGAATCTTCAGTGCTGACTTGATTGTTGACAACTCCGAAGGATCTTCCAAAAGACGATTGTTGTTGTTGTTGCAGTGTAAACAATCCGTGATTGTTGCAAGTTCGTCCAGCTTGAATATTCATCGTTGTGGATTTATTATCGGGGCTGGAAACTTGAGGAACTTGGATCATGGCTCGCGATTCAACGATAGGTTGATCGTTCGTATCGAGAAGGTTTGTTTCATTTGCCAGGAGGAGATACCCGTAATAGGCAGTTGTAGAAGAAACGTTGGAGAGTTCCGTCGAGTTGGGAAGATGATTAAAAACAAGGGGTAGCGGGGGGTTTTGTGGTTGGGAATCTTTGTAAATTGAGATGATGGGATCTTTCGTGGTTTGTCGTTCTGTTTTTTCGATGGAAGGATCGATACTTTCGGAAAAGTTTATGGGTTCGACGACGCTCGAATCGTTTTTCGTTTCAGTGTTTTTCCGGCGAGAATCGCGAGATTTTTTATATTCATCGATAATCAACGGATAATCGTGCGATTGGTCATTTTGAAAAATATCGATCGATCCGCTGAAAGAGTCGTTGTTTTCGAGAGTTCTCAACGTTTTCGTCTCGGTGTCATTATCTTTCGAATCAAAACTCGTTCTTTTAGAGATCAGATCGTTTTTCGCTCCATTCAAAAGGGAATCTCGCTTCCTCGCTGTCAAAGTCGAAGAAATACCGGGAGAAACGAAAATGTCCGGGTTATCAAGGTCGCTCATAATCGTTAGATTCCCGTCGATGCTCGGATGCGTCAGAGTTTTTCGTGTCAACCGTGGATCGACGCTTCGTACGCTCGAGTAGAGGGAATCACTGAGCGGCGAATCGATGCTGGGCAAACAAAAATTGACGAGACAATTGAGATGTTCATTTTTAGAGGTTTCTTCGGTCTCGTTGACGATAATTCTAGGACTGGTCGAGGGACCTTCGAGTATCGATCGATCCTCGTCGAGGATACCCATGTCGCCGTTCAATATACCATCGAGTATATTATCGTAATGACTCACTCGATTCATGATTATCGGCTCATCGCTCATGTCGAGCTCGAAATTATCGATGCAATTCTTCTCTTCCAAACATTCATTCGTTAAATTATTGTATAATGATGATGATGATGATGATGATGATTTGTGGAAGGACCACAAATCCCCGCAATGAATTCTAATCTCGTTATCCTGAGAATTGGTCGAGGAACATTTGTCGAATGGAATTGTGGAAATTTCCGATGTGCTGTGAAAAGAATCTTGCCAAATGGGAAAATTATCCACCGTGGACTCGACGATGATCGTCGAATCGACGCAGTTTTGATTTTTTCCAACCTTCTCAACTTCACCGATCATCCCGGGACTTGAATCGAAATTCGTACTGTGAGCATCAGCGATTTCCACTCGATTTCCTCCCCCCGTACTTTTCGATCGCGAGTCAAGATTTTTAAGCCAATTGACTTTTTTCATTTTTTTCAGCCATTCCAATCTCCTCGCGATTCTTTCGCGCCGTTTCTTCGCTCCTTCTTCACTCGACGATCGCTTTTTTCCCAATCGATCATCAGAAATATCGATCAATACTACTTCGCCCGGTATCAACCTGGGCACTGGAATTTTCCAACGTTTCGCACTGACACGATTTTGGCAAGACACCGAGACTCGATCTCCCGATGAACTCGAGAGTCGAGTCTCCCCGTGTTATAGATTGTACTCGATCCCGTCCCCCGACAAGCTCGCCGCGTTTATACGTCTTTCGAACGCGATAAAATCCTCGCACGCTGTCCTCAAATCGAAGGAATTTTGTTTCATCAGCCTGAGAGTTCCGCCGCTCTTTTGTCGCAAGAACGACAAGAATTTCGTCACCTCGATTCCTCTGTTCGGCACACGCGGACCCAAAATCTTCAATGCCAATTCGTCGATTTGCTTTCTTTCCTCAGGATCTTTACATGCTTTTTTCCATAGTTTTAGGGCAAGTAAATAACGGACGTACGTCACTTCCGATATCGATTCCGGTCTCCCGTTCATGTTTGCACAACATTTTCTTTTAAAAAAATCCAAAATTAATGTTCGATTGAAGCAGGAAATGAGACAAAACTTTATTCCATTTCAATTTCAATTACTTACTGCAAAATCGAACGGTAAATTTTGCTGTACATGTTGTTGAGCATTTTCATTCGAAACAAAACTCTCAACACGTGTTCCTCCGAATTATCTGAAAGAATCGTTGAATGAAAATAGAAATAATACATGAGGATACGGCCAAGAGGGTTGCCCGAAATTTGAATCATTCAAAAATTACTACTCACCCAGATAAATATACAGAGCTGAGATCAATTTGGCAGAAATTTTTAGCAAAGACTCTGTATCTGATATTTTGCTTGCTCGCAATTCTGTCTCTACATAAATTTCAATTATCTCAGACATTTTATCCAAATAGAAATTATGATCTGCGACAATCTGGGGAAAAAATGAATAGATTGAACAAAAAAATTATTGATCGGCGAGAAAGAAAGCTTTGCAAGATTTTCAAATTCCAATGGAATATGATTGAGAAATAAAATGTTTATCTTGAATTCGTGTGCAAAAAAAATTGTACATACATCTTTAATGTCACGATAGAAAAGATGGAAGAACATTAGAACCTTCTGTGTGTGATCTCTCAATTTAGCAGGCAAGTGACTTCTGGAAGTGACAGCGTCGCTAGTAACATTTCTGGAATAATGAACAATTTTATATTTACTGCATTATCCAGAGTTTATCGGGCTCTCAATAAATTTTTTAAACTCTAGAACTCGTGAAAATATAGGAATAATTCATAGGATTTTAGAACATTATTCGGATTAGCGGTAAAAATCATTTTTTTCAAATCAACTTGATGCGGTTTATTTCCGATTCACTTTGTTATGTTTATATTTTTTTTTACTCTTGCGAATCGGTGTATTTTTTATTTGCAATTGTCTCTCGTGAGCCACGATGAATGACGAGCGATCGGATCAACAAAAATGATGGGGCATAAAAATTTGGAACAAAACTGAAAAATATAGTTTTACCTCAAATAAAGATCGAGCAGATGATGGAGAATGTGGTAACTCTTTTTACCGACGGCTTGTTTTATATCGTTGTCAAAACTCTCTGCCCACAACATGGAATTATCATTAGAATCATCTTTGCACCAATCCACGAGATGATTATCCAGCGGCCCGTCGACACGAGACAGAAGAGAGCTACTTATGTCCCGCTCTTGGGCCGGATGTGTTTCCGTAAACGCTGTTTCCATATTTCTAGCAAAAAAAGTCAAGATTATTAGAACAATCGAAATCGAGATTTTACAAGTCGTACAAGTGGGTTTAAAAAATTTGAAAATTTTCATTTTTTTCTTTAAACTATGTATTTATGACAAAAATGATGGTGTTATTTAATGTATGGGTATCATTTAATATCTGAATTTTTAGATATTTGAATGAATCAAATAATTTTGTTGATAACACGTTCCTGAAAAATGTTCGTATTTACCTTCCGCTCTCTGCTATATGCTAAACAACGACGATGCGACACATGCGACACGAAATTGATGTACAAAATCCTATTTGATAATTGACTGTTTATATTACTCGAGATTTTTCGTTGAGACACCTTTTTGAATTTTTGTTTATTATTTACTCAAAGATTTTCGTCGCCGCGAAAAAGCAAAGTGCGGTAAAGTTATAACTCAAAAAATACGATCCTCGCGAGGACGTGACTTTAGACGCTCGTACTGTATAATGCAGGACCGTACGAATAAAAGTTCTTCGTTCAAAGTTTTTATTGTTGAAGTACGTTTAGATTAACAATGGTGTCGCTGTTGTCTGTATTGTCTAGGTCGATTCATTCGAGGTTAATTTAACAAATTTCACTTTTACCGAATTTGGAATAATATAAACAGTTTATTCATAACTTATACTATTATATTCATGCGTTTGTAAATTTATTTGCTTTACCGAAATATGTTATCACGTCGCACGCTCAATGAATTTGAATTTCCCGCCAAAACTCAGGACAAAACCATTATCGAACGAACAATTGTGATGATAAAAAATAGAGTCGTTTTTACGATGGACAAAGAAGAAATTCTAAAAGAAAAATGGAAAAATAACGAGAAAACAAGATATTGAAATGGAGAAAAGTGCATTGTTGGTTACGGTCCTGATGGAAAAATAAGGAGAGAGAAAAAAGGATGTACGGTTTATAGCTCTGAGGTTTTTCTTGGTGGTCGGTTGAGTGAGCGCAGTCGCGGATTCGTACGTCCGTAACACGTCCGAGCAGACCGCCAGGGGCCGATCACGTATGTGACATGGCGTCCGGGTAGTAAGAAAGTTGACTGTTAAATAAGCGTTAATGTTGTTTTTATGACATTGACGAAGCTCAAAGGAAATCTCGGAGGGCGCGAATTTACCACAGACACCGGCATTGATGGTAATGCATGCGAGGAAACCACAAAGGATCAGCGATGGGTAGGGTTTTCCATCGAAAGCACTAAAAAAAAAGAAAAAACCTCCGAGAAAAAAAAATCCGAACAAAAAAATACACAAGTCCCCCCCCGTGCTAAATCCCCCTGACACCCGAGCAACCTCACACGCATACACACTTACACTGTTTCACGATCCTCCGTTTCCTCTCGTTCTCTCATCATCCTCATCCTGGGTCTTTGTAAATTTTACAAATCTTCGAACAACATTTTATCCTAGGCGTCCGTACGTCCGTCCCTCCACGTTCGCTTCTCAATCGCTATTATACCGCGGAATTTACAATACACACCAATCTCTCTCCCTCTTTCTCTTTCTCTCGCGATCATTTTTTTCCCCCGTGAAAAAAAAAAAAAGAACGGATTCATTCCAATTTTCCCGATCCCGTTCCCAATCTTAATAATACTCATGAAATAATCGTTTTGTCATCCTATGCTTACAGGTACTTCGAAAAGCATCAGGCCCATCCCTATCAGGTAAATATCGAAATCGTCCATCCGGAAATCGCGGGGCTCAAGGGAAGGGATAATTCGCCTTTTTCCCCGTCACTAAATCTACTCATTTGCGCACTTTTTTCCTTTGTTTATCCTCAAACGTCAAAATCGCGAAAAAAATTCGTCCTATATTTATCGTCTATACATCCCCCTCTCTCGCTCTCCCTCACAAACGTAATTAACATACATGAATGCACACTTTTCCCCCTGTCATTGAAACCACACAAAAATCTACTCTTTGCTGGAAATCATTTCATTTTGACTTTTTATTGTTGTTTTCTCTCTTTGCCAACTTTATTGCTCATTCTCTCTGCTCACAAACAACCTGCTTCGCATTGTCTTGCCGTGCGTTGAAAAAAAAAACTTGTTAAATTTTTCTTCGCTCACAGGTTGTAGAATATTGCAGAAAAAGTTGATTATCAAAGTAGATATCGATTTTGTATAAATTTCGTACTTTTCCTACTGTCGTTTTCACAATTTCACTAGGAATTCTTTGTTTTGGATTTGTTAGAAATTCCTGGGTTTTAATTGATGCCGAACACTTTGAACCTCTTTGAAATACAATGGAACAACATTTTTTATATCATCATCAAACGTTTGTTTCATTTGAAACTTGACGAGTGCAATTGATCATTCGATCGATACAGAAAACTTGGTCATAACCTCAATCTCCAACAAAATCAATAAAAGAGCCCCGTGAAGATTTTAGGGAGTTTTTTTTTATCGAAACAGAGATACGAATGCGCCGAAATTTGATTAAATATGCACCAAGGGGCTGTGCTCACAAAATTATTTGTGTTATTTGCTTCTTCCCAATGTAAGAGTTATGAGTCCGTTGCGATCGGCACTGCGGTAAACCATTATTATTGGGTTTGTTTCAGAACACCAAATACAACAGTTCCAAGGGTGGCTATTCCTCGGCAGCCGCGTCAGCGGACGGTCGATACGAGGGCCGGATGCGAGACTCGCCAAATGGCAACTCTTACAGTCCGGCGGGAGGCTTGGGAATGGGAATGGGAGCGGAGAGAGATAGCCCCCGCAATTATACAGCCAAACCATTATACAAGAAGGAGAGAGAAAACAGAGACTACAAGTTATCCTCCTCTAGGGACAAGTATTCCGGTAAGTTTGCATTTTTATTCCTTTTCTTGATGAAAACCATTTTGAAGGATCTCGGGCGATTTTCGTGTAAAAACAAGTACGAAATTCCGGGAAAATGGTTTCGAAGGTTCATGGTTGACTTAGCCAGAGAATAATTCATAAAAACTATCGAAATAACGTAACGTATGAACGGATGAGAATTCATAGAAATTGTTGTATAAAAAAATTTAGTGAGCATCGATCACGAATAATTGGAAAATTTTGTTAAAATTTCACTCAAATGCCCATAACTCCAACAGTGAACTTGATCAGCTTGTTCGAAAAGTATATCCATATATCCATAGCTCTGCAAGAAAATGAAGAATTCGAATAAAAAATAATTCCACCTCCATTTCCATTGACAAAGCATGGAAAACATCGAGAAAACTATCAAATCAACATTATAATCATTTGCAAATAACTTCGATAGTAAAGTTGAGCGTCGTACATAAAGAATCATAATTATAAATTTTTGAAAAAATGAGAAAAATGTTGAAAACTAATTTCACACACATTCGTTGAGAGAATCGCTGGAAAAAAAAAAAAAAAAAAAATTGCACGTATTAACGAAACAATAATAATCACTTCGATTTGTAACACAAAATTCTTCAAAAATTATATGGTTTTTGAAAAAAAAAAAAATACAATCCATCTTCGTAGATCTTTTTAAAGTACAATCTATTGAGTTATTATCGAATATTAGTTGAAAGAAAAGGTTTTGCATTTGATCAGCACGGAATTTCCGATTTATTGTCAGCCACGTCAATATCATTATATTTTCAAGTGATACTCGGTGGGTTTGATAATTTATGGCGAAAAGCTTTATCAATATTTGACAACCAGATGCTTAGAATCGTTTATTTGAACGTACGTAGATTGTGCACGATCTCCAAAGGACAAGAGAAGCCGCGAGAGCAGGGATTCAGAGCACAGGACCAATCATGATAGGAGCGGGGCAGAGGTAAGATTAAATCAACGTTATGAAAATAAAAATAATCCAACTTTGAAAGATTGGATCGTCCAATAATGAAAAGAATCGAGGGTTGATTCCATAATTTTTTTATTTCGTCAGTATTTCGTTACGATTCAATTATTTTAATTTTATGTTGGCGCGTTATTCAAAAAACTATGAATTACAATTGAAATGCAAAAAATCTGATTACCAATGACACGAAAAAAAAAAAAAAAAAACAGACGAAAAAAGGGCAGCTGGATAAAGCAAAAGACAAATAGACCGGATCCCTTGTTCGTGGCTCAAACATTGTTCTCAAAGACGAATCAACTGACTATTACTAACGAGCGACAAAAATAATGCGCACGTGATATATTGTTTTTCCATTGACAGATATTGCATCCCATAAAATTATCATCAAATTCGTCGAGGGATTCGTCTTCGCAGAGAAAACCAGCACACAATTCCTGTCAGCAGGTGTGTAGAGATTGGGCCATGAAAAATGAAATAAATATCCCGTGTTCACCAACAACGACATGCTAACAAAAATATTCTTTTACTGATGTTTTTTTTTTTTTTTTTTTTTTTTTTTTTCAACTAACATTCGTCCACGCAATGATTATTTTCCGAGTGCGACAGATCATTTTCTTCCACGTTCATAATTCTCAGACAAGAATGAAACGAAAAAGAGACAAAAAACGCTCAACGATGAGAGTTGAAAGAAATATTGGAAAAAATAGCATCATCCTGCCCTTCCCGACGATTCAATTATTTCGGAAATTTTAGAACGATATGTTTAGGACAAGCGAGGCGATGAGCGAGGCGGTGGAGGAGGCGGGGGCGGAGGCGGTGCCATGGAAAGGACAGCAAGGTTCGGCGACTGGTCGGAACACATGAGCTCGTCGGGCAAGAAGTATTACTACAACTGCAAGACCGAGGTTTCACAGTGGGAGAAACCGCGCGAGTGGATAGTTAGGGTGGACAGTAGACAACGTCAATCGAACGACTATTCCTCTTCCAGGTCAAGTGAGTACGAACAAAGATATTCTTTGTTCTTGAAATTCTCGTTGAATATTCACATTTGTCTGTTGTTATAAACTTAATATCGTTGGATCTCGTTGAATTACAATTTCAGATAACTGTTTTCGGCGGTCATAATCCTAACAATGTGCTATTTTCGTGAAATATTTCAGATATTTAACTCAACTATTAAACTTTCAAGCGTTAAATTGGACATTTTCTTGAAAAACGATCGAGCGTTCGAAATGTTGAGTTTTCATCGTACACATGATTTTGTTTTTCATCATTTTTTCTCAGGTCATGATAAACATTCCAACTCGCGATCAAATAGCAGTAGCAATGCTCGCGAAGGTGGCAAATCGTCGCGTCAAACGTCCTCGGACAAGCGAGAGTATTGGGGCTCGTGCAGCGGTAGCAGCGGCGGTAGTAGCAGGGAGGAGATCTCAGCACGTGAAAGGGAACGCGAAAAGGATCGTGTGGACAGGGAAAGGGAGAGAGAAAGAGAAACTTGCAGAGAAGAAGTTGGGGTTGAGCGTCAGGCACAGGACATGGATATTTCACCGGGTGACTCGACCCCTACCTCCGAAACTCAAACGTCGAGTGCTCACGATCCACTGCCACAAGGACCTGTCCTTCTTGCTACGGGTAAAAATATTGTCCCTCTGATTAATTCCTGCTGATCAACAATGATCCTTTTCTTCTGTGAATCTCCTGGGAATCTTTTCATCGATTTTCAGTCATTTCCCGAGGCCTTCGCAAAATGTATTTTTTGTTTTGTTCATGCTTGTACAGCGTTACCTCGTCTGACATCACATCCACCAACGACACCGCAAACACCCGGAAAACTGAGCTCTCCGACACAACAACAATCCGTAAACAGTAACGCTGGCCCTGGACCCCCGGTCTCTCTCGCCAGCTTACCCAGACTTATATCTCAAATAACCGGTAGCAAAGAGCAGACCGATATAACGCCGCAAAAGGCACTCCAAACAATACAAACGGCCATTTATCTATCGCGACAAGTGAGTCTCTGCCGTATATCACGAGTTTTCTAGCGATAAAAAACGTATTTTCTGCATATTTTTCGATACTTTTCCGTGCTTTTTATAAAGTTTTCGTGATGAAATATTTATTCACCAAATGCGGCTTCATCGTACACCGTTTTTTTATTTTTTTTTTTATTTTTTTTCAATAAAAAAAACAAATAACGGTGTATATTTCAATCTTACTATCGAATACTTTTTCGAGCCCGTTAGAGAAGAATTTACTTTCGGAAAAAATAGCTTTCAATTGAGCTTTCATTTTCTTCCGAATATCGAGCTCGAGAGAAAAAAGCTAAAAAAAAAAAGTTTGAAGCTTAGAAAAGAAACTTCATCTGGAATAAATTGTTTCATTCGCTTCAGTTTCATTCTAATCGAATAATACCCATTTTATTTGACTTTGACGAATCATCCTCCCGAAATATTTAAGAAATTTACCGAAAAATGCTGGGTCGGAGCAGTTGAAGTTACTTTCGATATTTTAACTTTTTCTTCGTCGGTTTTTTGTTTTTTAATTAATTCATTGGATAAATTTGACACCCGTGTATGTTTTTCAGCAGTCAAGTACCGGCGGTGACCGAAACAGCAGCGGTGGTGACGTTATGGCGCCGCTCAAGGTTGACACGAGCGGTAACGTGACAAACGAAGGCCCACCGACTCCGACGCATTCAGAGACCCAAGATTGCATAGACGCCCGAAAGCGTAAGTGAAAAACATTGAAATTCTTGAAATACTCTCCAATTCATGATTGAAAATTCAGCAACTGCGATTTTTAACGAAAAATTTGGTTAATCAATATACATGCAAAGTTAAAAAAAAAACGAGGTTTCCCAATTCTACATTATTTTCGACAGTAACAAGTCCAGTTGGAGGAAGTACAGGTGTTCAAGGTGTTAGTTCGTTGCAAGGACTGAGTAGTTTGGGATCGTTGGGTAGTCTTGGAAACGGGGGTGGTCTCCAGGCACTTTCGAGAGTTCAACCGCCTCTTACACCTTCCCTCACACCCTCCCTCGCCAATCATTATCGTGAAGATTTGACGCAACATGTGCGAGCTTTTCCTGCTGATATCCTGGAGAAGCAAGTGAGTAATTTCTCAGCTGATCAGCCATTTTTTTTTTTAATTCTATAATACATTATTGATATGATATAATAACGTTGATTTTTGCATCGTAACTTTATAAACATTTCATTTTTATCCGTTCAATTTTATTTGTCAATCGTTTATTTTAAAACTGTATCGGTTCGATAAGATTTTACTTTTGAAAAATTGCGATACAGGCTCAAAAGCTCAGCGAAGAGGCACACACAATGGGCAGTTTACAGTGTACGCGAGTATCCGCCGAACTCAAGACTGCACGATCGATCGTGAGGCTGACCGAAATTCAAGCGACGCTACAGGAACAGAGGTGCGTAAAAGAACGAACGATATAAATAAAAATAATATGTATAGTATATGTGCATACGAAAAAGAGGCGCAATGAAAAAATTGACGGTACAAAATGTGTTTTTGAACCCCGGAATGTTTCAGGATATTATTTCTCCGTCAGCAGATACAAACGCTGGAGGAGCTGAAATCCCAAAATTCCTTCATGTCAGATGATTCTTAGTGTAGGGACTTTATAAAATAATATTAATAATAATTACGAAACCTATAATTAATTCATGCAAAAAACAAGAATAAGACAAACAACAGCAGCAGCAACAACAACAGCAACAACAACAACAACAACAAAACAAAAAATAAAACATAATTAATAATATTCTCATTAATATTGAATAATTAAGATTGTACCTAAATTATAATATCATTATAGAAGTGATACGAATAGCGAATGATTGTTCGGGCTGCCCAGAGAGGTTGGGCTGCTTCGCTTGTCAGTCAACGAGTCTTATTATTATTATTATTATTAATTATTAATTAATTAATTATTATTATTATTATTGTAATGAAAACAAATTAGAAAAAAAGCACCTCTCTGGGAAGCATACGAGGCCTAGACCCAAGGAAACAGAAGCAAACAAAAATAAACCCGCACATCCGTGGAACGTTGAGAAAAACTGAAACGCGAAAGAGAATAAAAGGAAAAAAAAATAATAAAAAATCATCAAGAAACGCTATAAAATTATATAACGGGGAAAGAAAAGCTTTGAACGATCGACGATTCTCAGCTGTGTGCAAAGGTGAACAGCTGTGACGAATTGTATATCTGAGAGAGAAAAATTGTATATCTGATTTGTCCACCATCGTCTTGTATTACCTATGTTGTATGTGTCAATGTTTCATATCCCCCACCCCTGGCCCTCAAGTTTAAGCGGCATTTTAACTAGTTGAAGATGAAAAAAAAAAACAAACACACACACAGTTTTTGTTGTAAATCTCGGAATAAAATACTTGCCGCAAACGGTAAAATCGCCGATTAGATATTTTGTTACATTCCCCCTGCCCCATATGAAACGAAACAACAACACACCCAGGAATTGCTCTCGTAATTGTATTTCGGGTATTTATTGAACTAATTAATTGATCGTCGTCTTACAGTATTTTTGTTCGAATAATTCATTCTCTCTCTCTCTCTCTCTCTTCATCCACGCCTCCTCCCTTCACGCACATATCGATCTTCGATATATAGGATTCGAATTGCATCGTTCGTAGCGGTTCTCTTTTAAAAAATAACTAATAATTTTCTCGTGGATTTTCAGGCGCGTCCACGAGACTCGGATTTTTCAACCTATATTAACACTAGATCGAAAAATAATTGTTGCCTCATTCGTCTCGTTACGCTAGATTTAAAACTCGAATGTTTTGCTGCCAATTATTCTGGTCGTGGTTTGAATTATTGTGAAACAAATATTGGTTTGGCGACGACACAAGCCAATTTATCTGGACTCGGCGAAAAACTATCTACATTTTTTTTTTTTTTTTACACGTGCCCAATATTCATACTTATCAATTTTTTTTTTTTTAGATTATATATAGTACGTTTATGTATTCAACGACGGGCAAGATCCAAAGAATTTTTTTCATACGAAGACACTCGAGATTTCTCTTGATGCACTCTTCTGTACAATTATCATTTTTAAATTCGTCTCTTTACATATACGAAAAATTTGACTCCTTTTTATTTCTCTTTTGTTCGTCGCGGTAAAGCTCATCCGACCAAGTTTATTACGGCGCAATAGGACAATAGTTACAAAATTCTTTGGTTCAGACCTTCGTAACACCGAGTCCTTATTTATATATATATATATGTATAGAGAGAGATATACATTTCTTCATTTAATTTTTATCTAGCTAAGCTTTCGTCGTAAAATCATACGTGTTGAGAAAAATTAAATAGAAGTATACTTACAAAAATCCCCATTAGAAAGTATTTTCTGCTTGTTTTGATATCAAAAATGTACTCAGAAAAAATGATAAAAATGATTTATTGCGGAAATGAGGATTTAATTCTGTGGGGACGAAGATTCCCAAGATTTGAATTATGCTCCACATTCACTGTGCGGATCGTCGGTGGATGTGAGAAGAAAATGTTTAATTTTCTGCTTTCAATACTAGACTCTACAGCTTCACATGCTTTTTCGTCTCTTCGCAATTATCCACTTTATTAATAATCTCCCTTTTCACATCTTTATTAAACTCTAGAGTCAGTCATTGATGAATTTATTGAATAACAAAACGTCGCTTAATAACGGCGAAGACTTTTCGCTCGTTGAAAGATACGTGAATTATTGATTTACGTTATAAATCATTCGAGTCGGAGATTTTAAGGCCTCCGAATATTTGAAAAGATGTTTTCGAAGCGCAATCTCATCGTTTCCCATTCCCTCCCGAAGCAGCTCTGATAAGATACGTCTAAAAAAAATTGCCACATTATGAACAGAAGGGTTGAGACAATTTTTCATTCATAAGCCTTGATGGAAAAAAATCATATCAGTGGGGAATATTTGCGGTGAACAAAAAAGGAAAAAATAAGTCGCAAAGCTCGAAATTCGTAAGGTTTCTTCCGTCCAAGTATTTGAAAAAAGATCTATCCTTCGAATTTGAGCAGTAAACTATATAAACATAACTTTCAAATTTGAAATTTGAAAAGCCCCGTTTAATTTAGTAGTCGAGTCTGGATGGAAAGCTGGGCGGAAAGAAAGATCAGAAACATGGAATGACTCAATAGAGAAATTAGAGCGGTAAAATAATCAATTTATCCATCAAATTCCAGAATTTCGTTCAGCCTCACTATTCGGCTCAATTCCCACATATTTTCTTATCAAAACTTCGATTATGAGTACAATTATTAGAACGATTATATTGGAGCCAGCTATTTCTAGAATATGAGCGAAAAATGATCGTGGATTGAGGATTTTTTAAAAATATATCAATGAAGTAATATCGATCATTAATTGTTTCTTTTTCATTTAGTGCATACGCGTCAACATTTTCTCCCTCAAATTCACACAGCAGCAAATAATCCAGATTTCCGCACCCGTTTCTTTTTTTTTTTCTTTCTTCCACTTTTAAAACGTACGGTTAATTACTCTTTAAGGCCATCTTTGCGAGAGATTCTTCATACAAAAATTGTTCGCCTCTCAGGCAGTGATCGAGTCAGGGTACGTTTATATATTATTTAGAATTTCATCTGTTTTCGTACAACATGAAGGAAAAAAAATTGCATGCAGAGCGTCGTAGGACAGGCATCAATGTTGACGATTTCGGAAGATCAACAATGTCGCATACGATGCACGACACTCGAAGTGATACATATATATATATATATAGAGAGAGAGAGAGAGAAAGCAACAAAAATTTGTCGATCCGCACGTCGTATTTTTTATTCTCTGCTTATTTTGGTTTTTCATTGTTATTTTGTCTTTTTTCCTTTCAACCTTTTTCTTCGTTCGCATTACCGAGGACCTTCCTAGTATAGAGGTATTTGATACATAACACAGCTTATTCTATACTTAATCTTAAATAAAAATTAATAACTAAATAATAATAATGATGATGATGATGATAACGCTCCGAGGCTTCGATCTTACGGTCCGTAGATCTCGTCATATGCGAGTCAATATTGGCCAACAGTGTATTTTTACTATATCTTTTTTGCACTTTACTACATAGACGACGCGGGAGAAAATTCTTTTGCGACAAACGGAATTTCATTTCGATAGAAGGAAAAATCGCGTTGAATTTCGATGATTCGTATAAGCAGAAGGATAAGCCGGATCAGTGGAATAATTTCATATAAACTTGATTGCCGCACCAAGAGGCTGAGCATCGTTCGAATAAAAAAAAAAAATGATAGAACAAAAGAAAACCAAGGAAAATTATCGCGGAATTTTCAATTTGATCAATGTTCGAGAAAGAAATAATAATTAATATTCTATTAAATACTTGAATGAGTCGTTTATAATTGATTAAACAATGAGTTTACTATTGAAGTTTAATTTTTGCCGCTTTCTTCTTTTCATTGAAACGTTGCCCATCTCTTGGTAGTACAAGTTCTTCTTACACTCGATGATACTTTCGACCACCCAAATACGTTGACTTAAAAAAAGAGGGAGGAGGCTTCGAGAGATAGTAAATCATTTTATCCAACAGAAAAAATAAATACGAATATTCTCGAAGCCCCCAGCCCCCGACAATTCCCGAGTTAGGGATTCACAAAATTCTTCTGGGACACGTTACTTTTTCTGAATTGTTCTTAAATCATTTTTCATGTTTCAATCTCCGTTTACGATTATTCATCAGTAGCTATTGATAAAACACGCAACGTTATCGTACTTAAGAACTAACAACGAAAAATGGCATTCAGTATTATTCTCTTATAGGATTATTCATCATTTCGTTTGTTATAAAAAAAATAGAAAATTTCGACTACTCAATATAAACAGCCTGGGTAATCGTGCCTTCTTTGTACTATCCCGAATGCCATTTTTTAAGTGTATTTTTACTTTTTTTTTCCTTGTTTTTTACATTACTCGCGCGTGTGTTAATGTGTTTGTGTAGGTTTTACATGTTATTTACTTCTTTTTTTATTTAGTATTATTTCAGGGAATCTCGTGTAACGAGACCTAACTAAAAATATAATGTTACATTTCTTCGAAAAATGTCGTTTTTTCTTTTCTCGTTTTCATCTTTTGCCATTATAACGTCTGTGTTTTTCTTATTTCTACAGTGATGAATCATCATCCGTGTGAGCCGTTTCACGACCCTCGCAACAATTACGATTATAAGCTCTCGTTTCAGCCATTTTTTTTTTTTTTTTTTTTTCAACTAAATTAATTACACCTGTTATTCCTTTTTATTTCTTCACAAGTCCTTGTACGATTCGTACGTACTGCACAATTACATATCGCACCGTTGCGTCCACGGTGCCATTGCTCTCGAATCAAAATTACGTAATAGAAATTTCGCGAATTCTTAATGAAAGCTAATAAATTTGAAATAAAAATATTTGCGCGATTGACGAACGATCGCGGATCAAGCTGTCTCTGGCGGAGTTGAAAAAAAAATAAAAGGTCGATTAAAAAACGATAATTGCGCGACTATAGATCGCTAACTGGAACCGGAGGCGATGATTTTGAACTCGATTGATCATCATTTCGCCGCAGCCTCCGCGTTCGTTCGTCACAACACGTATTTGTCGCGAGTCCAGTGAAAAGGCGTTGGTTTATTTCTTAACGTTTCGAAATTACTTAATTTCTCCAAATTTAATACATTTCTCGGGGATTTTTTTTTGTTTTTTTTTCTTCATATTTATTTTCCATTTTTTTTATACTTACCTTCGTTTCGTAAGCTGCAACGAACTAATTTTTTTTTCTCTTCTTCCCGTGCGATGGGAATTGGATTAAAGATTTCGTTGATGAATTTGAATGCTGGAAAGCGTGAATTCCGCACCTTAAAACTGGCTTTCTCGTCCGATACACCATTTTGCCCTTACCTTCCTATCTCTTTCTCTCTCTCTCTCTCTCTCTCTCTCTCTCTCAATCTTTTTCTTTATTCCGGAGGTTCGTCTTTGATTTTAATCCATTACTATTGTATAATTTAAACGATTAATAATTTACAGTTCTTTTCCATAAATGAACACGAGCGTTCTCGAGAGATGGCAGTCTGTCTTTCGGTTTTGTTTGTTTTTTTTTCTCTTTTTTGGTCGAACACACATCTCCAATCATACCATCGCGTGTTTCTCGCCATTTTGACTATATTACACAAATGCTTCGCATTCTAAACACCACCACCACCATCACCACCGCTACTATCCACCATCGGACTCGTCTCGTCGTCATTGTCCTCGTCCTCGTCCTCGTCGTCGTCGTCGTCGTCGTCAGGTTTTATCTTTATTCATTACGTTCACCGTATCTGCGTCTCATATCCCTCGGTAAACCTTTTCTCCTCGTTCTTGACCCCCGCCCTTCCTCCCCGCCAAAAACAACGACCAAGCGACACACGAATGAACCCACGAGTTTAAGTTTTTTTACGGCGTTGAACGTTGCGTTTATTCACACTTTGTTTCGTCGTCTATCGTTGCTGCATTCTTCTCACAGCCTTCTTGATTTTTCTCGTTGTTACCGGCTGTGGCGTTGCGCTGAATGGGAAAAAAAAAACGAAATTGTAAATTTTTTCAATCAAGCCGGTTTTTTTTCCAGGTAATGAATAAATTTTTTATTATATACAAGACTTCATAGAACGTCGAGGAAAAAGAAAAATGTGGAAATTCCACATTTTTCACCGAGCGGAATCGATTTAATTTATTTATACTCACTTGAAAGCTGTTGGTGCTGTTCCACCGGTGAAGTTAAAAGATGGCCGTGTGTTTGGATCGAAAGCAATCGCCGGTGAGGAAGAAGGCGCGTTAAAGTTGAAACCTCCGGATGGGGCTGCTGTTTGTTGCGCCTGTGAAATTGAACAATTAATCAATTGAACAAGTGAAAAAAATCAAACAAAAGAAGAATTTGTATTGCGTTTTTTCCTCAATAGCCGGAGGAGAGTTAAAATTTAATAAATAGTATATAAAATGTAAGAAAACCTACAATTATTTCATTTAAATTGAATCGGACGATGGAATTTGTATAAAATGCGACAAACGTATGAAATGTACAATCTTTCTCTGAGAAAAATTCAACGACGACATAAATTTGTCATAAATGGTGATAAAATGAGCGTTTGTTTCTATAAAGTTAAATGGGGCGAAGAATTTTGTTTGAATAGATCGAAGCACAACTGACCATTCCTCCGCCGAAATTGAAGCCTCCTGTAGCAGGTGGAGCAGCTCCAAAGCTGAATCCGGTGGAAGGAGGAGGCGGATTATTCGCGAAAGTAGGAGGAACGGTTGCCTGTTGTCCCAAGCCGGAAGCGGTAGGTTGAGTACCGAACATACTGGGAATCGGAGCCGAAGTTTGCCCAAAAGCTGGAGGGTCTTGTTTAACAGCTGGAGCATTGAAGGTGAAAGGTGATGGTGCGGGGTTGGTAACGCTCGAGGCAGGAGCACCGAAAGCTCCGGTGTTGGTCGCAGGAGTTCCGAAACATTCATTCGGATTGGATTGGGAAGTGTTGGAAGAGTTGCCAAAAGCGAAAATCGGCTTAACGGCTGCGCTCGCGGTCTCTGCATTCTCGGTGGCGAACGAAAAGGTGCTCGGAGTTGTTTGGTTTGGAATCGTTTGATTATTAGCCCCACCGAAAGTGAAAAGTCCTGGATTATTGGTAGCATTCGCTGGTGCGGCGTTCGATTTGGATGCAAAAATATTTGTCCCGACATTATTTCCAGTTCCAAAACCCGGAGCCGCGGTATTACCGCCGAAAACCGGAGGAGCCGAGCTCCCGAAGACGGGTTGTGGCGCCGGCGGCGCCGCTGCTGCCGCCGCCGCAGCTGTGTTCACCCCAAAGCTGGACGTTGGGGCGGGATTGAACATGTTACCGGTGGCGATCGGCTTGTCAGTGGTACCGAACGTCGGGGTCAATTTGTTCTCGGGATTGCCAAAAATCTGATTATTCTTCTCGGTCGTCGCACCAAAAACCGGAGGATTTTTCTCGCCGGAAATACCGAAAAACGATTTCGGCTTGTCAGCCGCGGGTGCGAAGCAATTTTTCGTCTCACCGGCCGGAGTATCGGTAATCAATGATGAGGACGAGAAACCCGTTGACGGAACAACCGAATTCGGGATGCCGAAACTGGACGTTGCCGTTTTGCTGGTTGATGATGAATCAGCGCTCGCATCCCGAGGGGCTGAACCGCCGCCGCTTATTGAAAAAGCAGAACTCGAAGCTGCAACAACGGGCGTGTGCCCAAAGCTGAGAGCCGGAGTTTGCGACGCCATTTTTGATTTCGGCTCTGAGAATGTAAAGGGCATACGAGATTGTCCGGAAGTATTAACGGTCGGGCTCGTGTTCGAGAACGAAACAGGCTTTTCCGACTGTTCCTGACTATTTGCGGATTTCAGAGGATTAATCGCGTTTGAATCGTTGCTCGTAATAGGCGGCTGCGTCTGATTTCCAAAAATCGATGACTTTTCGCTCGACGCCGACTCGAATCTCAATTTATTATCGTTACTAGAATTCTCATTGGATTTCGGAAGCCCAAAAACGAACTGAGCTTCGGAAACGTTCGTTCTCGTGGCTGCTTCCGTATCCCGCTGTTCCTTGCAATTTTCGAGGGCGGTATCGGCTGGTCTTTTCCTTACGGATTTCGGCACACCGAAAACGAACGGCATGGAATTTTTCTTCTCCCCGGTTTCGCCGGATTCGTTCGACCTCTCGTTGCTGCTGCTGCTGCTGCTGCTGCTGCTGCTGCTGCTCTCCTGTGTCTCGGATTTCGGGCTGTTGTCCTTGGCAGTTTTGGGTGAAGCGAAGACAAAGCCACTGGCATTTGATGGGCTTTTCGTTGCTGACTCGGCTTTCTCCGTTCCTTCTTCCTTGGGGATTCCAAATTTAAATTGTCCCGGATTTACGTCCGTCGTAGTGGATTTAGCTCCGAACGTGAAACCATTGGAAATTTCGCTGCTCGAGCCCCACGTCGGTTCGACATCAGCTTTGTCCAGGCCGAATTTGAAACCAGGTTTGTTCGGTGCTGGCACACCGAAGGAGAATTTCGAGCTCGTTTGCGGTTTCGGGGCGGCTCCGGGCTTCACGGCGTTGCAAGCAACGCACTCGGACATCTCGGATTTGTTTTGCAGCATACACGAGTCGCAAGTCCAACTTCCAGCGGGTTTTTTGAATTTGTCGCCCCAGCTCGATTGAAGAACCGGCGGCGGGGTTTCTTTGACGCCTTTTGCCGAGGCTGCCCCGGGTTTTGGAGCTGTGCAACAAACACAAGCGTTCGCTGTCTCCGAGTTTCTCACCAAACACGAGGAACACTCCCAGGACGTTGGAGCCGGCTTGAATTTATCAATTAATTTCGCCCCCTCCCCGCTAAGATTTCTCGTTGATTCTTCCTCGAGACTCGTTTTCTTACAAGTGTTTTTCATGACCAAACTAGGCTTCGAGGCGCTGCAGCACGGACATGTTATAACCAAGCTCGGATTTCTCAGCATACATCCCGGACACTCCCAAGAACCTTCCGGAGGCTTAAACTTTTCAGCGAGATCGCAACTCGTCGGAATCGTCGTAGGAATCGAGGAATCGCTCATCTTCGAAACACCCGACGCTTTCGGACTCTTGCACGATACGCATTTCACACTCGTCACCGAATTTCTTACCAGGCAAGCTTCGCACTCCCACTGATCGGAGCTCATTTTAAATTGAGCACCGAAACCCATTTTCGCAGGAACGTTTTTCGCGGGCGATATTCTCTTCGCGTCCTTCGAAATTTCTATAATACCGCTTGATCGTGGCTTCGAAGCTTTACAAGCGATGCACGAGTTCTCGCTCGAATCATTTTTTATGTAACATTCGGAACATTCCCAAATTTCGACGCTCGAAGTTCGATCGAGCGACGATATTCTCGAGTCGGTAGCTTCGGATTTCAACTTGGCCATCTCTTTCAACGGTGAATTGCCAAAGAGCACGGTACTTCCTATGTTTATCTCGGTCGATTCGCTCTGCTTCGTCTTTACTTTTAATCTCGGGGCTGTCGAGGAACCTGACCACATGAAATTCATCGCGACATCGTTCTTCTCGTTGCTCTTCGAATCCATGGAATCCCTGGACACGGAATTACTGTCTCTGCAAGATTGGCTCGTCTCATTGGCGTTTATAGGTTTGCTGAAGCTGAAGTTATTGATCGATTTGAGATTCCAAGATGTTTCGCTCATTTTTATGGGACTGGCGAATTTGAAATTGCTCGAACCCTCCGTTTCTTTTTTGTCGTTCCGATTCGAAGTGATGCCGGGTGCTGTGTATTCCGGGAGAGGTTCGAAGCTCGGTAGCGAGGTGATGGGAAGAGAAATACTGGGCAGATTAACTCTCGGCGGTGGGCCATCTTCCTTAGGATTTTTGTTCAACTTGGTGCGCAATTTTCCTTGATATTTCCAAGTATTATCGATTTCGGTTCTCAACTGATAATCCTCGCTTGTCGAAGCGGCGGCGGCGGCGGCGGCGGCGGCGGCGGCAGCGGCGGCTGTTGTCGACCAAGGGGAAGACGGGACTGGGCCGCTCTTGGCGGAAATGATTTTCCGAGCAGCGACCGTCGTGTCTTGTAATTTTTGTCTTCTTCGAAGTTTCAACATTTCTGGAACTGTGGGAACAGCGAGTTCCCTCGTCAAATGACGAAGTCCGACTCTCGTCGTCGGTCCCGTCGAGTTCGTTCTCTCCTCCCGCGGTCGCTTCGTACCACCACCCGGAGTTTCCGAAAGTTGTTTCATCGGTATTTTTTTGGCATCCGATATCGGGGATGAAAAATATTCCATTGCCTCGAGAATTCTCTTGGCCGTTTGACTCATTCCCGAAGCGTCGATCGACTCGACGCTCGACGGCTTCACTTGGACGCTCGTTCTTCGTGGCACTTTCAATTGGAACTCGTTACCACTGTTGAACAACGAACGACTTCGCTTGTAATTACCGACCGCGTTTCCACCACCGAATGTCACGTTCCCACTGTAAAACGGCGATGAGAGAGAGGACGAACGCTCCATGTTGTTGCAGTTGTTGTTCATTATCGAAGCGTTGAAACTTGGACGTCTACTCGACAGAGAATCTCTGCTTCCGCCGCTTGCCAGAAACAGGCAACGCGGAGATTGTAGATGATTCGCTGAAATTTCACGCGTCGTCCATTAGTTTGACTCAACATTGAAATTTAGATTGTGGAACATCGCTGAGATTGAAAACACTCACCAAAAGAGGATTTATCGTCGATGAATCTGTTTCTTCCTTCCGGCACAACGGAACTATAGGACGAATTCGAAGCTCCCTCTTGTCTATTTGTCTGCGGAATGAGGGAACTACAGCCACTGGTACTCTCACCGGACTCGGAATTGTCGTCAACGCCGTTGCTTCCCCCGTTATTTGTTGTCGCCGTATGAGTCATTTCTCGAGGTCTCTGACACTTGGAGTTTCTCGCTTCGTGCACAGCCGGCGTCGATGATACCATTTTACATACGCCGCTGGGTCCTGCAGCTCCGGGCTCGAGGAAAAATTCGTCCTTGGAAAAAGTGAAAATAAATAAAATGAAATAAAAATAATTTTTTCTCTTTGTCATGCATTTTTCAGCGTAAAAAAAAATAAAAAAAATTGGCAAACATTGAGTTGAAACTATAAACACTGAAATTCAAAAAATTGCCCAACGATATGTAATAATTCGTGCACGAAACTACATTTCGTTAATTACACATATACGATATGATCCGCATCCTGCGGAGTCTCCGTCGACCGTTAATACAAATAAAATATATTTTTGGAGTATCGAATACAATGAAATGTTTTCAGGAAAGATTTTATGAAGAATTTTTTGAGTATTTAAATTGTACTCCAGAAATTCCATGAAAAAATGTAGAGATGGGAATCTAACATAGGGTTATGGTAATTTTCTAAAGACTAAATGAATAACTGCAACAGTTTGCATCCATCATAGAGTATAAAACAAATGAAAAATGTTATTTTAACAAGAAATTATTACATTTTCATTATCGATCGGCGATTCGTGATTCTCAGTTTGATTCTTATCCAGGCTTTTAATTGAGAATGTTCCCGGTGGGTGAGTAACGTCCATACGAATCCTTGGCCGTTTGGCAGGTGGTTGTCGAGTTTCCTCTTCTCCGTTAACTAAATCAGGCTCTTGGTTTAACGCGTCGTCACTGTCTTGCGGGGAGAACCATTTGCTGAATCTTTGCGGAATGAGATCTGTGACTTTGGTGGCCATTTTTTTAACGAAGGACTGAAAAAGGTTTGGTTGAACACACAGCGATGAAGAAACCGAACAACGAATAAAATTCGAAATTGGATTTACGATAAAAAAACAAAACGGAACTCGATGGATTTTGACAGCAAGTGTGTAAACAATTTTCCTATGAAAAGTTTATAAAATGGAGGAAAGGAACAAGTATACCGATGAAATGAATAAAGAAAAACGCGAAACGAAAAAAAAATTGAGACTAACAATGATAACGTACGCGGATAGAAATCAAGGCAGGGAGAGGAGAGAGAGAGAAATTAGTGCGTATAGTAATCGCAATCGAAGTTATCTATTTTTGGAAAGAAGCGCGCGCGCTTGATCAACCGTTTACGGAACGAGTAGTGCGAAAGAGACAGAGAGAGAGAGAGAGAGAGAGAGAGAGAGAGAGAAAGGAGGAGGTAGGGAGAGGGAGAGAGAGAGCGGGAGAGTAAGGAGCGGAGGAGGAGAGAATTGGGGAAAAGCGTGCAAGGAAGCAGGGCGAGTTGAGATTCTTGCGGGAGGTTCTCTCACCGAGATAAAAAAGAAAAACTACTCACGTTGTTCGCGTCGTAGGGTTTCCCGCCGTACGAGCGTCTCCCCAATGAATTGTTGCTCCTCTTGGCCATTTTTTTCACCTTCTTTTTCCCTCCTTAAATTACAATATCTTCTCACTCGCACTTGGGCGTCACGCAATAATCACTCGTCGAGGCACACGCAAGTACCTCGCAGCATCGCAAACCTCTTTTTTGTTGTATCGCCGAAATTTCGTAACGGCGCACGGCGGCTCACGCGGATTCCGCACTTTTTACAATAGACGAGGAACGAACCAAGGCGCCCAGACGACCACGAGAAAAAATATGGCCGACCCGGGAGTCGAAGGACACCATGAGAGCGCCGCCAAGAACTCGAGTCTGCTCAACGCGATTATCGCGCATTCTCTCGTTCCTTTTTACTCAACCGCAAAATGTACCAAAATTCTCCATTCTAAGTTTTCTGACTTTGTCACAGAAGATAATTTCCCACTTTTCTACCGACAATCGATGAAACTATAGTCAAATCGCATGTTTTTTTTACCGGCTGTTGATAACGCTTCGGAAAATCGTCGTAAGTGGCACCACCGGAAACAATTTTGAAAATGAATACACGTATAATGAAAATCCGTATATTTTTGCAAGTTTGAACGGTTTGATTGGGACGGTTGGGACACTCTCTCGAGTTCGTACGAGTACAAGAATTGGAAATTCATCAAGATTGCTACGGGTTATTGTGAAAAGTCGAAAAGTGTGTTATTGTAGCTTCGAGGAACGTGCGGCGAAGCCATCAAGAAGCCAAAAAATCGAAACTCGTCGCTCGCACAAAAGGAAACTTTACGAAAAAATAAAGCCGACCATTGTCACAACACAATGTCCCTGACATTGCTTTTCGTCTCTTGTTCCTCTCGATCTTGAATTACTAAAAAAAAAACAATGCACCATTTCGTTGTCGGTGCGATACTTGATAATTATTAGCTCATCTGTGTGAATAAGTTGCGAGTCTAACGGCGGTTTATATCGCGCGATAATGGTGAAAGCGATGGTGGAAATGGGGAAATAGCAAAGACAATAATGAGAACTTTGATAGCCAGCAGCACACGTGATGGAGATGTTTTATGGGATTTGTTTACTTCTGGCTACGTACAGGGTGTCTCGATTTTATTGAAATAACAATCAAAAGGTTTGTTCGTGATTCATGAATGCGGAGAAATAATTATTATTCGAAATATTTATGAACTCATGAAATTTCGAGCTCGCAAGAGACGACGCGGCGGGACTCGATGATGCTCGTCGATCGGTTCTTGTGTTGTTGAAATTCCGTGCTGGGGAAAAGCGGTAAAAAATAATCCCAGAGAGAAGAAAATGAAAGAGTGATAAAAATATGCGTATTACAAACTATATCGAAATGTAGTTCGTTTGATCTTCAGTTTTTTGACTGTACGCTCGCAGCGTATCGTGTACTTTTTTTTTTTTTTTTCTTTTTATCCCATTATTTTTATTACTTTGTACCGACGATGAGTAAAACTTTCGCGCAGCAGTGACTCGTGGTCGAGCTACATTCCTCGGTGCATTATCTACTCTCTTTGATCGATTTAACGTTCATCGGTTAATTTAACAAAGTGAAAATTGCAAATTTCTCCTCAAGCATCACACGCTCATCGCCGCTCAACATCATATTTTGGTATCCCGCAAAATTCTTGTTATTCGCATCGTCGATGCGAGCGCATTGCGATAGTGGAAAGAATCCTTCCTGAAAGATTCTTACTTATCCGATAATATGTATGTATAACTATTCGTATTTCGTATATAAACTTTTACCGTAAGATTCTTAGAAATTCGGCTATTGAGGCCAGAGTGACGTGATATCGAACGCTTCGACCCCGCTTATTGAAATGCGCGTTTCGTACTTTCTCGCGAAAGACTCACAATCATCAATTATTGCAACAAAAATTTGATCGGTAGACGCGACGATTATGTAAAATTGTGTCAGAGAGTCTCGGAAACGTATATTTTTCTATCTCTCTATAGAGTTAATCCTCGGAGTAGTCAAGATTTTCGTTTTTCTTTATTTGCGGAGGGGGGGATCGTTGTTCGGATTATCGTTACAACACGGTCGGACTTGTCATCGCATCGAACGTATATATACAGAATCCTTATATGTATGTATTTGACGGGACGTGATTGTTGGTGATGGCGCGTCGATGGTCGGTGCTGCTGCTGCTGCTGCTGGCTATACGCGGCTCGAGTTACGGGACGAGGGTACGAGGGAGTTGTTCCGAGCACGCCGAGTCAACGCACGATTAATCAATTCAAAGAAGCTGCTGTTGCCCTCTCACCGCGTACCGTTAATTTGGCGCGTCATTTGCTCATCATTGCGCGCGACCCCACCTCGCCGCAAAACAAATTCCCTCTGTATACTTTTATGGTTCATTTGAAAATTCAAGGTTCACGCAAATTCGCGCATTTAACAATCCCACCGTATCAGACGAACCATATATTATGTATTCCATAAATCCACTTTTTTCATTGATTTTTTTTTTTTGCTTGTAACACATTTCGTTACATTTTAATAGCGATTACTGCTACTTTTGCGCGATCACTCAACTACGATGAGTTGTCAGCGGGTTTGCAATATGCGTAGTTATTATATTTCCGAACCGTTATATTCAATTCGCCGCGATAACGCACCTGTATACGCGTATACATACGTACAACCCGTCAATTGTAATAGCGACGTAGTTTTTCTTTCTTTTTTTACCTTCCTAAAAAAACCAAAAGAGACCTAGATGAGCGAGCTTGGAAACTTTGACCTGGAAATCCTCGGGAACGTATCGCATATTACTAGCACATGTATATTAACTCGGCAAGTATGCGCGCGTCTATACGCTGTAAAGCCGCCCAGTTCTTTCGCTCTCGCCCTCGTCCTAGCTTACTTTTTCAAAATACCCATTCTCTCTCTCTCTCTCTCTCTCTCTCTCTCTCTCCCAAATGACAGTTTTGTACGCGTGAACAATTCAATTATCGCGAATGAGCATGCACGGGAAATGAAGGGTAAATTAAACGACGATCGCATTAGTCCGAACGAAAATAATTTCTCGCTATATACCTATTATATTTTGTCCGATGCTTTTAACGCGTGAAAAGATTCAAAGCAGAATCCGTGGATGCGTGATATACTTTGGCAGTTTCGACGAAAGAAGACATTTTTGCTGCGGTTTAACGAACCCGGCGGAAGCGGATATTTGAGAATCAAACGCAAATAACGACGAAATGTCCCGCTGCGACAAAAGTTGAATCATAGAAAAATAATACGTCGTTGCGCGGCGCGGCGGAATAAAAACAAACAGTATACAATAATAGTAGAAATATTTAACTCTGTTGCTGCGTGTCTTATCTGTATATATATATTATTTACACGATTTACGCGTTAAAGAAGAGAAAGCTGGTGACTCGTTGTTTAGTTGTGGCGGTTGCGGCGCGTGTATATACGAGCATATAGAGGAAAGGCAAGCAGCGAGTCCCCCGCCCCCCCTGCTCGTCCAAGTCGCAAGATCCTCGATCCTCGAATCGTTGTTCTTCGCAACAACAACGCGCGCTCTCGGAAGCAACCTAGCAAGATTATCATCATCATCATCCTCGATGACTTTTAACAATTCCGTAGAAAGACGCAGGCATTTTTTTCACCGATCATACATTCCTCTCTATTTTTTTGACGTCTTTTTCTACTTTTCGCTTTGAGCCGATGTCAAAAGTCCAAACTGCTCATCGTACGACTCATATCTTCGAGACTGTTTTTGTTCAGAGTTCATTATTCATTTCTTCATCCGCAATACCCGCATCATACCATTATATCCCTATATCTATAAGATCCTTGATCTTTTTTCTTCTTTCATTTATGAATTTTTCGGACTTGACGATTCAACGTTTCAACAATAAGGCGCTGGTTATATCGCTTCTTTTAAACATAGATTTCTTTAATATTAAGGAGGAAATCATTTTATTTATATATATATATATATATATTCATTATTTATAACAGGAAAAAGATAATCATTTTTCTATTTAGACACGACTATCTTCGATGGTCAAATTATTTGATCGAGATCATCGAGATAAATATGTATCGGAGAATGAAAAAATGAATAACAAAGAAGGTCGTCGACGATTTGTTTCCATCTCGAGAGGTACGGGGTCGCGGTAAAAAAAAAAAAACGTGCAAGCGTTGTTCGGTGCGCATACTAATAATAAAACGATTACATTATATATAGTTGTTTATCGGTCGTTTGGTATTTGGTAGCCGGAACAAGAGGGCGCCCGATCCGACTCGATGCGTCATCGCATTGGGACATAAACTATAAACCCACATATGTAGTACGTATTAGGTAGAATTTTCGTGGCGTGTACGTCGTAGGAAGCGGCGGCGGCGGTGGGTAAGGTTGGAGGAAGGTAGGTAGAAATACGACATGATTGGTATGTGGGTCAGGAAACCAGCGTCAAGAAGCCGAACGCGCGGTGGTTTGTCCGGCGTGTGTGACTCGAATCGAGCGCGACGACACAGTCCTCCAACTTTCGTCCGCTCAAATTTCCGCCACGCCAAAAATCTTTGACACATTATTCTCGATTCGGTCAATCATTTTTTTTTAGTCAAAAATAATTGAGAAATAATGAATGATATTTTGGAGAGATTGGAAAATTCGGCAGCCGGAAAAATTGTTTCTCCGCCGCGGAAGTGTAAAATTTTTTCAATATCTCACGAAACAAGAAGAGAAAAGCCCCTTTTTTTTTTACCCCTTTGAATATTGAAGAAAAATATTTGGACTTGCTCCGGCCCCTCCTCTCGCAGCTTCGACCGAGCAGTTTTTTGTTTGCTCGAAGAGATACTACACGTGCATGGGCAACAATACGGCGCGAGCCAAAGTTTCAAACAAATATTGGTTTATTTATATATATATATTTTTTCATTTCTTTTGTACGCATGAACGCGACGCAATAAATTAGCGGGATAGAAGCAGGAGCGGTCGTATAAGAATTAATATGGTATCGCGCGCGGGGGACTTTTGTCCTGAATACCAGAGTCTCTTGGTGCTCGCTCCTTGCTTCTCATTCGCATTCACGCACAATACGCCTGTATATAAAAAGATACGTGTCATAGATTTACATGCGAATCGTCGTCATCTGCTCGGAAAGGGGCGTCCGCGCGATAGCGAAGCTTTCGTTGCGCGTTTTTCGCCTCGCATTTTACCTGTCTCATGCACGATCAACCAACGTGTGCGTCTATCGGCGCTACTCTGCAATCGCCGTCGATAAAAATCTTGGCATCGAACGAACATTTGGGAGAAAAAAAAAATGTATGCTGCCGTTGCAAAAATTATGGAGACGATAGAGTAGTTCATTAAATTCGATCCGATTTTGGGAAAAATCAAAGTTGCGGCAGAAGACGATAGAGTTGGATAACTGCATGCATGGGGCATGGGGCATGGGGGGGGGGGGGGAGCGTTTCTTGAACGGGGGCCAGGAGAGAGAAAGGGGCTCTCTCTAGGGAGGAAAGAAAGATTGAAAATGAGAGAGGCTTCTTCTCTTTCTCTATGGCGCGTAGTGCGAGTGAGTAGTGAGTAGAGAGCAAGCGTGCAAGCGTGCCCGTGCGGAGCCGATGGGTTTAGTAGCGAACAAATAAGTAGGAGGAGGAGGAGGAGGAGGAAAGAAAACTGGTGGTGGTTGTTGAGGAGGACACGAGACACACCACGAGAAGGATCGTGATGGTAGATGGGGGGGGGGGGAAGCCGACAACACCTGGACGACTTCCTGCCTGGAGAGAGCCAACCACCTCTGTATAGTCCGTATAGCCTGTATTCCGTTCAGTTCGATGCGACCCGCGCTCTCTCAGTCTCGTACAATTCTTTCCTAACGAGTGATCGCTCCTCCTTATCGTTATACTCTCATTACGAATCGAATTGAAGCAAAAAAAAAAAGTAAATAATTCTCATCGATAGAAAAAATTAACGAAACTCGAGGTGTATAAATAATAATAATAATAATTTATTGATAAACATAACGAATTTTATGTGATTTTTTTTTAGGCATGTACGAACGAAATTTGGTGAACATTAACGATTAACGATTAACGAAAAGTGCGAAATCTTCGGTCATGTCGTCGGGTTCGCGTTTTTTTCGGTGAACACACGGGCGCGTAGAATTAACGAAAGAAAAAAAGTAAATCGAGTACGAGTTGTATCTTGGAAGTAACTGCGAGAGCTTGATGAGAGAACTCGTGTGTCCGTGACCGGTGAAATACGTATTTAAAAAAAACAACTGGAATAAAGTTTACGAGACGGGATTATATAGAGAAGGAAGATAAGAAGAAAAAAAATTAAGAGGTCGATCGAGCGAAAAGTGCGATGTTTCGGAGGCGCCGACTCGGAGTTTTCGGGGGGCGGTGGCGGCGGCACCTGTTGCTCGTTGCTCTTCTATTCGTGGCCGTTTCTACTCAAGGTACAAAATTACAAAAACAAAAGTCTTGGCTTGAAAAAAGCAAAAAATAAACGGACACGTTGCGCAGGATGTTTGAATTAATTTTCGCTTTACGCATTTAGATATATTTTCGGTGCAAAAATATTCAAGGTCAAAGATGCATGATGATCGAAAAGTTGACCAATTCGAAACTCTTTCTTTGCACTTTCTTTTCAGAATTCATTATAGGTACTTGGCAATATGACGAATGGAAAAGAAGCCTCGCTAGATTCCCGATAGGTCTCGAATGCACGGTAGATGCGCGATCCGAGAAATTTTGCACAAACTGCAAACTCGAAGCAGGCTTTCGAAACAAGAATTCCAGCTCTCGCCTCGATGATTGAGCGATAAGCTCTCATTTGCTTGAATTTACCGTGCGCCAATGATTTTTGTCTCATCTGAAAATCACGACTTTTGAGCAGCGTGCAACGAATCTAACGACTGCTGATACTAAAAAATAAGAAATTTCAGAGTTTCGGGATCGCGCTGCGACTCGGAGCGTTTTGCCAATTGTCGCGCACCAATAACATCTATATAATAACACGCATAAAACAATTTTATGCGTGTCGAATGAAAAACATGCATTTATTCGTATCGTTACCCCAACGATCAAACCTCTCGCAATGCGTTTTACCGGCAATTACATGCATACTTGTTGGCACGTTCAGAGACCGCCGACGCGTTTCACCTCCGTCCGCTATAATTGGCCAACTTCATCATTTTCAACTCGTAGAAGTTTAAATGCTGCACTTTCCTTTTCTTTTTTTTTTTTTTTTTTTCTACATTTTAAACGGCGGTCGATCAACGCTCGAATTTGAATCGCTGGTGAAAAAAAAAGCAACCGCGATTGAAGCTCGTTATATTGAGGGTAAAAAAATTAGAATAGATCGTTTCTTTAACGAAATAATTATGATTGGTGAAAACGTAGATTGATTTTAAAAATTTTTTTCACACGTATAAAGAAATAAAGACTCAATTACGACGATCGGAGGAAAATAAAATTCATTTCTACTTCAATGGCATTTGCACTTGGAATTTTTTGGCGTCTCTGTAATTATTTCATTGCGACGACGCTTGCTGGGTGAAAGGGCTTTTTTTTTTATTTTTAACAAGCGACGATGATTGCTGCGTCCTCTTGGAAAGTTTTATTTTCTCAACATACGATCGGTACTCTTTTTCTTGCTCCTTTTTTGGCTCCCTCCCCTACACTCGTTTCATTGGGTCAGGCGACTAATCTTAATCAATGTCCGAGAATTTAATCGTGTAATTTGGAATTTTGAACGGTTGAAAGCTGCCGCATTTAGGAGCGTTCGACTATGTTTCTGTCTCTGCTGTTCGTGATTCGCGTGTGTTCTCAACCGGCGGCGATCTCAAGGATTTTCGTAAAAATTTCGTTTTTTTTTTTTTTATCCACGCAAATGGACTCGTTTTGCCACATTATTTTAATTCATACCGAAATTTAGTACAAAGACGAAAACGAGACCGTTATGCTAGGATTATTGAAAAGCTCGTGGCGTGTTTGACCGCGCGCGGCGATCTCTGACCCACTGACCGGTAAAATTCAAGAGCCGCTCGCCGGCAGAGTGCGTCCCACGCTGTACAGTGCATATAATAATGATAATACGCGTATGGCGTGTTAGTATGCAAAGGAAGACGCAACGAGGTTTGGATGGTTTGGATAAATAATAATCCCTATAACAGAGCCAGCAAATCCGAGTCCCCGCGTCTTTCTTACTATATACTCCGTCCGCTGCTCTCCATCATATCTCCGAGTAATCTAAACTCTTTCTCTCCAAAGGTTCAAAGCGGTTGAAACGAAGGGGCGCCGCCGTTATAATTATTCCAGATTGAAATTCCCACGATCGCGATACTCGTACGTACGGGAACAGATCGTTCGTTGGAGAGAGTTTTGTCGGGGAGGAATAAACTTGGCAATGCCAATTTTATCATTAACCACCTCCGAATAATATCGCATATCCCTTGGAACGATGAAATTAAACGGCGCGGCCTGACAATATTCAGAATTGGAAAGACGTTGAAAGAATTATCCTACTGACATACATCGACGTTGTTGTCTCATACAACGCGCGAGGCAACATCCCGCTGCTTTTTTTAAAAAGTGCGACACGGAAATGAAAATTCGTCGGTTTAAGTTTATATCGCATAGAAAGGAAATGACAAATATTATTTGCCCATCAATCGATCGATTCAATTTTTGACAGATTTGGTTGTTAGCAGGGTGAATATAGGTTGTGCAATTTTGCAAAAATTTTATGTATCCGTGAAGAAGCGATTTATTTAATCGTATCTTATACTCGCGGACGCGAGAAAGATTTAATAATGCACATTCGGCGAAAGAAGATTGACCAGTTATAATTGTCAAATCGCTACCTGCTGCTTGACCGAAAACTCGCGCGTCTTTATTTCCGCGCTGAGATCCAATTACAAAATTACAGTTACACTTTCACGATTCACGCGAGTGTCGGACTCGCGGGAGAGAACACGTACGTACGCACACGCGATTGAGGAACACGATCGTGGGAACGTTAACTTACCCCCCTTCTCCCTTTTCAATATCGTACTCTACATGCACGCGTCGACGAATCCGCTGCATATATACGCCGATATTTTTTACCTATCGTATAAATTCACGCATATCGTATATATTTTATTACGAGTATATATTTTATTATATATTTATTATTCTCAATTCCAACCCTTTTTACAGGGCTCGACCGAGTAAACCTATTAATTAATTTTTTTAGCACCTACCGGTGTAGCAACAAAATTACAATCTCGAACTCTCATCGAGATTTCACATTGGATAGTATTTTTCTTTTCTTTATCCCGAATTATTACTATAACCTAAAGCTGTCGTCATAGTGACGCAAAAGTAAGATGTTCCAACGAAATCATACACGAAACAACAATTCATGTTTTTTTAAATTCATTATTATCTCGAATTACTACAAGTACATGATCGAAAGGAAACGATATTGAGAAATCATAAATATGCGGTCATCACGACACGCGAAGAAGAAGAAGAAGATTATTATTATTATTATTTTTCCACCTTTATTTCGAAAGATTGTCCGCGACGCGATACAAAGTTCTATTTAAAGGCATAAAGAAATGCTGCTGATCGTTGGCGTTACTTTCGTGAAAATGGTGCTCGTCGAGAGGCTCTCGCAAATCGAAACAAAGTTTCAAGAACAAAAGATTATTCGGCGGAGGCAGCAGCAGCAGCAGCAGCAGCAGCAGCAGCGGAATTGAGCAAAAAGAAGAAGAGCATAATGAGCGTCATATCCTCTTGCTTGGTGGGAAGTCATCTTCGAACGGAGTATCCGCGTCGGAGTGTCATAAAAAAAAAAAAAAAAATTTTTTTTTTTATCCTCGACAAAGTTGAACATTTTTCGAAAATTGTTTTCTCCCGATGAATCCCGATACAGCTAATCGCGGAAAATCGCCGTCGCCGCCGCGTATGCCACAATTGCCACTATATATACAGGTGGATGAAAAAAAATGCGAGACTAACTTTTTTCTCTTGTAGCAAGCAGCAAGTACCATATGCCGCCAGACGCCCTGGGAGCAGATGCTCGACGTTCATTTCTCGTATATACTATTTATATATTTTTATATATACGTGTGCGTGTAAATAAATACATGTATGTTTAACTAAGTATACGTACTCGCGGCGATTCGTTGAACGCCGGGACAGTAGACGCAGCAGCAAAGCGGTACATTACATACGGCTGACGATTCGAGTAGAGAGAGCCGAGGCATATACAAAAGTCACGCTCGCTTCTTCTCTCGCGCGTTCGATTCACCGTCCCTGCGTATACCTGTGAATAAAAAGTAGCACGTTTCGAGTAACGAGCCACTGGCGCTGCACTCGTCGTTGCTCTACGTACACGCTCCTTTTGCTCCTTGCTGATGATACATGTTAGTATATCTATATATATATATATATATATATATATATATGCGCGAGGAATCAAGAACGAGCCTGCTTCGGGCTTCGGGGCACTTTGACTTGAACGGTGCACGTCTCGACGCGCACCGTTCCACCATTGCGACTGCCCTCTGATCGAAGCCCGATGATCGAAGCTCAAGCAGGTTCGATCGTTCCAACATAAAAGTAGAAAAATTGCGAGTCGCGTAGCCCAAAACCCCAAAACCCCAAAACGGTAACGCAATTGTAGCGATCGGTGCGCGACTATTTTTTTTTTTTTTCCATTTCATTACGACGATTGTTTTGAGACCATTCAGCAGAAAAATGTTGCTTTCAAAATCTTTCGCGGATAGTATTATATATAGAAATAAATAAAGCTGGAAATCAATATATAGTTCCGGCTCAAGACATAAAAAGCGAGCGATAATATCTCAGGTAATTTTCATGATTTTAAGCTCGCAATTTGGGGTTTTATGAATTCCTAGGTGTGAATTGAATATATTAGGTATTATTTTTATATAGGTAGGTTGAATAACGCGCGAGGCGTTGGAAAAGTAGTGTTACTATATATTCGGGTCAAGTATGTCTCGTTTGCGCGGCGGGTACACCTATATCCGCTTGGAGTTTGGAGTTTGGAGTTTGGAGTGAAATTCCGCTTATATACGGTCCCCGCTTTTCTCAAATAATTAACAACTTCCTGCTCCGAACCACAACGTTTCGGGACATATTTTCTTTGCCTAACTTTCTTTCTTACAAGAGCAGCCTGCTGCATGCGAGTTATAGAGCGGAAGTAAGCGTTGTTACTTCTCTCTCTCTCTCTCTCTCTCTCTCTCTCGAATCAATTGGTATATTTCAATGGTCCATAACCGAACGGGAAATGGTTGTAATAAAATAAAAATGAAACAATAATGCATTCTTATTGTCCGGCGTGAACGCAACGCGCGATAAACTCCAACTAATTACGAAACGATTTTGTTTATTCTTTCGATTTACAAAGAAGTAATCGTTAATTTTGATGGTGACGCACAGATTGAACAATAACAGTTCTAGTACTATTCCCATTGCGCGAGGAGTCTTTCGTTGAAAGATAAATATCGCGTCTCGGATGGCGAGCATGCACCAAGACTGATCGGGGCGCGAGTGCTGTACGCGCCTCGCTCCTTGATCCTAATAACGTTATTAATACTCGCGGGGGAGCGAGTGCGTTGCGAGAGCGTAGATTGCGCCAAGCTTATTTTTTTTTTATATTATTTCCTATACATATATGGCGGCGGATGCCCGCATTCGTGTACCTGCTGCGCGCGGGCTGCGAGCTTCCGCGGCAAATAAGTAATCGCCGGAAAAGAAGGAAGGTATGCGAGAAGGTGCTGAAAAGAAAGAAGAAATCGCGCTGACGAGAAGGTTGCGGTACGAGTAGCCGCGCGCGCACGCGGCTCCATCGATGGACGATAATAATATAACCGTTGCGCGAGCGTATCTATAGAGATATAGTAGTAGCAATAAGTAGCGAGAATATATATATATATATATATTCAAGTCGCACGCGCGTTTCGTGTTCGCAGAACGAGAGATGGGCAGATGGGAGAAAAATTTTGAGATTAGCAACGCAAGCGCGCCTTATTCTATAGGTACTATCAAGGGCGCTCTTTCTCTTTCGCATATATTGTTGAAATTATTCTCGCGGCACGCGAGTAACGATCGTCGCCGCGGATGAATCTGCTCTCAACGACGAACCTCTTGTATACTGCAATAAAGCGCAAAGCGATTCCGCAATGCATATAATTATTTGATTTATTTTGACAGAGAGTCGAGGAACCGAAGAAGGATGCGGATATCCGGGCGCACCGGCTCACAGCACCGTCCGCTTCACCGGAGGTGGCGTCGACGATGTTCTTGACGAGGAAGAGGCGTTGCTCAAGGACACCAACTTCCCTCTTGGGACCGTCGCCACTTACTCGTGCGAACGGGGATTCGAACTTCTCGGACCCGCCAGACGACAATGCTCACCGGGAGGCCTTTGGTCACCGGAGGGCGTTCCCTTTTGTGGTAAATATTATTATTATTATTATTATTATTATTGTTGTTGTTGTTGAATTAAGCGGTGAATGGATTTTCTATTCGGGGGAACGAGAAAATGAAATATATTATAATATTTCTCAGTTTGAGAAATTTCATGCTGGGATTCGCATATTCGCCGCGAAGCAGGCAGGATGAGTTTGAATTTTTCGGAAATACCGATCCGGCCGTAAGGCATAACCATCGTATAGTAGCAGGTTCTCTTTTACTCCGCATAAGTTGGATTATGGTAGAGGTAGAGATGGTGTATAACGGTATACGCTCTCGCTCGTGCTCCTACCGCGCAACGAACGAGCCAACAGACCTGCTACCAGCATCGCGAGAACCTGTTTTCCAGCCATCTTGAGTCACCTCGGTCAAGGACACCGAGGAATCAGGAATCGGGTCAAATTCTCCCGAAACATTTTTCTCTTCGCCGCGCACTTCCACTACAACTTCCTCCTTCGATCATCCCTCCTTCTTACGCCGTATTTTATTGTTAGATCGACCGCAATTTCGGACTGTTATCGCGAGCCGCACGCGCGCACGCGTCTACTTTCCCTACGAATTAATTAACCTCTCCGAAAACGCAATTTTTTATTTTTCATTTTTTATTTTTTATGACAGAGCGAACGCGAACGATTAAACAAATGTGTATTCATCGCTGATATTAATAAATTTGGTAACTCGAGAGTAGCGCGATTAAAAAGTAATGGCCACACATCCTCAAATTCCAGCTCACGAGATCAGAATCAAGGGTTACTTTGCTCAGTGTCCGATCGTAGATTACAAAAACAAAACAAAAAAATCTCGATGCGTAACTAATCGCCTCGAGTTTGAAAGATTCATATTTTCATGCTGTCCGCATATAGGTATCTATCTGAGAAACATGCAGCCAACCGAGCCAACAACCAAGAAAAGTCATTACAATTCATCCTCTCTCTCTCTCTCTCTCTCTCTCTCTCTCTCTTTCTTTTAAATAATTATCGAACTATATGCGTATAATATAATCACTTTTGAGCCATTATAAACCAAAATTGTTTTTCATTCAATTATATACATATCTTTCGAAAAACAATTACTCCTCGTCAAAAAGGTCAATAGTCATTTTATTTTTTCGGTAGAAAGGAAAAAAAAATCCAATAGAACGAACGGAATTAAAAAAATACGAATTAATGAAAAAATCGTACAATTATTTTTAATAAACGAAAATAATTTTCAAATTGTCCAAGTACAACATGAGGCGCGAAAAAAAACTATTAATAATAATTGAAAAAAGAAAAAATGATGATGATGATAATAGGCATAATAGGCATATAAGAGGAGAAAACTAGAAATGTAGTGTTCGAAATGGAAGAGGAGAAAGAAAGAAAGAAGGACGTAGGAAAGTCGGAAGATTGTCCAAAGTGGCCCTCGCGGTCATGGCAAGTGGGTCAACGAGTATTCACTACAACGACAATAAGACTATACGTGCGCGTATATATGCGCAACAGCTGTATCTTATTATATTTATAAGCCGAGTCTCTCGACGCGCTTCGACGATCAAAATGTCGAGAGTCGTTGTTGTCGTCTTCGTTCGTAAATAACGAAACGAGGCAAAGAAAGCGAGGGAGGGAGCAGGGAGAGAGATAAAAATATGCTGGAATGGGACAGAGAAACAGAGCGCGGGATGATCCGAAATGCTCCTTTTATTTCTGCAAACATAAAATACCTACCGCGATCGTTTTTTTTTTTTTTTTTTTTTTTTTTTTTATTTTCTCAATCCGAGCACGCAATTCCACTTAATTCGCAACATTTCCGACGTTTCGGAATTGGAAAAAAAAAAAAAAAAAAAAAAACGAAGAAAAATACGAACCCGAGGAGCAGGTAATGATTATTCACGGAAAATTAGCTCCAACGTTCGTCAACGTTCGTATTAAAGCGATTGCAGCGTCCCCATTGAACGACCGTATTCGTAAAACCGTTGAAATACCTCACGCACGTCTACGTCCACGCCATCCAGCGGTTTAGGGATTTTTTTTCTCGTTCTATAACGGAAACTGTTCGTACCCCGGATTTGAATAATCACGCGCGGGATTGAAATGGTTGGGCATGAGAAAGACGAAAGGCATGCAGCAGCAGCAGCAGCAGCAGCAGCAGCCTCGTTTTCTCTCGATCCTCCGATAAAATTCATTTTTATTGTACCTAGATATATTCACGCACTTTGCCAATATTATCCCGTTTCTTTCGAAACGAAGAAATACCAATATTTTATTGGTTTCTCAGCTGTTTCTAATGTTTCATGATAGACAGACGTTAAATTTATTGTCGCATAGAAAGTTGTCGGGAATTAATAAACGCGACGTTTGCTCCGTTGGAGAAAAAACAAAACGCGCCAGGTCGTAACTCGGTTTCTCAAAATCGAATTTAAGATACGGATCATTGCTCTGTTGGGTTAAAAATTGAAGAAAGTCAATTACATCGAATATCATTTTAAATAATTATAGCAATACAAAAGTCATAACGATCGAAGTACTTTCGCCGCTATTTCAAAGATATGTCTTGCGAGGACCATTTGAAAGAACAAACAAATACTTTGACGTGTTTATTTTATAAATATCACAAGAACATCGATTGATATTATTATTATTAAAGAATGAAATGTGTGAAAAAATAGATTGTTTCAGTTTAGTGAGTAAATTCTCGTTATTTCGGGACGAAACGAGGATTTTTTTTTTTTTTTTTCAACAACGATAAAATATGTAAATAAATGTAGAGAGTCGATTATCCATCGGTTCTTCGAGCAGCCACAAGCGCGAGTTTCATCTATTTTGTTTGACAGTATTGAACGTTGCTGGTGGAAAAGCACCGATGCAATCGAGCAGCGCAGAGGGTGGAATACCTCAGCGTGCGGTGGACGGCAGCAGCGGTCAGGTTTACACGTCTCAAACTTGTACATTGACGAGGAAAGAGCTCAGGCCGTGGTGGTACGTCAATCTTTTGGAGCCTTACATGGTACAATTGGTTCGCCTCGATTTTGGAAAACCATGCTGCGGTAAGAGGAGTTTTTAATTTTATTATTTCATAAAAAATTACGAAAAATACCAATTAAATTTTCTTCTCCTCCTCCTCCCCGATAACAACTGTCATTTTTTTTTTTTTTTTTTTTTTTTATATATTCCCGAGAACGCGTCATTCCTCAAATTTTATAAACCACTTTTCCTCTACAATTATACTCTCGCTCGCGTCAAAGACATTTTCTCAATTGTTCTGACAATTTGCTGCTGACGTTTAAAACCCATTAAGAAAATGACTATTATTCCGAGGTGTGACACAAAAAGAAAAAGAAAAAGATTCGCGCGACGGAACCAACTAATTTCATGAGCCAGGATTATCGTTATCGTTTCCCGTAATTGTCTGCTGTAACGCGATCGAGACTCGAATCGGGGATGTCGCGAAGATCGGTAATTTCGAGAACGAAATATTGGAACGCTCGAACAGATAGGAAACTCGGTCGTGCGCGATTCGAGTGGCGCACAGACCATCGGAGGATCATTCTCAAGTGGTTGGACAATCTTCTTAACCGTCGCGTTGCTGCCCGAGACGATTTTTCCGCAATCAGAGCGAATCGATACCGATAAAGCGACGTTTTCACGTTCCCCGGACACGAAAAGAAAAAGAAAAAGAAAAAAAAAAGAGGACAACGTGCTGGGAGCAGGGCGCCGCGGGTGAAAAAAAGGAAAAAAGTTAAATTGGCGAAAAATAGGAGGCAGGCAGAGAAACGAGGCATGAAATATCGCAATAAAAGTGCAGCGAACCTGCCGATTTTCCTTGTCTCTCGTGCTAAATCCTGCACCATCTCCCGGAGAAATTTTTCACTCAAATGTGCAAAAATGTGCAATGCCGGAGAGCGACAGCGAAAGTTTTCACCACCACTTTCGATTGTTATATGATAAATCGAGAGCCCGCTGCTCCTTGCCTCGAGATAATAAATTCCTCGCTCGAGGCACGATATACAACACACGAACGCGCCTCGCCCCGAGAGAATTGCCATTTTTTATTTTCTTCATTATTTCGCGCTTGTAAATTGCCCCCTCACGGAACCGGAAACACAAATCCACGAGCAGATCATCTCGCGCGAATATCGAGTTTCGACGTTTAATTAGGCGTAATCGTTACAGCGATAATCCTTTTCAGTCCGATGCACCCCGATATTTCATTCGCTCATTCGCCTTTTTTTTCTTCCTCTTTCGATACGCACGTGCCATCCGCGACGATCTCCTTCCAAATATTATTCAAAGTCCGTCCATTAGAGTCGCCAGGTACTACATTAAAAATTATATTTTTTTTAGGATAAAAAAAAAATTCAAACAGCACAGCGTACTCGATTTTTTTTTTTTTTTTTCATTGAATTTTCGCGCGTGCGAAAAAAGGAAAAAAAAAACTGTCAATTCGGTCTACCGCATAAATGTGGAAAAATGTGCTCGGTGTCTTCATAATAACCCGCCTCGAGTCGGTCACGTCTGAAATACTTACTGGGTCAGTCCTCTAAGAAGATTCTACGAGAAAATAAATGAAAAAAAAAAAACAAAGAACGAAAAAAAAAAAATCCCCATACCTTTCGTATTTTTCATGGGCGGTGTACTGCTACGACGATACATATTTAAACGCGACAAGTGAAAGCTCGCTCGAATCTCTCTACGCAGGCTGGGATGTTTACAACGTGACGCAGCACGTACGCTTCAACGATATTCTCGTCGCCTCTGTGCTGCATGGATTATTAAGAGAATCTCTGACTTGTTCTGCTCGCGTATATCGTTTTGCCATTTAAACTCGTTTACGCGTGTTAGCAAAACCGTTGTTATTCACCGCTAAATCGATCGGAGAAAGCTGCGGCGGCGGCGGCACCATGCACGGGAACATAAAGCCGTAACAAATGGCAGTGAAAAAAAGTTTTAGGGCTTTTCCGTGAAATTTTACGGTCATTGTTTCTTCTAACCGGCGGATATGCGCGGAAAACCGCACTAGCAAAACCTACTACTATATTCAATTCATAGGACGTTCAAATTTGCATCGTTTCAACGATAAATTTTTTCTTTCAAAATACTGGCTACATATTTTATTGGCTAGAAATTTACGAATCAAATGAGCAGGAAAAACTTGTAACTTGTATAAGAATAAGTATTTTGATCTACACGAAATGGTTGAGTTATTGAATGTTTATTATTTCTATCGTTTTTCCGCAGGCGAGGCTTTACCAGGAACGATAATCGTTAGGGTTGGCAACAATCGTCCGGATCTCGGTACAAATCCAATTTGTAATCGTTTCACCGGACCGCTTGAAGAAGGTCAGCCTCTCTTTCTTCCTTGCAATCCCCCGATGCCCGGTGCTTTTGTCTCCGTTCATCTCGAAGCTTCGAGTCCAACCACGGCGACGCCGGTACAGCTCTCACTCTGCGAAGCGTTCGTCTACACCGATCAGGCCCTTCCCATCGAAAGATGCCCCCAATTTCGCGATCAACCACCCGGCTCAACCGCCACCTACAACGGCAAATGTTATATTTTTTACAATCGACAGCCTCTCGCTTTTCGCGATGCTCTCGCCTTTTGTCGCGCCCGAGGCGGCACTCTCGTCGACGAGAGCAATCCCGCGCTCCAGGGTTTCATCTCCTGGGAACTCTGGCGAAGACACAGGTAATTTTCGTTTTTTTCCTTTAAATTCATGAGAACAAGTTTTATTCCGAGTCAATTCGGATTTTTTTTTTTTTTTTTTTCTTTTCCCCCCCAATTTGATGAATTCAAATGATTCGTCTATTCGTTTTAAAATTTCGTACATCAATCATATTTATACCAGAAGCGACACTTCGAGCCAATATTGGATGGGAGCGGTGAGAGACCAGAAGGACAAAACAGTGTGGAAATGGACGGGGAGCGGTGATCAAGTGTCCGTTTCATTCTGGAGTCTTCCTCAAGGAACGGAGGAAGATTGCGCGAGATATGACGGGAGTCGTGGATGGCTCTGGTCCGACACATCGTGCTCAGCGAGGCTCAATTATATTTGTCAACATCGTAAGTATACTTGATCGGTATAATAAAATGATTCCGGTAAAATAAACAGCGATTCGAAATCGGATGTTCAAGTCGCGGAAATGTTTTGAACGATATTTCGCAGAGCCTCGAGCTTGCGGAAGACCGGAACAACCGCCGAATTCGACAATGACGATAATCAATGAATCCGAGGAAAGAAATATGGGAGGAAATTACCAAGTGGGAGCATTGGTCGAGTACAGTTGTAACGCGGGAAGTTTGTTGATCGGACCATCGACGAGAACTTGTCTCGATACCGGTTTTTACAACGAATTTCCGCCGGTATGTAAAAGCATAGAGTGCGGATATCCAGCGAATATAAAACACGGAGAGTACACGTTGATCAACAACACGGTCAGTTACTTGAGTCAAGTTCTTTACTCGTGCGAGGACGGATACGAGATGACCGGACGTGCTCGACTTACTTGCGACATTGACGAACGTTGGAACGGCCCTCCACCTCGCTGCGAACCCATACGTTGTGACTCTCCACCGTTGGTAGCTCACAGCGATATTGAAATCGACGAAATTGACGTTATCGACGACAAGGCTCAAGCTAAAAACACGAATCGCAGCCTTTTGGTTGGCAGCATCGTCGCTTATACATGCGATCGTGGATATCGAATCTCTGGCCATCGACAAATTCTTTGCTTACCTACCGGAGTCTACGATCATCCGCCTCCCGTTTGTTCCGGTAAGTTCTTGGCCCGTCCGCGTCTGGAAATTCCACGACTCGAGGATCAAAACGCCGCGATTCGTTTAAACTAATCAGTTTAAAGAGAAAAGAAAATCATGGAATGAAATAATTTATAATTACAGAAGAGGTACGTACGACACCGAGAGCAACGTCGCCGCGACCAACAGTACCGCGAGGAAGACCGTTCCTGCCGACGAGAGTGCGAACAACGTCGACGACGTCGATACCGGTCGTGACAAGGTCAACGACGATCCGGCAAGAAGAGAGCACGTCGAGTCCTCCCCCGGCAAAAGCGTCTCCGGGTGGTGTGGAACTTCCGGCAATTGTGAGAGAAACCATCGGTAAACGACCAACGATAGGACTCGGAAAAACTGCTTCATCCCCAACGAAATACCACCAGGGCGAAGGCAGCAACGATCATCCTCAGGACAACGAGATTTCGGGCAGCGGCGTTGACAATGCTCAGGCTAAAATAGGCACCGGTGTGCCAGAGCCTTCGGGACCTTTCAGAGTCGATCGCTCCGACGCACCGGCTCATCAGGCAAAACTCAATTTAGGCGCTGTCATCGGTCTCGGCGTGTTCGGTGGTTTCGTCTTTCTCGCTGCGATCATCACGACCGTAACGATCCTCATCCGAAGGTAGATATTTATCGTTTTTTTTTACATCTTTTTCTCGTTATAAATTTTCGTGTTACGTGGTTGTTTTTCGTATATCGTTTGGCGTTATTTTGGATCTTCTTTGTGGTGGCTAGGTCCAAAAATGCTGTGTTTTTTTTTTTTTTTTTTTTTTTTTTTTTACATATATTTTTGTTTACGTGTTTCCCAGCTGTGAATAGGCCTGTAGCGTTGTAAATAACTATATATCGTCCAGTCCACGTACTCTGTCTCCTTGGACTTTCCGCATCTTTCGTAGCTCGTCTCGTTACGCCTATTTTGTATATTGCCGCGACTCGGATCTCGTTGGGACGCTCGTAGAAAAATCCACTGCGAGTACACGATTCGATAAATTGAATTTAGATTTATACAGCGGGATAATTGAAATAATTATCCAACGATCTGTGCTCGATTAATTGATTTTTGTTCAAATAAAAATCGATCGATTTTTTTTTTAATTGATGGCAAAATGGAGTTTGTTATTTGACACGATCGAATCCTGTACAGTAGAAATGTACAAAGCGGTATTCCGTCTTTTCTTTTTTTTTATTTGCAACTGTCACAAAACTGCCAACATCATCACCCGGTACTAATATGACGTGTTAAGGAGGGGGGGGGGGGGAGTATCACACGTTTCGAGACGTTGTATCGTACGATTTAGCCCGTTCGTGCTATGATTCCACGTGGTCAAGTCAAATTTTACATTTTACAAAAAATATTTTTTGAGATATTTCGAAGCGTGTGACAGAGAGAGAGAGAGAGGCGTCCGTGACAACTGTTGTTTATACTCCTACTTGTCCCTCGTTCTTTCGTGCAACTCATTCATGAATATCATGATCGATAAATGCTGATAAATGATAGGGTAGGCTGTACAGAGGAGAAAAAGAAAGAATGAAAAAGGAAGGTGAGAAGAAGAAGTAACAGAGTCTAAATGTTGTGTATACGTTTGCGATGCGACGGTTAGCGGTAGCGGAAATGTTCGAGGAAGCAGAGGTCGAAGGGGTCTGACCGGGATCGGTGGTCTCGGTGGTGGTAGCGGCGGTGGCCTCGGTAGAGCCGAGCCTGGGATGCCATCTCGTTGGTACACCCTTCTTGCGCTTCCGTTTCCCGATCAACACCTCGGCCGTCGTGATCTAACGGCACGTCGCGGAAGCGATCATCCGTATTCGTTCAGTCTATCGGCGGCTCATCGCGCTGGCTACTTCTCCAATCCTTCTCTCTAACTGTGCTCGTCCGTCCGCCTACCGAACTTTGCTACGCCTCGTCAGACCAACCTTCTACCATCGCTACCACACCCTTCATACAAACACGTACCAACGAGACTGACTACGTTTTGTCGTCGCCTTTGAATTTTCATCGTCGCTCGCCTCAACAACCCTAGTCAAGGTAATCACATAAATCCGAGGTCAAAAATCATACCACCGCGGGCAAAATAGCACTTTATTTTTCAATTCGGCTCTAGAGCTTATTTTTGGATCGACCCCCCCCCCCCCACCCGATACTTCTCCAGCAAGTGGAATTTCGCACGCTTACCCCATTTTCATCATTTCGTCGTATATAATCAGTCGGTCACGCTCGGTGGTGGTGGTGGTGGTGGTGGTGGTGGTGGATTCCTCGCTCTTCTTTTTTTCCACCTTTCCCATTCTATACCCATTCACACGTGCTTTTGGCCTCTGCACTCCGGGGCAGAGATATATATATATATATATTTTTTTTTACACAGTATGGGAGACACGTGGACGATATTCATGTTGCCAATTCATACGTTGTATCTTCGTGTTATTATTTGTACTCCCCGAATAAAACTGCGAAATTTATTACGCTCTAACCATTCGCTGTTCTATTTATACGTGTTTGTGTTAAAAAGGTACTCCATTCGAGTGTTTATATGTTTTTCGCATACCAATTCACAGCGATTTAGTCGAGTTGGTGAATATTTTAATGAAACAAGCGAAATGGAATTTTTTCAGTCGATTCGACACTTGGAATTCTACACTTTAATTCTCTGCATACATTAATTAAACAAATTGCATAAAAAAAATATGTGAATAAAGTAAAAAATTAGTTAAAATTTGTCAGTTGGGTCGCGGCGATTGTTTTGCGAAAAAAGAAAAGAAAATAAATTTAATAAATGGGTGTTGATAAATCAGGAACCGTGGAAGACGAAGCAAGCATTATCGTCATCGTGCATCGCCGGATTGCAATACCGTGGCGAGTTTCGACAGTGGTTCGTCGGAGAGTCGAGGAGGATTGAATCGTTATTATAGGCAAGCGTGGGAAAATCTTCACGAAACAGCTGGAACGAAAGCGAATCATTCGCCACTTCGTCGCAAGGAAACCCTGGATGAACCTGGGTATCGTGACAATTATCGCGGCGCAAATGGAAACGAGAGAGAGCCTGTTAACGAACTTCCGGTCAATGAAACGTCATCGTATCCGGCGAGCAAACCACCGAGCGTTAACGACAAGAAACGTCATCATCATCATCACCATCACCATCATGGCAATTCTACGACACCTGATTGGAGACAATCGCAATCTCATCACCGATACTGAATTCTTCAACTGTAATCGAGTTTTTAGTTTCGACTTTTTTTTTTTTTTTTTTTTTTTCTTTCTTATCGATTCTGCGCCTTTTTCGGGATGTCCGATAACCCAAATCCGTACAACATTATTTCCTTGTCGACCTTCAAACAGTCATTGCCCTTTCCGCACTTTATTTACATACAGATGTGTTTGGGCTATTCATTAAACTTGCACTCGCATCTCAACTTTTACCATTTTCCAACTCCGAAACACTTGTAATCGAAAAATTGAAACTGGAATTATTGCGAATAAAAATTAGAAAAAAAATAAATAAACAAGACATTTTGAAACGGATTTATAAACAAATGTAGAATCACGAAAAAATATCAGACAACCCGAATGGCGTTTGTTTGTCCAGATACGTGCGTACGTTTAAAATTTTTCAAATCCATGGCCTTCAACTCAGTTTTCGTTATTGTTTTGGAAAAATGCAATTTAACATTTTCTCAAACAAATCCGATAATCGAAGGGAGCACGTTTCTGTAAATATCGTTAAACAATTATTTCGTAGCGTTAGGGTTCGGAGACTTTGAGTTCGTGGCTCATCGCAATCGCGAGTGGGATTCGCCCCGAGTCGGAGGACATGCCAAAAAACGAAAACAGTTTATACATACGAATAATATAAACACATATAAATTTATAGAATTATTAAAATTTATATCCATAATAATATATTGCAGAACATATATAATGTATAAATATATATTTTATGTATTATGCTCCCGTATACGTGCGAGTGTGTGAACCAGTGTGAATGTGTGATTTTGCATTTGGCGAATAATTTTGATTGTAAGTAGAGATGAGCACCTTCAGCTATTTTTTATTGAAAACAATTTCATACGATTCATTTTATAAAATAAATAATCACGCATTTATTAAGAAAAAGTATATAATCGCGACTGCTTGAAATTCGAAATTATCGTTTGTTCAACGAGATGAGATTTCATTTTAATCACGAAAGTTGCTCATTTCCGCTTCGAAAGACTACAATTTTGTGCACATTAATTTAATAAAATAATATAAAAATTGGTATTTATACTTTGACCAAGAACGTTTGAAATTCACACGAGCGATTTGATCGCGGTGAAATTCAGTTTTCATGGGCTCTTTGGCCTCACCTTGAAAGGAGAGTCGCAAAGAGTTATTTTATTTGCATTTTTTTTTTTTTTTTTTTTTTTAAAAGATGATGAATCGACTCAAGGACAGGCCGACGCAGCCCATTTCGTTCTTTTATCGACGCTCGAAATAATTCAATTGTTAATTATTCAACGATAGCGAAAGTGAATGGAAATTCGATGAAAACAATCATTTTCAATATTTTCATTTGTACGTTTGAATGACAATACAGCGTGGAGAGAAAAAAATAATGTAGTTTTAGGGCTCATTAACGTTTAGTGCCATTTTCGGCAATCCTTGTACTTTTATCGCTCCTCTATTATTTTTTTTATTTCGCTCGTTGTAATCCGAGGTCAATGCAATTCGGGAGTAAAGAACGAATCTCCGGTTGAACGTTTGAAAATGGATTTATTTCGTTGCCAATTCGAACTTGTAAAAAAAAAAACCACATTACGATTCAACGATGCAAAAGCGATATTGAACAATTGTACAGAATGAATCTGAGAAAGAGGGAGAGAGCTAATAAAATTATCACATTATTTGATCTATTTCGGTGCACTCATCGGATCAACGAAACTTCCAATGCTATTCCTTCAACCATTCTCCTATAAGTTGATTCACTTTTTTACGTGCTTCAGTCAGTTCTGGCAAATCGTTGGGCGATGCAGGATACATGTTGGCGCAATGAGCAGTACCTTAAATAAATATTGCCATGATAAAAATCGTCTGATTCTCGTTGATATTGCAAAAGAAATTGTTGAGCCTGATTTTCAGGAAAAATAGCATCTTTCTCGTTCGATTCGATGAAAAAAAGAAAAAAATCGAACATACCGTTAATGAAAATAGCTGGTGCTTTCGGATTCGTTGACAGTGTAATTCCTAAAGCGTGCCACGGGTCGATCGAGCCGTGAACGAAAACTACGTTCGTTACTTCGATATCTTTAGCGCCATAAAATATATTCGTACGTTCGACCGAGTTCTCAAGCAGATGGAGATTGTATCGCGGACCAAAAACATCGATACACTGTTGAACGAAGAAATCAACGGGGAAAGTTTCGCTGAACAGCTTTGGCCGAGCGGTTGAGGTCTGGAAAAATCCAAATTCCGTGCATGTCTGGTACATCCATTGGCGGCCTAATTGCAAAAAAAAAAAAAACGTAGTTTAAAAAAAACAATTGATAAATCATTAAAAAGGTTTTTTTTTTTCCATGCTCCTTTACGAACCTCCTTCGGCCATTTCGCTGGCCCACGTTACGTTTCTCAGATCATCGACCATTTTACTGTATTTGTAATCGAGGCACTTTTCGTTACTTGCCGCGAGTAACAAGTTACTAATTTCAGCCAATCTGTCTACGGGTGGGCCGCGTTTTTCATCTACAAGAATATTGCAGACGTCGTCGATCGTGTAGGACTTTGCCCTGGCACCGATTCGATTGTCCTTGTTGTATTGGACAATTTCGGCAAACTCACTCGCTAGAGTCTCGTAGAAATTAGCGACGTCGTTGCGCTTCGAGTGCGCCTGATCAATCGGATCGCAGAGGCTGGAAAAAATCGTTTCCTAATCATTTTCAACTTTTGACAACGAATTTTCAATCATTTTTTCATCAGCTTACTTAAATTTTCGCGTCAATCCCTGCTGACCAATGGGATGACGTAACATTAAGTAAATTTCGTGATTCGCAGCGACTAGAGCATCGACGCAAGCTTGGGAATGTCCTCGTAGGGAGTTCTCAACGACAACGTAATATTCTGAAAATAATCAACGAACGAATAATATTATATTTTCATTCAATCTTGTTTACAACTCGAATCCGGACTAAATTTTATGCTAAAATTTTATTTTCATCTCCTTTCGATCGTTTTTTGAAATAAAAGTCCGAATGGTCGACATGATTCTATGAGTTCTGAGACAATATTTGGTTTTCAAGTCCGAGACTATGAGAATTCTTAATGAATAATTAATAAAATGAAATGATCGAGTCTCACGTTGAAAATCAATTTGAGCAAGAAGCGGTCCACTTGCCGACATGGCACCGTGAATGAGATGAGGATATTTCAATCGGGCCCAGGCAGCTAGGGATCCGGGATAAGAACCACCGAATGCAATCCATTTGGTAGCAGCTGGAATTTGATACTTGACTCTCGCTGTTTCAATAAAATGGGCCAAATCCGCGAGCGCTTGCTCGGACGAGAGAAATACCAGATTTTTCACACTAAGATCCCTAAATAGTTCAAGTTAAAAAATATAGTCATACTCTATTCTGAATATTGAATCATTCATTATTTTTCTAAATTCGTTAATATTTTTTGTAATTACTGAGTGGGATGACTTTTTCCGTAAAAGCGATGCTCTACTTGGAAACAAAGGGCTCCGTATTGACGGGCATATTCGAGCCATTGACCATCAACCATCCATTTCGGACTGGCTTCTCCTTCTCCTCCGATCATCAGAAAAACGGGTCCATCTTTTTTCCAGTGCGTGTCATTGACGAAGTAACGCTAGAATTTTATTGAAAATTCAAGTACGATTACGTTATATCGATTTAATTTTTACAATATTTCATATTTATTAGATGTATAGGGATAGGCACAATAATAATATTTCGTTTTTTCATTATACAAATATGTGAAATGTTGTAAAAAATTAATTACTGATTCCGTCATCTGTATTTTTTTTCTACCTGTTCCCAAGTTCGAGCATCCATCGGATTGAAATGGTCGAGATTTTGTTCGACCCATTGTTCCTTATTAGGGAAGTCGTTGTCTTTGTTTATAAGCGGAACTCCTAAGCCGTGCTTGCTCCGACCTCTAAGGAATGTGCGCCACGCAGAAATCAATGGAACGACGACACCAATTAGGAGAATAGTCAAAATTATCCCAACGTTTTTCATTATTCGAATTCTGATATCTGTTGAAAGAATAAACTGTCGGGATGAGAACTTTTCAGGCGCCGCCGGGACTGAAGAATGATAAATAAATTTTACACAAGCTACGGATCTGGATGACCAGCAGCACGGGTGAGAAATGCGAAAACAAACAGATAACTCGACATGTTTACGCAGCTTGTGCTCATTTTTTCAACTGAAAGCAGAACACGGGTCATCGGCATTGTTTTTTATTTCGAAATAAGCAACGTTTCAGTGATAAGACCCGATACGATTCAATTGCAAAGATGAGGACGCAATTTTTAAAAGGGTGTATCTCCGCAAGAATTGAACGTATCGTTCGATCGAGCTTGCTGCGACATTCTCTTTAGTATTGTCAATGAAAAAGGCGTATATTGAATTATATCGCGTCTGCTGCGCCTCTCAGATTGTTTCTCTGCATTTAAGTACTATTTCATGGGCAGCACCAGAGCAGCCTGAATGATTTTTGAATATCTATGTATATATAAAATATTGACATATATATAGATATACAAAAATCATTACCACTCTGATGTCGATGAAATAGTATACCCTCAGGCTTCTCATTTGAAATACAAATTTTATGAAATTATGCAAAGTCGATGAAACGCAGAGAATTGCTTCGCCGCAATAAAAATTTCATGGAAATTAAGGGTAAATAAAATGTGACGGTTTTTTATGTCTTTCATAGACGCTTCATCGCCCGTATAAAAATTAAACTTGAAGACATTTTAATTGATGATTATTGTAGATTCACCTAGAAAGCCCTGTATAAAAATATGATACGGAATGAATTTCAATGCGGCCTATAAAATAATCATAATAATCAAGAGACTCGGTAGAGTCTCGGGACAAGTACATCGACAGCCTGTCGTCTGCTGGCCCGAGGCCCTCGAGGCTCGCCGAGACCCGAGACTATTCGCTAGGTGCACGTATACTTCAACTATCAGTGTTTACGTATTCATCCATACTGTCAGCGCCACCGAAAAAGGAGGCTCCGCATTTTTGGACGCTTAACGTATACACAATACACACTTATTTTTTAAGTAGTACGTGTATGCGCACCTAGCGAATACTTTCTCGAATACTTATTATATTGAAGGATAACGTACCTCCTGATGCTGCTGCGATTCTTATTATCGAGAGAAGCTCGCAAAAGTGGTGAAATTCGTGATTCGTATGGTGTGTAGTGTATCCCTCTATATACGTGTGAAAATTTGGTGGGTGTCGAACACGGTCTAATACAGAGGTCCTGCAACTCCCCGGCCCGGAGTATCGGGGCAGGTCACGGTCTTACATTACATACAGGTCCTACAACTCTGGTAGTGGGGGGTGTTACCCTTCTTGAAGGCGATTTTCGAAATTCACAGTCTGGCTACTAGAGAGCACTGTAATCGAGTGTCTGGAGTGCGAAGAGGACAGATGTATGTTTTTCTCTCCAACCGCGCAAGCGCACTGCTTCTCACGGGGCTTGGTTTCAATGGCTTCGAGCGTCGTGGCTTCGAGCGACAGAATGAAGCGACTAGACCAACAACGCCACGCATTTTCAAGCTTTCCTAACCTCGAAAAATCTTCATAATCTCGAAAAAAGGAGTGTAACCTAAAATTGCTCGTAAACAAAGAGAGCGGTTTCAATATTTCGTTTTAACAATGGGTAAAAAAGACAAAAATAAGAAAAAAGTCAGTGGCAGTGTGAAGACGGCGATGAAAACGGAAAAAAAATTAAATGCGAAACAAAAGAAAGAATTGGCTGCGGTTGGTGAGGTGAAAATACTGAAAATGAACATGTTTTTAAAAATCGGCACGGGCGCGAATTTTTTTTCGAATCCAATTAAAAGTCGAAATTTCAGTATATCCCCCTACCTGAATCTTGGTATCGGAGAAGTTGGAATTAAAAATTACATTCAATTTCGCCTCTTCAGTTTCACAGGAGCTACATTTAATACCTTGATGATGAACCGTACTTAACGATTCTACACATTTTCAGGATGACATCGAAAAAGTTATTGCCGAAATTGAACGAGAAGAAAGACGGAGGGAACGGGTTGTCGAGGCGGTGGTTGAACCACCATCCAGGAGGGTCAATTTTTCTCTCTGCCCACATCCTTTCAAGGACGAATTGATGATGTTCGGCGGAGAGTTTCATGACGGTAGAAAGGTATAAAAATTTAAAAAACCCTCAAGCTTACCGGTAATCGACGGAGAAAGAAAGATTGTAAAAACCTTTGGAACGACACAAAAAAAATATTATCAACATTTCTGATCGGCGATTCAGTTTTCAAAATATTTTAATAGAATACCTTTATAAAAGTTTAGAATGTGATTTTAAATTAACAAGAGCAAAATAGTTGACATGAATTTACACATTTTTATCAATCGTCGTAGACAACGGTTTACGGCGACCTATTTTTTTATAATATCCCCAAAAAAGAGTGGACCGTGGTGAAAGCTCCGGGAGCTCCACCTCCAAGATGCGGACACCAGGCTGTTGTGACGGCGACCGGAAAAGGAGAGATGTGGATATTCGGAGGGGAATTTTCAAGTCCTTCCGAGTCTCAGTTTTATCATTACAAAGATTTGTGGCTCTATCGTATAGGAGAAAAAAAATGGGAGAAAGTGACGTGAGGATTCTTGTTTTTATAAATAGCGAATGAAAAAAATTCTTTCAACGCCGGTTATTCGTCGTGTCCGGTGATAATAGTATCAGAAAAAATAAAAATCATTCGATAATTCACAGAGTTCCCGGCGGACCTTCTCCGAGGAGCGGACACAGGATGGTTCACTTGAAAAAGAAATTGTTCATTTTTGGTGGCTTTCACGACAATCTCCGGGATTACAAGTATTTCAACGACCTTTACATATTCGATTTGTCCACGTACCGGTGGAACAATCTCAGCATAACTGGAGTTATTCCTGCACCACGATCAGGATGCATCGTTCTTCCGACGCCCCAAAATACAATTCTGGTTTATGGGGGCTACAGTAAAGAGAGAATAAAGAAAGACGTGGACAAGGGTCACGTTCACACGGACATGTTTGTTCTGGGGCCTCAGAGTGAGTACCGAACAACGGCAGATTCACAATAAAATTGCAGCTCTATTTTCGGGCCAAGCCCGGAATTAAGCCGAACAATTTGAAAGTTGATCGGGAAATGAATTTGGAATAATTTAGAAAACGACGAGAGCGGTATGAAGTGGAAATGGACAATGATGAAACAAAGCGGAGCAATTATTTCGCCACGTTGCAGTGCATCGGCGGTTCTCGTTCAATCGGGTCTAGCTTATATGTTCGGTGGTGTTTATGACGACATGGAAGATGAAGAACAACTCGATGGAACGTTTTTCAACGAGTTGCTCGCTCTTGATCTGGAGAAGTATCAATGGCGCTGCGTTAATTTGATCGGTAAAAAAGAAGCTTCCTCCGTACGAAGACGAAGAAGAAAAGCTAAGGAAGATGGTAAGGAAGAATCGAGCGAATCCGAAGACGACAATGATAGCGACGACAACGAAATCGAGGAGGAATCGACGTCAAAAGCCAGTGCTCAATCCACTGCTCTCGTCACTGATGACGATGGAATTTTTACTGTATGCTCCTTTTATTTATGATTCGCTTCATCAGCTAAACTCTGCACTTGATTAAATTGATCGAATTTTAGATGACCGTCGGTCCAGCTCCCGTGCAATCCACGACAAACATCAGCGAAACTTCAAGTGTTAACATTTTCACACCTGCGCCTCGTATAAACGCGGGTCTCGCGGTGAAACACGGCGTTTTATACTTGTACGGAGGAATGTTTGAGGACGGCGACAAACAATATACTCTCAATGATTTTTATTCTCTAGGTAACAGTCGATTTTCCACACACACATACACACACGTACGAATTTCGTCGTGTCGTGAATTGTCTTTATTTGTCTAATTTGTTTGCAGATACGAAAAAATTAGACGAATGGAAAACCATTATGAGAGATGATCTCTCCTCACAAGTATGGCTCGATTCCGAGTCCTCGGAGTCCGAGAGCGATGAGAAAGATTCCGAGGACGGGAGTTGCAGCGACGAGAGCGACGAGGAAATGGACGTTGGATAATTTTTTTTTTTTTTTTTTCATCGACTTCCAGCTCTCTTTTTGATTCGTCTGTTGCAATTTTTTTCCGCTGTCCATTGTAACTCTTGAAAAGTCTTTGCAGATTTTAGGAAAGTTTCGGACATCTTCTTAATTTCTCCTCCAAATTTTTCATCTGCGAAATTGGAAATGATTTCCATTTTTCTTTGTTATACCGCAAATTTTATTATACAAATGGAATGAAATATTTGCTTGTTTCGCCTGGGTTTTTCTTCATCCGTTAATACGAACCTTCTCTTGATCCTGAAACGATTTGGCCTCGGATTTCGTCGCAGATTTCGTTAGCCGGAGAAAATTTGACATTTTTTTTTCACATTGTGCACGTTTTTTCTCAATTTTCTCTCTCACGAGCGCAGTGGCAGTTTCACTGGTGAGCAATAAAAATATCCGACATTCGGATCCATCGACACCAAACAGAAGACTATTTTCTCTGGACTCATATTTACTCGATGGAAATACTTGAATGTTTTCGATTCGCGTCACAGCTGTGATAAAATTTAAATTCTCTGCGAAATAATCCAAGCCTTCGGAGACGTCGGTGACAATATGAACTATTGGAAAGAAATATTTTATATTTGAATCATTCTCATTGAAAAAAGATTGAGAAGCAAAGTCAAATTATTGAGGCGACAAAAAGATTTTTCTTGTAGAATTCTTTTTAAAGAAAAATCAGCAATTGTCATAAAATATAAAGATAATAACGAATCTTGAATATTTTACTTACTCTCCGCGTCAGATCTTTTAGCCACTTGCGCAAGAGCATTTCTAATTGCTTTTACGGAATCGAGAATCCGATCGAATTTCATTTCGAGTTCAAGATCTCTTGGTGCACCAAAATCGTCGGTGCTCTTCGGAAAAGGGGCCTCGAGCAGCGAAGGCAAGGATAAAAAGATGTTTGGCAACTTTTCAGCGCATCGAGCGTATAAATCTTCGGATAAATATGGAGTGATCGGTGCGAGGACTCTCAGAGAAACCTCGAGACATTTGGCAAGGCTGTACCTGTGGCTCTCCATTATTTCTTGTTGTTCGTTTTTGAAAACTGGTTTTGTTGCTTCCTGAAAATTGATTTTTTTTTTTTTTTTTTTCTCATGGTGAAAAGAAAAAACACTTCGAATAATCCACAGAGCTCGTATTAAACTTTGCACTATCGAGACTAACTTTTCGTAGTCCTTCTTACCAGAAAAAGATCGCAAAATTCGTAGTAGAAAAATTGTTTTATTGCCAATACTGCTTTATAAAAGTTTCTATCCTGAAATGCATCGTCAACTTCGGTAACCATGTGACTCAATCGGCTGAGTATCCAACGATCAACGGTACTTAATTGTTCAGGTTTTTTTACGGGTTTTCCATCATTTTCCGTCGTTCGTAAAACAAATTTTGTCGCTTGCCAAATTTTGTTGCAAAAATGATTGTTCGTACGACACTCGATGATGTTGAAACTTATTCGGTTGCCTGAAATGGGAAATATTAAAAAATGAAAAAAGAACAAATAATTCAAGGAATATCTTCTCTATCGAATGTGAGAAAATAAGAGGCGCACTTTTTATATTGTGTGCACACAAAGTCATACGCAGTGCATCCGGCCCACACGCCGGTATACCATCAGGAAACATTTTTTTATTGGCTGCCAGAGTTCTCTTGAGTTCTTCTTTACTCAAAATTCCATTTTCAGCATTTTTCTCAGCTTCGGCATTGAGTTCCTCAAGACTGACACCATTTATCGCATGCTCTGGTCTAACGGCGTTGCCTTGACTTTTCGACATTTTTTTACCATGAGCGTCGCACAAAACCCCATGAAACAATACTTCCTGCAGTGACAAATATGAGAAGGTATTGTTGATAAAAATTCATGGTAAAACTTGAAAAAAATGAATTTTTTACATGCATCTCTAGTTGGAAAAAGGAATGTTCTGACAAAGAAGCTGCTTTGACTGAAATCGTTGTAGCATTGAAGAAAATTTTTTACAAGAATCCGTATGTATATATATATATATATATATATATATATATATATATATATATATATATATATGTCCGAGGGTGAATTTTATTTCTACCTTGAAAGGTAGAGTGTTTGTGAGTTTTGTCCCCAACATAACCATCCTGGCGACCCATAGAAATATGATGTCATGTCCGGTCTCCATAAGACTGAGAGGATAAAATTTCTCGAATTTCTAACAACAATAAGGATCCATTAGATTCGCGTATATGGACGAAAAAAAAGAAACGAAAAAATCAGCATCTTGAGCTGTTTAATATATGATTGTAATTAACTGGATTCGGCCAACCCATAGCAGTCAAAGGAAGGAGTGCCGATGAGAACCACGTGTCCAGTACATCCGGATCTTGTTCTATTTCTAAATCAGCGATTTTCTGATTTCCGTTTTGAAGAATTTGCTGACGAGCTTCTTCTCGGGAACGCGCGATTACCCAATTGCTGTTTTCATTACGATAAGCTGGAATTCTGTGACCCCACCAAATTTGTCGAGATATACACCAATCTCTGTAAAATTGAAATTTACAACTCATCCATAAAAGTAAAAAGTGAAATATTTTTTATGGTTTGATAAAATTTATTTCATCATATTCATTTTTCGGCTGTATGATATTTCATAGCATGTGTTTTTTTCCTGTTACGTTTGGAACTCACCTATTAGTTCCGAGCCACTCGCACCAAACTCGTGCCCATTCCGGTGGATCAATTTTCAAAGATCCGTTTTTAACCGCTTCAACGGCCTGTTCCGCCATTTCTTGAGTCCTTAGAAACCATTGCTCTCTCAAGAGATACTCGACAACGTCGCCCGTTCGAGAACACACCGGAACCAGCATCTCGTGATTTTCCAGACTTTTCAACGCTCCTTGCCTGGCCAATTCATCCAAAATGTATTCTCGCGCTTCGAATCTTCCAAGACCCTGAATCAATTTTTAGTTTTTTTTTTTTTTTTTTTTTTTTTCACACGAATCGTTGAAATTGACGACTTTCAATATTAATTATAAACATACTGAATTTCAAGACGAATTTCACACTCTGAGTATTTTTGAGGATTTCGAATGAAAATTTTGATTTTAAACAGACGAAACCGATCGCATCATTAGATCAAATACATTTGAATAATATTAACGCTACCAATTGTAAAACTTGAAATGATAAAATGATTAAAAAGTTTTTTATTATTTTTTTTTATACCTCAAAACGCCCTGCATTGTCAGTCATATTCCCATCAATCCCAATCACATCGATAATATCTAAATTGTGTCGTTTCGCTATGTCAAGATCGCCATGATGATGAGCAGGAGTAATTTTCACAGCTCCTGTGCCAAAATCTTGCCGAATCGAAGATTCCCCGATGATAGGTATGAAAGTTTCTCTAATCGGATGCCAGACTTGTTGGCCAATGAAACGAGAATATCTCGGATCCTCCGGGTGAACCGCGACTGCAACGTCCCCTGGCATGGTTTCTACTCGCGTTGTCGCAATCGTCACATGTTCCTCTTAAATAACAAAGTTTCAACGATTGAAAGACAAAAGACGGAGAAGCAATCTTCAAAAATTGCCGATTGGTAGTGAAAGTCGATATATTCGTTTATAAGTAATATTCGATACAAAAGTAAGTAAAAGTAGGTAAAGAGAAAGAGTCATTGATCTTACTTGAATCTAGCAAATTCAAAGCAACTTTTGCCATCAGGCCGAATGGTATTTTTTTCTTATAACCAGGCACGAGAAAATCCTTTCTTTCGGTAACACCAATGTGTTCGATTTCCATGTCAGAAATCGTGCTGCAAAGGCTCGTTGACCAATTGACCAGAGCTTTGTTTCTGTACAAAAGACCCTGCTGGCTCAAGATAAAAAAAGCCTCTGTTACCGCGTCGCTATGCTCCTGTTGATTGCACAAATATTTTATATAATTAATCAACCGATATTGCAAATTAGTGCGAGATGAGTGATTCACCTTGCTCATTGTAAAGAACTCTCTACTCCAATCCAAACTCGTACCCATAGCTTTTAGCTGATTTCTTATAGTACCACTTTTTTCTTCTTTCCACTTTTCAATACAAGAAAGAAACTCCTCTTTGCCCAGTTCATATCTATTGGCTCCTCTCGTTTTTCCTAAATACTTTTCCACAATGGCTTGAGTCGCTATCCCTGCATGGTCCAAGCCTGGCACCCAAATTACAGATTTGCCTCTCATTCGGTACCTAGCAAAAAAAAAAAAAAAAACATTCTCAAATACAAAATACAAGAAAGTAGTTTTAGAGTATTTTTGAGATGTCTCATTTCTATTCCAATTCCAGGCTTAAAGACCTGACGTTGAAGAAATAAAAAATTTATGCACCATCGAGCAAGAACATCCTGTATGGTGCAAGTCAAAGCGTGTCCCAAATGAAGAACCCCCGTGACATTAGGCGGTGGTAAAATCATTTTGAAGTATTCCTTTTCGCTGTCTTTGGGTAAAAAATATTCTCTTTCTTCCCAGACATTGTCCCAATATTCAGAGTCTTTCCACGTGTATGAATTCGCTATTTCTACATTGAAAACCAACAAATATAATTAACGATCGAATTGACATTGGAATTTATTCTTCGTACACAATTGGCAAATTACCAGCTAAACGTTCGTTTTTGTTTCGACAATTTCTTTGCAAATAAATACCACGTTTTAAAAAATTAAGATTAATGAAATTCGTCTTCGAATATGTGCTGGAAATAAATAATTTATTATTATTAAACAATTTACACCGGCAAATAGACATTTTTTTGTTTATTGGTTATAAACGCGCATTATATATTATGTGGAAATTGTGTGTTTATTTAGAAATTCAGGTTAGGATTCGATAAAAGAGAGAGTGAGAAAACGACGCTCACGCGGTCTAGCGGTCCGAAAAAATGATAGTTACTTTTATTTGTGGGAGATGGACGTGAACTTGGCCCCCCGACATGAACTTTTCGAATTTTTTCTGATTTCAATCGTTTGTGTGTCGTTTGTAGAGTATTGTGAGAACAAAATAAACGCTTGTGAGATGAGTTTATCGCGAAAAAATCGAAAATAAAAATTTTTTTATTTTTGATTTATTTTTGATTTTTTTTATATTTAATTTTTATTTTTTAATTTTAATTTAATTTAATTAATAATAAATTTAATTATATTAAATTTAATATACAATTCAAGACGGGATTTTTAAGATTTCGACTATTTATTTTCCTGTGTCCACTCCTTAAAAATTTCTGCAAATTTTGTTTTTGCTTTTTCATAAAAATATGCGTCCTACAAACATTTTTATTGTAATATTCGTGTTCTACAAACGATTTCGCATTGATTTACGTACAATTTAGACTCATATATAATTTAAAAAGTAGAATGGGCGGGCTTACTTCACGCTAATTTTTATTTTTGATTTTTTCGCGATAAACTCATCTCACAAGCGTTTATTTTGTTCTCACAATTCGCTAGGTGCGCTTACATATACTACTTAAAAAATAAGTGTGTATTGTGTATACGTTTAACCGCCAAAAATGCGGGTCCGCCCTTTTGGTGGCGCTGACAGTATGCATGAATACGTAACACACTGATAATTGAATGGTTTAGTATTTACGTGCACCCTGCCAATAATCAGAAACCCTTCCAGAACACATTTCTCGGAAGATAATGCAGACCGCCGCATAGAAAAAGTAATCGTTAAAAGGTATATAATTAATAAACGATTCATTAAGAGTTACAAATTAATTTAATGCCACCACCATCAGGACAGTGTGAAAAATATTTTAAAATCTTGCATGTCAACCGACTGATGAAAAATCTGAAAAATCAAAATTTTCCACTCTCATTCACACTTTTCTGAACACTTCTCGACGGGTAAAACAGAGTTAAAAAGACTCTCGGGTATGATGAAAATTTTTTCTAAAATTTTGTGATCGTAATGCGGCGATGACGATGACGACGACGACGATAACGGCAACACGGCGGCAGCTCCAATAACTTATTTACTCCAGGATCCTCGATTATCAAATTCGTGCACGAACTTCGTGAGCGTATTACTCGTTGTTCTTCTGTACATCGCGTGGCAGAAAAAAATATAGATCACTTGTAGAGCAAAATAAATAAGGATCGCTATTGTACAGAGACAAAAACAAATTCGGAAATTATCTGCTGACTATAATCGGGAAAAAGAGGAAAAGGGAGAGAAAAGCGGGTGGAAAAAATATCTCGAGGTCCGAGGCGACTTCATATATATACACGTTTTATTTTGGGCGAATAATTTTTTTTCCAGAATGTCAGATTGGGATACGGTACCAATAACATTGCGGAAACGCGTGACAAAAGGTGCCGCAGCAAAATCGGAAAAGGTAATACAGAAATTCAAAGCAACGCGTGTTTTTCTAGTTTTTGTTTTTTATGTGCCATTTTCCATGTTCACATTTTATTCTCAGGTTTGTTCGGATGTTGAAAATGTATCTGCATTTCTGTAATCTACTATGATATTAAGCACTATTTGTCGATTCACAGGCAATTAACACAGCCCGTCGTCAAGGACAAGCCATTGACACTCAAGTCAAGTGTGAGTAGCGACAAAATGAAATAAAATTTTTTATTTTTTTATCCATCATTAAGCTTCACAGAAATTTCATTCGAAACGATATCTTGATAAATTTCATTTGATACTTTTTCCCGAGCACGTATATCTCTGAATCAAGCCGTCTATATTTTTTTTATCATGCCTAATTCCGAAAGCTCAAAACGTTTCTTAACAATGGACAATCATTAAAACTAGAATGAAAAAATTCAATTAGATCCCAATGAAATAATAAAATACGATTTTGCAAAAACTGTCAAAATTTAAGTTAAAAATGGTGATGAAAATAGTTTAAGTTAAATTGGTGATGAAATTTTGTAACATAAGTTTTGGATCCATGAAAATGATTAAATCTTTGCACAATAAATGAGAATATTTGGACAATTTTTTTAGACTGTGTTTTATCGTGGGATAACTTTTGAGAATCCTCAAATTTGCTGAATCGCATTATACAATGAAATTTTTATCGCACAACCTCATTCGGATCCCGGATTCGTGCTTGACATAAAAACACAGTTAATACACATATATGTATAGACAGTTGAAACTTACTCAGACATCGGACAGAATTGTTGAACTTCTGTGTCCGAATCTGTACATCTCTGAAAAAAAAAATGTAAAATTGGGGAAAAAATCGCTTCTGCAATGATCGGGAGTATTTGCGATCGTTCTTAATATACTGTATCCATTGAATTTCAAAGCGAACGAATGAATTTGTAACGAGTAAAATTAACGACCGGAGGTATTAATATGTATGGAAATAAAAATGGTGTGAAAATGCAACAATATGAATTGGCCGAAACGATATTGACTGTATGTTTATAGGGGGCGGTGGAGCAAACAAGCAGCATGTAACTACTAAAAATACTGCTAAGCTTGACAGAGAGACGGACGAATTAAAACACGACACTGTCCCATTGGATTTGGGTAAACTAATCCAACAGGGACGTCAGAATAAAGGGATGTCACAGAAAGATCTTGCTACGGTGAGTTGACAAAGTTAAAAATTAATTACAAATGACTCGACTTGAAAAAAAAATCCTATTCGCCTATAGTAGCAATATAAAAAATAGAAACGCATTTCTTTCCAATTTTTTTTGCACCTGGTCGAAAACTTCTCGAGCCATTTTGACCTTGATGTGACCCGAGAAAAGAATAACATGTTCATGTTTTCACAGAAAGTAAACGAAAAGGCTCAAGTCATAAACGACTATGAGGCTGGAAGAGGAATCCCCAATCAGATGGTAATCGGTAAAATCGAGCGAGTACTTGGAATGAAGCTGAGAGGAAAAGATCGTGGCAAGCCCTTGCCGCCCCCTGGGACGAAGAATTAAATCTCGGGGGGATCCGCCATACCTTGGAATTTTCTCAACTACTTTCTCACTTCACCTCCACCGTAAAATGGTTTCAGACGATCGTGAAATAAATAAAAAATCATATTGCGAGAGTGCTGGCCCCGTTCTCCCAAATTACTTTGAAACATCGTTTGAAGTATAGAGTTTCTGTAGTCACGCACTGAGAATTATGTACTATTATACCATAGATCATTATATATAATATCCATATACGATCAGGTAGAAGGAAAAACAAAACTTGAGAGAAAAAAACAAAGTGAAACGGTAATGTTCGATTTTTTTTTCTTTTCTTTTTTTTTTTTCTCATTTTGGATGATACGTATGAAAAAGATGAGTAACCTTGTTTATGCTTTTTTTTGAGGCTTTTTGTAAGAATTTTTGTTGGCTCTTGGTAATAACTATACAGATTGAATAAAATGAATGCCGAGTATCGATAATAAGCGAAACATCGTTGGTCTCCCGTTATTCCTGTGACCTTTCAAAATTTCATATTTTTATTTCATTTTGTGTTTCAATGCAAATTCTTTAACAAAATCATCAGGAGTAATTAATCCTTTCGAAGAGCGAAGCTTTCTGTCGTCACGCCGTCTTTAGTTATGACATTGATGCTGATACCATCGCCGGTGTAAATATCTCTTTCTGCCGCAGATATAAATACGTCCTTGATTATGGCCCGTGCTTTTTCTTGCGTCAGCGGAGTGGGCTCTACGCCTTCCTGATTTTTGAAGCCAACCTGGAACAAACAAATATTTTCAGTAATGAAGCATTTTTTTTTTTACTTTCTAAACATTCAATCATCGCGTTACCAAGAGAAACCTCACATATTTTAGTTCTTGCTTTTCATACCTGGTTGTCGAGGAGGGGCTGCAAAAGAGCTCCGGCCGAACCTCCAGCTCGATAATTCGATCTTTCGCAGTGACCAATCGGATCGTAACTGTAAATGCAGCCTTTACCGTTCTCGTCCAATCCAGCGAGAACGTTCGAAACGTAGTAAGGGAAAAATCTCTTGTAGTAAAGTACAGTCGAAAGCATCTGTGCCGTTGCCGGAGTTGTCATGTCTTTTTGATGTTCATGCTTGTACATCTGTGATTACAAATAGTTCATTCATTTTTATGTTCGACAACAGAAGCAACGGAATGTCTACAGAGTATTTTTCACAACCGTGCAATTTGCATTTTTACTCAATTTTGATAGATGGCATTCGTTTCGAAGATCCATAATGAATTTTGCCAATAATTTTGTTACTGGAATTTTTTCGTTTCAAACTATTCTTATCACGAATGACATTTTTTCAAATATTTGCCATTCAATATTATTTTTAACCTTTACTGTTTTTAATTTACTTAAATTTTAATGAATACTATAGAATAATTTCGTCCTATCTAACGACCCAAAATAACAGATAATGGCATAACTATCGAAGGAAACAGTCGGGCTTTAATAATTGACATTACAAAACTGAAATCAATTTTTGTAATATTGAAAATAAATCAGCTTGACCAGAACATATTAGATTTTTTAGAATCACACCATCTTGGCTAGAATAAATGGCTAAACGTTATACGTTACAAAAAAAAAAAGAAAAAAATTTACTCCTGATCTCATAAGGACAAAAATACATTTGTAAAAAAATGTGCCAAGCTCGATGCTTCTTACCAAAATGTGTGCATACCGAAGCAACTTTTTCCCTTATTACATAAAAATTGCCGCTGCGAGAACGTTGAGATGAGATTCAAAAAAAGGTGCGCGCATCAAAGAGCATGAAACGAAAATGAAGTAAATGTACAAAATTACCTGCATACGAGCGGCTAAAATTCGTGTAAGTGTCAGAACATCGCACCAACATCCGGAGCATCCCAAAACCGTGGTGGCGGAGAGTGGAAACAATTTTTGTTGTTGACGGGTATAGATGGAAAAACCGGCGCTCAGACGTGTGTCAGCAGCGATTACACAAAAATCATCACCGGCAAGAGCAATGACGCTCCTAAGTAAGTAAGGAAGATGAAAGATTTTGAGAACGCGAATACGTTTCGAAGGTTATGTGCAAGTGCATAATTTCGTTATTTAAAATCTTACCCTCCGTTATCGGCATAAGGACTGAAATGAACCTTTTTAGCACCTTGGACATCGTAATCGGGCAAAGAACGTCCCTGGTACTCGCTAACTGTTGCCATTTTTGTTTTTTGTATGCAACTGCCCTCGATAAGGATGACTCGAAAATCTTCGTATTTAACCTAACACGATACTTCGGGCAACAACGATGACAATTCGGTTATACTGGGTTATACGCTCTGTAAACTGCCAAATGCGTTGTCGCTGTCGCTGTTTTCTTCCCCACTTTCTTCAGTTTTGCACTTGACGACTCACGAGAAATACCGAAAATCGACGAATTTTCACGAAAAGAAAATCAGAGAGATGCCCAAGGAGACTAGAGAGAAGGAGTGGACACAGCATAGGATATTAAGTAGTAACGGCGTCCCCAAAAATCGTGCTCTGAATTAGTTAACCGTTCTGCCACCAGTATCGCATGGGCCAGAAAGATCGTAGTTATAGTAATAAAATTAGTCCACATGATGAAAGTGACCGTGCTACCGCGCATGTGCAGTGTAAAGGAAAGTTTTGTACGAACGTAATAAAATGAAAACTAGCATTGACAAATGTGGAAGAATGAAATAGTCAAGTTTCCAATTTGAAATTATTTCAAACAATGAAGCGTTTACGATTTAGCATTATACATTTTTATTTCACTCATGGTTAAATCAATTCGAGTTTAAATGATCACATCATTATTTTTTAACATTTTCGAAACTGTGTTTTTTATAATAGAAACATAATGTCGAGAGCTTGGCTGCAATTATGTCACAAACAAAAAATATATTACAAAGATTCTGGATGTATGCACTGATTTTTATTCAACTAAATTGAATAAAATTATTTTAGTTAGCAGATAAATTCATTTACATTGCACATTAATAAGAAAAAAAAAGTTTTGCAAACGTAAACGGCACTACACGAATTTTGACATATTGAGGTTAGGGAATAAGTAGTAACGGCAGGATGTCTGATCTGAATAAACGCATATAGCTATGATCTTTCGGATCACAACGCCATCTATTTTGGCCCGGATTTCGTGTACATTTCTAAAGCACGCTGTGTCCACTCCTTCTCTCTAGTCTCCCTGGAGATGCCGCCCATGCCGCCGATGCCCGGTCCAACCGGTGCTGCCGCCTTCATCGGATTTTATGACAAGTTCTCTTATTATTTTCTATCATCCTATCATCGAGCGACGCGGTACATACTGAAATATTCAAATATTTCTTGCTTCACAATAATAGGTTCTGAGAAACAACATTTTTTCGATCAACAGTCTAATCATTAGCCGAATAATTAGTTGCATCAGAATAATAATCGGACTATTTCCGTATATGTAGGAGAGTTTTCAGATCTCAGATATTGGAAAATTCATGTATAAAAGAACTTCGAAGAACTTTAAAACATTAGAATAAAAAAAAAAATTTTAATCCATTGATGCAGATTCGACATTTCAAAAATTCAAATAACTAACTAATTTCAAAAAAGTCATTTTTAAATTTGATCACTTGACAATTTTTCGCGCGAATGCGTTCAAGGAAAAAAGATGCAAAAAATTATCATGACGCATTTTGATCGTGTGGACGTGTGCTGGTTGAGACTGTCGGGGATGACGGCCAAGGGGAAAGGGGAAAGTGACATGGAAATAATGCAAAATGCATATAACTGGTGTGAAAACATCGAACATGAACGACGAGCGAGGAGAGGCTGCTCCAATCGAATATCGGTATCTCGAAAATATAGCGATATATAATTTTTGTGTTTAAATCAAAGTTATATCAATATTCGCCATGCAATAATAATAATAATAATAATAATAATAATAATAATAATAATAATAATAATAATAATAAAAATAATACAAAGGACAAAACATATATAACACAAAAGCAGATTGTGAATAAGTGAGAAGTGATAAATAGATATACCGGTTTGCATGCATGATCGTGTTTAATAATCGCATATACAGCATATAACCCAAAGTCGTCGGAGCATTATTGTCATGGCCAGACTTTTTATTCGCACATATGTGTGTATGATTGGTTCACGACGATGCGATATGTAGTTAAGAGAAAAAGATAACGATATCATTTTTGTCAGTGCGTGGACGATGGGAGCTATTTTCTAAATAAAAAAAATACGATTTCTCCAGTTTTTGCTATTTACAAAAATTGCTGGTGCGTCATCGTCAAACGGAATTTTGGAAAATCATCTCGACTATCGTTACGGAAAGGTTTGTGTTATCATGTGCAAATTATTCAGCGATTTTTTCTGATTTCTCATTTCTTCGGTATATATAATAAAAGTTATGATGATAAGACTGTCGTGTCACATACAAATTTTCATGTTCGCTTCTCAAGATCGATCATATATATATTAATCCGCTTGTTTATTTCGTGATTATAAAAACGTGTACGAGAATGGGACTGTTGATCGGGAGGATATTTAAAAGTAAACAGCGAAAGTATATGAGCTTAGGGAATGGTAACTGAGGTAGATAAAGTGCCGAATCGAATTGAGCAGCAGCAGCAGCAGCAGCAGCAGCAGCAGGATGAAGGTCAAACGACGCAGGAAGAGTTTATCAATGAAGAAGTTGCTGATGAAGATTTTTGGCAACAAGAAGAAAAACTTAGCGGTGGAAAAGCAGGAACGTACGGAACAAGTGCAAAGGACGATTGGGAAGAGGTCACCGGGATTAAATTATCACGAGTGAACAGCGGCGGGGCCATTAAGAATTGTGAGCATTCTGTGGACAATTGGTTGCATGAAAAACGAGATAGATCGCGATCGATCGTGGTTCGTAGTGAGAGCAACGATAACGCTAGTGTCACGGATTGCAGTGAAGTGCAGGAAAAAAATAATAATAATAATAATAATAATGAGAGAAGCGAGGCTGACGGACGTTTGGAACTGATGGACGGGGGGGGGGAGGAGAAAGTAGAAGATGTAGAAGAGGAAGAAGATGAGGACACGGAAGAAGAAATCGAGAATGCGAACGGTTGGATAAGAAAAAAAGTTGTCACGACACAAGTCCACCAACAACAAGCTGCTCGTTTCAATGACAACAATGACCATGTGATCCAACAGGTTATGCCAAATCTCAACAAAACAGCGATTGGCGAAGTCAACGTTGTCAATTCGAAACACGTCAATTTCGGTGACAGAAATTATTACAAGGGTCCCGTAACTATTAAACAATTCGTTTACACAAACGCGTATCCGATACAGGATAAAAATGACGATCCGATTAATAATAACATTAATGAAGCTTACAACGGTCGGATGTCCGATGCTGAACCCCACGAGGTACCTCGTGTCAAAGGGGATCAAACTGTTTTACATCCTTTCGGCACTTACGACACAGGTAATTAATTATTTTCCCAGGAATCGTTTTATTCCTATTGGTTTTAAACATTTTTTTTGTTTTTACCAACTCAAAGTTGTTTTATTCTATCAAGTTTCATTTATCAATCCATCTTCTTTAAAATAATTTTGGTTTTTCAATAAGGATTGATTAATCGACATGAATTTTTGACAATTTCATATAGCAGGATGACAAGTTCAATAACTCGAGTTTCATCCTTGACAAGACTTGCAGTTTCATATTCGAACCGGATTGAAAAAACATTATTTGTCACTTGTTGATTGGGGTTTTCTTTTTTTTTTAGCTAATACAAAATGGATGTGGACATGGCGATGCGCCGTTATATTATGCGCTCTAGCTTTGATATCCGTGACAATAGTCGTAGTTGCATCGGTCTTTGTAACAAGTAGAAACAACGCCGTAATGCCGGTATTGCCGGATGCCCCGACTTCCGGAACAAATCCAGATGGTAAAATTATTTTTATAATTAATACAACGATTCTACGCTCAAAATTAATTCATACGCAATAAATTGCCTCTCGATAAACAGCATCCTACAGGGCAGAATTGAAATAATTACCAGCACTAGGTCAGAAGAGATCCGAACCGTTTGTTGTAATAAAACTTATTTTATATATTCATAAATAAAACCAAACTCAATTTTAAAATGAATTTTAGGGTAGAATAAATCCGAGTCCGTTTAAATTTTCTTTATGAAATTTTGTACATGTGCCATTTAATGGTTCTTTGCAAAAATGTATATATTTTTTCAAAAAGAAAATTGATAAAGAGGTTTTTTCAAAGATTCGCTTTTTAAACCGGTAAGCATGATATTCTGATAACCGATGAGTCGGTAGAGTTGGGATTCTGTGTGCATTTTTGGTAGATCGTTTTTATTTAGCAATAGTACCAGAGTCGTTGGGTCGAAATGATTGAAACATCCGTGAACTGGTGAATGAAATTTCAAAGGATCAACCGAAACAGTTTTCGAATTATTGTACTCTAAAAATCAGCTCTTTAAACAGCAAATAGCCTTGAGCGTTCACCGCAAATGAGACTCCTTGAATCTTGAAACATTGAAAATGCATGCTAGCGAGAGACTCTCGAGAACAGCATGCCGCGTTAATCCGTATATATATTGTAAAGCTTTTCTTCTTATTTCTTGATGGGGAAAGACGTCTGGGTGGATTCGGTACGATTCATTGAGCGAAACGAATGGCTGGCTCAACCACCAAAAGAGCCGCTTTCAAATCTGCAGGAAGTCCCGGTGCCGTACGTAATAATAAGTCACACCGCATCAGCGCCTTGCGTATTGCAAAGCGAGTGCGTGCAGCGGGTTCGACGAATCCAAACCTTTCATATCGAGGGAAACGGTTGGAGCGACATTGGATACAATTTTCTTGTGGGCGGCGATGGTCTCGCTTACGTCGGACGTGGCTGGGATGCCGAGGGCGCTCACGCTTTCGGATGGAACAAAAAAAGCATTGGTATCAGCTTAATCGGCACTTTTAACGACGTGCCACCTTACAAAAATCAATTGCACGCCGCACAGAAAGTCATTGAGGTCGGCCTCAATCTTAGCAAAATAGCACCTGATTACAAACTTCTCGGCCATCGACAAGTCTCGACTACATTGAGTCCCGGTGACAAGCTTTACGAAATCCTCAAAACGTGGGATCATTGGTCACCCGATCCTCCACCGCGCAGCTGTGCTTCCTCCTTGAAACAAACATACAATTATTGTCCCATTTTTTTCATTTTTATTTTAGTCTCCCTCTTCTTCAGTTGATTCTTTATCCTGCTTCGACCACGTTATGTTTTGTATTTTTATAGCGTGTAAGCTATTCTTTTTATATCTCTATAATTGTAAAAATATCCGAGGAAAATTGCTTCGTTTCTTATGCGGCGACCGCTTTCGCGGGTTTAATTTTTCTTCAACCAATTTTCCTCTTATCTTATTCGAGCGGTCGGCGTGGTTCGGTAAGTTGGAATTGGACACAACATTTTGATCGACCATCCGCCCCGTTTCATAATCAGAACTTGACACATAACAGTTTCGATAAATCTTCAGCTCTTATCATTGTGCGCCAAAATTTTATGATTTATCTGTACATCAATAGACTCTATTCTGATAAAAATGCGAAGGAACTTGGCGTTTGTAATAATACAAATAAAAACTATCCGTGAACTGATTGTTATCGCTATTCTTAGTTTCGTGTGTTTTTGTGTTGTCGGGGCGAATGGACGGAATTAATAGTAAAAAAAGATTTCGTGAGCTCAAGTATTACGCACTTAGCGGCGAGCCATTCTTCTATACGGATTACTACCAAAATGATAATCGATCGAGAAAACGGTTAGTTATTCGTGCTGAGCAGAAATTCGTAAAAGCCTAAAATTGTTTCTCATTATTTTAGTTGCACAATGTGTTTGGAGTTTGCGATGCGGTCTTGTGTTGGGCCTCATAGCATTTATTCTAGTGATCATCGTTGGAGTCGTTTCAGCGGGTTTGTCGAAAAATGAGGAGCCCAACGACTCGACGAATACTCCAGGTAAAAAATGAAGTTTACCAGCAGATCGGTAGTGCAAATTTTTATAGCTATGTTATCTATGAAAAACACGGAATATCATGAAATTGAACTGTTGCGTACTTCGCGATCGTGCATCTTGTCAAAACGGTTACAACAATTGGAGCCATAGAAAGAATGTTGTGGAGCACAAAATTTTCAAAGAAAAAAAAAAAAAAAACGTTGACGATAATTATTTATTTTGGATACTTTGAACCTGAGAGAGAATCGACAAAATATCGTTTAGAATTCTAAAAAAATTGATTCATAGCCGGACTACGCTCAACATTGAATTATTGAAAATAGAAAAATGCCATCAGAATCTTGTTTGAAGTAAATTTGATGCTCTTCATCTTGAAATTCTCCCTAAAATAATGAAAATGGTGAAAATTTCGGGATACTGAATTTCTTTCATTGACGTTTAAATTCGAAGATACCGATCCGCTGCGATTCGTCCAACGAAACGAATGGTTAGCACAGCCTCCATCGAACCCCCCAATCAAATTGTCCGTACTACCCGCTCCGTACGTTATAATAAGCCATACAGCAACCGAGTCGTGCAATACTACGAGCGAGTGCATATTCCGTGTTCGGAAGATTCAAGAATATCACGTGGAATCGCTAGGCTTCTCGGACATTGGATACAATTTTTTGGTGGGTGGCGATGGTTTCGTTTACGTTGGACGTGACTGGGACATTGAAGGAGCTCATGCTCACGGATGGAACAACAAGAGCATCGGACTGAGTTTTATCGGCACTTTCAACGATGTTCCACCGAATAAACCACAACTACAGGGAGTTTTGAAGTTAATGGAGCTTGGCGTAAAACTAGAAAAGTTAACGACCAATTATCATCTTCTCGGACATCGACAAGTATCCCATACTCTGAGCCCTGGTCAGAAACTTTTCGACATCATTACAACTTGGAAACATTGGTCGAATATATCATTGAGAGCGTCAGATTTCTCGGATTACAGTGAATATTGAATAATTTTCTTTTTTTTTTTTAGATCAACTCGTAGAGCCTCAGTTTTTCTCGCGTATCGGGTAAAGCAATAAATGGCTTTTTCATAAAATTGCTAAATTTAATTTGTTTTTCCTTAAATCACTTTTACCAAAAATGTCTTCGGTCTCACAAATATATTTTAAAAAATAGAGAAATTTTTAGTTACGACTGAGTTTCGATTGTTTCATCCCGTTCGATTACTGTATCTTCTACCACTTGAATTTTTCGCTTTTTCTCGTAATGTTTTATTCGATTCTCAAGGCTTTCTGAAATTAAAAAAAAAAAAAAAATAATAGTACCATTTATTGAGGAGCGATTTATTCAACAACGAGAAAAAGTAATTATTGTGCAATAATCGTCAAAAAATGTACTAACCACAAGTAAATCGTTTCATTAGCGGTTGATAAGTCGTGGCCTGCACTCCTTGCAGTAATGAAAAATGTCCAGGATCCTTGGAAGCGTCATTATCATCCAAATGAGTCTTCAAATCGTCCAGCATTTCTCGAATCATTGTCGATCTGAGAGAAAAATGATTAAAAAACTACGCAAACAAAAATAATTGGAAATTCGCAATTTTTTAACAAATCAGATCGAAAAGATCGACTCACTTGACTGCATTTAAAGTCCAATCTTGTTCTAGGCTTTTTAAAACCAGATTTAATTCGTTTTTTTCGAAAATCCATTCAACATGATCAAAGTGACAGTCGTACAAAATCAATGGTAATTCGTGAGCGAGACTGTACTGCGGTTTACGAGGACACGATTCTACGTTGAGAAGATCGCGTACGACCCCAGGACTTTCTTTTCCCTGTCCAACGAGTAATAAAACTCCCATTATGCACCGAATCTGGTGCCATAAAAAGGCCTGGCTCGTTATTACGAATTGGCACATATCATAGCCTAAAAATAAAGAAATTAATTGGTTTGGTGGGAAGAAAAAAAAATTGGAAAATAGAAAGATTGTACGTCTTTTCAATTATTTTTGTACCAGATATTTCATCAGATTCTTGAGGCTCGGATATAATAATTTTGGCTTCGTCGACCTTCCTGTCAAAACGTACAACACCGTTGCCAACGTCCATTTTGCAAAAATTTCGAAAATCATGGGAACCCACGATATGGCCGGCTGCTTCGTTCATTGCTTCGATGTTTAAGTAACCTCTTGGAAAAAAGTATTTGTACATTCTAAGTTTGCAGTCAAAGCGTGCTGACTTGGTTCTTTCGACAGGAGCCCAAGCGTAACATCTAATATCACTGGGCAACAATCTATTAAGGATTTTGCAATAATCCAATTCATTCGCGACTTTATCCTGCTCGCTGGGTTCCAAACGACTACGAATGTCCAGTGATATGACTTGGGAAAATGCACTCACTCCTTTGTCCGTACGCCCGCATCTGTGATAATTCGAAGTTTGACGACTTTCGATACAACACGATCGTTTCAAGGCAATAAATATGTGCTCCTCTACCGTCTTATTGTTGTCTTCTTGCTCTACAAAACCGTGATAGTTCCATCCGAGATAAAAAAATTTCAGGAACACGTGTCTTTTGTGGCATCTGTGATCAAACGTTTTAAATGGAACATTCAATTAATTATTCATCACATAATTCCAGAGTCTCTCTATTTTTTCCATTTTTTTTCATTCATTCGTGTCCCTTTCTACAATAGCTTCGCTTATAGTTCATGAAATACTCTATGATTTTTATGACAATCGTATTCGGTTACTTTGCCAAGTTTTCATCGAACGTTTTTCAATGTTATTCCGGTTAATGAAATGTCAACTTAGAACTTCAATCATTGTTTCACGGTACTCGATTTATTATGATCATAACGGTCAATATTAATTTCTATTGAGTTCAAATCCAAAAATTCTTAGTAATCGTGCGGATACTCACCGAGAAAAGTCAAATTGTTTATCAGGCCCGTAATTCAACTTTTTTTTGAGAGAACTCTCTTTCGAATCTTCGGCTTTCTTGATTATTCTCCTCAACTGATAATTGTGGGCCTCTAATTGCAGGATTTTGTCAATAAGGCTCTGTTAAAAAAAAACTCATTTTAATAAAAATATGGGGTAATGCGTAGCAGTTGAGAAAATTAACATTGTAGTATCCTAACAATTGATTTTCCCTTGATTCATTTTTTTTTTTTTTTTTTTTTTTCATTATATTTTCATCAGATTCTGCATTTAATATTATTAGTAAATGTGTATAAAATAATGTGTGACTTCATTTTGTTAATTTACGGTGATTTTCGTAAGCATATTATTTACCGAGTTATCAAGTTTTTCCAGTTCTTCCCGAGTCGAAGCATTTTTACTGTTTTTATTTTTCGTAATAACATAATCTGCCATTGCGTTGTTATAATTTATAATTAAATACCATCATATATACACAAAACGTTCAATAATGATGAAAATACTTGGAATTGTGAAATACGAGCCAGAACAAGGCACGAGTTTTCTGATTTCTGAGCAGGTTATGTTCCACGAAACCATGCAGCATGCAGCAGCGAGCAGCGAGCAGACGCGCGGTTATACACAAAACAAAAATAAACGAGAAAATACAACAATCGATAAACAAGTTCTCTATTCCAATAGCGGCTGCTCGAGCGGCTCGAACGGTATTGTGTTATTTCGAGTTCCGTCCACCAGAGTAAATTCCAACAATTAAAAAAGTTTTCGGCTCTCTATCGTTAGTGCCCCTGGACTGGAAGATGCGCATAAAGTTTTGTATATTTTGTAAGCGCTTGCGATTCTTGTTTTTGACGTAATCCTTATGGTTATGAACCATTATCATTAATATCAATCGAAAGAATAAAAGCCATATTGTTATAGCCGTGCATGTAAAGCTATAAAAAGTAGAATCGTGGAGCAAATAAAGAGTTTGAAAAATAGGTCAAAAGTTAAAAACATTCAAGCAGGATATACACTTCTAATGTTGTCATCGAGACAGCTGTATTGTAAATAGAAAGAATTGAAAAAAAAAAGAAATCTATAATGGCACAAATACAAGCCTCCGGAGCAGATCCTTTACCTAAAAGTTTCGTAAGTGCGATGAGAACGTTGTTTCGAATAATGGACGATCAAAACACAGGCTACGTGAAGTATTCGGATATCGAGGAACGTTGGCAGGATGATGGTACTCAAGGATTGCCCAAGGGGGTACTCGAGAGTTTGAAAAAAGTTACGCCACCCAACGGGCTATTGAGTTTTGAAAGATTCTGCGCCGGTTTAAAAATTTGTTTAGTTCAGATACAGAGTAGCGGCGAGGAAGCTAAGCAAAGGGAATGTCAGCCTAGTCGGCCGCCTTCTGCGCCTATTTTGGCAGAAAGCATCAACAAACCGGCATGGACTTCGCCTAATACCGCCGCCATAAGACCCAATAACGCCATATCGCAGCAGCGAACTCTCAGCATGCCTCAATTGCTGGGAGGACGCAAAGACAACTTGAATCCGCCTAACGAGGCCATAGAGTCGAGAAATGTTCCAGAAGTAAAAACGGTCAAAACCTATGGTCCTCCTAAACCTCCTCGAACCGGAGCAGCCACCGAAGGCAGAGCGCTAAGTTCCGATCGAAGTATTGATAAATCGGAGATCAGAACTGTTCTCCAAAATTGGCAAATGGGCCTCATGATGGGTGAAGACAAACGACAAGCCGCCGCCAATTTTCAAACTGATTCCAGAACCTTACTCAGGTCTGCCAGAGCTCTGGGTGATGGAAAATCTGTCGATTTACAAAACAACCAGGCTGGCTTGCCACCCAAAAAAATGATCGGCCGGCGTAGAGAACCTCGGCGTCATACGTTGCAGAACGGTATTGATTACAATATGGTAAAGAATTTTTTTTTTTTTTTGTTCTCTCTACTCGAAAAACGTTTGGTGCAGTAAAATGTTTTTTTTTCTTCATTTGAAAAACGTTTATCTTGAAATTTTTTCGGCATTTAAAATAACTGATATCATTCGAGTTCGAATATTCGGAAATTCTCTTTTTCTCACTCCAAGTTATTCGATCTCATCATTTTTCAATAAATAATCTATAATAATTTTTATTTTACAGATGAAGAGAATGCGCCAAATCGAGCAAGAAAGAGACCTTTTGATGCAAGGTTTAACAGCAGTGGATAAAGCCAGAGAATGGTATCTGAAGCAGATATCGTCGACTCAAGAAAAAATCAAACATCTGGGTCGCATGGGCTCTCACGTGGTACATTATGATTTCTTAGCTTGTTATATTGTATGGGCCCTACGAAAAGACAAGATCTTCTCATTGCATCAAATTTTCCATGAAAATGACTGAGAAATGTTATGAAAACGCAAATTTGTTGACAAATTCGCTCTGATCTTACAGGAACAATGGACCGAGGCGCAACAAGAACGTCTGGAACTGCAACGTGCTCGAGTCCTGGAGGTTAATCGCCACTTGGCAGCCTTGATAACCAGTTGGGAGCGCGGAGGTCTTCCTCTTCACATGAATTTGGCTTTTTTGAGTACGCCGAGTGCTGCTCAGCTCCATCAGGACATGTTGTCACGTTTGAAGCATCAAAATCATCGATTAACCGAGGTGCCGAATACTTTTTATAAATCCGATAATATACATATATATATGTATATTGAAAGAAAAACTCATTTGATACTCAATATATCGATAACTTGCGTGAAATTTTGCTATAATTACGATTTTCGTTGATTACCTGCAGGAAGTGAGCAAGAAGAGTCACAAAATAGCACTTCTGGAACAAGAAAAGGACAATTTAATGCGCGAATTGTACAGTAGACAACCAGGCATGGTGCAATCACGAAGATCAACAATGATTCACGAACAACACGATCAGACATTCATGTAAGGTACTAACATACTTTTACCGGTCGCGATCCCAAATTACCATTAACATCCAATTTTACACTCCCGCTAAAGAAATAACAAGACCGAGAAGCAAATACTGCCTCAATTGCATTCCCATAAAAAATTCATTTCCGTCTTTCGGAAGAAATGAGAAAATCTTCTATTGAAAATCGAGTCGAAAAATATCTCGATTGAATAATTTAAACTTTCCAATTGAATGGGAACGAGACTATTGTGAGAAGAGAGGCAAGAAATCTCTTTTTCCTTCTCATTATTTTTTCAATAGGCAATATAATTGGAAAAAACGAATCATTAATGAAAGAAAAAAATCATTTTTTTTTATCGCTCAATTTTTAGCCAACTTTGTAGATGTGAAAAGTTTGATGAATATTAAAGCCGTTTATTCAATGGAATGTTGACGCGGTTATTAATTGCGATGCACCGAATTATACGCAAATTTATAGTAATTAGCTAACGCCGAGTCGAATTACGTTATTTGTTGTTGTTTTTTTTTTTTTTTTTAGAATATAACGGAACGAACGAAGTTCTTCAAGGAGAACTTGGCTCATAACGCCAGGTACAAGCTAACATAAAACAAATATATATTTATTCCATTCCATTACTACGAGTGATAAAAGAAAGAGAAAGAGCTTAATAAATATACGAATATACATAATAAGAATATGTATATTTGTATATAATATTGTCTAAAATAAGTAGAAATTTTATTGAAGATTGTTTAACCGTTGTAATCCGTCCATGAAAAATTTGTTCGTTACTCTTATAATTTTTCGACATGCCTTTTTTTTTTTTTTGTAATAAATTATTCGATTTATATATCCAAGAAATGATTAAATGGAGCATCGTTCATTCCCTCGCCCGGAGAAAATGGTCGATTCGCACTGCTTATCGTTTCCCTCAAAGTCATTGCACTTTTGACGCAATTATTGCTCGAAGAGTGAGAGAACGAAGAGGGGGGAGAAAAGCCGAAAAATACGGAAAAAAGTGCAAAATGAACAAAAAAGAGATGAAAAAAAAAAAAAAAAAAAAAAAAAAAAAACACAGTCGATAGTCGAATGGGCATTCGGTGATTCGAGAGCACACATTTATCGAGTATCAAAATTCCATTCTACGCGTTAGGGCTTTTATGTGAGATAATAATGTATCTCGCTCCCTATCTCGTTTGACCAGTTCAACGCCGATAAGCGCGGTATTCCTCTTCCGCAGCCGATGCCATCCCACATAAATGTAAATCCTGACGAAGATCTTCTACGAGAGAACATCGTTAGACGAAGAAAGAAATGATGTGCAACAGAAAAATTCGTTAGAAAAAAAAAAAAAACGTCTTCCTCGTGACACATTTTCTTCTGGGTTCCCTTAGACGCGTGGGGTGTCAAGTGTTATCATTTAACGGTTCGCTCGTGTCGTGCATCGATAATCAGAATGAGAGAGATAAAAAATAGCGGATGGAAGTTCGATAATTTCGGCATGAAAAACGAGATGCTTCGTTTCTTCGTAAAAGCTTCTCTCTGATTACTTGATCAATGAACTTTTTTGATCGAAGATAAAAATTCTTGATCAACGGGATGAAAAAAAAAAAAAAAAAAAAAAAAAAATAGTGCAAGCACAATGGCTTCCTTCTTTCGTACGTTAAGAGTTTCAGTATTTCATGAGAAATGTTTTATCGCTGGAGGACCTCGGATACTCCAACGGGAGGGAGAGAGAGAGAGGGAGAAAGAACGACAGCTGACTCGTCACCCCACGCATGGTTTTACTCCAAGTTCTCGAGGCCTCGCGATTCACGTTCGTTTATAGTCCAAGTTTAGTTTTACTCGGCTCTTAGCTGTTAGTCGTCCTCCGGTACTCTTCATCTCCGGCTTCACGTATTCCTCTCTTTTTCTTTTCTCTCTCTCTCTCTCTCGTCCTCGCCAATCTTCGCACCGCAGTTTTCAAGATTAATTTCTTTTGACGAAGCTTCCTTCATTTCTTCCCGCGAAAAAAGGAGACCACTCTGATCGTTCGTCGCGGAGATATTTTTCAACATTTAATTTATTAACTGAAATATCGAGCGGTCCGACGACTAACTCGATCAAAACATCAACAACGTATTCCGGCAATAAATAGTGGATTTGATCCTCGGAATATTCTTCGGACATGATCATGTTAGGAAAATCGACTACGTTTATCGGTATTACAGTTCTTCTCACATTTGGTACGTATTCTTGTTTATTCGTTGAAACGATCCATTTATTGCGGAATACATTCAGTTTTATCATGCTAATAATCGTTTTATTCCGTATTTTAATGTTGAACATATTCGTTTAGTCCTCTTGATTTATTATTCATTTTTTTTTATTTTTTTTATTACGATTGAAAAAAAAAAAAAAAAAAAAAAGAAAAAGAAACATCTGTAACGATACATTAAAACGGAAGAAAACCCACGCGGTCATAGATTTTTATATCTCTATATATGCTCTTGCAACCCTATCAGCCGCGCAAGAGGGGAAAAGAGTGGCAAGAGCGAAATGAACATCCGGCGCATATTGTCTCTCGCTGCGCTTGCCTTTCTCTCTTTCCCCTTGTGTTTAACACGTGCGACGGAACGCACGAGAGCCAAGAATGTGAGATCCGTATGCTAGACCTATTTACTCTTCTCTCCGTATATGTAGGAGTATTTGCAAGGGCGTGCGACAACGATCAGATGCGATCGGGATGCAGAATTGTTGAACGTCAGTGCGGTTGTGGCTTTGGATGCAAAGCTGAATTCAGATACGACAGCATGGAAGCTTGTCGTATGGCCCTTAAAGGTAAAAAAAAATAAATAAATTAAAAACAAAAAAAAAAACCAGAAACTGAAACAACCAAGAACGTAAATACTTTCCATCATTTTATAAACCTTGCGTGATTTTGAGGATTTTTCTGTAAAAATCAGATTTTCAATATTGATTTAGAATTTTCTGAAAAAAATATCACAGACATTTTTATTTTTTTAATTTTTTGCTGTTTTCACCGGCCGGCAAGCGTTTTGCATGGATTTTAACGATAAATCGTGTCTAATGAAGTTGACTTGAATTCAAAAATATAGCCGATGGTTGACAGGCTGAGATTTTAGAGAAATTTGGGATTTACAGAGATTCATCATTAAAAATGCGTTTTTTTTCTTGAATTACAAAAAAAAAAAAAAAAAACTTTAGGAGGAAAGCACGACATATGCAGTCATCAAAGGCCATGTTTGCACGAAGGTAGCTGTTTGCAAATATCGCAAGAGCCTGGATTCAAGTGCCGATGCGAGGGTACCGGATACTATGGACCTCAATGCGACAGACGTTAGTATACACGCGTCAGTGGATAATTAAGATAAATTGTCTTAACGAGAAAATAACGAGACGTCTATGCGTGTCGAGGGCATTAAAAGATGTCTCGTAAAAGATTCCCGAAAAAATACATCGTTCACAATTTTCCGAGCAGTTTAAACGTGTCGTAAAATATATAATATGAGGTATTCCACGCCATTTCGCGCGGCCCACCATTTTTTATATTCCTGAAATTTTTTTATAATATTGTACCCAACGAAAGGAATATCCTAACCAATTTTTAGATTTTCATCTCACGTACGTCTTTCAAGAGTTACTATTTTTCAAAAAACCCAGAAACGTTCCAAATGCCTGTATCTCTGGAAATAATCGACATTTTCTTTCGTACTTTCAGAAAAAAAAAAAAAAGAAGAAGAAACATGATAAATCAGCTTTGTTAACGTTTTTTCGCATCCTAAGTAAAAACACCAGCGATCGGACCAGCGTCAAAAGTTGTGAAATTTTTCATACTATTTGAGAGAATTTTTTAGAAAAAATAAACAATGGCAATTATCTTCAAAAACAATAGTTTTTACTTCAGATGCGAAAAGAACGTTGACAACGCTGATTTATTATGTTTTCCAGAGATACAGGCGTTGGAACGTTTCCGAACCTCGCTAAATCTGGGTTGTTTGTAAAATCGTAACTCATGAATGATGTGAGATAAAAATCTAAAAATTGGTTCGGATATTCCTTTTGTGGGTATACTATTTTATAAAAAATTTTAAGAAAAATAAAAAATGATGGGCGTCACGGCCGCGAGAAATGGCGTGGAGTGCCTCATGTATATGTTGAATCTGAACAAAATTGAAACAATAAGACTAAGGGGATGAATGAAAGATAATTAAATTTTTTTGATTAAAACAAGAAACAATGGGGGCGACAGTATGTGCATATTTTTATAGGTTTATACCAATAACCAACGTATATTTACAGCCTGCCCGGGACCAAACAACCCTCACTTCCGTGGACCATTCCCCTACGAGTGCGTCGTCATCTGATGCGAGCCATTATATCGATCTTCGTTGCAGTCCTTGAAAATCCTCGAATTTATCACAATTAAATCGTATCTACTTGCCTAGAAACAGAAAGCTGACGCACACCATTAAAAAACTCTTAGTGATCAAACATTGTTGTACATACCTACGAATAAAATAAAATAATGAAAATGTCTAATTGAGAGAGGAGAAAACAGAAGTGACACGATCTGATTATAAATTATGAATGACTGTAGCCATGATCCTTAGTTGCGTGGTGAGAAATAATTTTGGTTTTCCCCACCCTATCATCAATCCTACTCATCGTGTACCATTTGCGAAACTTGAGAGCTAAAATTTGAAACGGCTCATTGCTTGCAAGATTTATTCATCAATAATTTTACAATTTTTCTTGTTTAATTACGATGTTGATTTTTGTTTTTTTTATTTTTTTTTTATTTTTCTTCTATGGAGGTCATTGAAATAGGCACTTTTTCGTTCTTGACAGTGCTCGTTGACTCGTATGCATTTACCGTGACTTTTGTTTCTCGTCGCCCTCTCTCCCTAGAACTAAATCGATGATACGGCTATTTTTTTTTCTTTTTCACTTTGGCCACAGCGTTTTGAGGGATGAAAACTGAAGAGGGTTCTTCGATCGGTATCATTAGTCGCTTTCTTTTTCACCATTCTCTCGTTTTTTTTCCCCTAAAATTCTAGCGCAAGCCAGTTTCTTCGTTCGGTCTCAATGATCCCAGATTTTCTTCTTCCTTTATGCTAATTTGATTTTGCAACGTGAGACCGCTTGAGGAACTTGACGCACTTTTATAGATTCGTACATACTATATACTATTTGGAACGAACAGTTGACCAGTTACAACTTTTTTTTTCTCCTTCGTCGACGTTGATTCCTCGCGGAATTGAATTAAAAAAAAAAAGAGCTCTTTTTGACGCGATGGAACAGTATAATTCGTGAGACAATACTTTCGTGATTTCTTTTTCGTTTTATTCCCCATTCATTCGGATGTATTATGCACGTTTTACACGATGGCTGTCCACTGGGTCAGTCAACAAAATTATTCATCTTTTGTATTTTTTCATCTCTTATCGTTCATCTTTTTCCTTCTACCGTCGTGGTTTTTGGTCTATACAAATTACACAAAAAAAAAAAAAAAAAAACGGCGTGTTGTTCGACTCCAATACAACTCATTTCTTTTTTCGCTCTTTCTTCATTCCTGTTTTTCCATATTTTCTTTCGTCTGTTCGTACATTTTTCGTATGTGGAACGAATATTCCAAAGAAATGATTATAAATGAATGGTTGTATCAACATTTACGTATATATATTTTTGTTCTTTGTTTTGTTTTTTGTATTTTTTTTTGTATTTTTTTTTTTTGTATTTTTTTTTATATATATAAAGGCAGAGACACAGGACGATTTAGCCTCCGAACGATACAAACAGGCGGGACACGTCGATGGCCCAAAATCGCTTTTAATTTCTCAAAATTTCGCTCGCTTCACCTAATTGGAACTATTTCCACCTGAACAGGCGCAAATAGTTTTATTTGTTTCCTTTGTCTTTGCAAGATTTTATTCGCCACGATAATTAGACGATTCGGTCGTTTAAAAAAATCTTGATATTCTTTCGCAATAGCTGTTAAAACGAAGCAATTACAAAATAATCAACGCAAATATAATCGAAAAAAATATCTAATGATGATGATGATGATAATGAAATTGTTGCAAATAACGAATTGTATAATTATTATCGATGTGTGTTACGGGGGAAATGAAAGAAAATGTAGTGGTTTATGTAGTACTGTTTGGAACAGCCGAAAACAGTCTGAACGGTTGATTCCTTTTTTGTACTGCTAATTCAATATTGACCTAATCGCTTTCCGGTCAATCTGAGGTTGACGACCGCATTCACAGGAATTTAATAAAAACGACTCGTTGTTAACTCCAACAAAATTTACCACCCAAAATTAGGTTATTTGTTTTTCTCCCACTGTCTTTTTCTCGCCGGACTATTATTATCATTGTTGCCACGGGAATTCATTGGCAAAAATTGTTTATTCACGTATACGATAATAATGTCGGCATCGCGACGCGCGTGGACTAAAAATAAGTAATATGGATACAATTTCGGATACGCGACCATTTGTTTAATTTATTTTTAGTTTTTTTTTCTTCGTTTTTCGTCCGTCTGTTTTCTTTCACTTCATTTGTGATTACGATTTCAATGGATTACTCTTCGATCACGCCGGGGATGCGCTGCGGACGGTCTTGATTGAAACCACGTGTACCGTCCGGCCCCTTTGGCTGCCTCGTCACTGTTAACTTAGGACCCGTCTCCTCCAGCGACACCGTACGCAGTCGGCTTATTAAACGCTCCGGTCTTTGCTGCACACCGTCGCTATGAAGAAAAAAAAAACCAAAAAACCAAAAAAATGTTACGAATAAATTGGACGCATCTATTAAGAATGAGATATCGTTCGTAGATTCATTTTTTCCATTTTGTATAATGATTCCATTGATTTTCTAGAATACTTTCGAAATCTCTTATCACTCGTTAAAAAATTTCTCTTCTTCATGGTAGTTCAAAAACCATTCGTTAACTGGCTCAAACATTTTGTTTACACGGAAGTGAATATTCTTACAAAAGTAGGTACGAAATTCGCGATTTTTCAACAATTTTTTTGGACAAATCGAATAACGGGCATTGAGAATTAACAATCAGAGTTTCGAAAAACCAGTATTGGTACAGAAGATTACAGAAGCCTCAAAGTAATTACCTCAATCGCGTCACATTGCACGCGGATGATTTTCCCGTCCGTTGATTGGTAACCAGGACAAATTCAACGTGATCCCCCGGTTGGAGAGTCACATGATCCTTGACTTCAGTCATGTGAAAGAACAGTTTTTTGCCCTCATCGATTTCGTAAGCCAAAAAGCCAAAAGCACCTTTAACCGCGTCGACGGTTGCAATACGTTTTTTTCTCATGGCAACAATATTACAAGCTTGACCCTCGGAATCGACTTGAAGCTGGACAGGATCACCAGCTTGCAGAAGCTCCCGTTTGTTCACCAATCCCATTATACCAAATTCGTATTCAGGCGTATCCTCCGCCTCATTAGCCGAACTTATTTTAATCAAACCGGTGTACTCCGGTTGTTCAGGATTCGCAATTCTCAATGGTCTCACGATCGTACCGTCCAATACCTCGCTCACTACCGTAGGCCGTGGAATCGAACCTCGCGGCATTAAACGCACCGAATCCGCGGCTATACAACCCCCTGTACCACGCCCGTTCGTCGCGCTTATCGTACACTCGATATCCGCACCTAATTCCAAAGTGCTCGCATCTCCCTCGAAGGTGCTGGAATATTCAATTTTTTTTTCTCTTCATTCATTGACATTCAATCAACATTTACTCATTTACTTTCTTCACAATATTCTCTCAAATCTCTATATTTTTATAAACCATTTACATTTTTTAATACTTTCTTGTATCTCTGCATATATAAATCTGTTCGCTAAAAAAATATTGGCTGCTTTTCAATCTCAAAAACCATTGAACCGATAACGAGGAATCTCTCAAGAGATCAAAAAACGTGATTCAATTTTTTTTTTTTCCACAAAATTCCGATATTTCGTTTTTTTTCCGAAAATGAGGAAAAAAGTTCAAATATTTTGTTCATGATGATTGGAAAACGAAAAAAAATGAGCGGTGGCTGAAGCTCTGATTTTGTATAAAAAAAATAAGTAACAGCAATTTTAATAGATTGATGAAAATTTCAAAAATTCCGAATATTTTTCTTTTGAGTATTTTATTGAAAGAAAAACTGGAAATTTGTGGTTGACATTGAAAAATTGGTGTGCAGCCGGCGAAGCTCATAGACACAGCTATAGTCGCTAATAAAAGTTTATATCTTTCTAACGATTGTCCATATTAGTTATTCTTTACTTTTTTTTTTTTTTTAATTCTTCATTCTCACAAAACCCTCACATTAGAATTCCGTAGAATGTTGAAATATCAATGAGTCATCGATTCTCAAGACTCGTTTGTTTTGTGGAATAAATATTGAGAATCATTATTCCAATGCTATGCGAGTTTGATTAGTTGATAATATATTTACCTAAAGTGAAAAAATATTTCCTTCTTATGGTTCACCGTCTCGATAAAACCAAAACCATCCTTGAGTGCAGCTATGAAGCCTTGACACGTTGCTCCATTTGTTTTCTCGTTACCATTTTGCACCTTCTCGCCACTAGCATTAACCAGTGATATGTCTACGGCGACGAGTTCCTTGTTTCGTTTTACTTGGCATATACTAAATTGAACCTGCAAAAAAGAACCCAATTACTAATTAATAAAGTTCCAGCTTTTTACGTAATCGTGATAATTGTGAGAACTCAAAATTTAAAGGAACCGATAAAAGTCTCCTTCTTTCGATGAAAAGCTTCATCGTGCTTTTGTTTTTTGTTTTTGTGTGGTTTAGAATTAAACACCGTCGTTATCGCATACGACGAACGTTTTGTGCCAATGATAAGATTGTGATCGATTGAGGCTCCAATTCATATCGGAAAACAGATGATAGGGGCTCTGGGATTAAAATTGGGGAGAAAAAAAATCATTTCAAACGTTGAGGAGGCTTGAAGAGGAAAAACAATTGACCTTATCGCCCAGCCTGGGGATATTTTTAGAATCGCAATCCTTGGGAAAGAAAATGATCTTCTTCTGCTCGTCATCCTGGACATATCCAATGAAACCCGGTTCGATAGTACTGACATCTTGTATAATGCTACCGGGTACATCGCTCTCTATCACCGTTTCGAACTGTACACTGCCGGCCGGCAAATGTTTAAGCCTGATGGCGCTATGCCGAGTATTGGAGAACGACGAAGACGGATCCTGGCGAATTGTCAAAACCAGATTGCAAAAATTCAAGTATTAAAGTTATAACGTTGTCGTTGCTCTCCAGTTATTTATTTATTTATTTGTTATCCTGAATTAAAAAGATAGATAATTCAATACCTGAGTAACGGTAAACTCGACCTCGTCGCCAACACTTATCTCTCGATCTAGATCCAAAACTTCGTTGAAGTGGAAGAATATGCGAGTATCGCGATCGACGCATCGAATAAAACCAAAACCATCCTTTAAAGTAGCTATGACTCCTTGCTCGCGTCTTTCACCGGAAACCGCAAATGATTCAGGCAACAATGATATTTCCGTAGCTCTCTTCAACTGATCTCTCGTATCGGTCGCGATCAAAAATTGAACCCAGTCACCATGCCTGTAAAATCAAATGATGATAAATTAATGAACGACGTCGGATTTCCTATTGTGAGATTCAGGATTTTGATTGATTGACCAGAAAAATATTGGATTTTGTGATGGAATATTTTCTCACTTGAGAGTAAAATCCCCCTTCTGATCCTTATCACCGAATGGCACTTCGACCTCGGAGTAATCTTGAGCCCTGTAACGAATTCGTCCGGGCAACGGATCGTTTTGATGGCGTGCGGCGGTTCCTCTCTCGAGAGGTTTCAGAACTTGTCCCTTCATTATTTCGTTACTAACTTCCTCAAAGACTATGGATCCGGGCGGTAGTTTTATTATATTACAAGCAACTTCTTTTCCCTGAAAGATAAAAACGACAGAGGAACGTTGAGTAAAATGTTGGGATAACGATGAGTAGTGCTTCAACAGAACAGTTGAAATCAGACTTTGGGAAGATTTCCTTACGTTGCGAGTCAGTATAATGAATTCGACGTCATCTCCTAGCCTGAGCTCTTCTTTGACGGACTTGGCCTCGCTGAAGTGAAAGAAAATCTCTTTGACTATATCGGCACGCTCGATAAAACCAAAACTCTCTTTCATCGAGCACACAACGCCGCGATATCGTACCGGATGCACCGGATTTTCAAGTCTAACGTGGCAAGCGCCCAAATTTCCGCTAAAATAAACAAATCAATGATTTCGACGTTGGATAACGAGATTAAAAGAAATTGAGTACTGGTTCATTTCGTACCGTGGCATCGTAGCAATCTGAAAAGACACCTTATCACCGGAACGCAAAGTGACGTTTCCCTCAACATCATCTTTGGTATAGGGCAGAAAAAAACACTCCCCTCGATTCTCGTAGGTGATTCGACCCTGTGAATCACCGGATGCTGGCAGTTCGGTCGTCACGTTTCCCGTTACTCTCTCTTCGCTGAGAACCTACAATTTTCAGTGCAACAAAAAATTAACGAGAAATTAACGAAAAATTTTTAATGACAAAACGTACGAAAATTTCTTAACTTTTTCTCGAACTTGATATCTAGTTCAATTCAATCAAACTTACAACTTCTGGAGCAATCTTGTTGACTATACTCGCAATGGGTTTGCCGGTTCTGCGATCGTACGTCATTTCGAATTCTACCGGATCTCCGATCTTTAAGTGTTCTATGGTACCGCTGAATTGGCTAAAGTGAAAGAACAGTCTTGCCTGCCTTTCGCAACACTGTATGAATCCATAGGAATGCTGAAAGTTGAAAAAAAAAACGTTTGTCAATCGTTGAAAAAGAGTCGCCAATTGGAATACAAGAAATTTAAAATGCTTAGGCAATAATATTTCTAACTGATTTTGGGCTCACCAGCAATTTCTCGATAATTCCTGCTTCGCGAGGCCCTTGATTGTTAGATTGATCCTGATAGGAGGACGAATTATTGGTGTTGGTTGTTGAATCCGCTGTGTAACTCGTAACGGAGCCTTCCATACTGGCGACGGTTCTCGATGTATTGAATCTAGTTCCACCGTTTCGAGGTGAAGTAATACCGCCGGTATAGATTTCAGAGTCCGAATCCATGATATAATGGTCACCGGTATAATTCGTGCCATTTCGATAACTATTGGTGGATTGTTGACAGGCGCTGACAACTTTTTTAGTGGGTATCGCCAGGGACTTGTAGTCGAGTATAGCTGGATCAGAGTTCATGATTGGCGGCTGGAAATCTTTCCACTGAGGATTGTTGGACATTTCTCTTCTAAATTTGCGCTGTTATCATATATTTATAAATTGTTCGTTTGTTTATATATATTTACTTTTTTTCGCTTATTTTTCTTGTTGTATGTTGATTTAATTTTTTGTCGTTTGTATCAACTTTTTAAGCCGCAGAACAGATGGTATTCACTCTTGTTTCATGTTCTTTTCGCAGCCTCTATCTTTACTCGTTCAATCTTCTTCGCACAATATATATATATATATTTATATATATATATATATATATATATATACTTATATTTAGAAATTTTTAGTCTTTTCAATTATTTAAGTGTTAACATAGATATCACAGAATGGTTCTTGGTACCTTATATCTTCTTCTTCTTCTTCTTTTTCTTTTGTATTGTTTTTTCTTTATTTTCTTTTTCTTATTCGTTTTATTTGTATGTTTGTTGAACTATTACGTCATTACGAGAACTTAATAAAGAGGAAGAAAAGTTTTTTTTCAAATGCCGCACAAATGCAGGCTCCTGCGTTTGTGTGTTTGTATGCGCGTGAGTATGCGTCGCTATTTTTATTACAGTGTACGAAATAATATATTTTTTTATCTCCGTGGCGCTCAAAAGTGTCTTGGCAATTTTATAAATTTTTCTCTCGATGGTTCAATTTTTTGGAGTGTGTATACGTGTGTAAGTGTGTGTGTGTGTCTCTCTCTCTCTCTCTCTCTCGTCTCCCTTTTCAATGGTATTTGTAATGGTTTAGTACGGTTTTATTTATCGTCTCCTTAGATTATTTAATAATTATTTATTCGTTTTCGTTTTTTATGGGAAAATCGAAAAAGCACCGAGGTTCTACTTCCGGATGGTGAAAATTGGCACTTTTCGAATGTCTACAAGCCGCTCGTATTGGTGTCCAGTAAATCGCAACGAGTCGGTTTCATTTGAGGTGGCCACAATCACGATTCACTCGCACGACGGTTTATTCATTCATTAAAATTTTTTTTTTTTCTTTCAGTTTCTTCGACGATGATTTCTTCGCGGAAGAATTATTTTGGTTGTTTTCTTTCCTTCTTTTAATCCTCACGTACACGGCATATGAATGAACAAAAAGACGATGCAGTTTTTACTTCGATAATAGAATTTTGACGGGTTTGTGTTGGTGTTTTTACGTGTACAAAAATTCGCGATGTAACAATCTCAGCAAGACCAATTTACAGGAGAGATTCACTTCTCAACAATAAGCCTGCGTGTTGTTTTTGCTCACCAATTTTTTTATCTGTTCGTGTTTTTGTGTGTTTACGTGTGATTTTCTCTCTCTCCCTTTCCATGTATATGTGTATATGTAAATCGATTTCGCGGGTTCACGAGAACAACCGTGTTTTTTTCGTTAAACATCAGTCATCCTTTATAAAAGGAATAAATCAGAAAAACGTTGAAGAAATTTCTTATACCGTTGTTGTTTCTTTGTTGTGTTTCGTTATTTTGTTTTTCTGTTTTCAAATGGATTAAAGTTGGCTCGATGATCCTCAGATGTCCTCAATGCGTGCTGAGTGTGGTTGTGTCGTTACGATATCTACAATATTGCTTTCGTCCAATGATTTCTTCTCTTCTAATTTTTATTCTTCTTCCGCTTCTTCTTCTTCTTCTTCTTCTTCTTCTTCTACTACTTCTTCGGCTTCTTTTTAAACGTTGTTCTTTTCTTTTTAATGTGGAATTTACAGTGAGCGTTGGTTTCAGAAATGTCCTAAACTAACAATTACACAAGCTGAAAAAAAAGAAAACAATAGACAGAATGAAATCGTCATTTCTTCAACGGTAATTGGTATAATTTGTGAACTTTGCATTTGGCTGTGATCGTTCGGTGGTTAGGAATTCATGTTGTATAAACTTTGGATTTTAAAGAATTTATAAACATGATTTTTAGAAAATTTCTCAACAATTGGAGCCTCATTGAAAACTCAAATATGTGTCTCACTTGTTCTAATTTCAACATTTTTATTCGTCAAAAATTAAACGAATAGAAAAAGGTACAATAATACGCATAAAATTGCAGTGCCTCGCCATCATTAAAAATTAATATTTCAATAATTCGGACATCCCCTGTTATTCAAGAGTTATTATTGCAAAGAGGATCATAATTATGAAGAAATAAGGGATCTCAGGGGCTCGGGCATGAACAAATAGTTCAATGACCTACTTAGTCAACATTTTTCTATTTTTGGCTAATGTTTCTTAATGCAAGGTGGAAAAACATTTGTTTTACACTCGAAAAGTTATTGGGATTTTTGGAAAAAAAATTCTGTCATTTCATTGATAAAGCATGAAATTTCATGTTTTTGATTACTTTAGCGGACAATTTATTGATGCGAATCAATACAAATTGAAGTAATTAAAGTTTTAGTATATAAATATAATCACAAATTTCAAAAAAAATAACTGATATACCAATCTAAATGTGTGTCATAAGGTTGTTGAATATTGAAGAGAGAAAAAAATTATCCAGAAAGTTCCATTCGGTGTAGGAGTTGAAATACTCCAAATTCTTCAATGGGGATGTAATTTCAGAAAAATCGTCGATTATAACCCTCATTGTGAATAAATCGTAATAATCGATAATTGGCACGTCGCATCTTCGAAATCACATAAAAAAAACCCGCTACTTTGGGAAAAAAAACGGGAATAAAATCGATTAAACATCGACAAGACGCACGTACACGAAAGCCCCGAATCGGAAATGAAATGAGAAAAAGATGGGAAATAAGCCGCGGGAAAGAGAGTGATAAAAGAATATTTGATTGGAGAAATAATGAAGCTCGAGAATTTGTGGCCCAAGAGTAAAGACTTCTCGGCGGTTACGAAGATTCTATTTTTTTCATTCGTTCTTGTGTGACAGAGAGAGAGAGAGAGAGAGAGAGAGAGAGAGAGAGAGAGAGAGACTCAAGTTTGGAGCGCATACAAGTTCAACGCGAATGTAACACGAAAAACAAAAAAGAAAAAAAGATAAAAATGAAATGAAATACAAAGAGAAAGCTGTTAATGGCGAGTTAGCTCCAATTTTTGTGCTCGTGGAACTCGGATGCTTCCAATTTAATACATTGTTTGGTGCAAAGCTCGCAAATTACCTTCTTCTTTCGTTATAACATATCAAGTTTTTCGTCAAACTCACCACGACACAGCACAGCACTGACGACATGCCGCCATGTTGAATGTCAACATTCGGTTCGTCCTATTCCCATACAAAAACACAAGAGTAACTTTTCGCCAAGTGAAAAAAAAAGCAACGGAATATACGAAATCAACAATTATTCTTATAAACATGCCGGTTTAAAAAAATTACAATAAATGATAATTCGTTTTATCGATCAAAATTTTTACTCTCCTCGAACCAAAACTTATTGTTATATATTGTAATTACTGAAATTTCAAACGAAACAATTGAAAATTTAGGGATTTTTTGAATAAAAAAAGTGTCCAGTTCTAGGCAGTTGGCAGCGCTGAAATTTGGAAATTCCTAGGGATTTTTTTATTTTCCGTACTATCAGGACGATCAGGACTATCAGGAAGATCAGGAACATGATCATTTTATCATCGAGTAAAGCAGCTGCTGCACGCACAGAGCCAGCTTTGTACGCTCGTTTCAAATTCGAGCTGCTTAGACTTCAGAATTCATGAGCAAATAAAGAATTAGATATGATGATACAACCCGTTGTTGTTCGTATGTCGTTCATGTTAGACCCACGGTTAGACCTTTTAGCGCGCCGCTTGGCACAGTTTTCCTGAGGTACGCTTAGTGGGTATCCCAGCCACCGTGGCGCTGTTCGATACTGTGTGAGTGTGCCTGTGTGCACGAATCACTGCGACCACCTCTGACCCCTCTGACGCTCATCTGCGCTCGCACCGACAAGATCTACCATGACATTCAATATAAAGCAAAATTTGAAACAACAGTTTTTATGATTTACTTTGTTCAAAATAAATAATAACCTTGTAAAATTTTATTCCAGTCATATCTCCTCATTATAAAAAAAAGCAAAAAGAATAATTAAAAAAAATAAATTAAAATTATTTAATTTCAATGGTTGAAGAAAATTAAGTACAATTTTATGTTATATAATAATTCATGTTTGATATATAACAAAAAAATATCGGCTTCCAGATTGATTTGAACCGATGACCCCGAATACATTAGTCCGTATGCCTGCATGCTTATCGCAGAGTCGCTGCGCAGATATGTTATTGTACACAAATATACAAAAATACTAGCTCTGAAAAATAATGAATGATTGGAAACATTTTTTTCAAGATTCAACATATCTTCCGAATTATTATTAACTAATTCATTATTATTCTTCGTTTCCGAATCCGGCATCATCAAGCTTTCACGAAAAAAAAATATGTGACTATAGTGACTTTATGCCAACAGTTATTCAACGCATATTTATTATTTATCTACACCCAATAAATTCGGTATTGTTGGCCGTTGGCCCTTCGCTGCCTTTGCACCAACAAAAAATTTGATTACGTGAAATGCACCGGTTGGTGCGAATATATATTGATACATAATAATTCGATTCATCTTCGTTTATTTTCCTAGCGCAATCTCGAAAAATAATTGTGTTGACGCGTTTAAAAAAATCTGTCGGCCGCCGCGCACCGGCGGAAGGTGAAATATGCGGAGATCTATCGAAATTGCGCCAGAGAAAATCTATGTATGTTATTATTCTCTGGTGTGAGATGTAAGATGGGACAAAAATAAAAAATTGCGGTTACGATTTCGACATAAATTTGTATTCAAATTGAATAGGCTCGAGTTTATAGAATAAAAAATTTATAGAGTGACTGCTCAAAACATTTGAATTATAATCGTTCGTAGTGATTTTGTGGTGTTGTATGATACACGTGACGACGAGCGAGGTTAGGATTCGCTTCTTTTTGTTACCAATCCGGAACTTTGTTTTCTCGAGTGTTATTTCAACATAATTTCAGCGTTATGAGGTTTTTCACCGAATCAGCAGCGCGTTGTGCGGCTCGAATAGGCTTAATTACAGAATTGGAAAGAATGCCAGGTGTTGTATTTGAAACACCGTTGTTGATGATTTATACGAAGGTAAAATGAAAAAGCGGATTAAACTTATCCCGTTTACAAGTTGGAACCAGAAGGATTTATCATATTTTCAAAATTCTCATTTTCAGCGAGGTAGCGTGCCTCATTTTACCAAAGATGTTTTCCAAATGGTTACTTCCGAGCAACAATTTCTTGTAACCGCGTTATCCTCCGCCGTACCGATGCTCAATTCTGTCAAACAAACAAATTCATTCGCAGAATTTGTTAGCATGAAGGTACGATTCATGAATATATATTTCGTGATTAGTGTTATCAATCAGAAATGACTGCGCTTATAAAACTGATTCCATGAATCGAAAATGTCTTCCTAAACATAATGTTTGTATATCTTTTTTGTTTTGTTTTTAGGAATATCCATTTTTTTTATCGATACAAGATCCCACGTTAGAAACATCAAGGGGGTATCAGGAGAAGGATTCAATAGCGGTATGGACGAGAGGAGGAAGGAGCTCGTTCAATGCCGATACTTATATGGATGCGGTTGAAGTTTTGAAGCCCGATATGTACGTCGCGTTGTGCGACGGCGATACGGACGAGAAAAGTACCTCAAAACGAGTATCAAAAGCAACAGAAAGAAGTAAAAGGCTATTTATAAAATGTATGGAAAGGCACAAGTCCTCGAATATTTTGAAGTCAAAGGGAATCCTGGGACCGGTAGAAGGTGGCTGGGATTTGAAAGCCAGAGAAATTTCAGCCCAATATCTGATTGACAAAGATCCGGATGGTTTTGTTATCGATGGTTTACACGTTAATGGCAGCCAAGTGCAGAAAGTCGTCTTTGAGAATATCAAAAACGTTGTTCAACATACTATGGTATAGTTTCGAAAAGTCTCGAAAAAAAATGAAATTATTGAATTTCCACAACAAAAGTTGGAACTTTTCGGAAATAATGGAAAAAGTATGAGAAATAAATAATTTTACGCGTTCTCGTCTATAGAATATATTACCGGTTAGCAAAATGAAAGTTTCCATGGGCTGCTGGAACCCGATCGTCGTATTGGAGCTAATCGAGCACGGTGTCGATGTTTTCGACTCGTCGTATCCTTACGTCGCCACCGAATCGTCGAAAGCCCTGACTTTCATGTGTTTTTCTCATCAACACTCGAATCAAAATACGATACACGAAATATTCGTTGGAGATAAATGGTAAAATCATTTTTCTTGTATCGCATCGACGTCATAATGATAATTTGAATTTGCTAACTTATTTTATCCAACGTCAACAGCTTCGCCGACGATTTTTCGCCTATTTGCGAAACGTGCGAATGCCTTACGTGCAAGAATCACACCCGAGCCTACCTCAATCACCTTTGTCACACCAAAGAACTGCTCGGCTCGGTTCTTCTGATGATGTAAGTCAAACTTGACTTTAATTATTCCTATTCCATTAAAAAAAAAAAAAAAAAAAAAAAGTTGGTCTTTTGTCTAAAGAATCTTTGTTTCCAGACACAATACGCATCAATATCTTCAATTTTTCAAAGCGATAAGAGAAAATATCAAGAACTCGACATTGACGGATTTCAAATCGAAAATCGCAGCTCAATTTACAAATTGCGGTTGAACTTGTTGACGAAGACGAAAACGTTTTTTCGGGCGACCGAATGATATGAAAACAAGTTCGACAGCTTCCATTTATATCATTCGAGTTTTTTTTTTATTTACGTGGTCATGATTCATTCGGGCAAAAAATTTGGATCGAGATAATTGTAAGAGGAATCATCAAAGTTTTGGGGAGAGTAATCGGTGTCGTAGGACCTCGGACATTGGGCCGAACGTACGGGAGTCAATTTGTGGAGTGGCGAATGGACCGGATTAACCGCCTCCAACTGCGCTACGGCACAATCCGCGCAAAGATCAACGCCGTTTCGACAATCCAAACAATGCCAGCGTGTTCCCTTCAGTGGATCTTCGCCGCAAACGATACACTGAAAAAAATTTAATCTCAATAAAATTCAGACCCGAATGCAGCAGCGTAAAAGATCAGAGAAACAAAAACACAGCGTGAAAATAATACGAGTGCATATAACCTTCGAAGAATGTATGTTGTGTTATTTTTATAGTAAATAATGACAATAAAAGCCATATGATTATTTTTTGTCAAACTTTAAACATTAACCTTGTATCCGAAATGCTGGTAATCCGAAGATCGATCCTCTTCTTTTTCAGCTTTGATGCGTCGCAACAGTTCGATCTGTCTCAGTTCAGGATTTTCTTCAATTCCTATATTACTGTAATCGTCCTCCTTAAAAAAATTATGAAGGATATTTGGAATTTTTTTCCTCTCTATCGAAATAACATTCATTAAATAGGGATAACATAGTCCTGGTCAGTCTCTAATGTTTAAAATTGTGAAAATACATTTTTTTCTAAATTTTCTCATTTCTGACTCACAGAATCTTCCGGAGCTTGATTATCTTTGCCTTCGTCGCTGCCACCGCAGGACAAATCTTGATGCGGAAAGAACGTTGATCTTTTTGAAAGTAATAAAATATTGCGCTGATTACGATTGGATTGACTTTTTTTGCCATCCAATTTGACTTTGAGGCCTCGTCCCCGAATCGGCAATCCAGAACGAAGTAGCTTTAAAAAATATTTTTGTACTGTGCTCAATACTTGTTTGGGAGTTCGATTTCCTGCAAAAAAAAATTTCTTCCGGTACTAAATTCGAGGATCGTTTATTCGGCTTCTTTCTGGAATAAACTTCTCTTTACCGAGGGCATTTGCGATTTTTGTCCAACGCCTCATTTCCACTTCTTCCGGCGGATATTCGATCAATAATTCTTCCAAACACCTCTGTTCTTCCGTCGTCCATAATTGGTTAAAGGTTTCCGGTTTACTTTCATCGAAAACGCGTCCACGCACGAGAACCTGTAAAGTTGATTTTTCTTTCTTATTTTCTTCAAATTTATTCGAAATCAAATTTCCTTGCCTCGCAGAACCAAAAAAAAACAAAAAACCATTGGAATGTCTGCTCAGAAGTTGAACTTGATTTTCTCTTACTTTGCCATCATCGACTCCCATTTTAGTCCGGACTTGTGGTAATAAATTGCTGTGACAAGTTTGAGGTTTCATTCGCATGTCCGAAACGACGTTGTACCGAGTCCAATCTATGAATGGCATTTCAGCAATTTTTTGTGGCCCCGGTAATTCAGGCAAATCACTGTTTTGTAATTGAGCAACAAACGAAATTAGATCTCCTACGGCTTTGGCTTTGCGATCCAAAAGTTTGTCCAGATCTTCGATGGCCCAAGTTCGCTGCGCTTGAAGCAGTACTATGGTTTTCAACAGAGCCGTGTAATCCTTGTTTCCTTTGAGGGCTAAATGATCCGATTCGAAATAAAATTCGTTGTCGTCTTTTCCTGCGAATGTCTCCTCTCCATTATCTACAATCTTCATTCAGACAATTTTCGAATTTATTATTTTTCGTTGAAAATACAAGTTCTTTATATGAAATTAAACATTTCTGGATGCTCTGGATTTGTGAGTCAATAAAGATTGTAAATTCACAAAAAAATTCGAGAAGCGACCAATTTTCGAATAAACGTCAATCAACTAAGCACAATAATTGTTAAACCGCGCGAGTGCGCTTAACCTCAAAGCGGGATCGAAAAGAGAAATCAATTTACCGCCTCATTGAATTTCCTGCTCAAGAAAATTGAGAAAAGATGTAAAAAACTGATTGTCTTGGTTTGTAATTGAAAAGGTTGTTGCCAGCCAACAGTCGAGAAAGAAAAAAATAGAAAAAGAAAGACAAATTTATCATATCGAGCGAATACACGGAACGCAAAAAAATACTGATAATAACAATTCACTGAATCAGCCGGTTTTCTTCTCTCCAACTCCAAACCAAAGACACCAAAGGAAAGGCACACGTGCTCTGGAGCGCAGATATATTTATTGAATTACGAGAGAAGGATGGAATGTGATGATTAATCTTTGCACACTGCATGTGACGTGAGAATAAAAAAACGATTACGTACTATTTTAAGCACTCATTGACTCTCGTTTCTTAACAAGCCGCATGTCATGTGTGCGTTGTAAACGCGCGCGCGCGCGACGACGACGAGGAAACAAAAAAAATTAGAGTTGCAAGTTTTGCGCGAGAGATTTTTATCGAGGTGGTGAAAATTCAGTCAAATATATACATTTTATTCCCAACTATTTCAATATAATTCATCATTTTTTCCTAATGCAATAAAAATAGTCATCGCCCTTTTCATCTCGTTTTAATTTTATAGTTTTAGGATGAAATTTTTAAATACATCCAGAGGACGCGCATAAATAAGTATATAGTTGAAAATATATAATGGCCCGGAATAATTATATTATTCTAACGTTTTGATTAATAATTGAATTCGAGAACTATTGTAAACCGATTTGTGATATGATATTGAAATAATTATTCAAAGTTTCGAACCGCGATTGTGCTCTATGCGAATGAGATTCGATAAAAAAAAAAAAATAAAAATAAAAAAATGATAATAATAATTTACGATGATTTTTTATTTATTTGACCGCTGCGCAGACTATTTCGATTGTTTATTTCGAATCGATACGAGATGATTATTCGATCGTACGAACAAACTGCTTTTATTACATATTTGAGTGTATAAACACGTATATTTAATGAAAAGAAAAATCAGCAACCCGATGTCGCGTAAAAAAACTGCGAAATAATTTTTTTTTCATTTGAAAAAAAATGTGTTCAACTTAATCTCGCGTCTATTACATTTTTATTAATATATAAGCAAATATAATGAAGCTGTAGAAGAAACAGCGTACTTGAATAATGGTGCGTGACGGGGAACAAAAGTTGCGAAAGTGTAAAATTTATTGGGCGCGATAATGTGTACGCGCGCGCGCGGTAGCTCGCGTGTGTGTGCTCGTGGAATGTTTCATATTCCATAGGAATGTGAAAGTAAATAATGTCTGTGGAATACGGCGTTTTCTTATCGATGGTCTCATGAGAATGGTCTGCATTACGAAAATTATCGTTCAAAGTCTGACTCTCGTTTTTATCGCGGCAAATAACGAGAAAAAATCTGAAATCGAATTAACATTTCGTCGATGCGCATCGATTATTATCGCAAAATTGTATTGCGCGAGCAGGTTATAAAATTGAATCATCATTAACGAGAGAGTAGAGTGCAGCGGCGGAATAAGCTTGGTGCGAGGGCGGTTTGAAGAAAAAAAAAAAAGAGGAGAATGAGATCTCATGAGAACGAAAGAATAAGTATACGCGGAGCGTCGTCTTTTTTGTCTTATCGCGGGGACACGTGCTCTTGACCGGACCAAAGTGGAATATTTATCGCGCAAACTTCTAGTCGTTAAACTAGTCAGCAGCAGCAGCAGCAGCAGCAGCAGCAGCAGGAAATAAATACATATTTTTATTTCCTTCGCGCGTTAAACGCGGCGGCGCGCATTAACACGCATATATATACGCGTATAGACGTATTGGTTAATGCGTAATAAGGAGAGATAACTAACGAAAAGCATCGATCATCGTCCGTCTTTCATGCGAGATGCGCCAAGGGAGAATAATGGAGGAGAATATATTGTATTTGTTGAATATATAAACGAGTAAATGAAAAACGAAACTCCGCTAGCGCGCGGTGACGATAAAAGACGATGAAATTTTTTTTCTTCACTTGTTCATATTTGTATATATAATAATTTCATAAATTGGGCTATTTATTCTTGTTTCGGCATTTTAACGTTTATGTAACGTTTATAAGACGAATTATATACTATATATACGTATATGCAATACGCGCGAGTATGAGATGAGGTACGGGGACGCGGGATCGCGAATGGAATAAAAGAGATATTATAATTTAATTCAAACGCGTTTGTCATAAATATTTTGTATTTTATTATAAATTCCCGATGCGTTATCGGAAGAAGAGAAACTAGTAATATAAGAAAAACATAGGGGATTGCATGGCAGAGTCGCGCGCGCGGCGGGGGAAATAAGCCAATAACAACGCATGGAACTGGTAACGAATTCCAGCGGTAGCCCGGGGGCTGCTCCAACGGATACAAACTCAATCATCAGTCATACACCGGGCCCTGTACCGATAAGGTCAAACCGTTTCAGCGAGTTGTTGAATCGTTCAATCGGATATATTTATTATTTACGCGCGCGCGCGCGCGCGGGGGGGGAGAGGCCACAAATACCGGAGAACTTGAAACTTCCGGTTGTGCCGTAACGCCGCGCGATGCGATGCTTGTTTCGTGACCGCGAAAAGCCTCTACTCGGTTTTTTTTTTTTTCCCCCCCAAGTCTAATCTGCACCGAAAAGAAATAAAATATAACTCGCGTTGGCGACGCGAGCGCGGACGACACGTGGAGTGTTCTCGCGATGCTCGATCGTCTCTTTACTCTAGTTTCGCCGCAAGTACCTCATCATCTCGTCGTTAAATTAATTATACGGTAAAACTAGAAAGAAGCAGCCCCCGCGCGGTGTGTGCGTGCGCGTGTGTGTCTGTGTGTTCGTATGCGTGTGCAGCAGAGCAGAGAAGAGAAAAAGAAGAACAAGAAAGATGGCGAATACCGGAAATGATAACGAAAAGGTGGAATTGAAACGAGAACTCGGCCTTTTCAGCGCTGTCAGCATTATTCTTGCGGTTATGATAGGTATATCATGCGTTTCCAAATTTCGAGATACGCCACTCAATTTTTTCCAGCATCTTTTAATTGGACCATGACGGTGTTTGCTCTTGTCGCTATGACGTAATTTTCAATATTGCCAAAAAGTATGGCACACTCATTTTGTGCGCGCGCGTTTACATTTTTATCAATACAAAATTCAGAGATTGCTTCATTTTTAATTCCTATTTTCTCTATTTACTCGTTCAATACAATTTAGTTTGATTTTTTTTTTTTTTCTTCCAAAAATATCAATTTTTCCGCTATCAAATTTGAACATTTTTCAGAAAAGTTTACAAGAATTTGTCATTTTACGAGGTTTTTTCTTCTATTCCATTTCCGCGCGCCTCCTTTATGCCGCCGCCGTCGCATCGAAGCAATATACATTCAATTAATTCCTCCCGTAGACGCCTTTTTTTCTCGCTCTTCCTGCCCGGAATTGGATTGACATAAAAGCCGCGCGAGGAGCAATCTTCTTTATTACAAGACGAGCCATTGTCCTGAAAAAACATTCTCGATAATGGAGTTTAAACAAATTGTATAATTGACCGCGACATCGAGACTCGCGATGAATTAAACGGTCAAGTTAGATATTGTTAGCGCAATACGCGGAAACATGCTCGCCGCGAAAGTGCGGTTACCTTAATTATCACAAGACAGATAGATGGATAGAGAAATTTTGAACGATCAATAAGACTTGAATAAGTTTTGAAAAATTTATATATATTTTTCCATGTATATAGTGGAAACTATAGACTATAATATCCATTCCACTGATTTATGTTCCAAGAATTTCTCAATATATTTATGTTGACGAGAATTCATACTAATTGGATTCGATCAAAGTGATTTAATAATTTCACGACGATATCTGTAATATGTCGATGCTCCACGGATCGAGAGAGAGAGCATATACGCCCTAGATAGAAATTAACGTTCTCTGAATTAAATGATCCAGCGGGCGTAGTAAATGAATAATAAATTCAATGGACCTTCATGCCCGCGAAATTGACCGTGACGCGTCTCGAAAATATTTATTTCAAATTCAAAGACACTCGCAAATGGAATTAAGCGACGAATCGTCGTTGCTCGCTGGAAATTTCTTGATGCAATTCATATTTATTTCATATCAATATTGAAGCAAATTTTGGCAAGTTGATGCCTTTACTTTTCATGAAGCACACTTTTTATGTTTACATTTTTCTCCCTCGAAAATTACATATTTTCATCATATTTATTTGAAACGAAGAATTGAAGAAATGAATAGTGAAAAATGTCACAAAAGTGAAAAAAAAATCAAGTTACGAGGCGTTCGCGAAGCTACTTTCGAATTCCATCACTCAGCGAATTACACCGACAATGAGGGATTTCCTCGTCCTAATAAAAAGCAGCGTCATTATTCGGTGGAAAAAAAAATCATCCAAATTGCTTCATCTCATTTGATGTTGACGAATGAAAAATATGAAATAATAATAATAATAATAATACGAATCGCATTCAACACGAGCGTGAAAAATTTGAAAATATATCAGTGAAAAGAAGCATGCAACATTGTAAGGGGGAAACAAGATAATTAATCGTCTACGCAATCATGCAAACAATCAAATAAATATATATCAAAACGCGAGAATGATTAATTATCGTTGGAAGCAGGGAGACACGCTTTATTCGCGCGTGTCGCTCAGTTAGAAATCGTAAAATATGATAACCGCATGGAAACAGCGAGTTTTCAATAATCCTTTGGCAAAAGTTTTGGTTTTTCATGCATTTTTCAAAAGTTTCAAAGTTTCAAGCATATGCAAAAAAAGAATCGGGATTTTCGCACGCTATTATGCGATGCGAAGGGAATGAAAAATGTTTGAAAATAAATAAAAAGATGTTGATAAAAAATTATAATAAAGAAAAAAAAAAAAAAAAAGTCGAGTAGGGAGGTAATATAGAAAGAAAAAAGAAAAGAAATGGGAATAAAGGGGGATTGTTGTTTGATTTTCAGGATCGGGAATATTCGTCTCACCGACAAGCGCGCTAAGTCGTACAGGCTCGATCGGTTTGTGCCTGATAGTGTGGGGGATATGCGGAATATTGTCATTGTGCGGAGCCCTGGCGTTTGCGGAATTGAGTACGGTCGTGCCCCGTTCAGGAGCGGAATACGCCTACTTCGTGGAAGCGTTTGGTCCGTTGCACAAATGGGGTGGCCAGGTGCCAGCTTTCGTGTGTTCTTGGGTATACGTGATGGTTTTACGTCCGGCGGAGGTGGCGGTCGTCATACTGACGTTCGCGGAATACAGTATTCAGCCGTTTAGCTGTTTAATCGAGCATTTGCCAGCCGAATCGATGTATTTATTGAAAAAATTGATAGGACTTTTGGCCCTGGGTCTGATAACCTACATCAATATGACGAGCGTTAAGTTGTACGTAAAGGTACAAAATATCTTCGTCGTGTGTAAAGTCGGAGCTTGCGCTCTGGTTATCGGAGGCGGAATTTATTGGCTCGCATCCGGAAAAACGGAATTGTTACAAGAGCCATTCGATAAAACAACGAGATCGGTGGGTAATATAGCCCTCGCGTTTTACAGCGGTCTATGGGCTTACGACGGTTGGACATCGGCGACGGTCGTAACGGAGGAAGTTAAGAAGCCGGAAGTCAATATTTTACGGAGTATCATGATCGCCGTGCCCGCTATAACAATTTTGTACGTCGGTATGAATTTGATGTACATGGCGGTTTTACCGATACCCGAAATGATCGAGTCGAAAGCGGTTGCTGTTCTCTGGGCGAGTAAAGCCCTTCCGATTTGGCTCGGCGCTGCCATTCCTATCGGCGTTGCGGTTTCCACTTTCGGCTGCGCCCTCAGTATACAATTCGGCGTCTCGAGATTGTGCTACGTCGCCGGACGCCAGGGTCACGTTCCTCGGGTTCTCAGCTTCGTTCACCTCACCAAAATGACACCCGCCGCCGCTGTCGTATTTCAATCTTTTCTCTCATTCGCCTGCATCCTAGTTGGCAATATCAACGCTCTCATCGAGTTTGCCAGTTTTCTCACTTGGGTCTTTTACGGATTAGCCATGATCGCTCTCATCGTCATGAGACGAACCAAACCCGATGCCTCGCGTCCCTACTCCGTTCCTATCATTCTACCTTGGATCGTCCTTCTTATTGCCATCTTCTTGGCAATCGTACCCATTGCCTCCGAACCTTCGCCCAAATATCTCTTTGCCCTTATGTTTATCGCTTGCGGCATCGCGGTCTATCACATCTTCGTTTTCACCAAAACTAACAGCGACTTGTCCGGTGAGTTGTTTTTCTTTTTTTTCGTTTCCATTCAATTTCTTCCTTCCTTCCTTCCTTCCTTCCTTCCATTTATATATGTATATTGTTTTTATTTTTATAGTCCCAACTATTTTCTTTATTCCCATTTTTTCAAAGTTTTTTTCTTCACAGATAAATTGACGCGCATGGTCCAAGTAATGTGCCTCGTGGTAGCACCGGAAAAGGACGAGGATTAAAAAGAATTTCGTTCCGCGTGTGCCAAGCAGAAAATCGTGTTAAAATAATTAAGGAGGAATATAAAACAAAAATTTTAATCGAAGAAATTATCGATAGAATCGAGAATCACAACGAACCATGAAAGTAACGATAATCGTTGATTTTTTACTGCGTCTCTGTCATCCATGTTTAAACATAAATAACGCGTCGATTTACATTCAACGTGGATAATACTGTTAGTCTTAATCGTCGATAATATAGTTGTAACAAATATATACTATGTATAGGTTTTCTTAGGGAAGACGGAAATTCAGAGATTCCACTCGATGAAATATGATACAATTGGGCCGGTCATGTTACCTCTCTCTCTCTCTCTCTCTCTCTCTCATTGTTTTTCTTCTTTACCGACGTGTGTTTCGCGTTAGGTCACTAACGCACCGCATTTCGAACACGAGTGAGGCTCGCTAAAAAAATAAAAGCTCACATTCAATTTTTTGAAAAAGATTATATAAAAGTAAATTTTATAGTTTCATCGCGGCGATTCGAATTTACCTCATTATTTGATGCAGTTGATTTCTCAGGTCGTTGCTAATGGCGGTCTCAGCTGCTAACGCCGCCTCTCGTTCTCTGAGCTGCTGTCTCAGGTGATATATCGAATCCTCGAGAGCTTCGAATATTGCCTTTGAAATATTATGTTGATCAGTTTTGTTAAAATAAAAAGGCTGTGCGATGATCTGAGAGTGTCTCGATTTTTTACACTTTATTCAAGGAACAGCCGGATTTAGATGTATTCTTTTTTCATCGTATTCCTTCCGATGGATCAGATTCGTGATTTATTTCGTGAAATTTTACTGTTTTTCCAAAGACTGAAAACTTTCGATCGATAAAATATAATAATCGACAGTTGGTAGATATTTCTCTTGTTTTTTTTTTGCTTATCCAGATTTGTTTATCAAGATATTTTCTGAAAAATAGAAATGAAAAAGTTACCCTTGCTTCTTCCACGGTGTCGGAAAGAGCGGGTGGCTCGTCCAGGCAAAAAAATTCCCTAACCGATGTATTTCCTATGAGGATCGGAGCATTGAGCACGGCGTTAACGAATGCTTGAAGCCCACCGATTCTTTCTTCTAAAAAGCTCGGAGCAAAGTTATCTCCGAGCCATTTTTTCTTTGGTAACGACAGGTTGTCCGTTGGAAGTTTTTGCCTGCGCAATTGAGCAAGCAGACGAACGAAGTCCGTATATCTTCGAAAGACGAACCAGCAATCTCCATTCTTCAGTTCAACGCGTAGTTTATAAACCTGAACAAAAGAGAAGCCAAAGTTTTTCATTGAAATATCTGAAAATTGGGGAAAATCGAATGATTCCCTCGAACGCTCGTAAAATCGAAAGGGAAGGATTGACTCGATTATTAAAAAATAACACAATTTTTTTACAGTAATGGAGATGAAATGATTTTCCGTTTTTACAATTTTCATTGTTCATAACAATGACCGATTCGAGGAAAGAAATTAACTTTTTTGTTGAAACAAAAAAAATCTGAGAAACCAGAACATTAGCGGGATTTCGTTCGCGTTGTTTATTCTTTTTCTTTGTCGCATACTTTTGATTATTTATTTACGCTCAAATTTATATCGATCGGACAAATGATTGTTTCATAATGAAAGCGAGAAGCAAATATATAGATATGGTAACGAACGGTGAATCTAGCTCTCTCTTCCATCACTTCGTAACCGACGATTGGTATTCTCAAGTCTTCGGACGACAGCGGCGTTTGTATAATCTCCTCATGACGATTTGTATTCTCATTGTCCGGATAACTGAAACTCTGTACGGTAAAGGAATTGGAATGGCCGGATACGTCGGAGTCTGGACTGTCGAGCGCGCGTAAGGTTCCCGCTTGAGAACTTCGAGCTTTACTAATTGCCAGCGTTACCTCGCTGACGCATCCGACGCCGTGCTCCGAAGCAGACATTTTATTGAAGACAAATGAACAAAACCATGCGCTACTTTTGAAAACAAACAAAAAAATCAATGGAAAATACAAACAAAAAGAAGAAACATGAAAAAAAAAAAAAAAAATCATTCGTTAAGAGTATGAATTTTCTTCCGTACTAATATTCGAACGAAAAGTATATAACAATAGTTGAATGCGCGATAAAAAATAATCATTTTTATAGCGACTAGCAAAGTCGAATGAGTATGTCAAAATAATGAAAAATGTAAAAATACGACGAAATGTATCTTTCTACGGAATTCTTCAAACTCTCAATCGTTTACATTAATTTTTTACGAATATATATGATTAGTTAAAAATCTGATGAAATTATATGAGGAATAAAAAATTTAGGTTAAAAATGGATAAAATGTAGGTTATCGTAAACACTGTGCGTGTTATTAAAGATTCAGAAACTAACCTTACGCTCTCTGTTACTTTTTAGAATTGTGAATAATTCTGAAACAATGGATTCTCGATTATTGATTCTCTCCAATTGTTAGCGTAACAACATAACTCTTTATATGTTGACATATGCGAATTAAAATATCCCTCCTCGTTCCTCGTTGAGAAATACTTTGTGTCAGCTGTTTCCAAGTTTCCAGTCAAAAGCGTCGCGAAAAGTGACACCACACACTCGTCGGCGGTAGGGGCGGAAAACTATATAGGTTCTGGAATAAATTTTGTGCATGTTGTATATATGGATGGTTTCATGCGAATCGCGCGGATGGGTCGCGTGTTTACCGGTCGTCGTAACAAGAGCCTATTGTCGTTTTAGTATATAGTTGGTTAGTTTTGGTAAAAAAATTTAATAAAAATGGAGAAAGAGGCATTAAACTTGGACGATACGTCGAGTAAACTGCAGCAAGAGATTCTTACGCCTTATAAAGTAGCCGTTATTATGTTAATCAAAGACTATTGTTACAAAAGTGTCAAAAGTGAGATACGTAAGTGTTTTGATGCTATATACTTTCATATAGGTCAAAGACGCGCTTCGGCAGATGCGTTTCAGATGCACCCTCACAACTTGCATTTATCGGTTCTTTTTTTGAAATTCAAAAATTTATTGTGTACAATAGTAAATTCGCTCCAACGTTTTTTCTAGGTTATGTAAACGTCAACAAAAATAAAGATCGAACATATTGTTTCAGTTATTGTCGAACGTCGTGATTTTTGTATAGCGGCTCTGAAACTTATTCAGGTAAAATATGACTTTATTTAATACATCCTTTGAACTGACGAAAAAAATTTCTCTCGAGATACGGTTATCGAATTTTTTCTGTTTATAAGCTCTTTGTTTATTTGACATATTCGTCAAGTTCTTTGGATCAATAATTTTCCATTTTTTATTCCTAAACAAGTTGATGGAATTTGTATTACAGATGCCCGATATGGAATTGATTGACCTGCTGAAAATGCTGCGTTCCTCGGAATACACGTTGCAAAGATTTGCTCTGCAGTTGGAATTTGATATGGCTCAACTTTGTGAAACAGGCATAGAAGGATTGTTGGAATTGTTCGACGGTCTTACGCGTCTCATGAAACCGTCTCACGATCATTCTTTGTCACCTCCGGCGCTCTACAGAAATTCTGTCCTGGGTATTTACATCAGGCGAATAATAGTGATATTCGAACAATTGCCATTCTTCCAAGTAGTCAAGTTGTACGAATCTTTTTATGCCGAATTTGAGGTAATAATGGATCAAGATCGGTCAAGCGGCGTTTCATCTCTGAAGAAGGAGGAATCTCTTAGTAAAAAGTATTTTTTTAATTTTCCAATTAAAAATCAAAACGATGCAATTTATCCGATCACCGTTGATATTCGTTATTTTGATTTTCAAGGAATATTAATGTTTGGGGAGGTCGCCAAGCGGAGTTGCTCGTCGCTCAGCAAGCCCATGCCTTACAAACCGACGAACACAAGGCCATGGCTCCGAGCGAACTTCAGGCACTTATTCGAGAGCTTTTGAGCTGCAATCCTTATTACGCGGAAGCGGTGAGTCGTCAAGAGTCCTCAAAGTCTGTCTTTGCTCGTGCTCTATCGTTCCGGGGGGGGGGGGGAAGGGGGAAATTTTTATTTTGTAACCAAGTTTCTATGTGGCCAGTGAGCGGTTCGGACGCTTTACAAAATTTATTTTCATAAAAACGGTTAATGTAGATTGAAAAATAATGGAACTAAATATTCTTTAAACTTGGACGCTTTGATTATCGCAGCATTATCTCAGCTACCTGAATTGTTTGCGCGTAAATGAATATTGCGGGGCCCTGGATAGTCTCTATCATTGCTTCGACAGACTAGCTCCGTTGGAAAATCGATCAGCGCCCGAGGACAGAGCGAGAACGTTTCGATACGCGGCACTGAATCTTGCGGCTCTCCATGCCCAGTTTGGTCACAAGTGGGTTAAATTTTTGCTTGAAAAATTGGCGTAAACACCGATTGATTTATTTATTGCTTCTTCATTTCGAATTGAATTTTTTTTTGCAGAAAAGTTGCTGAAGCTGCTCTGAAAGAAGCCGTAATGATGGCTCAGGAAGCCGGGGACAACGTATGCCTGCAATTGGCCCACGCTTGGATGTATCATCTGACCAATGATAAAAAGTTTGTCCAAAATAGTAGAAAAAAATGTTCAACCAAAGTACTCTCGAGATCATCAAGTCCTTTCGGTTATTGAATTATTATAAATTTGATTCTCAGAGGACCGCTGATAGAAAGATCAGTTGGAAAAGCGAGTATGCTGGGAATAACTCACACGACGAGTTTAGGACTGATAGCTTCGGCTCATAATTCAGCTTTAGAAGGAAAAGCACCGTCACATGTTTTCGAGGTAATTTTGCGCGAGGGATGCTTCGAGTTAGTTTTTTAAATAGCGAGCGAAATATCTTGACGGTAAATAAAAATGATTGTTTTTTCGATTCTCTTTCAGACTCTGATAAAATCGGACGTTGTGAATTGTCAGCATTCGATGATGGATTTGCTGTCGATGACATACGCGGAGAAATCGGCGCTCTGGGCATATTACGGTAAAACGGAGATGTCATCGGTCTGCGCGCAGCTGTTGTTGTTGAGAAACGGTGGTGACAAAAAGCAGCACATGTTCAACGGTCCGTCGACGTGTCAGGCGGTGATAAACGTTGCGAACATGTTGGTCGAATTCGGTGAATATAATTTGGTTCAAGCGGTGATAGGTCATGCGAAAGAGAGATTTCCGAACGAGCCGAGCAACAAAATATGGATGTTGAGCGAGCAAGTGGCTGAATTTACAAAAATGATGAGACACGAAAGGTGGAGCGAGGCCGAAACTATCGCGGCCCAAATATCGAGCTTGGATCCGTTGGAGAGTAAATTTCGTCAGGCTGAAGTTTGCCTCGCGAAAGCTGATTTTCCAACGGCGTTCGAGAAGGTTGGACAGATTGAAAAAACGCAAGATACAAGTCCGGATAATCGAGTACGAGCGATGATTTTAACGAGCCAAATAATGAGTGCATCGATTTTACCAGGTACAGGAACAACAGGTACGAATTCTCTGGTTCTATTAAATTCGGCATTGGAAATGTCGACCAGAAATTATTTGTCGTATTACGAGGCTCAAGTTAAAATGCACCTCGCGAATATCCAATTGTTGATGGGAATGCCCAATCAAGCATCGAGCTTGGTCGATGAGGCGATCGTCCAAATTCTCGCCCATGGCGGCTGGTACGATCAAGCCAGAGCTCTCGTTCTCTATGCCAAATGTTTACTCGCTACTGCTCCCCTCACGGGAGATAAACGTATGCGCGCCCTCAAAGACGCCATCAAAGCTCTCGTCAAAGCTAAAAATCATTTTGACAAAGTCGAAGCTTTCGGAAGAAAGCGGAGCACTCTTTATCTTCTGAGCATGATTTATCACGAGATCGATGCCAAGGACGAGAGAAATCAGTGCGCTTTTCAATATAAACAACTTCATTTACAATATCCAGCCAAATTGGATTACATCAAATCGTACTGAGTCTCGGTGAAGAAAAGAAAAAAAACATTGACGTAACACTATCCTTTGTAAATCCTTTGTAAATAAAATCTCATTTTTTTCAACAATATTCTTCTCCATTCTTGATGATAAATTTTATTCCAGAATTTTCTTGTTCAATCGGAATGATAAATTCCGAGACCATTTTTTCCTTATAAATCCCATTACATTACGTGTCCGCGTGATTTCGTGAAAACATTCGCGATTCTGTAAACAAAAAAAAATTTTTTATTTTTCGAAATTTTACGGAGAGCTGAAAGTGCTCAATAATTGTGTTCGAGATTCTTTAGAAGATTTTTCCAAAAATTCCACGATTCTTCGTCCGGATTTTTTCCTGGCACAAGATCGTCGTTGATTTCGAGATAATTTTTTTCTCCTTTCTTCATCGGTTCCCATATGTGCGTTATTTCTTCGTCTATTTCAGGCGTTGGGTTTCTGTATTTGGGACAAAAGTTTGAGACGATGCTAAACGATCGCAACTCTAAAGAGTGAAAAAAAAAAAAAAATGTGAATTTTGCGTACCCGGTTTTTGCAAAATTCGTCCACATTCGAGTCATTCTTTTCATCGTCAATCGATCTCTCGTACCTTTTTCCAAAGTTTGACCTTTCAGGAGGAGGGAAGCATGAAAGAGCGCTCCGACATCGTCCCCGTGAGCGGTGCCTGAAATTAAAAGATGAAAAGATAAAAGATAAAACATACATGATTTTTGGTAAAAATTTGGTACAAACCTTCAAGATCGGTTTTCATGAGTGAGCAATGAGTCGGATATTCAGGTCTGTAAGAAAATCTATACAAATAGGTGGGTGTCGATTTGTCCATCTGCAGATCGGCGAGTTGCTGTATCCCATTGACAAATGCAATGTCGCCTTTGAGTTTGCACCATTGAATTTTTTCCATTTTTCGAGTAATTTCCCTCTCGTTGAAGTAATATTTTTTTACCGGATCGGCGATTTTTTCAATCTCTTCGAGTGGCCAGAAGTGCAAGTCACGAGTGAGAAGATTGGCGAAATTGGCTCTGGCCTCGGGGAATAAATCCTCGACATCGGGGGTTGCCAACTGAAGAATCCCTTCGTCGCTCGTATAGCCCAAAATTAGAGGAACATCGACTCCTTTTTTCGATAATTTGAGGGGGGATTCGGACATGAAAGGCTCGGAGCTTTTCGCGTCAATGCTCGGCACAAAATGAAAAGTAGTGCTGAACTTCATCTGCGAATATTACATACATATTATTTATGTATTCTTTCGATGAGTGTGAAAAAAAATTGAGATACCAACACTTCCGATAGCCATTTTTTTCTGTCCTTGGATCAATTCGGTGCTCGACGTATTCATCAAAATTTTCAAGGCCTCTTCAGAATCTTTAGCCTCTTTTCCTATACTTTCTATCAAACGCATGGCATAATTTTTTGGCTTTTTTTCGAAAGCCCAAGGATTCGTGCAGGCACCGCTCTGAGCTATAGCTCTGTGAAATAGTCCTGTATAGCAACGATTTTAAACGATTATAAAAATTCCTCGGCTTATTTTTTTTTTTCTTCATTTCTTCTTCAAGATAAAAGACAAACCTTTGGCCAAAGGCGATAACGCGAGATAATGAATGCTCGCCGATCCAGCGCTTTGTCCAAAAATCGTTATGTTATCCGCATCTCCCCCAAACGCTTCAATATTTTCTTTCACCCATTTCAATGCTGCAACTTGATCCTTCATGCCTTGGTTACCGGAAGCCCCTGGTATCTCCAAGTTCAGAAAACCTGCATGTGTATCAATAATTGCGGAGGCGGCTATTCAATTTCATTCGATAACGCCAGCAGCTTTTACTATATTAGGCTGCTAACGCACGAGAAAGCTCTGTTTTATTATTATTATTTTCCTTACCGAAGCAACCGAGCCGATATGCGATTGCGACGTAAACAATGTCGTGCTTTATCAAATAATCCGGTCCATAGAGATCGGGATGCGGTCCACCCATGACAAAACCACCGCCGTGAATCCAAACCATTACTGGCTTTTTCCCGGTCAATGAAGTCGTCGCCACGTCCAAATACAGACAATCCTCATCTCCTACACTTTTATCCATCATGATATCGTAGTGAAGCGATTTTGGGCCTGACTCGCGAGCCTCGCGTATTCCATTCCATGGCTTTCTTCTTTTTGGATCCTGCGCGCATCGTACTATTTCAATTTTATCGCGATCGTATCGAGAAAAAAATTTATTCAATTTTTCAGAAAAGAAAAGAGAAAGAGGTCAGAGTCGCTGCTTCTGCTTCTAATCCTCCTTTCTCAATCATTCAATTTGGTCAATCTGTATAAATTTCTTGTAAAAGATGCGACAACATTTTTCCATCTCTTCGATATACTTTCTCCGTCGTGCCGCCGCCGTGCATGAGAGAATCGAAATACGAAAAGAAATGCGGTTTTACCTTGAATCTTAATTGACCGATCGGTGGTTCGGCAAATGGAATCCCACGAAAAGCAATATATTCACCTCCGTCATAGTTTTTCGCAACGAAACCCCTTAACTTTCCTTCCTTAACTTGGACAATTGGAGCGCTCATGTTCGAATGATCTTGGTCGATCGGAGAACGCGATACAAGTGTCGAGGCAGGCGCTTACATGCATATATCGTTCCGTTTGAACAATCGCATTGGCGGGAACCTTCCTCGTAACGCCTACATTATACGAAACTACGTAATGACGAGACCTTGGCGCAACGTACCCTCCTCCTCCTCCTCCTCCTCCTCCTCCTCCTCATCTATCGACAAGTTTTTCCATTTCAATAAATCACTTTTGCTCTTTTAAACGAATAGCGTTTGATCAAGCTCAAGGAATAAATGAAAATCGTTAAATAATTTTGCTCTTTCCGTCGTCCGCTGAATATTTTTATTTTATTAATTTTTAAGATTTTATCTCTTCCAACACGAACGAACCTTATACACGAGATTGCTTCCCCCGATCACTCACCGAAATTTTCACGGGTGCGCTAACGCTATTCCAGAAATTTCAAACTTATTCCCCCTTTTCGGATTCATATTAATTAAATAGTAGTATTTAATAGATATCAAAAGTTGAAAATACATATACTCATTCTTTTCCTCTCTCTAAAAAGGATAGCGCATAACTTGGGTAAAAGGTAAAAATTTTCAAGTTGCGGCATATTTTATCCGAGTACACGCCTTTGAGTTCGCTCTCTTTGGGAGCGAATTTTGCCTGTTTTTTTTTTTTTTTCGACTTTATGAAGTGTTGCGAAATGGGCATCGCAGCTGATATCCTTCGTTATACGCGACTCCTTAATCTTGACCATGCCGACATTTCAACTAACGGTCTAAAATGGCTCGTATCGGTATACTCTCGTGATCCAAGCTGCTGCCCACGAATGAAAAAACTTGATCGAAGGGCGCTACTGCGATGAAAAAAAAAAAAAAAAAAAAAAAAATCTTTTTACCCCGAGCAGACTATCAAATAAAATAGGCATTATCTATTTATCTCGAATATATACATGTATACGTCGTCTTTAGTTTCTTTTGAAAGAAAAAAATGGTCAAAATGGTTTTTGTTCGTTTTCAATCATCACCCAACGCCTGAATTTTTTTTCCAGCACCCATTTTAATCCAGCCTTGTTTGATTCTTCATACTTTGATTACCAAGAGAGACCAGAAGAGGGAATCCCCAAATTTTCATATTTCTTATCGAGTTAGTTCTGCAGGTATGCGTATGAGCGAAACGCGTTTCGTTTTAGCATTGAAATAAAAAACGCAAACTAATTTCACAACAAATCTATATATTAATATTGTCGAGTCACCAGAATTTCACCTTGAATATTGCGTAACGTGAAAAGCCAAATGTGCGCCATCGTCGTCGGGGTTTTGTGTTATTTCAAGCGAGTCCGGTACACTGGAAAATCTTAACAAAATAAAAGACTGTAATCTCATAACTGTGCAAATTCAATCAGGCTTCTAAATATTTCATAGAAATTTTCGAATGCCATTATCGGTTCGGACACCGGGGAGTATTGAAAAAAGAAAAAAAAAACGTACCGTTCCCAAAGTTATTCGTTCGACGACGAATGTGATATTTCTCGTATCAAAAACAATGAATATTCCGAAAATAACTAGATTTTACCGTTTTTTTTTAACTTTGCCAAGCCAATTCTAATATCGATCATATTCGAATTCGTTTCTTTTTTTTTTTTTTTTTTTTTTTTTTTTTCATGCAACGTAACTCAATTGCATTATATTAGAATAACCCACTTGCTTGATAAAGAAATTACTTGGGAATGGAAATAAATTTGTTCGGTTAGAACTTGAGCGAAAACATCGCTCTCGTCTCAGAAAAAAATTGATATAATATCTCAATGAAATATATATTTTTTTTTTCAAGGATTTTAGTATGCGATCGGAGAACAAGATATCAATGAGGTAGGTATGAAAAGACACAAGACTCGATTTACTTTCGTATTTCAACGTTTATTGCTGGCAAAAAACGTGTTGTTCATAATCCAATAAATATAGTATGTATCGTCGTTTCTGTAACGTGCCTTTTTTTTCATGGTTGTTTTTATTTTCATTTTTGCTTGGTTGGTTTCAACAATTTTCGTAGACATAGTTACCGCGAAGAAAAGAAAACAACGTCCACGTTCGTTCGTTCGTTCAATAACTTTATAAACGTAACGATCGTTACATGTAGAATTTACAGTCGAGACGCACTAACGGACGCTCACACTTTTCGGATATTTACAAAATCATTCAAACTTTTTTCACATACTTATATAAATACGTTTTTGTCACAAGTCTTTCATTCGGTGGGTTACGAATTACAGTATATATTTCAAATTAAAAAGATAAAAAAAAAAAAAAAAAAAAAAAAAAAAAACTGAAAACTTTCATTACTTCGCTTATTGATAAATGCATCGAGGAGGAGCATAACTGGTTCGAAAATTTTTCAAAATTTCATGAGCAACGAGAAAATGTATTTTTCACTCTACGAAAACAACGCCAATAAATATTAGTCTTAATGTTGTAATGATAAATTTAAAAACGAATCTACGGTATTCGCGAAAATGTGAAATTCTGTTGCTTCTATTGCTGCCGCCTTGCTTGAATCTCTTCAATTTTTCATAATTTCAATGAAAAAATCCATTTCGCTAATACTTTTCGCTTTTCAAATATCTATTTGAAAGCACTTAAATCTATCAGACTTTGAATACGAACGGATAAATTGAAATAAATAACTGCGAGGTTCATCTTCATCATTAGAAACACGAAAAAAATCGTTAAAATAACTGATGATGACGATCGCGTAAATACTTGATAACCGCGAAATATCGATATCTATTTTACAAAATGGCGACGCGACGGGATCTCGGTTTATTTGGCAATCTGTATCAACATCGATCGGTATTTCCATAATTAAAGGCTCGCATCATTCGGAACACAACCAACATTATTCCTTTATTCAATTTTCTACGATGTAACTTTTTATTTTTTTATTTTCACGCGTGAATTTTGTACCAAAGAGGCAAAAGAAATTGCAACAATAAACACGTGTAAAAATGAGTGACGACGGAATTTTCGTTGGATCCTAACGGAGCAAACTTCAAGATAATCGGTTTTCTTGTTTTTTTCCATATGCTCAGATACCATTAAACTTACGTGGCCGCAGACGAGTAATTAATTAATCATCACAGTTTGGATATCAGGTAGTATTGGGAGGTCTTCTCGAGGGTAATATGAGAAAAATGCATTGAAATAAAGAAAAAAATCAAACAGTCGCGTGAAATCCTCTATTCACACACACACACACACACACGTTTCTACGGTTTCATATCTGTATTTTCGCACACACATACGAATATATGTACCCATGCATGGGCGTGTTTACTTTCATCATGCGCTCCTTAAAACCCTAATTTAGCTAAACGAGAATATCATTCAAACGGAATTCTTTTTCAGTCTTATAGTTTGCTTTAATGGATCATCGGTTGTGTATCGAAGAACAACAACGAAAGGTACTAAAAGAAAAAAATCACAAGAGCCACGATTATTTTCGTATTCAATCCAAGTCACAAATCTCACGAGTGATGCTTCGACTGAATAAAAAGTTCGATCGATCCACTCGCATCAAATATAACGTATTGGTATAATAGGCAAAAAGCGGTATGCAAATTCAGAGACTAGGAACGAAACTGAGAAGCGTTCGAAAAAATTTGGTCAATTGACTAACTTTCGAACAAATATTACAGTATTTTTTTTTTTTTTTTTTTTTTTTTCGAATAAACATATGCGTAATATTTGATCGTTTTCTTTTTATTTCGTGAGCAAAAATATCAAAAGATTAATTATCTCTTTTGGAAAAGTATAAATTATTAAAAACGATTTTATGTTCCTTAAAAGCGACAGGACGAAATTTGCCTCGTTTCTTTTCATTGCTCTATTATTCTTGCTCGAATGGTAACTCGAACACGGGTTAACGTGTTTATAATAGCTCTCTCTCTCTCGCTATAGTTCCGTGTATACATTCACTCGTTCTATGGTGATTTTATTAAGGGCATTGTTACGTATTCGGTGAACCATTGACTAGGCACTCTACCTGCGTTTTCTTTTTTTTTTTTGTTTATCTCTATATATATATTCTTTAAATATATTTCTCACCATTTCCATTTCTTATTTTGTTTTGATTTTTAGAAGGGTTCGTAGTGAAGGTCGGGCTTATATTTTGGCGTTTTTTTTTCTTGGCGTTGAGTTATTTCGTGTTCGTTTAGTCGGTGCGGTTTCCCTTTAGAATTCACGTGAACAGTGCGTTGACGCGGTCTTTCGCGAATACGATTCCGTAATTCCGCCACTTCTGGCCACGTTCTCCCGGTTCGTCCTGTGTCCAGTCTATATGTGCGCGCGTGTGGAAACAACGAATGATTAGCATCGAATGAAAACTACGAGTACGGTTTGTTTGCCGTAAGTTTATATATAATTCTCTATGAAATACTTCAATTGAAAATAATGGGGAAAAAAAAAATCAATTAAAAAGTGAAATTTACCTTTGGCAGTGATGAACCGTTAAGATTTCCAGTCAGCGTTTCGTATTACGATTTCTGCTTCGGATTTCAGAGGTAGTCGATCGGGGTTTTCAATACCCGCGCTAGTATATTCTACGATTTCATCCCGCGGCCGGCGAAATGAGACATTCTTCCGAAAACTGCAATTATCGCGTTCAAATGAATGAGTTAAAAAAATGTTCTTTTTAGCCTTTACGGATTTCGTTTCATTTTTTCATATGAAAACTAGCTGCGGAGTGTTAATATTTATCTATGTTTTTTTATCTCCATTTTTTTGACGAACGAGCAATTTCCTTGCTCGTTCAATCGTTCAAATTTACGTTAATTTTGACGTTTCCTTTCACTCGGGCTTTATTTTTGTTTTTACAATTCAATATCAGTGATGAGACCAATGAATAGCAATATTTTGCAAAAGTTGGCAATGGCGACTCACCTTGTGACGAGAGCTACATAACGAGTTCACGGCGTATTGAACAAAACATAGTGCCGAGATAATTTGGAATTTTTATCATAGCAGTAAAAACATTTTGACTTGTTTGCATTTTTATAATATTACGTTTGTTGTTTTCACCGTTTCAATTGAATAATCATAATTTCGTATTATTTAATCCTAACAACGATCGTCCGAGACCGATATTTTGTACATTTCTTGTCCGAAGCTTGATTTTCCTGCTCGTTCAAACATTTCTCTCAAAAGATAATCGAGTATATTATATTTGATCCTAAAAATTTGTAATTCGAGAAATACATATCAGCGGACAGGATTTTATTTTTTTAGAGAGAGAAACGGACGTGCGTAGTTTTTTTTAGTGTAGATCCTTTTTTTTTTTTCGTAGAGTGGAATGTTGGATCGATTTTATTTAGAATTGCGACTCGAAAGTCGGAATTCCGTCAAGAATCTTCTTCATCGTTGACAACTCTTTCGTATTTAAACTACTCGGTATTTACATTGAACGGTGAACCTTATGTACAATTTTGTTCTTGTTGAATTTCTTTTAAAATAGCACAGCCTTCTGAACGGTCAGGTGCGAGTGTTCCCGTTAATGCTTGCTCCAAAAAATCGTTCGATCCTTTCTATAGAATGTACAACGATTTTCCTCGTTTTCGCGACGTTTTTTTTTTTTTTTTTTTTTTTTTTTTTTTCAACGAGAGAACATACATTTTATGTTTCTCTTGATTTATGCCCGAAAGCGTTCAAGACGAGATTGAAACATTGAAATTCGTGCTGCTCGTTCGGTCGATCGATAAAACGATGGCAAAATAAATAAACGGGAGCATCGCTGGGGTAGTTTAGCAACAACTATCATCGACTGGTCCTTTTGCGTTTGCGTTTGTTGAGAGAGTTCTCGGTGAGGCCGGCACCGGACGGATTCCAGTCAGAATCACCAGCATCGGTGTAAATATAATTAACCTTTGGAACGTTTCTTTTGGAGCTTCGAGTTTGCCTGGTTGATGATATTTTCTTGGGCGTTGCTGTTTCGGTTTCTCTATCGGATTTATCGGTGATTCTAGAGAGTGATTTGGTTGGGGAACGTTTGCACGAGCCAGCAGCAGCAGCAGCAGCAGCAGCAGCAGCAGCAGCAGCAGCACCAGGGCTTTTAATAATTTTTTTTTCGTATTCGGCATCGTCCGAGATGGTATTCTGAGATCGTTTTCGTTTGGCACCGGATCGATGGGAGCTTTGCATCGATCCTGAGAGAGGCGGCGACACGAGCATCATTTCTTTGGAACAGTCCCTGCGGATCGATTCCCTGGATTGAGAGTTCGGACAAACCGGACTGGTCGGATTGCCAAATTTCTTCGAGAGTTTATCGTCGAGGGAATTTTTATCAACTTCTAACGCCGCGATTGATAGCATAGGCGTACCCGGGTAACTCTGTAATTTTTCAAGCTTGATCAGAGGCTGCTCATCCTCGACGAAGGACATCGCCATGATCGCTTTGAATCGTTTCTTAAGCGGAAGTTTGTTGTCGAGTTCAGCGCGATAATTATCCCTCGTTTCGTATTTCGAATTCTCCAATGGTTTAGCGTCTAGAATCTTTTGCTCGAAATTACAGATCAATTGATCGTCGTATATCTTGGCAAGAGTATCACGATTGATGGAAGTTCCGTTGCATTCCGGGACGTTGGAGTTTTGCCCGGAATGTAAGGGGACGTAATACGAATTGGGATCGATACCGGTTGTCCTTGCGTCACCGTTTGGAATAATGCATTCGGTGCAACGAGTCATTATATCGTAGGCACAGTTCAAGCAGCTGCATCGAGGAGTTCCGCCGCTCGTGTTATTGGCCGAATGCGCATGAAGAGACGTCGGAGGATCGACGGAGAGACTACACGCGATCGAGTTGCAATTTTTGTGACAAGGAAGATATAATTCGGCAGCGGCAGATGAATATTTCGTATACATGGGAGTCGAGTGTGCAACGGGAATGTGAATTGTGTGATTTTGGTCGGGATGCTCGGGAGGACGGTCAGACTGCATACCGTAATTCGTTTTTATACGGTTCGAAATATTCCCCCCACAATCCTCGAATTCCTGTTTTATTCTTCTTCCGCGTGAAATATTCGAATCGCTCAATTTTCTCTTGATCCTAGTTTTTTCATCGATCGGATCGAGCTTTTTTATGCTCTTCGCCGGTTCAACAGGATCGCCGCAATTTTTACTTTCAGCCTCGGGCTTTATTTTGTTCCTACGAGTTTCCTGCTGGCTCGAGACTTCTCTCTTGTATTGTTTAATTTCGTAGCTCGCGACTTGGCTACGATAAATGCTGTCGTAAATCTCGTAGGAAAAGCCGGTCGAATCGTTGGCGCGATCGTTCATTTCTCTGTGAAGCAGACTCGCCGCCGCTGCCGCCGCCGCCGCCGCCGCCGCTTCGTCGTTAACGTGATCACGATTTTCAACCGCTTTGTTTATTATATAAAGATTTGAATTTGGTGATTTTTGAAAGAGAACGACGGTTTCGCCGTTGAGGATAACGTTCGTCGTTTCGTCCTTTTCCACGAGATTCGTACTGTCGACGATCGCTTGAGAATGAGAATTGCACCGAGTTTCCTCGATATCGTACCGAAGAGGATAAGAATCGGTATCTTCGCTCGATGTTATTTCAACTTGATAAGCGACTTTGTCCATCGCGCTTTCGGGATAAATGTCGATAATTTTTTCGCTAATCGGAGGTTCGGGCTTGTTGGTCAAAAATGTCACGGTCTCGCTCGACGATTCGGGCTCTTCGTTCGCGCTTACGTTAGCCAGCGAAGCGTAATTTTTTACTTTTATAACTTCCGGTCGATTAACCGGATTCGGAGTTGTCGCCAAGTGTGAAATTCTCTGGGAGACACTCGCCAACAGCGACAAACCATCGATATTATCCTGAAACTCGGTTTCTCTTATTTTTTTCATTTCGCCCTCGGTCGGCTCGTCACATACGAGGGATATTTCCGAGGCGTATTCAGCCACTTGAACTTCCATTTCGCTCGAGACCACCGGCTCATTTATTATTTCGTCGGCGGAAACATCGAGACGCTGCTGCTGCTGCTGCTGCTGCTCCGGTTTTACAGCCGGTTGGAACGGCATGTTCCTTATTTCCACGAGTGTTTTATCTTTCGACCGGTGGATATACCTCGTCTTTTCATCGTTCGACGATGCCAATTCGGCCGTGTCATCAAGCTTAATGCCATGGGAATATTGATCCGCGGGCCGGGCCTCCGTTTCGAGGCTCGACGCTTCTATTTGGTTGAATGAAACTTCGGGGACGGGACTCGATGAAACCACCTCCTCCGAAATGTCTCCTCTTTCTTTCTCTTTCCCAATCTTGTCCACTTGTACACGATTCTTTTCGTTCTTCCGACTCTCGAGTTTACTCCACTCGAGACTCCGAGATGTTTTATTAACGAGGCTATTCGTCACCGTCCAGCAGCACGCCTTTTCATCGGTGTTTTCTATCGACCTCACCGGGAGGGGGGACGCATCTTCATCGACGTTTCTTCTTTCTTTCATTATATTTTCTTCAACTTGGTCGATTTTGGCTGAAATTTGCTCCGAAATTTTCAACGATCCGATCTTCAAGCTGCTTTCTTCGAGCCGCGATGAATCTTCGGTAGACGAATTTTTCTTCATGACCATCTTCGAGCTGATCCGGCTTTTCGCACTCTCCAACCACCTCAATTTCCTCCGTGTTTTTTTCTTTTTTATTACTTTTTCCGTTACGACGTCACTGGTAAGATCTATGAATACTATGTCATTGATTTTTTTACTTTTACGCAAGCAAGACATGCCAGTGCCGATCGATGATTTTCTAACGGACGATTTGTTCAATGAATTTACCAGACACGATTGTTTTATCGACGAATCTACGTTATTGGTTACGTTTGAAAAATTATCGTTACTCCGTATTAAATCCCGCCGATCGTTACTTTCTTCAGGCTGATTTCATGAAAATATAATTTCACCGTTAATAATACGTTTTCAAACCCGGTTTCAAGATAATAAACCTCCAAACATTATCCTATGTTCCCATCAATTTTCTTACAATCTAGCCGAGTGCATGTTTCACACGCGAGAATCCGTGTGTCTTGTTGCACTCGTGGACGCGACCTCGCGTGTCAGACATGACCCCAACAAGCTTTAATACCTTATTATTTCTCTGACAATATCAAATTTCGATAGCCACGCATTCTTATTTTTCCATCATTTCAATATTTTCTACAATAATATTTTTATTTTTGTTCACAATTCGGTTTGTTTTTCTGTCCGAGCGTGTTATACCACCCCCCGCTTTTGGAACAACCGTTTTACTTCTTCGAAAGTAAAATCTGAATTTTCTAATGCTCAATTAATTGGAAACTAAGGGCCTGGAATGCACCGGGCAAAAAGTATGAGCTTAAATTTCAACATTCAAAAATTCATGATTTTTCCGTTCCGTTGATCTGCCGCGCTTTCTCAACGAATACTCGTAAGCGTCTGGCAACGTTTTTTTTTTTTTTTTTTTTTCAAATCAAATTAGCGTACAATTGTAAATACTCTATAACAAGGATGGAATTTTCGAAATTTGATAAAATAATGAAAAATCTTACCACCGAAACGATTGCGTCGTCGTTGTCGTCGTCAACGTCGTTAGATTCAAGCCCTCTCCTTTTGTTGCAAAAGTTGAAAAACTCTTCGCAAGCTTTTTCTATTTCAAATTTTTGAAGAAGCAGTAATTTCGTAGATATTTTTTGGTTTTTTGGCACTTGCGGTAGTACGGATTCGGGAATAATCGTTGGAAAATCGCTCGGTGCGACACCCAGGGAGGTCAGAGCTATCATATTTATTTGATTTCTAACTGCAACGTCCTTGTTCAATTTTTTCCATAATCGATAGGCGAGAAAGTAGCGCACGTACATTATGCTCGAGTCAGGGTGGTCATCTATAGTCTTGAATACCTTTCTATAAAAAGAAGAAGAAAAAAAGGATACGTCATTCGACATGGAGAGGGAAAAAAAAAAAAAAAAAAAATTCTTATAATTTCAACATCGGGCTTCGTTATCTACAATGGAAAATTTAATTCAAAATTGTTTCATAAAGTTGCATATATTCTCGTAATACTCACGTTATAACGGGATCCAATATTTCCTGATAGTTGTGGTTCATGAAATGAACTTTTAAAAGTGTATCCAACAGATATTCGGTGGAACGTTCTGAAAAACAAAGCGGATGAAGGCTCGGTAAAACCGACTTTTGTATTTCATTGTTTAAATTCTCCGACTCGTTTTCGTAGGAATTTTGAAATTGCATCCGACGTTGGAAACCGCATGAATAGAAATAAAGGGAGTAAACAAACGTCGACATACCTAGATAAACGTGAAGGCAGGACGAGAGTCTGGCTGATATTTTGCTGGAATGTTCTTTTCCCTTTTTAGAAGCTTTGAGCTCCATGTCGATGTAGAGAGCGAGAAGATCGGACATCCCGATCAAGTAACAATCTCTGTCTTTTAATTCCCCAACGTCACGATAATAATACAGAAAAAATAGTAAAGTTTCCCCAATGGAATCTTTTAATCTTTCTGCTCTGAGTGGTTTCGTGTGGCATTCCGTAACGCTTGGCCGAGCATTTCTGAAATTATTGTGCCAAGAGAAGATGAAAAAACTGCTAATATAAAGCTTTTGTTTTTGGAAAAAAAAAAAAAAAAAAACAAATGCAACGATTGCCCCCCTCCCCCCCAAAAAAAATGAATATTGATGAAATAAAGCCGAATGTGAACTTGGCTGTACTCCAGGCTAATCGTAAAATTTTCCTAGGTGGATTAAATGTAGGCACGCATATATATCTAGATGGAAATGATGATGGAGGAGTGCACTGAGCATGAGACCAGGTCGTCATTTATCTTTGCACATGTGCCGCGCTTGCTATGGACATACAATTTATTTCGGTTGCATGCTGGAAAAAGCTTCTCGAACGTGAGGGACAAAGAAAAAAATGGGAAAAAAATGCGTTACAACGAGAAGAAGAAGAAGAATTGAAAAAAATCTAGGAAACCAGTACTCAGTGGTCACCATTACTGGTCGTTATGAAACGTATGTTTTCAACAAGTTAAAATTTCTTCTCCCGTTGGTAGATAATATGAAAAATAATTCACGTTCGTCAATTAGAAAAGAAAATATTTGTTTTTTTTTTCTTTTTTTTCTTATTTTGAAAAATCATACACAATACACGTGTTTGAATTACCGAATGAAAAACGTCATGAGGTTTTTTAAAGACGAGATGCTTCGCTGATCGAGGGAGTTGCGGCACATTTTCTTGAATTGTGATATCCACGGATATATCTCCATTATGAGTGACTTTGGCCCGTTCTCATCCATCTCGTCTTTCTGTCCAGGCTCCCCCCCGGTCAATTGTGCGTTATCTGAAAGCCGATAATCGGGGAACGATTGTTCAAATATATTAATCGCGCGCGCGCGCGTATTAACGCTATTAAAGTTTGCCTTTGCAAAAATGCTGCGTGTCGTGCGTGCGTTTCGAATGAAGAAAATTCATCGGAGAAAACGGACGAGCGCTCATTCAACATTTTGTACGTAAATATCCGTGCTAGTTTATTTTTCTACTTTTTCTTTTTATAATATCTGAAGAGTAAGAGAAACAATGTTGCGTCGACGATATTGAGAATGAATAGCGGGGGAAAATGTGTAAAAATGGCATTTAGAGAGAGTTTTTTTCGAGGGATCCACGCGTTTCCATGATCCATGCGAGAAAAGTCTGTTTTCGGGTCGAAACTCGGAGCTTCGTCGACATCTGCCGTTTCGAGCGGACACACACACACACACCCACCGAACGCAGGTGTTTAGAGATTTTTAGGCCTCTTTGAGGGTCGAAATTTGGAAAATGTCTGGCTTCAACGACCTTCTCACAATCATACAGATATACCTATACGTGTTATTCTTCGTAAAAGTATTCTTCGCATGAGCTCATTGTTCCTCGACGAAAGGGGACCTCAAAGCTGCATGCAGGCTCTTGACAGACGTTTTCAAGCGTACGCGCGCGCATCACAAAGAAAGCTCCCGTATATACTAGCCTATACTAAGAAATTTCAGCATTTCAACAACACCATCTTAATTGCACACCCCTGCTTTTGAAACTACAGCTTCGAACGACTTAATAAAAATATCTCTGCGTCATTCTCAACGGGATATAATTACGATTAGCGCTAGGTACAACTGCAAAAATCTCATCGCGCTAGCACCTTCGTTATACGATTTAGATTGGAGTTGTGGCGCGAGCAAAAGGCCTCGACCCACCCCTTTTCCGCAGGCTGTACGGAATATGACAAAACGTCAAGAAATTTAACTGAATTTACTCTAATATCGAGGCAATTATTTACTCTGAAACTTGCAAAGTTTCAGAGAAAATTCAATCATACTCTTTCATTAAACTAAAGTTTCACCCCGATATAAGAGAATTCAATATTTTCAACTCCGATATGGTAAAAAAAAATGTCATTAAAAGTATTCTACGGAAAGGAGAAAAATAATTCAACGAGATTGAGCCGAAAATTCAAAAATATAACTAAGATATTTAGCACCGTTGCTCTTGAGTCAAACACAATGAAACAATTCAATTGGATATTCTGCTCGAATGTTTGGACATTTTTGTTGAAAAAATTCTGCATAACGGAGAGAGAGAGAGAGAGAGAGAGAGAGAGAGAGAGAGAGAGAGAGAGAGAGTTTCGGAAAATTTAAATTGGAAAGAAAAATTATGGAGAATAAAATAGACATATAGAAACATGAGAGAAAATTTATGAAAAAATTAATTTTTTTCGTATATTATTATACTCTAGAATATAGAATTGATAATGAACGGAGATATGGTCGAAAACAAGAATACTTGTGGTATTCGAAAAATGGGGCAAAAATAGGATTCAAGGGATAAACATGGAAAAATGTAATGAAAATTATAGAAAAGATAACGAACGATTAGCGCGACTCGAGCGATAAAATAAAATTCAAGGGGAATTGAAGGAAAAAGAAGAAAAAAAAAAAAGAAAAAAGAAATATGAATAAATTTGACAATAACGCGCGAAAGAAGGAGAATTAAGGAAATTTATTCAGCGAACGAGTGAGCTTAACGTTAAATTTATGAAAAAAAATAATATTCAAATGACCGGCTAAAAAAATGTATACGGGAATGAAATAAAATGACGCAGGAGTTTCGTTGCCAAAACGGGTAAAGAAGAAATAGACCGAATTTACGAATAGAAATAGAGAGAATTAAGGAAATTTATTCGCGAATAAAGACGAAACTGAAGTTTACTCGGTTGGAAAAAAAAAGCAGGATAATAGAGTGCGAAGTAATTGGTGTTGGATATAAAATGATGGGAATGAATGCGTGTAATAGGATGTAGATAGTACGGGGATGGACGATCGTTTTCGGAGAGAAAACCTCATTTATGCTTCGGCACACGAGCATGCACTTTGGTAAACGAGTTTGGCAAGGGTGACGAACGATAACGAGAGAGCAGGAGAAGGCGAAAGATAAAATGGGATCGAGCGATACACGAATAATTTCGTAACATCCAAGACTTTTTTTTTTTTTTTTACTAAATTTATGTATGAGTAGGCACTATTTTTTTCATTTTCGAGCGCACGTGCGATCTCGCTTTATGAGAATTTTATTGCGGCGGCTTTCCTCGTCTATTTTTTTTCAACGCCAATATCAGCGGTGCCTCGAAACGAATACAAAACCGCTATTTCCAATAGGAAAATATCGGATATCGAATGCGTTTGTTCATCGCGAATGAATAACGTTTATCCTAACAGAATTTTCGAGGGGAAAAGAAAAATTAACGTCGCGAGTACGGAAACCCAAGAAAATTATTTCCTACTCGAATAATGAGCTTGGAATAATAGGAATTTCGTAAATTTCCCAAATAAAGAGAAAAAATGAAAATTATAACTGTAAACAGTGACCGATGCGCGCCGCCGGGAAATGGTAAAAAGGAGTAAAAATAATCGTTTCAGCGACTTTCTCGGTAAAAATTAAACTGCGTCGCGCCATGCTCTGAAAAATCTTTCGACGCCACTAAGGGTTTGTGTACAGCGTTTTTTTTTCGACGCGACGCATTTCCAGCCCCTGCTCTCGAGGAATGGTTCTGCGACCCCTCGCGATGGCCCAAAGTTATCGAATATTTCCGGATGAGGAGACGAGGAAAGAATATGCGGGCGTAACGCTTTTATTATAATGGGACGAAAAATCTCGTTCCGTACATACAATACATAACATACGGTAACAGTAGAACGAAAATAAACGGGTGAAAAAAAATCAATCGGTCGAAAAGCCTCGTGTGCTTTTTCCCTCCCCGCGCGAGTTAATATTTTTCGTGCTGGTTATACAGAGGGCATTATTATAGGGAAGAAAGTTGGCACGAGGATCGTGAAACGGAGCCGAAGAAAGCGTCCGCGATGAGCTTGTTTTTCGTTTGTTATAAATATTGGGCCTATATTCAAGCATTATTACATACCAATTATTTTTTCTTCCGCCTGCTCTTGTTCGTTAACGTGGCACGTATTTCCCGTGGAATCCATAGTGATTTTGTTTTTATTTATTTATTTGTTTTGTTTTTTTTTTCTTTTTTTTTTCATATATTTCTTTCGAATGAAAATATTTAATTTCATTCGAAACACAGATAAACAGAACGAAATCAACTATCGCCGCGAATAAATACGAAAAGAGTGGTATGTATCATTGTGTAAAAACAGGAGAGCCGCACACGCGAAAAATATGAGAGCGAGAGAGAACAATACAAAAGGAGGAACTGTCGCGGTCCGCGTCCCTCCGCTTACTGCCTCAAAAATCTACGGCCATATTGACACGATGACTTGCACGGACTGCCGTGCAGCGGCGCCACCATTCGTCGCCGCCACCGGCGCCACCGCCGCTCATCGCCGCCGCCGCGCGCTAGATAAAATATAAAGATGAAACAAACGGCAGATCGGACGGATGTTTTCATCTCAGGGGGTTTGAAAGTTGAAAGAGGCCGCCGTCGCCGGCGCCGCCGCCGCCGCGGATATCTATAACTTTTTTGACGACAAAACTCGCCGCTCCCGCGGTGTTTCACCTGTTTTATTCTCGATCAATATTTATATTCTCTCTCTCTCTCTCTCTCTCTCTCTTTTTCTCGGTCACGTTGATCGGAAGAAAGAGAATTCATCGTCATAATTCTTGAGATATCATCTCCGCGCGTTGCGAGATTGAAACGAAATAATATCTAGTATATAATAGTTTTGCGCGATTACATAATAAATTTTATGGATATTCACCGGCGATTTTCGACACACGATCGGCACAACGTCGCCGTCTCGCAATTTTTCATCGTATATGCGTGCGCGGCGGCGTAAATAAGAAAATGAAGATTCAGAGGTTAGGTCATCCCGAAAACGAACGACACGCCGTTTGCAAGCAAAGTGTATTTGTATACAATCCGCCTCAATAAGGAAAACAAAGTTTTTATTTGTAATTGACGTGTGTAGCACTAAAGTTTAACGCACTGTCACTGTATGCGGAATATGAGATACTATAAGAAAAAATTTGGTACAGCGCCGCCGCCGTAGGTAAAGGCTTCTCCTCAGGCGGCTGGGCGGGAAGCATGCAGCGGCGGAAAGAGGCAAGGAAGGGGGTGGGCTTTGAGAGTCAATTGTAAAAGGGAAATCCAAGGGAGCAGGTCGATAGACTTCCGTTTTATACGCGAGCCTTCAACTTCAGCAGGCCGAATCCGCGCTCGAATCTATACAACCAGCTCTCCTTTTTCCCCATTCTCGCAGTCACTCTCTACTAGCTCCCAGCTGCTGGCTTTATCACCTTTGAATATCCGTATTTATCATCGAGTCATATAATCTGCTTAACGAAATATCGAGCCTCGCGACACAAATTCATTTGCCTTCATGAACTTGACAAAAATTCACGCCCAGCAGGCGGTGCAGGAACGAATTTTCTCCCCTATTCTCCCCCCCCCCCTCTCTTTTTCTCTTTTATACTTGGATTGTACGCGTTGTTCGATGCGTCTTGTATATAATCGGTCGTTTTCGTATTTTAAACGGTACACGCGCGCACACGCGCCCAAAAAAAAGTAAATACAGCGAAAAACGCATGCGTCGCGAACGTAATGGAAAATCGCGAAATAGGTCCAATGTTGAAGCTGCGCCGCGGCGACGGAAAGCTCGATAAATCTGCTGCACCTTTCCCTCCGGATACATTCGCGAGCAGGGTGAGTATGCATACAGGATGTCCCAAAAGTGAGAGCCAAAAAATGAATTAAGGCTCCCGCCGCGACTTTCGAACAAATAAATCCGCACGATCATGAGAAGCATTATTCCATATCTCCGAAGCACCTAACCGCGCGCGGTTGGTCGATTAGTTGCAAATTTTTATAACGGATGTGTCGAAAATGGAGCGGCCGCGGCACACTTCCTCCACCTCCTCATCGTGGCGGATACTTCATTATATTGATCGATTGGAATTTCGTCGTAGAAGAAAATAGGGACCAAGACTTTTTTCTCCTAAATTCTGATGTTTCCGATCTGTGTACAGCAATTGTAAACACGGCTACTTTATTCGATTTTGTCGTCAAACTTTCGACCGAGAAGCAGCCTGCTGCTCGAATGGAAACAAATTGCTTGTCTCTCGTTCCTGCTCCAATGAAAATGAGAGCAAGTACATATAAAGATGCGAGTCCGGGAGTCTCACGACCAAAATGTTGAGACGTTGAAATGTTGAACCTTTCGAAAATTGTATGAAAAAATTCTAGAATATTTGGACGAAATTGAACTTTCGCCTGCGTGTGCTCGATCTCCGTGGCGCGATGAGGGAGCAACCGCGGGATAATTAAATCCATAGAATTACAGAGGATTACAGAGGAACGTATATACAATCCCCGCGACGTCGTTGTAGGATTTGGATGTAACCGTGAATTTCTAATTACGTAAAGAGGTATAGAATTCGGTCTATATACGAGTCTCGCGGCGGGTTGCATCAACGCAACTCCGACGGTGATGGTGCGACTCTGGCAGACAATAACGACGAATTCAAGCTTTTTAGTATAACAAAGCACACGCGCGCGTAACATGGAATCGGTAAACAAAAGAAGGCCGCGCGCAGCAGTGTAACGTCGGAGCAGGAGGACAATTAACCTTTCTCGGTAAATGCCATAATTCGCCATAATTCTACGGTAACTAATTTTGAACGACGTGTCAATGGGGAGGATATCTGTGACTCTGGTGAATTAAATTAAATGTCCTTGGCTCGAACCGAGCTCGCATACAGCCGAACACGGTCCCACGGATATCCAGAGATCCTCCGGACTGGCTCACAAAAGGATCACTATATAGAAATTGGACAACTTTAGATTCGAGAGAGGCGGGAGATGGGAGGTGCTGGACTATGGATTATCAGCAACACCGCGGATTCATATGCTATTTCCTGGCTCTCAATTTTCAATTCTCTCTTCTCGTTTCTCGTCAAGATCCGATAATCATGTTATACCAGCAAGGGGACAAGAATAAAGGAATAAAAATAAGGGTGGTTTTACGAAAAGCTAACGTAGAGAGGTACGTTCGGAACTGATGTGTGCTTCGAATTTTCAAATCTTGACCACTCCACTACCGCGAGTCGTAGAGCCCTAGAGCCTCCACTCGTCCCCATAAAACAGAGACTCGTCCAACCATTAATTTATACATTATTTATTCTCTTCGCTTATTTTCCGGGTAGTAGTTGCAAATAGTTACAAAGCGAGAAGAGGATCTTGTTTGTCACGATCGGACCAGCAATTTCCGTCCGTTGTGCAAAGGAAAATATTGACGCTGGCGGGTCGTGATGGCAATGAGAGACTCGTCAAAAGTTGATGAATATACCCGCCGCTGCACCGATGGAACGAATCATTCTTTTTCGTAGGGAAAAAAACACAAAAAGAGAAAATATAAGCAAAACTTGGGAGAAGGCGGTAGCGCGGGCCACAAATCCATCCAAGTTCCTTCGACCGGACATATTATTTTTTGCTTCGCGGTCTACTCCGTATCCGCGGCGCGTTATTCACGAGCAGTCAAACCAAACACTTGCATCGTCACCCACCGCCGGTATACCGCACTGTTCTCATTGAAATTCATGAAATCTGAAATTCATGTTGCGAAATAGCGGTGCCAGCAGCAGCAGCAGCAGCGGTAGCAAGCAGCTACCAGCAAGGAAAACTCCAAGCGCGCGCGGTGTATATACCAGTATGGCCAAGAGTACCGGACTTGATTATTCTCTCGTGTTGCCTCCCGCATTACACGGGCTATTCGTAGAAAGATCGAAGCATTGCAATGCGCCGCGGAGGATTATATTTGTATAATAATCCGCCGCGCGCACCGCCGCGATACCGCTCCCCGGACGAAATTCCATACCGCTCAATTAGCATTTGTTTTCATTCTATTAGGGAACAGCGTTCAATGTTATCGCTCATTTTGCCGAACGTTTTCATGGCCGAGCCAAAGCGATTCGGAAGGAAAATTCTATTGCGCGATAAAACTAATAAACTTGTTTTCGGTTCCATTGCGCTCGCGGCGGTGCGTATATCGATTCCGAACTCATCGAAAAATTCAATTCTTCTCTAAACTAAAATCCTTGCGAGAGAGGATTTTCTTTTCTTTCCCGTGCTGGTTTTGTTGTTTCCTGAGGCAACTTGATACGATATTTTAATAATATATATCGACGGCCGATATTACTTTTTCTTTTGCAGCAGGTCCTCTCGCAGCAAAATTTTATTTGCTCTCTCTTTTCGCTGCTCCATGAAACTCGAGCTGTTTTCGCGATAACGAGAAGCAGACGCTTTTGACCACGTGCTAGCTCTTTCTTCGAAAGCCAACCCCGTGCGAGAGCTAGCTCCCTAACGTCTCAGTTTTCTTCTCGAATCTCCGGCGTAAGGAATACACGCGCGCTCGACATCACATAACCGTCGTCGCGCGGTTGCGTTTGTTACGCAACAAAATTCCTCGTCGCTTCTCTTCAAATTTTATTGCTCTCTTCGGCATTATATATATCGTACAAATCGCGCGAGTCCGATTGTTCCATCGCATAGTTCGGTGGCCGCGCGCGGGGTTTCCGTAACATCGGAGATTGGATTTCGTTCGCAAAAAGCGTCGCTCTTCGATCATCGAGTATGGAAATTTCAAGAGATCGCACAAACAAACAAGACCCAGGCGTCCCCGCGGATTTCGAGATGCGTGTGATACACGCTACGGATATAGCCTCAAAACGTACTACGAGGACGTTGAACGATCCGTCCATATTAATTAATCGCGATAAGCTGGCTCGTGAGCCGATCAAGAAAGTGCGGAAGAGCAGCGCGGCGACGATGAAACGATACCGCGTTCGAGCTCATCTTTTGTAATATTGAAAGAAATCGATGAATATCTGCATGAAAATGAATATCCCAGTTGAAACCGAAGAGTAACTTTTCTCATCGAGAATTTTAGTTCAGTATCGACTTGATGAAATTATTTCGACGATATTCGACGCGATATTGGATATATCGTGTATTGAAGGCATGAAACGGCAGTGGTGTTTGAATAAGTTTGAATAAGTCAATTCTCACGCGCAGTTGGTAACTCGTAGAATCACCGTTTAGCTGCTCCACGTAGATTCACGAGTTTCTAGCTTGCTACTCTCGTTTTTGATGAGCTCGTCTTCGTTTCCAACCCACTTATTACTATCAATTGCCACCGCCGCCACCGCCGCCGCCGCCGCCGCCTCATGGAGATACCTATTCGTACGAATCCTTTGTCTTATCGTTGTGGCAAGATTCGTCTTATAAACGATAATTTAATTCTCCGCAATATAGTTGAACCGTTTCGCATTGTGGTTGGAAGAGGTGCGTGCAACAACGTCCGGGATCTATCACCCGCTGTGCAATTCTCTTCACCGCTAATATCTCCTCGATTCAGTCTGACGAACCACCATCAGGAATGCTTTGAGTAGAATATTGAATTTGGAACGTGGAGTAGTTGTGCATGCCATTGAGGAGTTATCCTCTCTCTCTCTCTCTCTCTCTCTCCCTCTTCCTCCCTATGAAACGAGCCACTTTACCATCGTCGAAATATCTTGCTCATAATTGTTCTGCGTCGACGAGATCTTGGAGAACATAACGAATGTCGAGGGTTCAAAGGGACAATCTTGAGATTTGGTGGAGCTCCCGATGGAATTGTAGGGTCCGTAATAACGCTGCCTCCGATAATAGCTCGAGCGCGGCAGAGCAGAGCATACGATACGACATACACAATGAATTTCATAAAGTTTAATCCTTGCGCCGGATATATGTACATATTGTCAGCACAGAGCTATCCTGCTTTTTCATCGGTGTGATGTGATCGAACCAAGGGGGCTGTAAAACCACGATCAAAGCGAAAAGCTTTTGCTCTCGTCTGTGCGTAACCACCAACTTTTAATTCATATACGTGTGTTCCAAAGCTTATTGCCTGGTGAAACATGGAATAAAGAAAAATCGGTGGAGTCAAACGTTCCAAAATCTCGAATTGAATTTCATGTATTTGCCAACGGTGCAGCTTTCCCAAAAGGGAATGATGGGTAAACGGGAGTTGGAGAGACAATTATTCCGTATACGGGATCTCTCAAAAGTTTCTGCAGCGAGATTTCCAGAGAATCATCCCACTTGGATACCGCAAACTCGTCGCTCGTCGTTTCCCCTACGAAATTTTTTTTTCCTCATCCGCAGGGAATGCAATCGGGGTTTTGTTTTTTTTTTTACGTTTTGTATCCGCGATGAGTGAGTGAAATTGAAACGTTTTGAAAAAGTTTGCAAACATTATTATAGAAGATCTCGCATCACACTCTCGCATATGGACAATCGTCCAACTTTTTTATTTGCTATGAAAACGGAGTAAAAAATGTTAATCCGATAATGCATGCAACGTTGAAAGAATATTATTTATAGAGCCGATGAATCGAATAAATTTCTTTCGAGTAGAAGAATTAGTGACATTAACGGTAAAGAATGAGCTCGCGGAGGAAAAAGGAACTTTGTAACGACTTGTAGATAGCTTATAGTAGAGAGCGATGAGTGCACGAGAGAAAGACGAAGCTATAGGCGAGGAGATATAGTTGCAAAGCGAGGAAACGATCGATAGAGCGTCTCTCCGGCACGGGCCTGTAGTCCCCTGCATGCGAAGAGCATGTGTATCGTCGGAGTTTGCCTCTCGTTCTATACGTATATAATAGCTTGTATAACTATCAGGAGTCGAAACTCGACGTGCATGTGCCGCATACGAGCCTATCATAATGGACCACCAACTTGTTACCGCGTATATCGTCCGGCGCAGCACCAGCAGCACCAGCAGCACCAGCAGTTTCTATATTGCTTATTACCGATAAATTCATTGCCAAAGTCCTGCGGTTGCAGGGTCGCCGCTGCCAGTTTCCCTTTGCCCGTTTTCTACAGCATATCGTCTCTTTGTATTGAGACATTATACCGTAAATGCGGATATTCCCGAACCTTCTCGCGCGTTCAATTTGATGGAAATATGTATATATAAATGCCGGAAAATTCGTATGCGGAATTACTCGAGCCTAATTTGATTGCGCCGTGATCGGAGCAACGGTACTGTGACACCTAGCTCCGACATTAACGCATTCGATTCCCAATTTCGCTGCTTATTCTACTAATCAATCAATCTTCATAAAGTCCCCGATTTAATTATTATTTCATTCCGCCGATGAATAATCATGCGAGATCCTTGCTCGAGTTTATTTTTCTGCCTGAAACGTTGGCTCGTTGAAGCTATAATCGGATACTTTCGAAGCCTCTGAAGTTTTAATCTTGCCTTTAATTACGTTGGATTGAATAAGTATTCGGTGTTGCCAGATGTTGAACCAACGAATGCCATGCACGAGGAATTATAGCTCAAACGACTCAAGCGGTGAAGCCAACGCGGAAGCCATTGACCCAACGGATAGCCCGGCCCATATACCAGTATTCTCGCGTCTACGGGCATTTCCGTCAAAGAAATATATAGAGACGAAATGGTTTGTACGAAATGTCTTCAATCATATTCAATTTGTCAGATTGTAGCCCGGTAGTATAGTGCCGAGAAAATATGCATCGAAATGGGGGTACGCGCCCGCGGAAACCCGATTACAATGTTTCGTATAGAAATATGTCAAGTTTTTTTTCAGCAAATTATGCAACATCAGCTTGTTATCCAATTATTTTCGATAATCGCGATAATCGCGATAATCGCGATAATCGCGAGCCCCAAAGTCCTATAAAAGTCGCATGTCTCTGCAATGCTGGCAAGCCTGCTGCAGTTATACGAATTGTCGAGGAGCGACGTATGATTATAGAGTATTAAATAGTTGAAGGTAGAAAAGGAAAAGTGAAAAAACTATAACGTTCATCAATTTCAACGAGAATAAGAGACAAACTACGTTTCTCCTCACATAAATGTGACAGTAAAACCCGGACAGCTGAACTCTACGGTCTCGTCGCTCGAATTTCAACCATTTCCTCTCGCGCTCGCGCTGCTTCTTTCTCATTTTCTTCCGGCCGTCCCCCTCTCGTTCGAGACGTTCGCGTTGCACTCGCGGTTATCGCTTCGCATATCGTTTTTAATCAAGGGTGGCTCGAAAGTGCTGGTGCGCTTCCATGCATTTTAGAACATTTTGTTAAGCATCGAGAATCAGCGATGCTCAAGGTTAGGTTTGCTCGAGCATCAAGGAAATCATAAAAAAGTGCGAACGACGCTTTTTTTTCTTTTCCTCTACCTGCTATACCGCGTTTTTCAATCGCGTTTCTCGTATGATTTTTCCGACACCCTAAAAGTATTTTCTCGATTGACGCGGTTGAGAACGGAGCAGTATGCGGCGGTTTTCTTCACGTTCGGATGGAAAGCGAAAGCCTGAGCAGGACTTTCTACCATTATATGTAGTACGTTCGTGAGGGATTTTTTTTTTTTTTTTTTTTTCCCTTTGCCGAGGGTGTACAAAATTTTCTACCTGCTCCTCATCCTCCCTCGCTCTTATTTCGTTGAAATCCGCAGCTTGAACGTTTCTTATACCTATATATTCGCTGACGTTTCCGTATCATCGTATGTAGTCGTTCTATCAATGCGGTAGATATACATATATATGTCGGAGATATACATTTTTTTCCTCATCGGTCCAAGAAACCAAGAAACTGGGAGACAAACTTATTTCTTCCAAGGAGCGATACGTTTTCTTTTTGAAGGTATATTTTTATGAAGCTCGTGTACGTTTAATACGATGTGCAGGCGTGCAATACAAGTTGTCGCGCGCGCATGCAAGCACGAAATACAACCGCGAGAGAAACTGGTGTGTTAAATGTGTTCTCCCGTGTGCTGCCCGCCGCATAGATGTTGAGCTATATGGAAAGAGTGCGAGCACAGGCAAAGGGAGTCAAAGAAATGCAGTAGCGAGCTAAGAGACCCGGAGCAATGGAAAGTTTTAGAGGTGTAAATAATTTTTACACCTAGCGTTGCCGCGCGAGACAGCCCGCTCGCTTCCTTCGCTGCCTTCCGTCGCCCCCGCGACGTGTGCACAGGTTTTTTAGTGTATAGTGAGAATGGTGCGCGGAGATAGATGTACCTATATAGAGACGCGCAATAAGTTTTCGCGCATTCGAAAGAGCCGCGGCTTTAGAAAATACACAGCGAGATCTAAAAGCGCCAATGTTGAACCCAGCATGCACCAGCTGAACAGGCTACATGTCACTCGCAATATATAATGCCCGCGGAAGAACTTTGACGCCGTGTTAATTAAACTCGATGAGAAAGCCAATTTCGAGATTGCGGAAATCAAACGCTCGCGCCCGGCGTCTCTCTGATTTTTCGAGAGATATTCAACAATTATAGGGGAGGGCCGGGCAAAGCGGAACACCCGGGCAAAGCGGAACACCCCCCCAAAAATGTGAAATTTTTTTATTCGACGGAAAGTTGAAAATCTTGATGATTCTTCTTAGGACATCCATTGAAAACATAATAATCAATACGACGACCAATTTTTTCAAAAAATGAAAATTTTTTCGAAATTGAAAAATTTGCTCATTTAACTGCGAATAAGCGTTGTAGAAGTGATATTCGTTATAAAATTGTATATTTCTAACAGGAAAATGAAAATGATGTTTTTTCTTGTTGAAAAAATAAAAATTCGGTCATGCAATTTTAAACATGCGTTAATAACATACTATTCAATAAAATAATACATTTTTTGAACATGGGAAATAAAATATGTTTATTAATTAAAAAAAACAAAAGTTTAACGAAAAGTGCCCATTTCACCATGGTCTTATTTACAAAAATACCAGATATAATAAAGATCATCTCCGGCTCCGGCGCAATTGCATTCGGTATAAAATTGCATTCTATGATAAATTCGAAATTTTGTCAGTCAAATAGAAAAAAAATTCAACTTTCGGGGAGTTTGGAATTTTTAATTCGAATTTTGGAATTTCGAATTCGAAATTTTCGATTTTTGAATTCGAAATTTTAGACTTTCGAATTCGAAATTTTGGATTTTCGACTTTCGAATTCGAAATTAATTACGAATTCAAAATTCAAACGAAAAAAAAAATTTCGAATTTATCATCGAATGCAATTTTATACCGAATGCAAATCTTGGGCCGATTGCAATTGCGCCGGAGTCGACGCAGACGATTTTTATTATATCTGCGATTTTTGTAAGACCATGGTAAAATGGGCACTTTTTCTTAAACATTTGTTTTTTTAATTAATAAACATATTTTATTTCCCATGTTCAAAAAATGTATTATTTTATTGAATAGTATGTTATTAACGCATGTTTAAAATTGCATGACCGAATTTTTCATTTTTTCAACAAAAAAAACATTATTTTCATTTTCCTGTTAGAAATATACAATTTTATAACGAATATCACTTCTACAACGCTTATTCGCAGTTAAATGAGCAAATTTTTCAATTTCGAAAAAATTTTCATTTTTTGAAAAAATTGGTCGTCGTATTGATTATTATGTTTTCAATGGATGTCCTAAGAAGAATCATCAAGATTTTCAACTTTCCGTCGAAAAAAAAATTTTTCACTTTTTTGGGGGGGTGTTCCGCTTTGCCCGGCCCTCCCCTATATTGCTGATAATTTGGTATTGGGTTCGAAAAAATATTTCGAAATAACACCGAAAAAGAGAATAAGGAGCTTTCGTATTTTTTGCCTAGAACACTACGAGTTACGCGGTCTGAATAGCGATCAAGAAATCGAGCATCAGGATATATACGCGGTGAACGGTATAGTATGCATTGCTTGTAAAGCCGATACAATTCCTTTTGTCGCAGGGATTTTGTAAAATCGGTTTATTCAGTTTTTCGTGAAACTAGAGTTCTCTTTGTATATGAAAGATAATAAATAAACAAGGATCGTTTCGCGGTGTTTTGTTCTCGTTAACAAAAGCTGGCAATAAATTATAACAAATGTCGTAAATGAATCGATCCCATTGCGATGGAACGTCGTTAAACTTTGGCGTCTTATTTCTCTCTCGGGAAAGCCCCGAACACGCGTATTCCAATCGCTGTACTTATTCGTCGCGTCATGCACTTGAATTAAAATTTAATTGATTATTCGCTCAAAATAATTCAGCGCAGTCGAGACACTTATGGAGAAACAATTTGTACGCGGTTGGGATTCCGCATTCATCGACGACAACGATTATGGCTTTCTCAGAAGGGGAAGCAGGGTTCCTTGGCGATTTCATCGTCAGGTCCATTGTTCGATCGGGTTAAACGAGCAATTACAAGAATACCTGCGCCGCGCGCATCAAGTGCGGTCGTCGTTTCCTTTTATAAATAAATCGAGTTCATTGTTGCCGCGGTTGATCGTTGCACGCTCGATGGCCCGCCTGTGGCCGGAATAGCGGCTGAGCAAAGTGTCATTAAGTAATAAATTATTGTTTTCAGCTTTTGTTATACTATTTGCTGGCGAGAGAGCATCGATACGCTCGAAATTTTAGACCGCGAAGCACAGGATCGTCGTACCGGCCGTTCCAATTTCGCTTTTTTATACGCTGAATATTATATTTATTTCTAATGCGAGAAAACACGAACGACGACGCGATTAAAACGATGAAAAGTATTATTATTCGATGTGTTCCTCATCTTGGAATTTTCGTGATTTTCCATGATTTTATTGGGACATCCTGTCCGAAGGATTGAGAGATAGGATTTTTCATATAGTATACACCTAATACCTTAATATTTTATGCCTTAATTTTTCTTCCATTTTGAGTAAAAGATGCGAGGAAAGAAAACAATTGGGCATTATTTCAATTCAAGTTGGGCTGAGAATAGCTACATGCAATGCGGCGGTCTCGAACCGGTGGTCCAAACGAGAAAAAACTTTTGCAAGGCTTTTTGGCGGGTCCAATTTTGTATATATGTATTGGCTTTTGGTAAGTCCAGCAAATAATAGAGCGAACGTAAATGTTTTCAAAGCATGGCAAGATTGCACGGGATGTGTATGAAGCGTTGCAACGACGGAGCGGCAAAAGCAATTACATGCTCGTAATAAAAGGAAAACCCTCCGCGTTATCTCGTAACGTATGACACATCGTTCACGCAGAGATATACGATCACATTTTCCAGCATTTTTTTTTCATTTTATCTTTTTTCATAAACCAGTGTATAGAACATTTTTGGTACGTCGCGGTTCATTGAAAGTTTATAACATCGCGTACCAACAGGGCGATACGGAAAAGCATATATATCGAGAGCGTTTATGACGCGAAAAATTGCGTTTTATTTTCCTCTCTCTCTCTCTCTCTCGCTCTTTCTCGCTCCTCGTTTTCCAATCCAATTCGGAATCTGGTGTGCATTCGTTCATCTCCCTTTTCCGCTCGTTTCCTCGTAATGCAAAACTCGATAACTTTTCCCAAAGCATTTGCCGGTGCATATTGCTGATTTTATCGCGTCAAAAATCCATTGGCTGCTCGCGCGTATAAAGCTCAGCGATAAAATGTATTTGATAAATTTCATGATGCAAAAGACTCAAAATAAGCCAGGAAAAAAATAGACAAAGGAAGGGGAGGGGGCATCAGCGCGAGAGCCAGCCCGCGGGTCGATTTGCCTGAATGCTGCTGCTGCTGCTGCTGCGGATCTGCAACGTTTGCTCTTTACTCTCAATCCCGCCGCGCGCGCGCGCGCCACCGCTTGCTTTCAAACCCTCGCAGTGAAACAACATGCAAAATTGCATTAGCCACTCGTCACGCGCTATATAGAAGACTCCAAGAGCTAGTTAAACATGCCGAGTAATGAAAAAATCAAGAGCAAGAAGCTTTAAATTGAGAAAAAGGCCAACACACACGTTTCAAACTTATTGAATGAGAAAACGGGAATCGCTTTATCAAAAAATGCTTTTCGAGGCTTTAGAAAAATGCGGTTTATGGATACAACAACACTCAACGAAATGAGGATAATTTCGTTAAAATTTATTTTTGAATTTTCATTCCTCTTTTCCATTTGTGCTGGCTTTTTGTTCGCGTAATTCTTATATGCATTCATCTGCTTTATTTGCTTTTCGCTCTTGCTCGTGTGCCAAAAAAAGAAGAAAAAGAAAAAAGCAGGAAGCAGAAACCGAGTACGGTTGCGTTTAACCGTACGACGTTGCATGTTCTCGCCTATGCGTGCTCGAAAGTATCTTCCGAGGCGCGAAAAATCTCATCGAGCTCCGATCTTCTCATCCGCATTCTTCGCGTCTTTATTCTTTCTTTATATTTCACTCCGTTTTATTTCAACGTTGATTATTTTTTTTTTTTCATCATTTTCTCTTTGATTTTTTCTTATTACACGACGCACACACATGGGACCGAAAAATTCCCTCGCGACTTTTATATAGGTACATTGCACTACCCCGTGGAAGCGGAGCTAGCAGAGAGTGGAGGTATCTCTCGCATTAAAGCGGATCGTTCGTCTTCGCATTTCTTCAGGCAGAAACCCACGCGGTTTTCCTTTCACCTTGTTCCGGAAAAGGAAATCGATTTTTTCACCCTCCATGCACTTATTTGATTGCATTCCTTTGACTTATTGCATTAATTGAATCGCGGGGGGAGAAAAAAATATTCGTTTTCCGTGCTTCTTCCAGCAAACTTTTTCTATGCGCTTCGCGATTATCTATTCAAATATCTATTCGGCGAGTATACAAGACACACGCGCATGTAAGAATTATTTTAATCGTGAATTTATTCGAGCACGAGACGCGATTCTTTTGTGCACTTTTTCGGTTCAGTGGCTTAAAAATTGATTCTGCAGCGCCGCGGTTTAAAGTTTCCACGTTTCGAAACCGAATGATTTATTATACCTATAGAGTCGACGCGCTACAATATTTTTTCTTCGCATCGTTGAAAATTATAATCCGATAAAAATTGCAGTTTTCATTAATCGCCTCTATATTTATTTCTATATTTGATCGAGATCGAGGGAGGAAAAAATTTGGAGCAGGCCAAAATTGAACTTTTATATCGAATGACCGCGGTAAAAAGACGAGCAGCCGGACGAGCATAGTCCGACGCATCGCGAAAGCAGATAGAAAATAAGAAATGAATGATTTCGGATCGCGATTTTGATAAATGAAATTTTTAAACGTATGAATCAGTCGACTAACCTCGCTTGGAATTTTCAAAATTGAAATTCTTCAGCACAGTTCGACCGATTTAAAAAAGGCTCTGCTGTCAGCGGACGCAGGACGATGGGGTTGACAGAAATTTACAGCTAAATCTATCTCGCACTCACGCGGTGACGAGATACAGACTGATCCATGCCCTTAATGGGCATGAAATTTTCAACATCAATTAACAAAGATAATATTTGTTTTACTCTCTACCAAAACGCGGAATCTCCGCGACGAAACATCGAGTATAACTTAACAAAAATGACAAACCTCATTTACGAGAGAAGCAGAGCATGCGCGCGGGCGCGGGGGACATTGAATAAGGAACCTGTATACACTGTGTAAAGCAACCGAGATGGATGCTTGCCAATTCTCATTTACGATCTCTGTATCACGTTCCAGTTAACACTAATAATAATTAAACTCATTATATTGCTGCTGATAATAGAATTTCTCATTCGCGTTTTCCGTATATACCTAACTATACGTCACCCGAACCCCGTGCCCGCGCGCGCGACGATATTTCAATAACGAGAATATTTTTCATATGCCTTTAGCAACGAATTTGTTCGACCGGTTCGGTTTTTTATGAAAACCCCTAACGAGATAATTTTATTGAAAAGTTCTTTGTCTTTATTGTTTTTACTGAAAAATCAAAAGCGCATGAAAAAAAAACGGTGAATTTTAAAAAATGTACTCATTTTCTGCTGCGAGCTTCGGGGAACTAAGAATGTTTGTTTTGATTCTGGCTTGCGTTTAGCGAGAATGTGCCAATATAACGATACAATTGCTGGGGAAACGTCCATAACGAAGGTTAGCACGATGTGCATAAGCCGAGACTGGGTTAAAAAAAAAAAAAATGAATGATGGAGTTTGAAAAGAAAGAAAATCGTGAAAATCGTCACGAAAAAGGTCGCGAAGGTGTGCCAGCAGCAGTTTCACGAGCCCTTACACAAATGTTTTTTCATCTCGCACAAGGGATGAAACGGATTATAACGACGACAAAATTCAAAAATTGATTGAAAAAAAAAAAAAAAAAAAAAAACGTCTTTAATCGCATCTTATCGCCCGTAAATTAAACTGCAAATAACTTGAGTAATCTCTGAACAAGATTTTTTTCCTTGTTTAAGAGTATTTTTTGTTGTTGTAATCTATTTTATGAATAAATATCTGTGGGAGCCTAGCATAATTTCTCTTTGTTGAAACGAACATTTTCGAGAAAGATTACGCGACTATATATACGTATAAACGTATAAACGCGTTTAATCGCAGGAGCAGGCACCGGAGAAACTCTATCGAGTCGCAACTCTATCGATCATCGTTTATACTATACCGCCGCCCTGCGAGTAGAGTATATTAGTTGGTTAACACGCGTTCGGATATTCGCGGGGAAAAGCATGCAGGGAAAACTGTATTCCGCCGTTCGCGGTCGATCGATGCTGGCTTTTAGCAGCGTTTGTGCAACGATCCTTCGCCCGAAGCTGCGAGACTAAACAAACGCGCGGAATAAAAATCGGTACTGTATTTTTCATTCCATATCTGTGATCCGGCAAAGAATCTCCTTTGCCTTGCAATAATGCATCAACTAAAAATCACGTTCATTCTCGTGAAAATGATGTAATATTCTTTGTTGAATTTTATTCGATTTAGAATCGTCGGCGCAAATGCGCGGATGAAAAAGCGGTCAGCAAACCTATCGACCCGAATCGGGTTTATACAATTCTGCGTATTCTCTATACTGTAGTAAATGCCTCATTTTCACATAGGAGAATAGAGTTATATGAATACGACAGCCAAAAAAATGTTCAATCCAATGAAAAAGTGAATTCTTCTGCTTTTATCGTGACGGATTCCTGTTTGTCGAATTTATGCTATTACAAGTAATCGCAATTTCCATTGATCTATGAGAAGGTGAGACGAAACGTCGCGAATGTTTTATGGAAGATTGTTTTTCTTCTTTCTATTTTTCTATTTTTCAAGTTGAAAATAGAAAAGCTGCAATGATTGAACAAGTGCCCCCCCCGCAGCGGGTGGTACGTACACGAAGCGCGTCATCGCGATATAATGATTTATAGGAATGGATTGAACTAATGCGCGTTAGAACGCGAGAGAAAAGGATGGTGAAATATTAATGAGGCTTTTCGCGTACTTTATCGCGACCAAATTCTTCATTTCCATAAGATTTTTATAATCATTCGAAAGAGTGCAAAATTAGGGAAAAGGAAGAAGAAAAAAGTCATTCGATAAGAGGCGAGAATCGATTTTTGGTATACTCGCATCGATCTTGTGCGATAAGAAAAATGAGTTTAACCGAGCGAAGCAAGTTGCGATTTCGGTAAGATCCTCATCTTGTCAAACAAACACGTTCGTTTCAAGTTGTAACGAACAATGACGATACGGTGACGATATTTACGAACGTAGCAAGCAAGGTGTGCTGCGTGCACGCAAGTCCTGCTTCATGCGTCATCCGCGCGCATAATCTACTTATAACCGGCAAAACCCTCGGACGTTTTGATGCTTGCGCATATCCTGCTCATTACTACATATATTATAAAATAACTACTTACATAAATAGACGTTCAGTTTTTTTTCCAATACTTGACGAATTTTTCGTTGAACACGCGTATCTACATGCGCGTATACTACCTATACCTACAAAAAGTAGAATCTTCAAATTATTTTTTATTTATTTATTTTTTTCCACATAGTCCGGCGCGCATTCCTTCATTCTTTTTCACGCGCTTCGACGTTTTGAGATATATAAAAATTTTATACCATCACATATAGCGTACCGCGCGTCAAATCGATCAATATTATACGTACACGCCGAAGCATCCTAGCTCGTTTTTATCTGCTCAGCAGCTTACGCAGCCGAATACGTTAAATCTCGCATTAACGGAAGACTAGGTATTACATTATACATTAGCACATTCCTCATTAGCGGCGACGTTATCGCGGAAGACGCGTATACGCGCTTTGTTGAAAAAAATATTTCAAGCGTCATTAAATTCAGTTAAATTTTCACCCAACTGTCATATTTTCATCATTTTTACGTTTTTTCAGCGCAACTCTGCACACGCTTCGCATTTTTTTATTATTCCTATACTTTATTCTCGTACCCCCACCCCGTTGCTGTATGAATTTTATTCGTGGACAAAAAATTCTTCGCACGATCCACGGTTTCCAATGAAGCGCTGAGACGATAATAATTGATTGATCAATTAATTTTTCTTTTATTTTTCATGTCACATAAAAATATCGATAAATAATATCGATACACCGAAGACGACGAGGATAATAATGAATAAGTAGGACAAAAAATATCAGAGCAGAGTAGAAATCGTGCAATTTTGTCTTGTTGTAGTAAAAAATAAATCGTATATTCTCGTCGACGGAGAATTAATTAGAAAAAAAAAGGAAAAAAAAATGACGCAATAAGTTGTCGCGTTCTGTCGGCAAAAAGTTTGTATAATTGGAGCGAATAAAAATAAAATAAAAGAGAGGGCGAGGATCGTTAAGAGAGAAAAATTAGACGAGGGCTAAAGGGCGGCTTGTCGCGCGCGGTGGCGGAGGACGAGAACGGTGCAGCTTTATCGAGTTTATAATTCCTCGAAATAGCGTATAGCAAACTGCTGCCGCAAACAGTAGAAATCTTTTTTCGAACGATCGTCAATGCATGATTATTGAAAGGTGCATGCATGATACGATTGAGTCAACGATTTTCGTATTTCCGAACTCCCAATTATATAAGCTAATTGATTGACAAATCTTGATTGGCCGCGCGGCGCTGTATTGACTTTCAATTATCTCGTTCATTTGAAATTCATGGATCAATTAGTCGGCTCTAGATACAGGATTTTCCTGAAAAAAAAAAAAAAAACTAAACCTTCCTAAAAACTACGGTGAATAGTTGGATATTTGAATTCTAAAGGAAAAAGTCACGAGCGATTTTTTATCGCTCAATTACCGACGCAGTGCTTGCCCGCGAGGAACACTTTTTTTTCACAATTTCGCGCCGACCGTTTCAACGAGGACAAATGGAAAATAAAAAAGAAGATTTACCAAAATGTCGTTCTTTATATCGGATTTGGTCAAATAATTTGACACGATGCGACGGCGGCGGCGGCGGGGCTTCCGGAGCCGTGGTAGACGAAACGGACGCACGTTCAAATAGGTTTCGCGTACTCCGCGCGTAATTTGATATCCCAGCATGGGACTTTTCGGATACTCGGCTCGACCAACAGCATCGATTGTTTGAGTCCTCGTTTTGTTTTTTATTTTCATTGCGAACCGGATCTGGCTGTCGGGAATTTGATTCCCATTGAGGAGTCTGCGGGATAAAACGTGTGTACGTCGGAGAATATTTCGCAACACATCGGGTAATCGAGAATCAAAGCAAGCAGGTGAATTGGAGACGACGCGGGCAAGTGATACATACCCATCGCGGTCTCTTCTTTCACGAGAGACCGTTCTTCTACCGGTACGACCTTAATCTTTTTATTATTAATCCTGCCTGCCTGCCTGTTCTTCGTGCACCTTTTCATCTCTCGCGCATTTTTGTCCATTGGCTCGTCTTCCCCAAGCAAATTTTATTCGGTATAAAAAATTTATCGACTCCGAATATTGAAAATGAAATTTCCGGTAAATCGATATAAAATTAAATTTCTATGCACGCTTGTGTCTCGAGTCGCGCCCATTTTACGTTTATTTTTCAATTTACCTTTCCATTTTTTTCTTCTTTCATCGTGTTTTGCCGGAGCCGAGAATGAAATTCCCTCGACCTATTCTCGCGACACTCTGCGAGATGCAATAAAATTTCTTCGTTTTCAAATTCAGACCGAGTCCCAGCACTCTCTTTCCGAGGCTTCCGTTCGGTTTTCTTTGATCGTTCTCGTATAGTAGAAATGTCTGGATGTTGGGAAAAAAAAAAAAAAACATTTCGTATCAAGTAGTCTTTAATTTGAGAGCGCGCTTCTTGTTTGCAAAATTTTCAACAAGTCTGTTCTCTCGACTATTGGATAACGAGCAATGAGACAAAGGGCGGGAGAGAGAGAGAGAAAACTGAAAAATAAGGGGTAAAAAGAACTCACTGCTCCATATCGCGCGTCTCGTTCCAAAGTATCACTTGAATTTCAATTGAACCGAACCGAGTATACACGGTACATTTATATTTTTAAATTATCGATATTCTCATATTTATCGTCGATAGTCGTCAAATGAATAATAATATGCTTCTTTTCTTCTTCGTTCCTCGCAATAAACCTGATTTTTCCTCTTCCACGTCGAGTGATTTTTCAAATAAATCAAATTAACGTCCAGTTTTCTTTGTTCAATGATTTTTCATTGTAATTCTGTAGATTTTTTTCGGTTTCCATACTCAATTATATATATATATATATGGCGATTCAATCATTTTTCATATTTCAATACGATTTTTAACACTCGTTACATTGAGTTTGAAAATTCGGTTCGAAATGTGTAATTGTATCTGAGATTTGGAGAAACAAAGACTGCGCGTATTTTTTCTTGAAAAACTTTTGGATCTCCCGGTTTTTCTTTATTTCTTAAAACTCGTACGATGACTGTAAGCCGCGATGAATTTATCGAAAATTCAAAAGGCCATGATAAAAATAGTCCTCGAGTTGAGTTTGTCGTTAATTAAGGATAAAAACAAAGTTCGATCGATTTTTCATATGTACGTAATATATTTTATTTATTTTTTTTTGTCGTTAAAAACGCGTTTTATGCGCGTGAAAATTCAAGATTTCAGTCGTTCATACAAAATGGCAGATTTCTTGTCAGCATTTTTTTTTAAATATATTTACTATGTGTATAGAATATAAAATATATTAGAAACAATTGGATTACTTGTGGAGAAAAGAAGGTATCGAATTTTTCAATCACGATTAAAAATGTGCAACGGAATTTCGGACTTTTCGCGAAATTAAAAATAGGTTTCGTTATTTTGTACCAAGTTTTGAAAAGCAGCCCAAAATTTACTTGCACACTTTTTCACAACACTCTTTCAAAAGTTGTAATTAAAAGAAAAATCAAATTTTCCAATACTCCAATATTATGGCCTACATATTTTGTGATAAAACTTTCTATGAATAACAATTTAATATCGAGTCGGAGGCACACCTGTGTTGCATTGTTATTTTACGTAAATGTCCTTTTAAATCATTTATTATCTTCTCTCGTGGTATAAAAAAAAAAAAAAAAAAAAAAAAAAAAAAAATGAATTTAAAAAAATAATTTGCTTCACCGTATTACCGAAAACAAATTACTTTAATGCGGAAAAAATATTAAAACATTCAAAATATTTTTTTCATCGCAATACTTTGTCGACACTGATCGTTCGCGGGAATAGAGCGATAAAAAATGAATGCGAATACTAAATAAACTCGCTTATTTACATGACTAACGTGAAATTAGTGTTGTAAGTGAAAAAAATATCGAGCACGAGGCGTGGATAAAAAATTCCACGATAAGTTTTGAATTGTAGAAAAAAAATCAGCGTTTCATTTTGTCTAGAATCGGCACAACCATGTCGAAGGACGGACGCTTTCCTGGATCCTCGTTCATACAAATCCTTATCAGTTTGGCCAGATGCGGAGATATACCGCGCGGTATACTCACTCGCAAATCTTCCAGAGCAATCTGCATTCGAGCAAGAAACATGAGAAAATCAATATCAGTGATTACGAAGCTTGCCAGAAAAAAATAAAAAAATAAAAAAAATATGAAAATGTAAACTGGTTGAAGAATCGTCATGAATTTGAGTCGCCCACCTTCATTCCACACTCCATGGCTGATAAATCAGCAAACGGAACTTCTCGTGTCGCAAGTTCCCAAAGCAAGACCGCGAAACTCCACATATCGCTCGCTTCGAGATTTATGTCGGCAGGACGTTTGCTCAACGCTTCCGGTGACATCCAGGCCGGCTCGTAAATACGTCCGACCTCTTGGAAAGAGAATTTCGAGTCAGCCATGTTGACACGAGCGGTCAAATCCTCGTCGATCTGAAATAAAAAACGAAAATGAACATTTTACGTGCGGCCGCCGCCGCCGCCGTTATTATTGATTTTCATTTCGATCTTTTGTTTTTCCAAATAAAAAAATCTCCTTTGGCAGTATATATATATTTTTTTTTGTTAATATTAAACTTTGACTTGGAGCAAAATCAACGAACCATAACGTGTTTGCTGTTGAGATGAAAACGACAACGATTTTGACGTTCGAGGCCGTGCAAGAAAGCCATCGCTCGTGCAACGTCGAGGGCGAGTCTGAGAGCTCGAGCTGTGTCGACAACGACTCCGGTGCCGCCGTGAAGAAGACGATGCAAGCTTCCTCGCGCCATGTACTGCGAAACCGTGGCCAACTGTGGCGGCTGATTGACGCAACCGAGCACCGGCAAAACATTCGGATGCGAGAATATTCTTAATTTTGGAAATTCCTCGTTAAAATCCCGAGATATGCGAGCGGTGCATTCGCGAAGGTGCAAAATTTTCGCGACCACGTCGTTGTTTTGCCAGCGACCTCGCCAAGTCTCGCCGCTCGGTGTACTCGCCAAATGAGTGTGCAATGACAAATCCGCCATGTTTATACCCTTGTGCCTCGAAAGTGTCGCATCCCGACTTCGAGTCTTCAAGCCTAGCCAGCTTTGGTCCTTGAATTGAATTTTTTTCAAATCTTGCCCAAATTCGACCGCGAGATCTGCAATACGGCGGCAATTATAACGAATTCTTTCCATCAATAATTACAATTTATTTCAATTGGAAAGGAAAAATTGATTTTTCGTTATTTTCTCACAATAGCGAGCCGTCACGAATCTCTCCAAAGAATTACAATAAATTATTTGTCTCCTACCGAATCTCTCGATGCAATAAAGTTTCCAATAACGACGCTAACAAAAATGATAAAAAATTCAGACTCGCCGTGTAATCTTTTTGCGAGAGGGCCACTGGCTTTGTCCAGAGGAGTGTCCCCGTCCTTATTGGCGATGGAGACAAGCGCGCCGGTAGCGACAAGATCTTCCGATACCGCCTGGTCTCCCCAAAAACAAGCGTAATGCAAAGCCGTGTTCCCATGCTCGTTCGTCACATTAACGTCCGCTCTGTTTCTCAGCAGCTGTAAAATAATTTAATCGATAAGTAACACTTGGATCTAAAAGAAAATGCAACACGGTTTGAAAATAAACGAACCAATTGAACAATTTCTCTGTGGCCATGAGCGGAGGCAAGATGCAGGGGTGTGTCGTCGCCCCGATTAGTTGCGTTTATACGAGCGCCTCGGCTGACCAATAGTTCCGCAAGTTTGGAATGACCTTCTTTGGAGCACCAGTGCAAAGGACTGAATCCATGGTCGTCGCTGAATAAATTCGAAAATACCGCAATATGGAACAGGAAATTAAAAAATGATGATAAAGTTTCACAAATATATCGACAAGTTTGTGTATATATGAAAATCGACGAGACAAACGAGCGTTATTCCGAATGAATAGAGGCGCAGAACGAATCTCGTAAACGGTATTTTACATGCCATATAAGGAGAATAAATGGAATACCCTTGGTTCATGTCGTGCTCGGTGTCATCGAGCCAAACCCGAACTTGCATCGCGTTCCCTTCGCGACACCATTGAAATATATCTTCCATTTCGTAAAAAAAAAAAAAAAAAAACAAACAAACAAACACAATTTTTATAATTTTACAATTGGACGATCGAAGGCGCACAGCGATTCTGACGTGATTCTATAAATAACGTCACGGGTATCTCGCGATGTGGTCACGTCCCAGTATACAGCTTTTTCCTTCATCCGTCATACACTAATTATAACCATATTTCCATTATCCGTCCAGCGCGCGTTTGAAGTAAAAAAGAAATAACACGAAGCAATCGCAATTTACACAGTTTTTAATTAGTTATAAAAGGTGAAGAAAATTTTAGGCGGTGTACATTCAATGAAATGCTTCCCACATCCTCGAAATATTGTGTAATTTAATCTGACAATTCACCATACAACAACCGAACGTCGTGTTGGTTAACGCAATACTGTATACTCTGTATATATACTGTCTGTGTCTGTCGCGCTCGCGCCGCGCCGCGATCCTTTTTCAGAGTCACTACTTCCCAATGTTTTTGTGGGTCGCTCGAAATTTACGCATGCGTCGAAATTATCGCAGTCGGTTAAAAGATTTTCCTGCGGAACTCGGCCGAGGCTGCTGCAGATCTTGTTCGCCTATACCAGCACATATTACTGTGAAAGCAGCCGATATTCCAGGCTGCTATACCTATACTTAATACTTACGAAATAAGGAAGGATGGACGACGAATGGAAAACGGAATCACGCGCGAAATGCGTGCAACGTGCAAGCAAAATGAAAATCAGTCGCACGATACTTGATGGAACCTGAGCCAACCAAATAAACGAAGAAGAAGAAGAAGAAGATACTTGATGGAGAGGCGAAAACGCTTTGGCCGTATCCCAAAACCTGCTGCTGCGAGTTTCGTGCTTTTTGGTAAATACATTTTATTTTATTTATTTTTTTAATCGTTTGATACTTAAAAAGATGGTTTCCGTCGCCTCAAAACACACCCTCGCATTTTTTTTCCTTACAATATCGCCGGATATGCCTAGAAGTTTTTTCGAACCCACACGATCAATAAATTACAAGCTCGCAATCACCATATAATAGTAATAGTAGATAGAATAAAAAAAAAAAAAAAACTGTTTGGGACATTTAATAACCATCGGAAATCACTTATGAAAACTATGAGAATCTCTGGCGCATTGACGACATTCTCGATTTCTTGAATAAATATATCGATTATTTTCATTAAAATACAACGATAAGGGAAAACAATGTAAAATTCATTCAAATTTATTACTCACCTGTTCACATACTTGATGCATAAAAGTACGTTACCGCGGGGCTGGTTTTTCTTTTTGATACGATTCATCGTATACATGTAAACTTTGACGTCAATTCGCCCATCGCGTTATTCGTAATAAGTTTGGATATATAGCTCATGCTGCTGCTTGAGAAGAGTTTGGTTACTCGGGATTTCGGAAGTGACTGTCGAATTGAAATGAAAGAAGAAACCGCCATTTCACGCGCTCGGCCTTTGTTGACACGTGAGAGTAACGATTTCACCAGGGATTTCACGATCCGCGTATATAATTGACAATAACGAGAAAAAGCGGCCCCTATCGTCGAGCATCTCGGATTAATCCCAATACCGGATTGCCGCTTTTGGCCTTTCATGCATATATCACTTTTTACTTATTTACATTATGTGTTTCTCACAAACCATTTTCTATCTCGCATCATATTGAATTTTGGTCTATCCTTCTATCGTTTGTTTTTTACCTTTGCGTTGGTACAATTTTTATCAAATTTATCCGTTTACGACGAGACAATATAAAATTTATGCTCGCATATCGCTATATTCCAGTGTGATCTCGTGAAAAATGAAGGAAAAAATCGTGTTTCGTTCAATGCATTTATTAATATAACGAGTCAAAGGATCAACACCGAGATGCTCTCGTTTACAATATTCAACCGATTGCTCTGAAATAGGTTGTAATCGGTTGATTACTCTATCTCAAATAGTTTCAACGCTTCTATATATTTTCGCTTCAAAGTTTTTTATTCCCCGCCCTTATTATTTCTCGTATCTTCTTTTCATTACGAAAAATATTATTCTTCTTGTGGAAACTCCTCTTCATTGCGTTTTCACGAATCGCTGTCAACAAATACTCTCAAAAGTCCCGCCCCGCGGAACATCATTTTCTAAATCATATTTATATATTAGTTTATTTCTGATCGCGTGGCACGAATAAATTTTCGAAACGGAGACTTTCGCGATGATATGTAACTCGAACGGTATGTGATATATTGATGATACGCGGAATATTTTTTTTCTTCTCCAAGTGCCAAAAGCCAATAAAAATGATGGAAGAATGATGAGCGGAAGAGAATTTCAACATTATTAGTTTGAAAATCATTATTTTTCTTCAATAGATCCGTCTTCACGACCGAAAATAAACCATCCGATTCATTTTGAAATATCATCTTTCCATCTCCCGGCGTTATGTTGATCAATAATAGCTTTATCGGCTCAACGAATTCGTCGATGCTTCTCGTTTTCGATAACCGGTGCATTAAATTATTGTGACAAACGAATGGATAAAATTAAGAAAATTCATGCGTGACCGGCGAAATGATGATTTCCTCACGGACTGAATAAAAAATCGCGTATCGGACGCGGCGGCGCTGTGCGAGGTTTCTCGTAACATTGACACAAAAGGATAACAACGCGATCCTTAGTAAAGAACGATTCGTTATTTTTTAATCATTCGTGCGGCTAAAAACTCGAACAAGAATTTTCCACTCCAAACAAATGTTTGTCTAGGCGCTTGACTGTTTTTTCTTCTTCTTCTTCTTCTTCTTCTCTTTTTCTTATTACGAATCTTTCCTGAGAAAATGATTCTTCTCGCACGGAATGCCTCTATAAAATAGATATATATATTTTTGTGTAAAATAATTGCAGCTGTCGCAGAAATAAATACGAATACCCAACAACAACAATAGCAACACCAACAATAACAACAACAACAACAACAACAACAACAACAACAACAAGTGCAACAAAATTGTCACACATTCGGTCTTTTCAAAATAATATTTATATTCTCCGACCACGAATAGAAAAAAAAAGTAAAGCAACCGAAGAGAAAAGTAAATTGAAACGTGTACATGATTGAGATGTAGATTGAGTGAAAATTGATCGTGTTTGTAGCGTCTTTTCGAATATCGTTATAGAACGCAATTATTTCCTTGAAATCGAATGGAGTAAATTTCGGTAATAGTATAGCATAAGGATGGTAAGCATTTTCACGCAGTGACGTATCGTGAAAAGATGGACAATCACATTTTTCAAAAGTAATCGACGATGATTCAATTAGCAATGAGTAAAGAACGCAATGTAACGAGATATTCCATCGTAGTTGATCGTCACCATTAAAATTACGCATTTTATGTTTATTTTGTGCACACGTAGGCGAAAGAAAAAGAAGAAAGAAAATATTGGAACTAGCGGTATTGTTACATTCTTTTACAACAATAACTATTTATTTAATGAATTTCGGTTGTTCGTGTACGTTCTCGTCTCACATTATTCGGGCAATTCGGTACAAAAAAAAGACTGTTTCCGTTCTCTCCCATTCTCCCATCTGGTCGTCATTTTCTTTTCTTATCATTTCGCCAAATTCTATATTTACAAATTCTCTGATTGTGAGGTTAGATTCTGAATCTTTACGACGTTCGTATTGCGCTCGACCCTGCAAGCTATTTGTAGCTGTACGCGAATAAGAAAGAAATAATAATTTAATAGAAAGAATATAAAAAAAACAAAACAAAAAATACCGTTGGGATCGTGCGGTTATTAAAAATCATTGAAAGAGATAGATAACAGGGTTTTGAGATGTAAAAAATTAGAGCGACAGGTTTTAAAAAAGAAAAACACTGTCGTCCGTCTAAATATCGATAATAAATAATTAACATCGTATATCGTCCAGGCACCCATTAGAAATATCGAGTCACGCCAATACGATTTATGAAAAAGCTTGTCCCAACTAGCGTAGTTATTTTAATCTCGCACATTAATTTATACTTTTCGCAATGTATACATCAAAGTTTACGGCGTTGTAATGCAACGAAACGTCACATATTTCAGCGGTATTGCATAAGATGATGTTATTGTAAAACAAGGCTATCGAGGGACTCGGTCGCACTCGTTTTGGGTCTTCCGTTTGTCGGTCGAGTTCTACCGACAAAGTGCGTGGAGAAAAAAAAATATTCAATTCTGCCACTTTTTAACGAAATAGAAAGATAGAAAAAAAAAAAAAAAAAATTTCGTTGCACTTCAGCGATGTAAATTTGAATAGTATTGCTTTATTTCATCTCGAATCGGCTCAAACGCCGGATAGCTCGTATAATTTTTCACAAAATATACGCGAAACAAGAGATGAAAATACCAGTTTTGTTCGTTTTGATTGTTCGTCGAGACGTATGAAATTTTAACATTCCCATTCTATCCTTTTTTCATTTTTTTTCCCGCGGTAAAACTCTTGACTCGTAATACCTCGGTGTCCGCGTATATGCCTTCTTTTCCATCACGACAATCTTAACGATAATAGCCACAATAATAAAAGCATATAAGCTATATAGCTACCATTCTGTATCTACAATATACTTTTAATAATATATATTTTTGTTTGTTTTTCATTTTGTTATTTTCTCTTTATCTCTCCCTTTTCGTCACCTCGTTACACCTCGGTCCATCGCCATTATTGAGGCTCGAGTTATATTTTTGTTCGATCGACCGATCGATCGCTGCACTTTTCTTTCGTTAGTATCACTTGAAACGAGAGGGGAGGACGCGACATTGTTCCCGATCGTCTCGTACGAGGTCGATGCGCGTTTTCACGCTTTTTTTTTGTTTTGTTTGGTTCAGCGAGGCTTTGATCTCCGCGTCCGTGTCCTGTTACCTTGTCATACTCTCGGGATGCCGTTAAACCGTGAGCGGTAAGATTCGTTGATAAGATTGCGGACTCTCTTCTCATTTTTTTTTTTTTTTTTTTTTTTTCTTTTCGCCACTCGGCTCGGCTCACAATATATTCCACTTAGTTGACCGACGCCTCTTCATTGATCGGAGCAAATTTCCCGGAAAATTCGGCATCCGTCGTATAGTATGCGTTTTGAGGTTTTTATATATATATATATTTTTTTTTTTTCATTATTTTTCTTCAGTCACGTCGAATAACCAAGTACACGGTGTCACGAACCATCGTGATCAATTGTTTGATTATAATGGAGGTATTGATTCGTCGTCGCCTCCTCGTTGACGATGATCCCGGTAGCTATCTCGTATTCATCGTATTCTTCGTCTCGTTCCAACCGTTCGCGAACGTGAAGCCGGATGATAACCGAATCGTCACTGGTACAAGTCTGATAGTATCGCGGCAACGAGGCGTTCAATACATCTATCGTCATCGCCACTTCGAGGTCCAACGCATTTATATTTATATACATATATGTATTATTTTATATTTGTATATAAATATATAAAATATGATATCGGGCGTTACTGCAAAACGCAACACTTGCACTTGGGCTTCTTTTTCAATGTAACGTGTTCGACCTGCGATGCGTCACCAGGACCTTGTGCCGTTACTCTGCCAACTTCAACGGTTGCCGTATTCGTCGATTGACCAACCTGCGTCATAAACAAAATAAGCGGTTAACGGGGTGTTGTTGTTGTTGTTGTTGTTGTTGTCATTGTCGTCGTCCTCGTCGTTGATACGAAAGTGACAATTAGAAAAAATATGTGGATAACCGAATCATCGTGCATCGATGGTCGATTCATCGAAAAGCGGCGTGTCGTGCCAAAACAATAACAATAGCTCTAGTTTTTAACGCGTATAATTAGAATAAAGATCCACCCTCTCTTTTCGTTATAGCGATTGCAACTAGTTGTGGAAAAAAAATTTTCCCATTTTCGGAAAGTTTTTTTCCTCTCTCCGTCTCTTACTTTTTCTCACTGCTCTACATGCGTGCGAGTTGTACGAGAAAAAAGAATGAATAAAAAAATGTTCAACGCTAAATATAATATCGTCAGGCCGCGGATATAGAGAGACGGAGAACTTGAAGTAAATCATGCAAGGCGTCTTCGAAAAAAGAAGATAAAAAATGCACGAAGATACTATGATTGAAACGATAAGAAATTCGATACCGATAAAAATGTCAGTTAAATGTTTAGTTAAATTTTGATCGTTTCCTGGTCGATGCGGTTGTTGCTGTTTCGATAAGGTGGACGTGCACCTGTTATTTGCGCGTGGTCGTGTTTATTCTCGGTATAATATTGACGCACAGGTCGTTTCGATAGCGGATAATGGGGAATTGACGTTGGGTCACCTTCTCGTTGACGGGCTGTTGTTGCTTGTTCAAAGATGCCGCCGCCGCCGCCGCCGTCGCGTTTCCTCCTTTTCCGGGTGTACCATGAGCATTTCCATTTCCCTGATTGAGACGACTCGCGTCACCGCCGATTTGACGATTCGTCGTCGTGGCGTTCAAACTCGAGTTCAACAACGGTCTCGTACTCGAATCGAGATTATCGTTATCGTTTATTTTACCGGTTGCCTCGCAACCGGGCAGGGCCGGTGCATTTTGTCCGGGTGTCGGCGTTATGGGTTTGCCGCCCTTGATCAACTCGACGATCTCGTCCGCCTCGCGCGACAGATCCCCGTCCGGCCTGAACGGATTGTCCCATCCGCTGTCCGTGCTGCAATCATATATTTCAATCGAATCAATCGACGCTCTCAAACATTTTTTTTTTTTTTTTTTTTCCAACTACATTACTACATTAATACCATGTTCAATCGCTCCGCCAATACTCTTTTTCATATTAACAAGACTCTTTGGATCTTGAAAAATACGTTTTATCGTTTCACTGTTTTTCTCTTGTTTTCGTTGCGCGTAGCCAAGTTCGATCAGCATTATTTATATTGAGGAAATGAGGATGTCATTTAATGGTGGGCGCGACCCGCGCGACTCTTTAACCGAGCGTATGCTAGGATATTAAGTTACGTGAGAGAATAACGCTCGCTCTTCCGCGGCGCAAACAGACGGTCGCTCCCTAACGACCGTGACATTACTCCCGTCTGCTCGGCATTGAATCGTGAGAGAGTATCGCATACATACGTTGATGAAAATCTCCCCGCCCCCCGAAGCGGTCGCGCGAGGATGCCTATATCCAAATTAATATTCCATCGACAACATCGATCGAGTAGTCTCCCTCGGTATTACACCGCAGCAGCATCCATCTCCAATTTAATCGCTTTTCGAGAAGATAAATATCCAATGTTATCGCGATTACACTTGAATATTGAATATTCAATTGATCGCTTTGCCGCGCACAATAGAGGGCGTTCGTCGGGTACCATGAAAAGTCATGACGATACTATTCGAGTAATTGAGCAGCGAGTACGCTGTTGCTGCCTCCGTATGAAAGAAAAAATGATATTTGAAAGGTCGTTTGGCGCAAAGATGTCGCGGTGAGAAGAGGGGATCGTAGTCGCCTCGCGATAACCGTAAATGGGGTTAACGAGCTGCTCTTCGTGCATGACGATACAAGACAGGCGTCATACGATGAGCAGCACAGAATACAAAGGTATATAAAATTTGAAAAGAGCTCTCTCAGCTGAGCAGAAAACGAGAATAGAGAGGGAAAAGTATGTTGCTCGCTATACGAGATGGAAGAAAAAAAGTAAAAACGGACGAGGCGGCGCGTGTTTCCGCGTCGTAGAATGGCGCTGACGCAAGTCAACCGTCTCGTTTTCAGCATTGACGAAACAATTGGTAGAAAAAAAAGATCTACGCTGTACAAAGTCATGCCCGCGGCGTCGTCATTCGCACTAACATTTATTATATATTGTTATTGTCTCGTAGATTTTTAAAATAAATAGAAAGCTGGTCCTCTCGCAACGTCGAGAAACATATATTTTCGATAGATGGCTCTCATCGACCATATATATATCTGCGCAACAATCATCCAAATATCCAAAGTAGAATGATTGTTCCGCGAACGACAGGATTCGACGAGAAGCCCGGGTCTATTTTATCGGCAAGTTGGGGGTTGGGTTTGCACATGCGGTTGGAAGAGAATCGCGATTGTAAATACTTGAGCGGGAGGAGCGCATGTACGCGCGAAAGAGGGCATCCGCCGCCCTCGTTTTTTCCTCTCTGCGCTCGATCAACATCGCGCGCGCGCGCGCGCGCGCGGGCGCGAGAGTATTAGCAATTAACGAGTTGAATTGAGTAATACGAGCTCTGGATGAGAGGTAATATAGCCGAGCGAGCCCTCCGCCGCGCGACACACCGCGTGCATATGTTGTTCGATAAACGAAAAATAAACGCTTCAATATTTCTATTTCGGACACGTGCAAAATACCACGGTTAGATTTTTCAAAAGTCTACGGCAATAACTGGGATGAATTTTTATTTTCTTTACCTTTCCTCCTCATCGGGCTTGTCTTTCGGCACTTTAACCACGTAATAAACGTGACCACCGTGAGTCGTGCTCATATTTTTCTTGTCGTTCGGCCTCCGATTTTCGTTTGAAAAATCATGAAAAATTAGGGCCGACGCGATTACTCATACCGTAGCAAATTACGGGATTATTCGAGCAATCGAATGTTTCACCTCGCAATCACGTCTCACTTTCAACCGATTAATTTTTCTTCGTTCGATATGTATTATGCACTATATATACCAAAACTTTTCGTGCACTCACGATTCTTTGTCGTTGTTGTCGTCATCGTCGTCGTCGTCGTCGCGTGAGAAGAAAAATTAATTTTTTTTCGAAAGATTCGTGAGATACGCGCGGCGATGAGTGCAGACCGCGCGCACGGAGAGAAATGATCCCGTCACAACAGCAAAAGATTTTTTGCTAGTAGCATTTTAGTAGCAATAGCAAAATTATAAGTTCCTGTAGCAAATTTTTAGTTATAGCAACATAAGGATATTTGCTACGGAAACGAAAAATGTGAACCCACAAAAGATTTGTTGAAGTAGCAAATGCTATGCTCATGTAGCAAAGTATTTGCTACAGTAACATATTAATTTGGCTCAGCGAGCATTTTTACGGACATCGTATTAACAAACTTAGCATGCAAGGGTTTATTCTTTGTTCCTTTGGTTGTGTGTGTGTATTACGCGAAAAATTTCACCCACATCATCACATATGGGAAGTATGTAGTTTTACGGTGCAGTATTTAAATCAAACTGTTTTACGAATTTTAACGTAAAATTGATGTAAAATATTTTTATGTAAAGTTTTTATATAGAATATTTTTTAATAAAATTAAAATTTTTGGAAAAATGTATATATTTCCCTATGTGTGATTTTTTTGTATAAAAATATTTATTTTTGATATTCGAATAGACTGATGCCCTCCAAAAGCATTGAATCATTTTTACAAGTTTATGCAATTATTTGTTAATTTTTTTGTTATGCAAATACAAGTAGGCGGAATAAATGTCGATTTTTCACAAGCGGTCGGTAGTGTAATGGTTAGGGTTCATAGGTAGTTAGGTAGTAGGAACAGGTTCGAATCCCGGTTAGGTAGGTAATTTTAATTGATGAATTTATCTATGTATATACCGATACTGGTCAAAAATGGATAATTGTCACTCGTACAAATGGAATTAATTTTTTTTTGTTTTATTTCTACAACCAAAAAACCATTTACCCACGAATATTATCTGAAGAGCATTACATGAAAAATCTCATGTCAAAACAAAAACCCTCAACTAGCAAAAAAATTTGCTCGACCAACAAAAAGATTTGCTCGACCAGCAAAAAAATTTGCTCGACCAGCAAAAAAATTTGCTCGACCAGCAAAAAGATTTGCTCGAACAGCAAAAAAATTTGCTCGACTAGCAAAAAGATTTGCTCGACCAGCAAAAAGTTTTTGCTCATGCGACGCATCACTCTTGACACAAAACTTTTGTCACAGCAGCAAATAAATTTGTCGTCACCATATTAACAAATAAAATTTGTAGCAGTAGCGTGCCCTACGCTGTCCTGACGCAAAAATTTCTCTCCGTGCGCACGCTTGCCGCGGATATACGAAACATTCGCGCGCGTATTTATTTCGGTCGACATTTATTTTGGTGCGATAGACGCCGAGAGGGGGCGCCGCGTCCGAATGCGCCTTCGTCTAGTATCGCTCCGGCTCAAGAATTTAACATTTTCAACCGTATTTCGAGGACGAAGTTTGTATTAGACCGCGAGTCACGATGGTCGCGCATCGTCCTTGAATCGCGTTTGAAATGATCGGCAAGATCCGGTGGGTGTGACGACGATGCTGCTGGGGAAAAAAAAGGTTATTTTCTTTGGACGAAGGATCCAACGTTCACGAAAACTCAGTATCGACCGCTGATGGTCAGATTTACGAATTAGCCGGCGACGACTCTTCTCTCCTCTATATATCTATTTCCGTCGCACGCGTACGACATATATGTATTTATTATGAACGCGCGTGCTGGGCCATCGTTACCGTCGTGCGAATTGGACAATTCTTCAACAAGACCTCGCACAACGTACCGTCGTTACGTGGGGGAAATATGCGCTGCTCACCCCCGGCCCTTGGCCCAATCCGATCGGACTGACCCAAAAAATTTCATATACCAATTATTCGATATTAGAATTTGGAATAGAAATAAAAATGAAACGCGATAGATCATCGTCTTTTCCTTACTGCGACCGAGATGAGTTTTCTGACTACGCGGCATGTAACTTCAGTCCTCGCGTATACACGCCGCCGTCGCCGCCCGCGCGTTCGCCCTACTTTCCCCTCGCGTGTCGCGTCTATATACCTACGAGAGCCATAGCCGTGACCCATTTAACTCGAAATCACCCTCTTTCTGCTCCCTCGCGACTTTTTTCTATATCTTTTATACATTGAGAGACTTTGCCGCGTATGCCGCGCGCGCGTGTGTCAGCAATTCATCCATTTTTCTATATATCGAATTTCCACCTATACGAAGAAACCCTACAAGCGGCGACTCCATGCACCCTTTTATGCATATTTCGACTTGGTTTTTTTCCCCTCCCTTTTTATCTATTTCACTCATTTCGCTGCTGCTGCTGCTGCTGCTGCTGCTGCTGCTCCACGGAGAAGAAAAAAAATTGTAAAATTTAAGCCTTCCCCTCGTCTTCCAGCGTGCTTCGAGCAAAACACTTTTTTAACCAACGTCGTTTCCGTTCTATCTGTAATGCACGATTCGCCTCAATTTCCGCGCACCGCCCTTCTTTCATCCGAATACGAATCTCTCGTGCAGTTATTTTTCAATCTAACCAACTATCAACGAATGGAAAATATTATAGAATAAGACCGCTTCTTGGTGTATATCTCCGCGGTGATAAAAGCAGGAGAATGTCGAAGCAGCGTGCGGCGGAATCTTGTGAAACGAGCGGATTAGCTCCTTCACTCCTTTGATTTATGCTAATCGACGCTAAACGAGAACACGCGCCGTCCTCCCACAATTTCCATTCCCATGCCTAGCTCCAACCGCATTCCCGGTCAAACATTCAAAGTATTGAAAAACTTTGTTTCGGGGATTAGGAGGAAAAAGAATGCGAATTGTTAAAGTTTCCATTTTTCGTACACGTAGGCGCGCGCGTTCCGCATGACGAGTTCGCATTTTAAGAGACGCCATCGTCATCGGCTGTGCTACGTAACGCGATTGCACAGCTCGCCGGAGAATTGAGACACGGATCACGAAGCATTCTGCTGCTGCTGCTGCTGCTGCCTGGCTGTTTACACGATAATAATATGTGGGCCAGTGAGGGTTGAAGCAATGATCGAGAGAACGCGACCAGTGACACGCTTTTGTCTCGCGCCTTCTTCTTGCCTATATTCAAGCGGCGCGCGCGCTCGCCAAAGTCGCCGTCGGGCTTGCGCAGGCTTATAATCATGCTCAAAAAATTACAAAATTCATTCGTTCGTTGCGTTTCTCAATAATTCATTCTTCACCGCCGCATGCACATACCAAACGGTGTATATATCGTCTTCTCGTCGGTGCTGCTGAGAAAATGATGATTTTTTTTTTCACCGAAAGACGAGGTTGTCGAGCGCGGATGAGGTGACAAGAGCCAATCGAGGCTAATGAATTTAAATGAGCGATGTCACTCGCGGAAGCGGCCCGAACGAAGAAAAGAGATGGAGCGCGCGCCGCGTCTACGTGTCATGAGGCAGGTCACGATTTTTTTTGTTCCGGCCACACGATAATTCTTTTCGACTATTTTTGGCACAGCAGGTTCGAAAGTGCAAACGCGAATGCTCTCGCGTTTCACGAACGCCTCAACTCTTGCTTCGCCTGTCAACGAACCGGCTTGTCTTGTTTGCAGAAAAAAAAAAAAAAAAAAAAATTGGTATTTCATCGCCAAAGTTGAAATATGTAATAAAACTAAATTGTCCCGCATCATTTTTGCAATTCATATCGACGACTATGAATTTTAATTCGAGGAAGAGCTAAAAAAATGGATAATACCAACGAGGTGGTTGTGGAAGAATTTGTTGCAACCGTAACAATCCGAAAATGGAGATATTGAAAAATATAGTTGGACGATCGGTGCGGCGGCGGCGGCGGGAAAGAATCAAAGCGAAAGGATTGAGCGAGGAGCAAGAAGAACGACGATATGTGTATCAGTGGGTCGGAAGCGAGAGCGGGCATCCATTGAACTTGGCCGGGAGAGTATACGAAGTAGCGGGGGGCGGCCAATGCAATTACCAATTAAACAAGATTCCTTGCTGTCTCTCTCTCGCCGCAAATATACGGAAAGCCAATATCCGGCGCTTTTTTGTCTCTATTAAAAACTTGTGTTTAATTTTCACTCGGTACCCGTCTTTCGTCGCTTTCCGCGCGCGCCCCGCGTTCACCTTGAGAATATCCCATCGCACTGATTGTGCATCGAAACGTTATAGCGCCAACAATATCACCGGATTTTATACTTTTTGTTTGCTCCTCAGCGAACAAGTGGCCAAAAACATGTGAAAAAAATTATTTGTATTTTTTTCGCTTTTGGGAGGAAAATTAAAGCGCATTAATTGTCGGTGTAGCGCGCGCGCGCGCATACACACACAGAGACACACGCGTTGGTCGTTGCAGCCGACGTAGAGCGACGACTGCGGTGGCTGGTTGGTTCGCTTGCAGCGCCTCTGCACGACCCACCCACACCCTATATCGATCCTCCATCCCATCCTCTCCCTGCTCGCTTTCTTCCTCTATACCGCGCTTCGCAGACGCGCTCTCGCCCTTATTTTCCATATAAACCGTATCTGCCGCAAAATTTCGAAAATTTCCTTTTTTCATATACGCGCGTCGTCTATATTTTTTCACCACGGACAAAACATATGCGAGTTCCTATACCAAATTGATGGGGATCATTCGCGCGCCTTGACTATATATACACGTCAAAAACGGAGTGACCGAGCATATATATTTATTTATGTACGTGTATGCATAGTCGATAGCCGATCGACGCCCCGGTTAAAAGCATTCCGTGCCTTGTTGCTCGTTAAATTCTCCGATAAGACGTTATCGGCCGGTAAAAGGAATATGTTTCGCCGAACTTTCGCGCCACTATAATATCTCTAAAATTCACAGGCTTGTACAGGTTTATAAACACGGAGAGACAATTGAGAAACAAAAAATTTGTTCACTCTTCACTTTTTTTTTGAGATTCGTGCGTCGAAGAGAAACAAAGAAATGCCTGGAGAGAGCACGGCGAGTTCGTCAAAGAGGGAGAGCAGGGGGGTCACGGGTAGCGTTTCACTTCCGGTTCCATTAGGGTCGGCCCTCGAAGCGGTGGGGAGTTGACGCGCGGGCGGACTGGCGAGCGATTAATTATTATTTCACGTCGTGCGGAGGGTCCGCGCCGCGCGCCATTCCTCGTTGTTGAACCATGCATCCTCGATAATCGTCAACGTTGAATATTAATTAAGCAGTATTTTTTATAATTGTGGGGAGGGAGAAAACAAAAAGTAGAGCAAACGAGGAGGGAAAACTCGTAGTTCGTGCGGTTCAATGATTTCGTGTCGAGGAAAAAAACTTGGCTAGGAAAAATTCACAAAATCGGCTCATCATCGGCCGAGTGTGGCTCGGAGTTGGCCGAAGAAACAGAGACGAGGAAGAAGATGAAAAAAAAAAAAGAAAACAAAAAGTTACCTTATCTGAGCATGATACGCGGGCGATGTGTGCTCGGTGTGCGTCGTGAGTAATTCCGCAGGACTCGAAGACATTCCGTCTATGAGGTGAGCCGAATTGGGCAAAAGCGGCTCGAGAAGAAGAAGACCGGGAGTCGCGGGCGAAGGGGTAGGTCCCAAAAACGCTACTCGCACTTTTTCTCTGCCTTCGCTGCGAAACGAAACAAAAATGGTGAATAAAAATGAAAAAAAATAAAAATAAAAATGCAAAAAATTTGAATGATCGGCGTGTAACACGATGAAATAATTCGCTTTTGCGCGTTCAACGACACAAGCGAGACCGGACTACTACATTTGATTTTTTCTTTGTTTTCATCATTATTGGCGTGCACCTGCGTGGGGCAAAGGGTGGTGTGGAAGAAGGATGGCAAAGTGGATATCGATTCGCTGCTTATTCGGCTAAATTTTTTTTTGTTTTTCGTTACTCGTCGGTTAAAATGTTGGAACGATCGCAGCAGCAGCAGCAGCAGCAGCAGGATTCTTTTGCCTTTTGTTCCAGCTGTTACTCAATAATGGCCGGCGCTTCAATTGTATCTGATAACGCTCTCGCGGTGTAATAATAAGAATTACTCGAACCGAATAACGTCGTGCCTGCACAATCGCGATCAATCATAATAATAAATTTCTTGCATGAGAAAAATGAGATTTATCGAATAGCGCGCGATGTATCGCCGGAGAAAAAGCATGCAGCAGGTAGGTCTCGTTGTTGAACAAACGAGGTGCATGCATCGATCCGGTCAGAGTGGCGCCTGCCGCAGCAGCCACGCGTATACATGCGAACGCTACGTATATGCCCCCCACGACTCTATTTTTGAATCCCGTGTCTCACCAACAACATTATGCCCTCAACAATAGTTATTTTCGAAAATTCATTTTGAAAATGGTGTCACGGGATGGCGGCGCATATAAAATCGATCATTTCATTCGATAGTAACCCCCGATGGTATACCGTATACCGCACGATCGACATCAAGATTTTCATCCCGAGGCAAACGGTCGCGTAAATGCTGTTATTCCGCAACTCCTCTCCATTTCTGCATTTGTGCAGAAGCAGCAAATTGAATAATCGTTTAATATTCATAAAAAAAAAATGTCCCTATTGGGAAAGCGATTGAATAACACGATTTCAATGAAAAACGAGTAATGATGCGGAATAATAAGTATACGAGCAGGGATCGATCTATACGGGGTTGGGTTTCGGGTCACGCTTGCAAGAGAGCTTCGGAGCAACATTGTCCGTTCCGCGCGCGTGCATTGACAATGCGACTGTGAAAAAGCAATTAAAGGCGCGCAGTGAGAAGCTGCAAATCCTGCCGACGCGCGCGCGCGCGAGCCCGCCTATCGGAATACGCATGGCGCTCTTTTCACATGCAATTTTGTTAAACGCACCGAGAGACCGAGACACTCTGCCTCCGAGAATTTGTAAGAATTAAAAGACGACCGCGGCTTCCTGCAGCTCCCATTTTATTCTATCAAATTCAATCATCGCCATATGCGCGTATATGCTTCTCCCCTGCTTCACTCGTACACCCGTAAATTACCATTTACAAATTACACACCGCCGCGCGCATGAATAAATTGTTTTTACGTATATCATGATAGTATAATATACTCCTCTGCTCCTGCTCCCGCGGTGCATGTGAATTATTCGGATCGATTTATCAAAGCCAGCTAGCAGCGCGTTACTCATCTTTACTTTTACGTGTTGCTTCGCGAATGCGAGGAGGCGAGGAGGCGAGGAGGCGAGGAGGCGGCACACTGCCAAAATTCATTGGGAGAAGAGTGAGAAATGCGTGCATGAAAAAGTTTCTTCAGCCGAGAAACAATTCTTACGACAATCTAACATGCAGCTTATTGTTATTCGGAATCGATGACCGAACAAACGAATGCATGAAATTATGATATAATATATATATATAGCGAGCCTCCTAACGGCTTGATCCACCGTTAAGCGTAGGCGATAAGAGTTTCGACCGTCCAACGAATCGTACAACCAACTATTAATTTTATCTTTCCAATTCCCACCGCCCAACCTCTCCTCTATCATCATCGATCCAACTCGATTTTTTTCTCTTATCCCTTTCGTTTCATCCAATAATTTATTCATTTTGCAATTCACGACGCGAAGCCATTTTTCTGCTCATTTTTATTGGACGATTCGCGCCATTAATCGCAATCTGCTCAGCCGTTAATTTTCGACGCCGCCCGGTCCTCGGTTTATGTATCTAATCCGCTATTGAGATCTATTTCGCGAATTTGCCGCGCGAGATAACGTTATTCATTCGCGCTACGACCTCATATATTCCTTTTTATCAGCTTTATTGTTGTTTTTAAACTAAAGACCGATCCAAACGAACATAGAATTTTTGTTGCACGAATGAGCACGAATGATCCATCGCGGCCAAGTTGACAAATTGTTTTCTTTTTTTTCTTCTTCTTTTCGCGCGACTGCTGCGATAACGGTCGTACCGCGCCGGAATTGATGGGCTCCAATCGAGGCAAGTACCTATCGGCGATAGCCCCGTAAAAAATTGACGGAAACAAAAAAAGAACCAGAAAAACTAAAGCCGTACCCGTGTATTTTGTTTTCCAACACGCCCAATCCGTCTATATGTGTGACATGTTTTTTTTCTCCCCCTCCGTTGAACGTTGCCCGAGCGAGAATGACTTCATCGCATACTCGCGACGCAGAAATCAACACAAACTCGAATACCTCCGCTACGCTCAGCGGCCTCTGCTACTATGCTGGGCAAATAAAAAGCGCGAGGGACCTTGAGTCCGCCACTGAAAATGACATCATCCGACTCTACTGCTCCGTAACACCGAGCGACCAATGTCGGAGATTCTCGTCCGCTAATCTATATATATAAAATATATAAACAGCACTCTCTCTCTTCAAGTTCTCGATGACGAAGCTATATCTCTTTTCGAAGCGCAGCGATGTATTTGAGTTATTGAAAATATTTTATTATATTTCAAGTGATTATTATACCGAATCGATTTTCAATGGTGACGCAATAAATTGTTAAGGAATGAGTTGGCGCGTAAAATAGTATATATATTTATATGAGATAGAAATGAAAAGAATAAAAAAGATAGACTCGGTGATATTTACAAAACAATGACATCGATCACCCTCGGCCCGAGCGGACATCGCGCGGCGATATGTATGCGGCGCCGCGTCTCCCTCGGCCCATAGGTTTTTTGCCGCTGAGCATTGCGAATGGCGCCATTCGGTCTACCAGCAACAATTGAATCCGACCGAGAGCCAGCGAGGGAACGTATCCTCGAGTCGGTATATAAGACCGCGGTAAAACAGACACGAGAGAAAAGGTCATACTCGCGGATATCAAGTCGGAAGAAATAAAGGGCAGCGGATCCTCAAGAAGTCTCTGAAAATTGAGGGAGAATATACGCCTTGGAAGAATAAGAGAGAACCTTAAATTCGCATTAGCATTTGTAGCAGCCGGTTACTGCCTCATTAATAAGTTAAATGTTTATCTCGGAGCGTTACGCAAAGACGCGACGCGTGTGCCTGCTGCTCGTTCCAACATACTATATCGTATATTTACGATATATAATGCGCTCGATACGCGATAAAAGTCTTGCTTTACGCTCGCGCGCCTTTATTCATGCATACGGAAAACTTAATTTTATAACTCATAGCTATAATAGCGGACGTTCCAAAATCTCGTCTCATTCGTGCGCGCGTTCGTTGAAAATTTTTTTTCGTTTTTCCAACATAAACATGATTCTGAATAAAAAGCGTTTACACGGAGGCAGCGGCGGCGGGCTCGCGTGTCGTCGGCTAGCTCAATTGAAAAATTCGTCCCTCGATCTAACGGGGGGGGAGAGAAGAAGAAAAAACAACTCATTGATGAGAGGCGGCTAGCATGGCGCTCGTCATATTCGAATAATTAATTCGAATAAACCTGCCGAATAAAGAAGAATTTGGAAACGAGAGAGGCGCTCTCCGCGATATATGGGAGAGGCTCGAAGATGTTCTCGAAACCGCGCGGGGAGGCTCCTCCTCGAGTCGCGAGAGAGTTACGTTTTTCAAGATGGCGCCGATAACCATGGCAACCGCGCGAGAAACCTGGCATATATATGCGTAGCCTATAAAACTACTCGGAGACTCGGAGAGACTCATATCCCTCGATCCTAAAAGACTCGAATTAACCGCCGCGCGCCTTCTTTTCTTTTTTCTTTTTCCACTCAACTTATTTTTGTGTTGGTTGCGTTCGTACGTATGGAAGAGAGACGAACCCAGAGGAGGATGACGGAGATGATGGTGCGTTGAGAGTGAATAATTATAGCGAGCAATAACAGAGCGAGATAAGCGGCGGCGGGGGAGAGGATAAATTTTAATAAAATTTTTAAAGCGCCCAACGTGCAGATTTTATTTATGCGCATTTATGCGCATGTTGTATATTCTCAAGGCGATGCAACGAAAGAAAATATAAACGAGAACGATCATCGTTCGTTCTAATAAAACATATGATTCCCATGGATTTTCACTTGGCAAAGACTCATAAAACTCATTCCCCCTCTTTTTTTTACTTCTCATCTGAGAGTTGAGAGAATGCAATTTTCGGGAATACGCTGGAGAATGGCGAAAACAGAGCTAAACGCGTTACGTGCACGGAGAAAGAGGGAAAAATCAAAATTAGCACCGATTGTACTCTGTTTGAGTACGACGATCAACGAAAGTTGATCGTATGGTGATAGGCAGGCACCACCACGCGTATCATATTTATACGCCTTCATTTTCTAAAGGTGCACGAGCTTCAAAATTCCCGATTGCTCTTCGTATGTTTTATTAATTTTCAACGATTCAACGATTCTCGTTGTTTCGAAAACACGCGCTTGATCCTCGATCATTCGCGCGCATTCTCGCGCGATCAATCCAATTCTAGATTAGCAGGTATTTACCTAAAAAACGAAGCGCCAGAAAGGTGGAAACCGCCGCGCGACAAGAGCGCGAATCGTTTCTCGGAGGAAAAAAAAAAATTCAGCCGAGTGCAGGTATTCTCGAGTCTCTAATGACCCACCGCGTACAGAATGCGCTCGTTGGATCTTCGCTCTTCCTTTCACCGACGCTTCTTCGGGTTTGTGCGCACACTCCCACGCTTCTCACCATACTACAATATTGTACACGAATGTGGAGAGAAAAAAAAAAAAAAAAAAAAAAAAAAAGGAGTGAGAAGAGATTTCAAATAAAAATGAAAATTAGCACCGAAGCTGCTGGCTTCTTTGTGACACGAGACGCGTTGCTTTATTTTCGCGACTCGCGACACCGCGATGGAGCGATATTCAACGAGATCGCCTTCTTCGGAACCGTTTACGAGTTATCCGTCGTTTTTTCTTCTTTTTCACTTTCATGCGTTTGACGTTTGCGAGCTACTATTACACGGTACATACATAGTATATATTATGATGAGACCGTAAAATGGGAGAAAGGAGCAGTATTGTTTAAATTGTTTAAAACGTTTCGCGGCGGTTTCGCACTCGGTTTACAATCCCGTTCACAGGAACAACATATACTCTCGCATAAAATAACAAAAGAACCTTGGACGAGTTTAAAGCGAAGAGTAATGGCTTAACTCGATATATAAAAAAAAAAACGGAGGAAAAGCAACGAAAAATAAAAATATTAGCGCGTACCGAGAGCTCGAGTATTGCCACGATTCTACCGTGTTCTGGCTTCTGGCGTTTGCTTTGCGTTTCTGTCTGCCACCACGCCTGTGTCAGCTACCTACTTGGTTCCTCCAACAAGCTGTAACCCTCTTGCCGGCCGATAATTACCGAGCACGACCGAAGACCGAACTACGTAGCTGCTTCTGTCACAGCGACGGCGACGGCGGCGGCGGCGGCGGCGGCGGCGGCGGCGGGTTAGCCAAATTGCCCCGAGCGTGCTGCCATCGCTCCTCGCCACGGTCAACTAAAAATCATCGCGGGCACGCGCGCTTGCGCACCGATGCGCGTCGATACGAGCGCTATCTCGTGTCAATTAATGCTACTACTTCTCGATCAAAAAGATAAAGAAAGAAAAAACATGAAATATTTCAAAACATGCGATTTCGAGATGATGGAAAATTAATGTCGATACGATAATCGTCGCATTAGCGCGATGCAAACGGCCTCGAATGCTGGAATGCTGATGAAAACTAATATTATTGCCCTCGTGGGATACAAACAATGCGCGAATCGATCCGAGATGTTGAAGATTCCGTTCGAAAAGTTGTTTATCGGAAGCATGCACGAGCGCGGCAGAGTTTACGCGGAGAAGGAGGAGCGGGGGGTTCGGGGGCAATAAACGTTCTCGCGTTCGAGAAAGAATAAAATACCAAACGAGAGTTTGAGCTGCGTCATATCCACCAAACTCTTTGGATACCGAAATCTAATTATAAGCATTGCCCCTGGCTGATGTAAAGTAACAGTAGCAGCGGTAGCAATAGCGCCGTCGTCGAACGATGCTAAATCTTGTTGCGCGAGGACTACCGCGCGGGGATTTCCATGTCCCAATTCGTTTACAATTGTCATTTTTGATTTTCAGTAATTTTCGAAAAAAAAAAAAAAAAAAAAAAAAAAAAACAACTGAAACGTTATCGATCGTCCACCGACTTCCGAACCCCCCGAGTCATAGCGTCGACCGGAGTAACAAGTTGTTGTTGGTTCTTTTTTTCTCATGGCTCATCCGCTCCAATTTTTCAATATTTTCAAATTGAAAATTTTAGCTTGTACGTGATCGTCCGTGTTGGTCACGATGGATTTTTCAAAGCTATACCAAAAGGATTTTTCACTTGTTCGAGGCGTGAGAAAAAAAGAAATAATCATCTTATTTCGATTCCATTGCAAAAGGAACATACATTTAATCGCTTCCATAATTAATGTATTTTATATATATTATTGATAATAAACGATAAATATGAACGCGAGTGTTTTCTCGATCATGAGAGCGTATGAAAATTGGGTGTACAGCTGGAATCGGTATGTATTTGGGCAGCGGACGAATCGGTGATAGCAGCTTCGACAAGAGTCGATATCGCTCCTCGCTTGAATGAGAATTTGGGCTCAAGGTTGAGGGGACATTGCGAGCCGGACTCGAATATATTTATGTCTTTTTTTCTTTGCCATGCAGCCCGAGAGTACAGCACTCGTGTACTCGCGAAGGTGCGCGTAGATGCGAGCAGCAGCGGCATTCGTGTCGACGAGCCGTAATGATCTCGCGATACTCTTATCGGTTCTCGCGTTCCGTTTAAGCGATAATATTGAAGGGGCGAGCGTGCTGTGCCGGTTGGTGGAAAGGGGAGGGAGGACTGTTTTACACAAAAAGGAGTAGCTCCGTCGTCTCATATCATCGCTCATAGATATTTTAGGGTGTGACGATTCCAACTACAACGTACAAAATGTTTGAAAGACGCGAATGAGATCGCTCTCATAATTCTGAAATAATTCGTCGTGTCGATAGAAATGGCCATTATATACGAATGTGTCATATTTATACAAAACGTCATAAAAATGTAGATATGCATTTTGCCCGATCGTCGAAAGAATATTGAGAAATATTTTTATGGTTAGCGTGTAATAATGAAGTATATGTACCTTTTTAGAGTGTTGGACCGCGAAAGGATGAGACATATAACAAGGAGAGAAGAAGCGAGGAGGCGTTTTGTTATTATATGTCGGGGTTCGCGGGGTAGAAGCAGGCGAGGCGCGCCTTGCTTCGCGCGATCTACGTCCGTGCGCGTGTGTGTAGGTTCTGTGGGAGAGGAAAAAAGGGAGGAGAACCTGCTCGCGTGTGATCTTTAAATGCGACCGCGTAAAAATTGCGCGTTGAATTTTGTTTGTTCGATATCGCCGCAAACAGAGTCGCAACGCGCGGTCAACATTTTTATGTTTTGCAGGGAAACGTGCGCCAAAAATATTCATCACTCGAGGAGGAATGAATGGAAAAATAAAAAAAAGAACGAGAATCGATGAGATGTTTTATTGATGGAATTATTATATTATGTCGTCGCGGCGGCGGCGGCGGCGGCAGCGGCGGCGGCAGCGGCAGCGGCGGCGGCGATGACACAACGATGAGTCAACGACTACTCACTCTGTATCTGGCACGGGTATCATTGGTGCGGGTAATCGTCCATTGTGATCCATAAAGTGATTGTTTTCGGGCTCCTCTTGGACGGGTGTTTCGTATACGAGTGTCTCGACCATGGATCCTTTGCTGGAGCCAAATGAAACCCTGCGTCCAAAAATATAATCATTTTTTAGCCGTCTTGAGCGTATCTTGAGCTACGCGAGATTATTGTTGCGAAGAAGCGAGCTGCTAATGAAATGATAAAATTTTTTATCGGCAACTCGATGCTACCTCTGATTCGGATTTTACGGATCCGGGGTCGCGGAGCATGCGGTTATATGTACCAGCAAGAGAAAATAATTTATCGACCACTTTCGGTCACAATTCGCAATCTTACCGACCGATGATATTAGTCGGTAAGGCTCCAGACTATACCGCCGTCTAGCGTCAGAGCTCAAATAATTACTATTTCATTACATCACGACGCGGCACTTGTACCGAGTTGGCAGTTGGGAGTTGGGAGTTTGGAGTTTGGAGGGGAAAAATGAAAACGTCGAGAAAAAACAAGAGATGCGTATTTATGCCCGTACGCCGCGTATCAGCAGGAAAAGAGAGGGGGCTCTCTCTATTGAGAATAACTCGTTTAGTTGTGAAATACGCGCCATGTGTCATCGTTTCTCAAGGTCTTACCGACGTCATATTCTCTCGAGTCGGCGCGACTTTTTTCTTCATCTCCGCTCCCGCCCGCGCACCACCACCACCGCCATCTTCAACAATGCCCTCCAAATAATATTTCTCTCAACGCACATTTTTTTTTTAAGAAGCCGCGTTTTATATATATTTTTCGTGCGCGTCCTCTTACGGTTAACGTAACGTTATTCGCATATCGTGTCAATTTTATTAGGACATCTCATTGATACTAATACGAAATACATTACGAATGACGGAAAATATTTGTTTTGTTCGTTCGGCTGTTTCAAATTTTATTTGATCGGTCTCACAAATTTAACGAAAATAATCTGAAACGCGAAACGCGTTCGGCCGTATTTCTTCAATCATTCGCTTCATCGACGAATCCCCCCTCCTTATTTTTCAATATTTTAACGCGCCGCGTCCAAACTCGTTGCATTTCAAACATTTTTGCAGCCTTATTTATTTTTATTTTTTTATCAAGGTATATGCTAGCTCTCTTTCTCTTTCAAACCGGTCTGCTGCTGGTGATGGAAGCACTCGATACTCTCTACATCCTATCTTCAAATCCGTTCTTTCTGCTCTCGTCTCTACCATTTTATTTGAATCCTCGGCTCATTTTTCAAAATATTTTATTTACGCTAGTACAGTACAATTCGATACTAAAAAGAGATTCATTGTAAAATTATATCGCGCGAGACGCGATAACAAAAATATCGTGAAAAAGTAGAACATTTTTGCAATGAATTTTTTCCAAAATTCATGATGCGCGAAACTACTGATGGATGCGCGTCGATGGGGGAAGGCCGGCCGCGGTGCTTCTATTTGCTCGCTTCGCATCCCATTTTCTGATGTTCAAATGAGATAATAATTAGGTATATTCGCAAAAACGAATTTCATCAGGCAGATACAACAATGCGTTTAAGATAAAAATTGAAGAAAATTTATGAACGCATGATATAGATCGGGCGATGAAAAGGCATGAAATCAAATGAGAATCATGCACAGCGGGATCGTCGAAAAATATAATGAGAAATTGGTTCAAATTTCAACGGTGCGATGAATGAGGCGAGGAGGGAGGGACGGACGCGGATGATTTTTTAATTTTTCGGTATATGCTGCGATATTGAGAATCGAGCGATCGCGGCTTTGAGGAGAGAGAGCTTGGCGCGCTTCTCGAGGCCCGGCGAGAGAGTGCATGGATTGACCGGAAGAGCGAAATTTTTATAATTGCGCAGAAGCCATTTGACCGTGATAATCGTGTTGGGCATGCGATCCGGTCGTTGACTCCTCAGAAATGACACACGGAATAACATTAGGAAAAGAGAGAGAGAGAGAGAGAGAGAGAAAAAAAACAATCATGACAATTTATAGTGTGAAAACACGTGCACAAAATAAAAGACGTATTCGAAGCAAATGCGGGGGGGAATGTCTTTTGGAATAAAAATAAGAGACCACGCATGACTTTGCCGCGTTCGATGAAATAAAATGTTAAAAAAAAAGAGATTTTTCGCCGATATCAGGAAACCCGGAACTGTAATTCGAATGATACGTCGCGGTGCTCGTTGACGAGGGTCAGAGCATCCGCCGCTCTTAACCGGCGGATCAAAAACTTTCATTTCCCGAAACTTGCGATCGAGCTCCGATCATCATGTATCAAGTATGCAAGATTCGTGCAATCTGACTTGACTCGCGTCGTTTCGCGTCGTTGCGGATACATGAAATGCCGCATGCCGTGTCGAGCGCGATCAATCGGCTCGTTAAATTGGCCGGTAATTACAATCAACCGATTTATTGCCATCAGCAGGAGTTGAGTTGAGATGCGCGGAAGCAGGGAGATTGTAAAATTGAACCTCCGAAACATATATATCATGATATCGAAAGCGATTGCGACAACGCGGATTTTGGGAGGAAAGTAAATTAACGAGCAGATTTTCGCAGCAGCGAAAAGTTTTCAACTTTTCTATTAGGTCACACGCGCTTTCCTCGTCTGCCCCTTTTTTTTGCAATAAATTTTCAAGACTTGACGCTACGCGAGACGATATTTAGACATGGATGATTAAAACACGTACCTATATTGATGAAAATACAAGAGAGAGAGAGGGAGAGAGAGCAGCGCGCGGTAAATTCATTGTCGGAAGTGAAGGATAGGAGGAAAGAGATGAAAGTTGCTGGTATAAGGGGGACACAGGGCAGAAGATTGAAGAGGTCAAAATAGGGGGAATGCGAGAAGTGACTCTCGTCGTCTGAGGACGCAGAGAAAAGTGGGTGGATGAGAGAGCTCCAAGTGAGAGGCGGTGAGAGGGTGCATGGCTGGCTGGCTGGATGTCCGTGACTGGTTCTTTCGGGAGGTTGAGGCAGGTCTGGTTCTAGACCCTCTCCCCCACCCCTTTATCCTCGTTGCGCTATCGATCTTTGTCTCTTTTCCTCTCACGTTCAACTTTTATCCACTCGTATCTAACCGCTTTGCTACCATCATGTTTACCATAAGTCCCGATCTCTTACCTCTCCGCGACCGCATTAACAAAAACCCCAAAATTCAACGTGATCCGCATTATTTTATTTAACAACCATAAAATTGAATTTCTCGCGCCCGAAAAAATATGAAAAATTGCTCGCACAAAAATGCAGCCTTATGGCAAGAGATTTTTTATAATTAAATCGGGCGTCAGTGCGGTGTTGCCGCCACCAGCACTGCCGGAGATAAATCTTATTTGAACGTGATACGCAACCGCATTGAAAAAGGGATATGCGGAAAAAGAAAAAAACAAACAAACAAAATCTCGGTAAGATGACTAAAGTTTACGAGGAAAGAAACGACGCGAGACTCGTGATCCAACGCTGGACGACCCTGACCCAACCACTGAGCCAACGTCGTAAATGATTCAAGTATTTTTATGTGTGTGCGCGCGCGCGCGCGTATTCCGAGCCTGCTTCTTAAAAAAAAATGAAACTCGAGCCACCTACGCTGCTACGAGGCGAGCCGATTGCAAACTTTACCCAATGAACGAGGGGGGGGGGGGGGTGGGGGATGAGAAAGTACGAAGCAGGGAACGCGAACGAGCGCGCGAGATCTAATAAATAAAAATTGAACGATTTAATGAAAACGATTGATCGGTCAAAGACGAGTGGAAAGTAAACACATATCCGTTATTCGACTTATTTGTCTCTCAATTGTTCATTTGATGGAGGAAATAAGGCGTGTTCCAATCGCGCGTTGTTAATTTCATCCGTTTTCGATCTCGAGCAAATAATATTGTAGCAAATTTGTGCCTCGCTTTCGTATAATATTGCATTTACTTTTTCAAAAAATTACTTGTCGCAAGAACGTTTATATACCTACTTTGTTTCAATTGTGAAAAAAGATGGCAAATTTTAACGGACGGAATTAACTAGAAGAAGCTCACCGCTGCAGCAGCACCAACTGGAACGGTGTAACTTTTTATCCTGTGAAATAGGTAATCTCCGTCGATTGCCGACAAAATATACCTAGTTGAATAGTCGTCGCGTAACACTATTATTTTCGATAAAAAAAAAAGGGAGAAAAGTTGAGCGCGTGAAGAATTAGAAGCGAGAGTCGCGATTTTTCACGGCGTCACGGCGATACTATTTTGAGGTATACCCGTAATAGAGCGCGAGCGTGAATTACACACGCCTTGACAGTGAACGGTCTCGAGAGGCAAGAGGCGCCAACTCCCGGCAACAAAACACGATCATCGCGATCTCTGATGCATACTTGCACGCACCGCTCGCGGCTATTAGAGACGCGAGAAAAAATAAATAAAAAAACATGGAAAAAGCCACAGTGAGAATGTACGAAGGTGCGGAAAAAGTTTTCATGCGATTGCGATTAAGGTCATTTTTTTATTAGGGCCTCTTAATTGAACACGATTCTCGCGTTAGTTTAAACGTCAATTCCGCGTTTGATGAACTCTGAAATTTCGTTCTCTATCGAGTTCACGAAAATGAGTCACGCGCGCACCGCCGGAGAAAAACCGGTCTACGTCAAAAAATGAAGAAATTTTCAAAAATGTTGGCAAAATAATAAATAAATGAATAAATGATGAACCAACCTTTTGAGACTGGCATGTTTGGCACCGTTGATAATTTTTCCTTTCCTGTCACTGCCAACGGTACTGGCTTCGCTATCGATACTGTAAAGACTATCGTCTTTGGTGACCCTCGAGGAAGTGTGAAGAGTCGATTTTCTTGTTGCCGTTGCTGTCGTCGTCGTCGTCGTCGTCGTCGCCGTCGTAGTCAGCGTCGTTGTCGTCGCGGTCATTATCGTATTCGTTATATTCGAATTGGAATTAAGAACGCCGTTACCGTTTTGACGTTTGGGACTCTCCCGTCCTCGATTATTTGCTTGACAACGATTTTTATTCTCAACCATTTCATTGTCCATCAATGAGACCGGACTTGTTCCTCCAATGATGAAAGAATCATGCGTCGTTGTCGTTGTCATTATTCGTGAATTGCTCGTTGTATTATCAATCTCGTTACGCCTGCTCGTATCCCTCATTATTTCTTGATCGTTTCGCATTGAATTTTTCGTCCGATTGTAATTCTGAGGCTGCTCCCCGGGTGGCGGTTTGTTTCCCGTCGGTAACATGTACGACAACATTTTTCCACTCTTTATTTTCCTCTGAAACATCATCATCATCATCATCGTCGTCGTCAATCATTTCGCGATTCACCCGCCGCTCGCGCGCGGTCACGGATTTTACTCGAAATAATCAAAATATTATACACCATCTTCTTGTAACTATATCGCAATAATCTCCCCTCCCCCCCCCCCCACCTTGAAAACCCATACAAAATTCCAGTTCCCGCTCTCCTTTTCAATCGAAAACGTCAAAATCAAATTAAGAATATAATTATTCTCTCTCCTCACCTTGCAACGAGGATGGAACAATGAAACGAGAACAAAACGTCCGATCGCTGTCTCGGTGATTCGGCATCGATATCATCTGAAATGAAAAAGAATGGAAAAAAAGCTTAAAATAACGCTATGTCGCTCAAGGGGACCAGAAGATCCCCTAGGGGATCATTAGACTCGTTAATACGAAATCAGGCCGCAAGTGCGACGAACTCTGAAACGAATTTTTCATACAAGTTTCCTCGTTTACTCGATCCTTTTTATCTCGGGGGGGGAAAAAAAAGAGACTTTTTCGATCAACGCGATGGATAAGGAACGGACTACGGCGGGGAAGAGGAAAGAATAACACGAGAATAAGAGCTGTCTAATCCATCATCGGTGTGCCAAGAAAAAACCGGAAGTACGGCTCGTCAGCTCCATCATAGAGAATGTCTATGCGCGCGAAAAAAAAGAGACCAAGACAGCGGGCAAGTTCTAAAAAAGTCCATTACCCGTGCCAACGTGCTTATGCACACAGACAGTACCCCGACCTTTGGGCAAAGACTTTATTTTTTTCTTTTTTTTTTTTCGTCATCTCCGTGCACTCGTGTTTACACGTGGCTAAGCAAACATTTCTCAAGAAACTGCGACGCAGTACCTATATGCGGACAAGTTGGTGATGAAGGACCGCTTGTCGCGTTGAATATTGAAAAAATAAAATTTGTATTGAAACTTAATCTTCATCGCAAACTGCCATACTTTTTTTGGGAAAAATTCTCATTAAAAATGGAAAGAAAGAAAGAATGAAGGTAAAAGGAGCTAAACACAAATGACAAAAGCACGAATTGATCCATTGAAAGTTGTCCCCCCTTTTTTTCGGTCAACAACGTTATTATATCAATATAAAAAGTATTTTGAATACAGGGAAGGCAAATAAAACAAGTGTAATGCGTGACTCGAGCAGCAGAGGTCTACTCTGCTCTGGTCTCTCGAGTCGACAGGGGCATCTAACTAATAAATTGATAAATTTGCATGGATCCCCCCTAGTGTCCTCGGTTGGGCTGCACCACCACCGCTAGCGCATCAAGAGTGTGTCCAACGCGCTGCGATTCATCATTCAACGCACTTCTCTGCTCCGCCGCTGGAAGCCTTTCAATCTTTTTCATCATTCCGCATTTATAAACATTTACTCAGCGCAAACGCATCGGTACATCTATGAACCCTGTATATGAATTAAATTTTGTTGCGAAAAATCAAAATATCAGCTTGATTGAAAATCTAATCGCGCTATCTCGCGCGCGACTTGAGCGCGCGAGAGGCAGAGAAACTAACGGAAAATATTGCGAGTCTTGGCTCCGCGAGAGCTCGGGAATATCCGGGACCGAGAGCCGTGACTTCCGGCTCGTGACTTCCGGCTCATAATTGTATACGTCACGTCTATCGATCGTGTATCTTTGCAGTCCATACATAGAGATGTAACGCGATAACCAGCACCGCTGAATGTCGTCATCGAGGATCGGTCCGTCCGATTGTCAGGAAATTGTGGGTACAAAAATTGCGGAAGCAGGTGAGCGTGAATCGGTCTCGCAAGGACAGGACCGGAAATTTTTCGTTTAAAATTTCCTGAGACATTGATCTCGCAAGTTTATATATCCGCGCGCGTTTCGGAAAAATTATCCAATTTATTAGTACCTAGATGTGCGTGTTTATGCCGCCGCGCGACTGGGAGACAAGTTTTTAAGGCGCTCTTGTTTCCATCATGCAACGGTGCGTAGTGATTCGCGCTCGCGTGACTGACTATATGGAAAAAGGTCACGAGCTAGGAGCTCCGTCGATATGCGCGCGGCGTGGCGCGGCGGCCGAGATCCTCAAGATATAATGCGTGTATTATTCGGTCATTCGATCTCGTCAAAATTGGGGCAGCGGTTTAACGTTTTTTTTTTTTTTTTTTTCATTATTACGACGCGAGTGATGGCATTTTTTGTATAGATATTTTTCAGAAGCCTCATTGAATCTTTATTTGCGACTCGTCGCGCGGGGTCACTTATGGGTATATATGAATCAATAACTATTGTTATTATTTTTTATAATTTATGATTATCGCGTCGTTGTATATTTATAAGAGCAGAGGGAGAATGGTTTTTTCGTATGCAGCCTCGCGTAGCTTCGTTCCCTGCTCGTTCCCATATATCGCTCGGCGATCGCGCGTTGCGGTTAACCAAGAAACAACGGTGATAACCGAGCAACGTCATTGAAGCGTTGCGCAATGCGTGCATGTGCGGAGCACCGCTGCCGCTTAAAATTTATCTTCTCCGCCCACAATCCCCTTTTCGATCCGAAATAACGTTTCGTCCTATATACCTTTTTTACTCTTTCTCCCGTATATTCATAAGTACGACGAAAATAATTTTCAAAATATTCAAATACGACGAAATTGTCTAGAAAAATATACAAGTTGTTGCATGAGAGTAAAGAAAAAAGAAATCCCCTTCCTGCGATGATGGAAGACGGAGCAGGAAACGCGCGCGAGGCTCGCGGTAATGCGAGGACGATGCGGGTATGAAGAAAAAAAAAAAAGAGAGAGAAGATTAAAAATGAAAAAATGAGATGAACAGACACGAAGCTCCGCGAGTATGTCCCGCTGCTGGGCATTGATAAGTAACTGTATATCGTATATAATGAAGTATAGTGCGGCGAGAACGGTAATACGACTCTCTTCGTGTCAAGCAACTTGGTATACATTCTATATGCGGTATATATAATATATCGATAGGTATTATATACCGGAGGCGGCGGAAGCGACTCGACGACGATTATACCAGGATCAGAAAAACGAGTCGATTAAATTAGAAAAAGTAACCAGCATGATCGCGAAAGACAGACGCAGATTAACACGACATACTACACTTTAAATGCGCGAGACTTGAATAGTCGCGAAAATTTTAATCCGTATTTCTCTCACGAATGCGACAAAATGGTTGATGAAAAAAATATCAATTTACCGTACGTAGAATAGAATGCATTTGAAGAATCTTTATCGCGCGTCGTTTCAATAAAATTTATCAACATCGCAGTTGGAGAAAAGCGAATGATATACCTATATATATAAAATATATGCTGGTCATGGAATAACGCGAATGTTTATTAGAAACGGTATTAGCGATAATGCGGAATAAACATAAAAATGTTGCATGACTTTCATGGGGGGAAAATTTAGTAACAGAAAAGCAGTGGAGTGCCGGAGCACCGCGATAGGGGGTTCGAGAGCGAGGACGCTGCTGCGCGGTAGCGGCTATTGCTGGGAGCGGACAGCGGAGTAATCATGCGTGACGACACGACGCGGTGTATACCGCGCATAAAAATGATGCAAGTTGCGGTAGGAACGCGGGAATAAAAAAATCTTAAACTCGAAGAGGTCTGATCGGGGGGGGGGGGGGGCGGCGGCGTTTGTAAGTTTGCAGGGGCGGATGGATAGAGTCGCAACAGCGAGCCGCGTATAGCAAGAACCGCTCGCGGATCGGGGGGACAATGAATAATATTACTCATAAAAGCGTAGACGTTGGAGTATTCGCGAATGATAAAATGTATTGTTCCAACCGCTCGCGTTGGTTTTAACTATTGGAAGTTTGAGATTATAAATTGGTTGGTAACTGCACGAGATGAATCGATGTTTTTTTCATTGATTTTTCGAGACTCTTGTGTGCGTATATAGGTCATGCTCGAGGATTATAAAATTTGTAGGGCATGAGATAAATTTTGCGCGTAATCATGATTTCTTCGACTTGAGTCGCGCGGCGACTATATACTTGTATTTATTTCTTATTTCATGTACCGCGCGCGGGTACGAGGTATCCCGTTACTCTCGTTATACGCGCGTTGCCAGCATAACCAGCAATTATTATTATAACTATATATTTACCGCTCCATTAATCGCGAGATAGAATTCCCGTTTGCCCCCCCCCCCCCGCCGCCCGTCATTTTTGTAGGCCTGCTCATATCTCAGGCTTGTCCGCTTTCGTAATGCGAAAGCGATTCAATTTCTAGCGATCGTTCGGAACGATGTTTCGCTGGCATCTCGTCGGCCCAATATAGGGATCTCAAAAGCTCTCCTGTATGACATCCTGCCACGCGGTACACTCGGTATACAGAGGCGGGATGTAAAAGTAAATGAAGCGTGCTGGCATTGGAAAAGAAAGGCAATTGAAAATAATACATAGTAAGAATTTAGAAAATAATACCAAGAGCAAGAAATATGTACTAGAAATATGCTGGTGCCATGCGGCCTGGTATGGTGAATGCGACTTTAGCTAGAGAGTCATTGTACGATATAAAGTATAACATAGATTTACTATATATTTATATATAGTACCTCGTCGCGAGTGCTGGATGAACCTGTAGGGATTCTGACAAGGGCTTGACGACCGTGCATGTATATACGAGCAAGCTCGAGCATCAGATTATGTGGGCCGACGCTGTGCTGCTGTCACTCGACTTAATCATCAGAAAGAAGCGAGCGCTAATGGACACAAAGGCAGAAGCAGGGGGGTATTTTATGGGTGTCCAATGCGAGTTATCAAGAGACTCGGTAGAGTCTCGGGGCAAGAACATTGACAGCCCTGTCGTCTGCTGGCCCGAGGCTCTCGCCGAGACTATACTTTCTCTGAATAAACCGATTCGCGGTGGTGGGGGTAAAATCGGCATGTCATTTTATTGAATTACGAAGTTCAGAAGAAATTGAGAAACTTCAAAATTGAACTTTTAGCTAATTCAAGAAATTCTCTTTCGATTGCGCCCAAAATCAGCATGATCGGTCGCGTAATTGCTGAGAAAAAACTTTGTACGGGTTCAAGATTATGCAAAAGTTACCAACGCATAAAAGATTTAACGTGTCTGTATACAACATCAAAGGCCTCTTGATGCCAGCTATAACCCATTTTCATGAAAGCCAGTGTCCCGTGACAGCTGCAGAGAGAGCAATCCAAAACGCCGCTTAGAAGAATACACACATAAAGTTACAAAACAAGTTAAGATCTGTAGAAATATACGTGGCCAAATATATACGGAAAGCTTTACTGCGTTTCAATAAATTTTCAAATACGGTTTGATGTTGATAGAAAAAATTATTAAGTTCGCGGGAATTCAACTATGTCACCAACCAAATTGCAAAGAGGCGATAAATGTGCATATATGCACAACGGCGGAGAAGAGATACGCACGGTAATCTCTTAATTAGGACGAAAAAAAAAAAAAAAAAACAACAAATTCACCCGGCGCCGCCGTTTTCATTCCTCATGATTATCCGATGAAGGAGAGCAGGAGGGGAGAGTGCTGGGTCTCTATGGAAAATGACTAAATAATGTCGTGTTTCCAATATTTTATTTTTACGAGCATCAAAATATCGAAATAAAAAAGGGCATATACAAATTATGAACAACGCGTATTGGGCGCGTCGTTTGCAGACAGTTTCACGCGCTGGTCAATTAAACAAGCAACAAGCTGTTTACATTGCACGCGGAGAGCGTAGCGCTTTACGCGATTTTCGTGAATATTCGAGCGCGTCTCGTGTACGCTTATAAATTCTCTCATGCGCATATGTATATATGCATGCAAACGCGCATGCATTTGCATATATAGTGTATATATGTGCATGCGAATAACTCGAAACGGCTGCTGGTTATATCGCTGTAGCCGGTGAGTTAGGTCAGTTGCTCGAATTAGAACGTGCCTATTATGTTATTCCGTGTGCGTTACCGTCTCTTATCTCGAGAGCCTTTGAAATTTTCATGAAACTGACGATGCGAGATTGGAATTTTTCTTAACCTGCTTCCCAAAAATCGATATTCCAAATAAACAGCGAATGTATACAATTGCATAACGAAGCTATCTTTCGAAAGTGGAAAAATAAAAATAAATAAAACGAGTCTCTCGCAGACTCGTCGTGCGAGACTCGCATCGCCGCGGGTATAGCTTTCCGGAGTCGCATGCAGCTGCGACTATATAACGCGCGTTATATTTCGGTAGATTTTAAGATACGATATGCGGTTAGTATATCCGAATCACATCAATTCCAATCCATTTTTCATCCGAGGAAATCCGCATTCGAGGTTAGCACGACGATGTAACCGCAGCAGCATGCTCCAGACGCGTATAACGATGTTTCATTTTTCATCCGAATATAATGATTAAAAACATATCATATCGCGAGCGGAAATCGCGAGAAATGCGGAGGCAACGGCGCGGGGCTGGGTCGCATCGTCTGGCTTTTTGATATCGTCGATTGCTCGCTGGCCCGTGATGACGCGAGATTGTTGGCCCTCTCCCGCCGCCGCCGCCGCCGCCGCCGCTTCTTTCTCTCTTTCAACTTAATTCTGCTCATTCGATCGATCGATGAAATTTTTTCTCCCCGCATGTGTATATATGTATACGTATACAATATAATAGGACAAGTGTACAAAGCGCGCGTCTGCTCTGATGGGTATCAATCCCGCGCGATCAAGGTGCAGCAGGTGGAGAGAAGAGAGCAGCACTCCTCTCGCGAGCTCTTACATCTTTAATGAAAATTTACGTCATAAAGTGTGTAATCGGATCGCGCGTATACTATATAGATGGATGATATACGTGAAACGTCTATATCCTACTTTTATATCATATCTCTAATCATTATTACTCCGGGTACACGAGCAGATCTCAATGAAAAGTGCGTCGTGCAGTAAAAACCGCTGTCATGCAGGGAAACGCGCGCGGCGGGGAGGGATATGGGTTCCCTGCGCGTTCGCTGCACGGTATAGACGCGCAAGACTTTTTATTTCGAAGAAACGAATCGTAATATTCCGCAGCACCACCAACGCTCAATGTTGTTCGTACGGAATTTACCTGCGAAAGAGCCGTTGAAATTGGGAAAAAAAAAAAAAAAAAAAAAAAAAAAAAATTGCCGCATCATGACGCACTCGCATTGAAAAAACTCATACATCGGAGCAGGATGGAAGAAAAAAAATGATGATTTTAGCAAGTTCGAGAGAAAGGGGCAAAAGGGTGTTTGGACGCGCGGGGCAATGAACGAGAAAACGCGTGCTAAATATCTGCATCGTCGTAGGCGTTTATTCAAGGGCTAACGTCGCGCGGCGGTGTACACGCGCCCCGCGTATCACGTGTACCGTAGTCCGCATAAATATAATAAGAGCGACAAATGTACGAGATTTTGTTGGAGAAACTTGCCGCGTTTGAGTCCGCGATCGCATGGATCTCGCGCAATGCGAAACGAGATTAAGAACCAAAATAATCGCGAACTCGTTGAACCATTGTTGTATGCACGCGCGCTCGTTATTATTTGTTCACAATATACAATTCGCGGAAACTCTTTGAATAGCTCAAGATTGAGATAATGCGCGCGCGCGCGCGCGCGAAAGCAGAGCAGATACACGTTGACGAATTTGCGAGCATAATTATGCAACACTGAAACATTTGAGGACAATATGCTCGGCCAATGCGGCGAAACAATAAAAGAATAAGAAGCTCGTTGAATCCATGATACGACGAGAGACTCGGGCCCGTGGCCAAAAAACACACGAGACTTTTGGTCCAATCGTCCAAAGTTCTCGTTCAAGTTCGGGTTATGCCATAGTTTATATTATGGTCGTGTTGATCGATGAAGAAGAATAATAGTCTCGCGACGAGTCCATATATACGAGTTATCGAACTCTCTGCATGTCATTCTTGCGGACCTTTTGGACAAACGAGAGCCGAGTCGATCACCGCGGGTTTTCTATTTTACTCGGCAAATATCTCGCGCGAGCAGAATCACTGTATATATCGCGTTCGTTTAACGTGCGCGGCGACCAGCATGCACCCTTCTCGTAGTTCGGAAAATCGATATGACGCAGGCGCAAAAAGGAATTAGCGGTGTATACGGGGGAGGAGGAGAAATATAGGGGTTGAAAATTCTACCGAGTTTCAACGAGACTACGCAACGACGTTGTTACCACAGAAGAGAATCCGACCTCGTAGAATTTAGCCCTAACGATGAAGCGACGAGTTTTTCTTCCGTCATAACGCGCGCGAAGAGCTTCCGCAATTTCTGCAAGCCACGCGCGCGCGACACACCGCGCGCGTTCATCTTGAATTTATTGTTTCTCGGCGAATAAGTATAGGTATATGGGGAGGAGAGACAACCTAGCTTGTCTTTTTTACCAGCTAGGTTTCGCGCGCGATCGTCGCGCGGGGCGGAAGTGAAAAAATCTCGGACCGCTCGCGAACGCTCTATACTCGCGCGCGAATTCTTACCGGATGACTTGACATCGGGATCACGGGGGGGATCAGATTGGACTAACTCTTATTAGCACACCTCTGGTTTAGTACCAATCGCGTCTTTTGTTTAATAATTCATTTCTTTTAAATGGATGGATTTCTTTTTCTTTTTTCTTCTTATTTCTAATTCGTTTTTCATGATTGTTGATCGCATTTCATCATTTTTATTGCTAATACGAATTAATTTGTTTACACACACGGGAGGATTCGATCGATCCGCGACTGACTCACTCACTTTCTATGACCTATAGCACGCACGGACTTGATTATTTCTAAAGTGATAGCTAGAGCCGCGAACGCATCAAAGGTGCAATAAACCTTTTTAATTAAAAAAATTTTATCCCTCGTTATCGCCGCTCTCTCATACTTTGATATATATTTTATTCCGCCCTGGTTATACTGAATAAATCCCGATCACGGGTGAACTTTGCCATATTTGAATAAATTTCATCCGCGGTAATCCTGACTCATCGTGATCGAAAAATAACTTGGAAAAAAAATAATTGGAATGTGTTTACTTTTTTATCTCGAAACAAGTATGCGCGTATTTCTCTCTCTCTCTCTCTCTCTCTCACTCTCGCATATTTGCGACGAACAAACGGCTATCATTCTCTAGCCTATTCGTTGCAAATATGCGCGTGCGCGTGATTGCTCAGATCGAAGAATCAATTTTATATGGATAAAAGGATATTCGGTGCTTCTCCGTTGGTCCGTCCATGAAAAGTGGTACGCGAGTAGGTACGAATTAGCTCGCGCGAGATCAATGCAGCGGCGGGACGCACAAGGAAAGGAAATCCAATACGTGTACTCGGAATATAAAAAAAAACGTTGTTTACTCAACCGCGGTGTTATAGAATAACGATATAGGTATATATAGCAAGTGTATCGCGGAAGAAAAACATGGAGGGTAAAAAAATAAGGGTAAACAGGCACTGCATGGTGTGCATCCGTAGCATATACGATTAACTGTTTTTAATCTGCTTCGAGTGTGTTAAGGAGCAGAGCACTCGCCGCTGCGCGTACTTCCGCGCGCACTCGTGCATCGTTAATTCGTCAAGCAATTTCATTCTCCGCACGAGGCGGATCAACAAAGTTCGCAAATAAATTTTCGATATACGAAAGAGAAAAAAGAAGTTATACGCGCGCGCGACAACACGGTATAAGAATTGGCACGGCATGACGTCCCGCAATAAATTTTAGTCTTCTCCATACGACCTCGCCGCTGCCGCCTCCGCCGCCGCCGCCGCCGCGTGCTATCCCGTAAAATCGCATTTGAAAGAATTAGGCCAGGTCGAATTCGAAACAAGCCGCCAGCAGCGTATAACTACAACGCAACGACTTTTCTCCTCTAAAAGGATTAATTTAAATAAAAAGAGCCGCGTCACCGTATTCTCATCGCATCGCTCGCGCGCGGTATTCGGTCCGAGGATAAATAGCTCGAAATTTTCTTTTCTTTTCTCGAGTCACTGCTCGCGCCGCCGATCGTCTTTATTATTGTTATTACTATGAACCGGCGAAAATATTCAAAATGCGGCGGAGAAAGGTACGTGGTATATGAATGTAAAATGGTGAGGATGCGAGGATGATCGAGACGAGGCGGGATGAGTCGTTATATACAAAGATTCATCTCATACCGCAGTACCGATGCGGCATGCACCCTGCTCTCTACAGATTGCGCCGCAATTTAAAATGAGCGTGCATGCGCGCCAATTTTTCGTCATATTAAAAAATGTTAAAAATAATAAATCTGAAAATAATATTCCGCATTGAAAGTGGAGCGGATAAATGCGTGTGTAAAAATTATTCGCGATCGGTAAGCTGGTGCCGCAACATCAAAATACGGCGGCGTAATTCGCATGCAAAATGAAGAAAAAAAAAAGAGAGATCTACATGCAAGTTGCGGTTAATTAACGACGACGCGACAAGGATTAATATCCATAACCATGCATGAAACAAGTGGCTCGGACAGCTCTCCTTTTTTCTTTCTCAACATTATTCTTCAATGGATTTTTATCGAGCTCTATACAATGCGATTGCGACAGAGCCGGGTGCGTAAGCATTTTTTCTCTTTTATCGGAGTTATTCGCGTCGCGTTATTTGATATTTCAATTTTTCATAGCGTCGACTCCCCCCCCCCCCCCCCGGCTACGAGAATAATACTATTAAACGGTCTCTCTTGCGGCTATAAAAGCAGGTGGTGAACGATAGAGCGATAAAAAAAAAACCCACAACAGATTGAATTAATTTCAATGAAATTATCCAATCGTTGGAGTAGCTCCAAGAAATATATTATACAACGTTCCGTCCAACGTTATACGCACGATTCGCTCATCGTTATCGAAATATTATATATTTTTTCCTCGAAAAATTGCATTATTGGAGCGAAGTAATGACAAAAAAGGGGAAAAAAAACGCTTCGTCATTCGTTATTAGGTGCAAGCAGCGCCGAGGTTATCATATAATATTGTTGAATTAACGCATTTCGTAGCGCGGGTCGTATGAAACCAGAAGCTGTGAAGGATTTATTCGTGAAACTCGATGAGAAAAAAAAAACAGAAAAAAAGATTAATTACGAAATAAAAATGTAACCTGGAAAAGTCGAAATGCGTAGAACGAGTCCGCGAGTCGCAGCCAGCGGCGGCCTACATGGTCCTGTACGGTCGAGAACAGCTGATCGCGATCCAGGCAAACAACACACTTGCACCACCGCCCTTCTCGCCCCCACCCCTTTCCTCGCCTGCGATTTCCGATGATTCAACGTCGAATGATTTTTTTTTCTATTTTCATTGGACCACTCGAAAGTTTTGGATTTCAAATGAAATTTCCCGTAGCGCTCCAACTTTTCACGCACTTTTAACAGGATTAACAGAGTTTTAGGGTTAACCGCGGTCGACACTAAAACTCGGAAGAATAAGGTGGACGCGGTGGACGATGTGATTTTTTCTTTTGTTTTTCATGCACGTTTCAAGGGGTGGAAAAAAAATTGATCCAATTGATTCGTCGTCGAATGAAGTAGCACGAAGCGGGATGCCATGCAGATATATTCGCGGGGAGGAGAATAAAAAGCCCGATGACCCAACCAAAATCATCGACCCAATTAATCGTGCGAGTCGTTAAAAATATATACGGACCGGATAATGTCACATCGCGCGGAACTACGTAATGCAAATTTTTAATATCTCTATTCGTTTCACCTTTCGTTTGAAATTTCAGTTTGTTTGACCTCAAATTGCGTCCAAGCAAGAATCATAGAGCACCGCGACTCGCAACCAAAATAAACTTTGTTTTCACCGCGCCGCCTCCATTTTGAATAAAATTTTGCACGAGACCGGAGCAGCAGCAGCAGCAGCAGCAGCAGCAGCAGTGCTTTATGAAATGAATAAAAAAAAAACCGAGTTTTTAAATACGAAAGATGATTCGAAAGACGGCTAAGGGACACGGCGCCAATTCCAAGTGAAATTCTCGAGCGACGAATCAAACGTTAAATGCCAAATCCTCGACCTCTTCTCTTACTTGGTCAAAGACGCGGGCGCATCGAACTCCGATGAGAGCAGAGTCGAGCAACCACCACCGCCGCTGCCGCACACACAGACGCGGGCGCGCGCGTCCGCGCGATCACACATTCGCGGCTCGCAGCGACCGTCCACGCGACGAAGCCCGGAAACTCTGCAGCAAAACCGCGCGCGCCGCGTGACGACACCGCGCGGCGGCTCCTATCACACCACAATTTTACTAATTTTCGTACTTGATTATTAAATCAACACGAATTATAGAGTTGTGGACGATTCGACGACGACGAAATAATCAAAAACCCGTTTGACCCGTTGTCGATGATATAACAGCGTATAACATTTTTCGTGTTCCTTTTACGTCATGGTCAAACGACGACGATTGTACACGATACTAATGTGTCGTCTTATGTTCCACACACGCGCGCGCGCGCGCGCACACACACACCATTGTTTTCCAATTTAACCATGAAATTCCTATTATATATTTCATTAAAATAACTGACACATTGCGTTGATTCGTTCTTTGTTCAATTCGACAGAGTTGGGAGATCCGATGATAGCACTCTTGTTACCGGTTCATTGTGACACACGGAAAAAAAATATTTTCATCGCGCAACACACACACGCACACAGTGATGGACGTAAGCGCCGATTCCACCGCTTCGAACGTCGACACGATACTGCGGAGTGTGCCGCCGCGAGCCGCTTTTAAAGATGAACGACGATTACGACGAAACGGCACACCACACCGCTCACCGCTCGCGGTGGGGTTCTTATAAGCGTCGCCGCGTGAGCGAATGAGCGGCGCGCGCAGACGCCCGCGCGGTCCGCTCGTTCTCGAATCTCGCATTTTTCGCGATAAAGGTTTATCTTATTTATTTTTATCGTCCTTAGGTTTTATTAGCGAACACTATATCCAAGTAATGGTTAAAGAATAATTTATGTAGGTACCTATAGGTATTGTGAGTATGATATTATATCGGAAATTGAAGCGAGATCGCACAAGAGACGGCTATTCATTGTCGCGCGGATGCGGCGAGTATATCGCGTTTTGGTCATTTAGCAAAATACTCGAGCTAGATTACAATATGATTTTTATATATTACAAGTAATATCGGTCGATGCAACGAGTCTTGTACGGATCTTATCGTATCGCATCATCACCGGAAGGTGAACAGATATATATTTCGGAGCTTCGAAGGTTTTGTATATATATAATATATAACCAAGTGTCGTTTCGAACATTAATTATAACAAATCGAATAACCGATGGATAATTCGCTGCAAATTGTTACATGCTTGCGGGGGTATCAGGAGGGATTTAGAGTCTTTTTATGTATCAAACTTTTAATCATTTTTTTTTGCTTTTTTTTTCTTCGTGACTGGTGCGCAGCTCCGATGACGGCGGCTCGAAGCGTGAAATTAGCCATAAAGATAGATTGGAGCGAACGGTGGCCATCCATCCATTTTCTTTGTTTTTTATTATGCCTCATTTCGATCGGTCTCGTCGCACCTAGGTTGGAACGTTCTTTCGTTTGGAACTTGATACATCAAAAAAGCCCCGTTTTTTCAGAGAATCTCCGAGCACACCGGAAATTTCATTGACCACCGAAGACGAAAAATAATGATAATAGAGGAACATCGGAACGAATAATAATAATATATATGCCACACCGCGGACCGCGGTGTCGAAACGTTTCTTTCGTTACTTTTTTTTTTTTTTTTTCTCTTCGACATTCAAAAGAAAAATTGGGTAACCAGGGAAATTGAATGATATAAATTTGGAAACGTGTGAACCGTGAATACGGTTATTCGTTGTATTAAAATACAAATGCCGATTCTACGACAATTAATTCTTCATCGTAATATTCCCGATAATAAAGTTGATGATAATAATAATAATAATAATAAGTAATAACGACGGAGTATACATGTTTTATCGCGCGTTCGGTTCCCCAAATGCTCGTCTCGTCCGCTCCGCGACGACAGGAAAAGAATTAAAAAATGATGGATACTCGGATGGAAAATGGCGCTCTCACTGTTCGTCCTTGTCCTTGGCGCCGTGCTTGAGAATTCGCGTAAATTCGAGATAATCGAACATGGAGCCCTTGATCGGTGCCTCGCGATACATTTCGTCAACGTCGTCGTCCGTGAAACTGTCAAATTATCGAAGCAAGCGTGTCATACGATGAGACTTTATTTCGTTGGTTAGTTATTCCAACAAGAGAGGAGAAAACCTCACCGATCTCCCATGGTGGTGAGAAGTTCTCGTAGACGTTCTTCGTTTATGTGTCCGGTGTTTTCCTCGTCGAAGCAGCCAAAAGCGTTTTTTATAACGTCCTCCGGATCTGTGCCCTGGAGTCTTTCGCCGAAGAGGGTCAGGAACATGGTGAAATTAATGGGACCCGGAGCTTCGTTCATCATTCCTTCCAGATATTCGTCGGTTGGATTTTTTCCTGCAAGTCGAACGGGTTACTTTTTTTTTTCGCCGCGCTCCGCCCAAGAGCTATCTCGACGATACGGAAAATACAAACCGAGAGAAGCGAGCATATCGTGCAAATCCTCTTTATCTATGAATCCGTCGTGGTTGTGATCTATCATATTGAAGGCTTCTTTGAATTCGGCTATCTGAGCCTGATCGAACATGGCAAACACGTTGGAAGTGGCGCGTTGAGCTCGTTTTTTCGTCGTCGCGCGACGTCCTGCCGTTTTGCGAGAAGACATTTCTGCTTTTTCCTCTGGAAATACAAATAAAAATGGTTACCGCCGATAAGTTTGTCATCGATATCGGCGTCGATAGAGTTTTTAAATCAACGATTCATTTCCAACTATGCGCGTCGCTCCGTGTTCCGGCCATCGACGGAAGGTCACTATTTATTTTGGTAAAACAGAGGCGTCGCGACGAGAAGAAAAATTTGTTGATAAAAATAAATCGGCGTTTCGGTAGGGCATTAAACTCGCCTAAATTGGCGCACGAGCCAATTGCCTCGGCGCACTCTTAGGACCAAGAAGGAGTTGAGTCTCTCGACCGTACGATTGTACCGTAACAATCCAAGATAAAGCAGAGCAGAAAAAAAATAAAAAAATAAAAAAACAAAACTCTGGTTTCTTGAAATTTTTCAGTCTCGTACAGGATCGACGACGTCGCACAAGGCAGCGCAGCTTGTTGAAAACGCTGACAACTCATTCGCTCGTATAAAAATTGTGTATTCGCGAGCGGTACGACTGTCATACCCGTGAGAGATAAATATTGCATATTTTACAGCGTCTCGAGTTGGAAAGAGATCAAAATTCGTCCATTAGAATTGACCAATAATATATTTCTTTGTTCGGAATTGCGGCTATTTACGTTTGAAATAGAAAGCAACGACCGTACGAAATTCCTTTGGTGCGTGTCGAGATCAATGGCCGTCGCGTTCGCCATCGCGAGAAATTTCTGTCAAAAAATTTCATTCCGGAGTCGCATTATCGCGTCCCGTCTAAGCTTGGAATTGGTAAAAATTTACGTTCGAATGAAATAATTCAAGTCTCACAGGGCTATTTCTAGGAATACTTACTCGGTGTGCTATTGAAGAAGAAACGAGTGAATTTACGTCCGGCAATAGGTCGCGCGCGTTCAAATGCGTGAATCAGACTCGCGGACTCGCTCGCGTCATCGAACGTTCCCAACTCGTTGCCGTTGTTCTTGTTCACCGTATACCACCGCTGCCGCCACACCCGGAGTAAAAACGCTTGCGCGCGCCATCCAGCGGCGAAATATCGAAACATTACCATTCGAGGCCTTACACGGTCTCTTCTTTATTGAGGCCATTGTCACATAGGAATTTACGCGTTTGCATTTTTCTTTTTTCATTTTCAATGCAATGCGAGTTGCTCGAAAATCTTTGCGATGCGCGCAGCAGCGACCAAGCTCCAAATAATTCGTAATTTCATCGTCCTTGTATGGAAGAGGACGCGATGATGGGTCAGAGCTTGCGCGCGCGCGCACACGCGCGGAGCTGCTCCATCAAACGACATTACCTTTTATGGACACGAATCTCTCGATTCCGCAGATGTGTATTTCGTAATTTCGATCCTTCGTTTCACGCGCGCACCAAATATAATTGGTGCGCGATCGCCTTCTGTTTTTTTTTTTTTTTTTTTTTTTTTTTTTTTCTATCATATACTCTCCAATTATAATTTCAACTTTCAATATAAATTTTAACTCAAATAAACCGCGCGCGCGGCGGCGTCGCGAAGCAGGAAATAAAAAGCCGTTGGAATAAATGTAATTTTTTATTCCTGCCCCGCTCGCATCGAATATAATCGCGTAATCGCTTTTGGGTTTCTTTTTTCTATTTATTTTTATGAATCCAAGTATGCTAGGCTAATTAATACTAGATCTATCGGGCGGCGGATATAATCCCCCCCCGCGTATATATACAAAAAATGATACAAACGCGATCTCGCAACGGGGGGCGCAAAATGGGAGTGTGGTCCCTCGATTCCCGAGAGATAAAATAAAAAATATGTCGTCTCATAGTTTTGAATATTATTTACACACGCTGCTCGCCGGACATTCGCGCGTCGATGGAACGAAATCTTGTCAAGTTTATCTTGTTAATTGTTGTACGTTCGTTTTTTCCTCCGAACTATCGGACGGATAAGCCATTAATGGTGATGCCATTTCTTGGCAACGGCTCAGCCTCGTAATGACCCGTTCTGCCGTTGTTGTAATTTCTCCTAGCGGCTGCTCCTTGGTGACCGTGCCTGAAGCGGAAAAGAAAAAAAGGCAAAAATATGCAATTTTTATCGGCAATGAATTTATCGGCGGAGCAGCGAGCAGCGAGGAGAGAGGTTGGTGATTGTCATTTTGTGTTTAGATCCGAGTTTAGTGCGGTGTGTGTTTAGTGTATATAATAATATAGGGAATAATAATAACCGGTCGTAAGCGGTGCCAGTGATGCCGTAAGGACTGTCGTACAAGCCTTCTTCGGGTACGTTCTCGTACATTCTATTATTATTGCCGGTAACGTCGTTGAGACTCGCGTAAGACATAACCGCAGCGCTTTGGTCCTCTTTTCTCTCAGCCGCCTGAACATTTTCCGTATTCTTCACCGGCGTTGCTTTACGCCTATACGAGATAAAAAGATTAAAAATCAAATAAATTCGCATCGAGTACATAAATATTTAAGCCGATCATCGTAATTACAATCTGAGATAAACCAATCCAAGCACGAGAAGAATAATTATAATGACTCCTGCTGCGATTCCCACGCTAGTTCCGACCCCTTGAGCTGCCTCCGCGATCTCGTTCGAGATGACTGCGCACGCGTTTACGTCGCCCAGCCGAAACAGCAACAACAGCAACAACAACAACAACAACAACAACAACAATAACGATATGAATATCGAAAATTTTGATCCTCCTTCAACGATGTATGTAATAAAAAAAATAAGGAGTGGCGAAAAGACTGACTCTCGCATTTTGGTTCTTCGCCGCTCCAACTCCCGTTTTCCAGGCACTTTCGTAAATACGGACCGATTCTCTCGTACTGGGGCGGACAGTGATACTCGGCGGCTCCTCCGTAAAGGGTCGAGCCGTTAACCACGACGACACGACCATTCTCTATGGGCCTCGGATACTTGCAGTCGAAAGCTCAAATATTAAGGCGAATGATTAATCATTGAAATATTAAAAATAGAAAAGCAGCGAATTTGGAGGGATCGCGCGATGAGAAAAACGTGCGTGAAATAGCTACCGAAACAGGCTGGCATCGAGCCGCTCCAAGAGCCGTTTTGCAGACATATTCTTGTCTGGTTGCCTTCCATGTAAAAACCACGTGGACAACCGTAGTGGGCTACACCCCCGACGCTGTGAGTCGAAACTTGAGTCGAGAGAGGATTCACTCTTTCCGGATCCTTGCATCTGATTTCTGAGATATTTAACCGATCGCGCGTATCAATAACAAAGCTTCTTCGATGCAAACAATAATTTATATTTTTTCTTTTTCGATTCGGTTCTCGGGGGTACCACCCCTACTAGCTTGGAAAAAAAACTAACTCTCTCTTCAAATTTTTTCAACACTTCCCTCAAATGACTGTTTTCTTTTTTTGCCAAAAAAAAAAAAATCTTCTTAAATCAATTCTTTTTCATAAAAATTCTGGCCGAAAATCATGATATAGATTTTTAGATTTTTCAGTCTCGCGACAAGAGTTATATCATTGTATACTTCGTAGAAAGTGAGTCTCTCGACATTTATGTGCGAGAAAACAAAAAAAAAAAGAAAAGAGTTACAAGTTTCGCAAGCGATTTTTAATTTTTATAAGATTATACGCTGTTTTGGAAAAAAAATTTTGGTACCCGATGAAATGATTCTTATCATCATGGATGGAACCGATTTTCAACAAAGAAACCAATGAAAAACATACGAGAGGAAATATGGTAAAAAATTGTTGGAAAATTGTAACAGCTCTTTGAATATAAAACTGTAAAATGGAATATTTTCCTTTTTGCGAGACGAGCATAATTATTTTTTTCGCGGCTTGGAGCATGTTTACATTCACGTCCGTGCGCAACAATACTGATAAACTAATGTCATAATGAATTATATGAAAAATAACTAGCAAGACCTCTGATTTTTTTTTTAAACCGTAACAATGTAAAATAAAAATGTCTATATTACAATTTTCAGGTAAAAATTAAAAAAAAAAAACAAATATTCAGATGGCCTGAAAAATCCAAATTTCTATCTCATGATCGTGAGTCAAAATGAAAAAAAAAAAAAAAAAAAAAAAAAAATATTCAAGTTCTTTGAGCGACCTCGAAAAATTTGCAGTTTCCAAAGCTACTTTTTTGACAAGTACTAACCCTTATATATTGATTACCTTTGCAAACCGGAGTATCGCTGCTCCACGTGGCATTTTCCAGGCAGAGTCTCCTCGCGAAACCGTCAAGTTCAAAATTACCGTCGCACTCGTAAATCGCAGCTGCACCGTAATAAGTCGCATTCGAGGTAAGCGTATAACGGCCGTGTTCGGTCTCGTCCGGTTTGCCGCAATCGACGACTGTATCATCGAATTATGACGAATCAGCGTTCGATCGGACATAATAAATGATGGAAAAAAAAAAAAACAGTATACTCACAGACGCATTGGGGAACTTGGCCGCTCCACTTGCCATTGTCCTCGCACGTCGAGAGCGGTTCACCGACGACCTTGTAGCCTCTCTCGCATCTGTATTTCGCCAATGCCCCGATCTTGTACGACGTCGCGCCGGTATTTGAATTTTCGGCAGTTCCAGTTCGCACCAACGTTCTACCGTACATCCTGTCGTTTCCCGTTACCGAGAGGATCCCGTGTTCCGCCAGTATCGGCTCCGGACATCGAATCTCTGAAGCACCAAATTTTCCAATCGATCGTTAAGGGGACTTATTATTATTATTGTTATTATTATTATTATTATTCATATAGGCATAGCGTTACGCTGCGTAGAAAATACCTTCGCACTTGGGAGTAGCATCGCTCCATTGACCATTGTCCAAGCAGTATCGTCTCTCTACACCGTTCAATCGATAATTTCTCGTACAACTGTACGTTATCTCGCTCCCAAGATGAGTACTTTCATTGACGTAATCGACCGCACCGTTCAACATCGGTAAAACCTTGCCGCACTCGACGTCTGCGTCGATTAATTGTTCCAAGGGGCAACCAAAAATATAATTAAATCATCAAACGCAGCGGCCGCCGCCAGGAAAAAGAAAAAAAAAAAAAAAACTCACACTCGCAGGTCGGTACGCTGCCGCTCCATTCGCCGTCTTTTCCACAAGAGTGTTTGGCCTCACCCCGAAGCAAATATCCCGTCTCGCAGTTGTACTCGATCGAACTGTGAATATTGAGATCGTATCCGACCACATAGCTTCCGGCTGGGACTTCCGGCTCTTCGCACGTTATAACTGCAAATAATGCGAATAATGCGAATGCGCAACGAGATATATACGAGGCGATTTAAAACTATACGAGTATACTGACGCTCGCACGAGGGTGTCTCGTGGCTCCATTTTCCTTCTCGCGTACATTCTTGACTCGATTCACCGACGAGCCAATAATCCTCCTGACAAACGTACTCGACCAAGCTCCCTACGGTAGTCGTATCGTTTATCAGATTAACGCTGCCAAATTCTATCTGCGCAGGAGCTCCGCAATCAACGAATTTGCATTGAGGCGCTTTTCCCGACCAATCCCCGCCGACCTCGCACTTGAGAATCTGAAGTACGCATATAATATCAGATACGTACTACATACCTCTCTATTATTATTACCCCCCCCCCCTCCCCCGTATACCACCGATTCGCAAAGACTCACGTTTTCCCCGAAGAGAATGAAACCATTTTGACAATCGTAAGTAGCGGTAGAACCGGCCCGTCTTCCCGTGCTCGTCACAACTCCTCCGCTTATTTTGGGTGGTTCGGGACACCAGTCGACTTGAAAGAAAGAAAAAAAATGATGCCGGTTTTATCGCGGCGGTGAGCGAAGCAGCGAGACCACTTCATCTCATCATCAATAATATATAATTATCGCTCGCGGGATAATGGAATGGGCGCGACTACTCACAGAGACATCGGGGTTGATGACCGCTCCAAATTCCCCCATCACCGCATCTTCTTCTCGTCTCTCCGATCAGAGTGTAATTGTCGTTGCACGCGTAATCGGCGAAGGCTCCGTGACTCGTTCTTCGATCGACCAGAGTTATTCGTCCGTTGCTCAAGTCCGGTAACGCTCCGCAGTCGACGACTTGCAAAAAAAAAAAAAAAAAAAATTAATTAATTTTGCCCGGCGTGGTTATATATATATATATATATATGATATTTGACCTGCTCGATTCGCGTTGCGAGCATTGATTATGAAAAAAGAGGTACGCGCCCTCACATTTGCATATTGGTGGTACGCCGCTCCAGAATCCGCTACTCTCGCAAATTCTTGTCTTGGAACCGAGCAGCATGTATCCGTCCGGACAAACGTAATCGATGCTCGAACCGATGCTCTTCTTTTTCCCGATTATCGTCGTATTTTCAGCTTTTTCCGGACTTCCGCAAACGGAAGGTACTTGGGGTCGCCCAAGAGAATAAGATATATTGCACCAATTGATGATGATGATGATGATGATGATTATTTATTTTTTAAATGTCGCATGCGCAACGATAATTGAAAACTATGTATGTCTATGCGAGCGCGCTCGCGAATTGGATGTTACCGCTCTGACAAATCCAGTGCAAGTAGTCGAGATTACAACCGACGTCGTTCCAGAGCCAAGCCCTTCCACCGTCAAGAACGACGCAATTTTGTTCCCCGTTGTAATTGTTCGGCTGGTCCTTACCCCACGACGGACGTTGAACTATTTCACCTGTTGATCGAGATACGCGTATGTATATACCTATATGAAAATGCCGCCGGGACCTCTAGCGCATTGCTCGCCTGCGGGGGGACGGGGGACGGGGGACGGGGGACGGGGGACACCTCTACCATGCAGCCGTGCATCCGTACATCCGTGTCGGCTTTTACTTTCGCCGCGCGCGTTCAATGGAACGCGCGCGGCGAAACGCGGCGATTGACAATCAATTTCGTCCAATAATACTCTTTCGCGCCCAGCAGTTGGAAAATAATAATTGATGCGTGTATACCGTACTCGCGAAAGATACCTATATACAAAATGATTTGAGAGAGTCGTCGAATCGTGCGATTAGAAAATGTTCCGCATGCTACTACTATATGGGATTACGACAGGCGGCGAGGCGACACACGTCCCGCATATGTTGTACACACCGTACATATACCTATAGTATATATACATATATAGATACGGACCAACAATGATAGAATATATAATAGAGGAGCAGCAACAACAACCAAGAAAAACAACCGAAAAGCGAACGGAGATAGGCTTCTGCTAGCCAATATTATCGCGCGTTGCGCAACGCTCGAGTTAAGCCGAGTCGGCGGCCCCGTTCTCACTGCAATTCCTATTTTTTTTAATCCTTCTTTTTATCCCGGGCCTGCTGGTGCCCGGCATAAAAGACGGCATCGCCGGCGTGCAACACACGTACCCCGTGCTCAATTTTACATTGCTCAACATCAAATATTCCGAGAGCAGGAAAAATTATATCCCGAAAACGTCTATGAATATTCCGCATCATCATAATTTTCGTAACAATAAGAGAGAGAGAGAGAGAGAGAGAGAGAGAGAGTATTGGCGAATAAGAAAGAGATGAAAAGCGAAATCGCGCTTACCGTCGACCCAACGCCAGGTTCTCGCTGTTATCAGGGGCTCTTTCTGGGCACCGATCCACACCAATTGTGTCTTCAACTTGTCCTTTCTTCTCTCTAGATTTTTCAGTATAAACGTCGATGCGACACCCTGTTATATACCCGTCAAAAGGTATAGACATTTTATTTGATTTATAACTTTGCTCGCCGCCGCCGCGCGCCGCCGCCGCCGCCACCACCACCGCCGCCGCGGGCATGCATCGTCGAATCGCATTAATCGCATTAATCGTCGCGTATACCTTGAAATTGTGAACCAGATCACCGCCGCGGGATCGGCAATGATTTCTCGCCTCTTGAAAAGATCCACCCTTGGTTATGACAAATTCGTAACAGGTCGAATTGAAAGCGGCAATGTCGGCATCCGCGGGTGTACCAGCGTGGGCGCATCGATCGATCGAGAATTCTTCAATCAACAAAGCTAGATGTTACTTTTATTGTTTTTCTTGTAAATTTTTTTCCGCAACGATACAGCGATTTATACTACAACTGACCATCGGTCGCGAATACTTCGATCTCGCACAGACTCAGACTTCCCTCCACACCGACCAGTTGAAGAAAAACGTATTGACCCACGAGAGCTCTGGCACAAGCGAAAGTCTTCGTTATTCCTTCCTCTGCGTGATTGCCACAAACGGAACAAGAACCATTATTCCTTTCGAAACGTTTCATTGAAATAAAAATTGTTTCGCGTATCCTGTGTATGTATTGTATATATTTTTAAGACCGCGCGCGCGCGCGCACACGCGGTGGCGCTTATGCAACGCAACGATCGATGGTAGGTAGGTATATATAGGAAAAAAAGTTGATTGAATTTTGAAATAGTCAATGAGAAAAATATAACCACCTGCTTATTTCGTTCGCCGCGCGCGTGCGCGCAATCGTTAAGAGAAAATGGAAAATGAGGGATATTGAGACGTCACCTATAGTTCCTGGAAACCAGGCGCAGAGTGGATTCCTCTGCAACTCAGCGCTGCTGTTACCGACCCTGATCTCGATATCCTGGAGCGGTTGATGACCTGTTCTCGCGATAATCATTCAATTTTTCAATCAATAATCTGTCAATCCGGAGCAAGCAAATTATACGAATATGCGAATATATAATGCAAATATATATTTCATATTGATCGATAGAGTTACCGCAACATCCTCGAGTCGTAACGCGTACGACCTTGACCGCGTATGCCTTGAGCAAATCGACCCTCCACCAGGGGCTCGGCTCGCTCTGAGTCTCCGTGCATCTTTTGCCATCGTGCTCGGTACTGACGTCCCCGTCATTTCCGTGAGCAGCGTCACCTCCTCTTACCGTCGTTGATTGATTCGCCGGTTTACGAAAAGCCACGTTTGTACCTGTTGTCATATCCCCCGTCCCCGCACCCGCATATCTCGATATCACTCTATATCTCATTTATTCATACGTTTTTTCCAGTTTATACCTACATATATCTCGTTTCAAGTCCAATGCGCGCGATAACGGTCAAACAATTTGTAAGCCTTATGTGCATGCGCGCGCGTTTCAACATTCTCGTGCTCGATTGAAATTGCGCGACGAGTGAAATTGAGTTTTGTCTTGCTCGTGTACGTTTCTTTTCAAGTGTCTATTGCATATTCGCATTGCGATCCCCTCAAAGTTTCAACAAAAATTGGCTCTATAGGCGGCCGCGCATTTTCTCGCTTTTGCCGAACTTTGATAAAAACTTTTGTCAGGATAGTGCTGCTGCTGCTGCTGCTGGCTTAAAACGGAAAACTTTATTCGCTCCACTTTATTTTGCTCCGCGCACCATCTCAAAATTCCTTATGCAATTTATTCGATCGTCGTTATTCTTTTTTATCTTTCATTCGCGATTCTTTAATTTGCGGTTACATTCACCGGTTTGTCATTCGCCACAATGCGATATTTACCAAGTTACAATATCCCGGGAGAAAGTTTATTCTCCGTGAGCGAGAGAGAGAGAGAGAAAATTCATCTCGACGAAATCGAGAAAGAATCTCAGCGCGCGAGAGAGTTTTATGTACGAAACGCATTTTGATGAAACAGTTTTGATCAACCCGCGATCTCGTTACGCGCCAATCAAATTCTAATACCCCATCAGCAAAATATTATTGAATATTAAAAAATTATTCAAAGTTTTTTTTTATTGACTAAAAAAATGAAAAAACAACTATAGCTCGGCAAATAGATATTTAGAGTTGTCGCGTTCGTAACACTTACCGCAAAATGGTAATTCTCCTTGCCATTTTCCCTGATTGCTGCACTTGAGGATAGATTGTCTGCGTAAAAAAAAATAAAGAAAAAGTGATGAGAACAGAGCATGATCCGCGAGTTATTCCGTGTTGGGGAATATAATTCAATTGCACAAATAATTCAACGAAAAAGAAAATAGTTGTAAAACGTTTCGAGTATACTTCGAGTTTCATCGCGTTTCAATATTCGGATGATCGCGGACTGCTATTGCGAATATACGAATATTATTTATTGATTTTTTTTTTTTCCCAAGTTCAAGTCCAGTGACAGTTGTGCAATAAATATTGGAAATGTATATACGGTAAGCAAGTTTTCGCTTATAAAAAATACCTGCTTTTGTCGTGTTTCGGTCGGCGAAACACCGACGGACGCGATCCATGAAAAATGATGGTATCGCGGCCCGGCTTTTGGTTCGACCGGCATGCGTGATTTCTTCAAAATTCTTAAACGTATGGTACATCTATATAGTACGTACAACGACGCTTCGACTCTAACGGGGGGGGGGGGAGTGTTTGAAACTGTGGCGAAACATTTTTGTGCCAGTCACGTTTCCAAGGGGCCCCCGTTAGAGAATATACGTTCGAAATTTTTGTTGCGACACCGTGCTATAAGAAGCCATTTTCTTTTTGCCTGCTCTACCTATAGTTTTCGACCACGGCGGTTTATACGCCCGGTCTTTAGGGGGGGGGGGGGGAGTGCGACGCGAGCGATCGAGACACGTCCGCGCGCGCGATCGCGTTCCGTATAAGATATTGGACAAGGAGTTTTTTTATTTTCACGCAGGCTAATAAAGATATATTTATCACGCACGTACGACGGAAATTTTGAATCATCGAATAAAACGCATGCGCGTTACAAGTTTTTACAAATTATTTTCTCCTGCTATCGCGAGATTCGAATCTTTATCATTCGCGCCGTTCGCATACCTTTAAGATTTGGATTTACAATTGTTTCACTTTTTGTTTGCGATGCGCGATTCTTTTGTTTTTTCATCATACGATCGAAAATGTGAAATCGCCCCTACCGCAGAATTATGTAAACTCGCGGAGCAGGCGATGAGATGATGAAAATAATTACTTGAAATAATTGAGCCTCGCGAGAGGAGCGATGAAAAATCCAAATTAAGAAAAAATGTAGAGATGCAAGAGAATCTCGCGCGACGCGTCGATGGACGGGCGTACCGTTATTCGCGCGAGAATGACGCTAGCAGTCCGACGACGTCCATAATATTCGCATTCTTAAGTAAACCGCGGCGAGGGGAGAAGACACATGTAGAGAAAAAGAAATAGAAAGGTATTAAAGGGGGAGGATATACGCGTGCATGCAAAGAGGAAAGAATAATACGTTGGGCTCGTTCGGTGCGGATTTACAGTGGCTTTGTGTAAGAAAAAGTCCCTGCGCTCGGGTATATCGCGGTGCACGTACCCGAAGAGCTCGTAACCGGAGTCGCAGGTGTAGGTCGCTAGGGTACCAGCTGACAGAGTCTCGTCCGTAAGTGCGACTCTCGAGTTCATCGGCACTGCCGGATGACCGCATTTCGTTGACCCTCCTGCTGCTGCTGCTGCTGCTGCTGCTGCCGCCGCTGCGAACGAACAAACAAAATCAGAGAGTCTATTGAATACGCTGAAATTTAGAAAAGGAGAATTTTTTTTCTCCTACTCCCGAGTCTCAATGATTATTATATTTTCTACATATTTTCCCAGCGACGCTTTCTATAACTATGTACACCGCATCCGGAATTTTGAGTGATGGATTTGTCACTTGTACCTATTACCCGCCGCGTTTCATGCTCCCGGCATCCGGAAAAAAGAACAACGGGGCGAAAATGAGAAAATTCACAACGCCCAGAACGAACAATAATTATTATTCGATTATTCTTTTGTCGTTGATTTATGGTGATTTTTGGAATTCAAGCTTGGGAGGATCTCGCCGCGCGGGACGAGCTCGAACGAATCGTGTTTGGTTGAAAAATTAAAAATTCTGTGATTCGTGCTGCTCGCGACAAATGGCCGCGCGCGATTAAAAGCGCGTTATTCAGCCCGTAACGCGCGGCGATAAAGTCACTCTCTTCTCCCTTCCTTCTGTCTCTCGATCGATCTAGCATCAGCTACCGTTAATCGACCCACGATCGCGAGAAACGATCACGGTGCGCGGACCAACTCGAGCGGAAACACGACACCTTTTCTTCTCTATTAGCGCGCGCGCGCTCGCATGCATTTTTATTCGGTATCCACTGCATGCTATGAGACAAAGAAATTCGTAGATTCAACAAATTTTTTGTTGGTTCAACAAAACGTGGCCAACAAAGTGAAATTCGTTGACCCAAACTTTCGTTTGGTTTATTCAAATACTTTTGTCGACGCGAGTGATTTTTGTCTTGGACGCAATATGATAAAGGAGTAGGAAATCGGGCAAATTACTCCGAGTCTGAAGAAATATACCATCGGATTTCATTTCGTGTTAAAGAAAATGAATATTTTGCTTGACTCGCGCGACAAGTTTCCATACGCGCGCAATTCCAATCCACAACGCGGATAAAGCGAGCGAACGAGCGAGCATCGGCGTATAGTGTATAGGTACATTGTATGTACCTATACACTATACGATATACATAATCCTACGCAAATTCCATTATCGGAATACCACAAAGACAACGCGACGTTGCGCCCATCAACTTTTTCTCATTTCTATTCATCGTGCGACAAAACTTTGTTTCGTCCTTTTACTCTCGCGCATGTAAAATTTATATTCTTCCACGCCATCCATATTTGCACCCGCGTTCATTCCTCAATTTCGAACATGCCTGCGCTGGCAATTAAAACATATATATAATTACTCGGTTGGGAGGTCGCCTTCGTTTGGCAAACTCCGTATTAGTGCCGCCGCCACTGCCGCATGAAAGTGTACAAAAGTAGAAAAGCACCGTTATTAATTATCGTACGTCAGACGCGTCGAATCGTTGCGACAACCCTCCAGATTCGGCCATTATCATTTTGTAACGTAAATCGTATTTTTAAATTTATAATTATCATTACGATTCGATTCTCGTAACCGCGATTGTTATAAAAAAATTTTCCCATAATTATTTCCACACACGGACACATCTAATTTCGACGCATGCCGCGCGACGCCGCGCATCGATTCATGAGAACATAGATGTAGGTATATGGAATGAAGAATATATATACCTACTATATACATACGTACTACATATATATATTCAAATTGTTTTTTTCTTCATGATGACCCGCGGCAACAGTTGAAAAATGAATTTTTCAACACAAGTTTTTCATAGTCATGCGCGAGTGTGCGAAAGCAGGGTACGACGTGGAGCGAAAAGAAATTTGACATTGCGTCAGCGACAGGAATTAAGCGTCGTTTTAACGTCGATATTCGAGTCAAGTATGCACTCGCTCCTCAAGCAGCTACCAAATTCTTAATCTCGTTCTTCCACTCAATAATTCGAGCAGCGACGAAGCTCCTCATAAATCGTATATATACTCCTACATAGCGGGCTTATATTATATTCGTGTATACAGGGTGAGCGAGTAACTTTTGTCACTCGCGAAACACGCATCTGCCAATCTACTACCACATTTGCGAAAAAAAAAAATATTGAGCAAAGAAATCATACCGAACCATGTTTAATTTTCTTTCTCTCTCTCGACATTGATAAAAATTTGTTGTTTATATTTATAATTCGATGGTATATGGCTCATTACGCGCCTCATAGACTCGCGCGGTTCAAGATCATCGATTAACTTTTGATAAATAATAATTATACTCTTGATATTTTTCTCGATCAAAAGACTTGCCTCGCGAAACTTGATAAATTTACCATGCAACGTATCATCGAGACAGATGCCGGAAGTTATCGCCTCACCCAGTGTATTCCAGGCTACCGAGAAAACACTTGGGCTTACTTTTTTTTTTTTTTTTTTTTTTTTTTTTTTTTTTTCTTTCTCGTCGAGGGAAAGTCGGCGCAACAAGTGCGAGCGCTGCTGCCTGCTGCTACTCGCTCTCCTGGCATTAGGATGAAAACCGTGTTCGGCACGCGACTCTATATTCTCGCTTCGCACACGATGAGTCGGACTAGCAATTTAGCAACAGAATCGTGTACCTTTTACTATAAATTGCACACAGTGCGGTAACGGTGCGTTTAGTACGTACTTGTGATATTTGTAGTATCCGCGCGCGCGCGCGCGCGTGTAACGTTAGTCCACTATTTAACCTCACCCGTTCTTCACGGCCGTCTTTTTATTTTTATATATGTATCGCGCTTTATTCAAATGCGCTACTGACTTGTCGTTGATTTAGCAAATGCATTTTCACGTATTCTCTTTCTACAACTTGCGGAACATTGTTGTTGTGAGAAAATGATTAATTAATCCAGTAATCGCATACCATCTTTTTCCCTGTCAACTCTATCTCTCTCTCTCTCTCTCTCTCTCTCACACACACAGAGATTCATCATCCATCGCAGCACGGTTGACGAGCAAATAAAAACTCTTTTGAGCCGCTTGACGACATGAAAAAATTTCATTCGTTTCTTTTTCTTACCGGAATCCATGCGGATGTTCGACAAGAATAATTCATAGACACGCGCGCTCGACAACATATATATTAGAAAGTTTACTCAATTTCCTGCGCTCCCAGCATGATTTCTTTCCGACAAGGTCACGATCGCATTTTTCCTCCGCGCGCGCGCGGGGTCCCTCTGCTCTTACGTCGAGCAGCAAGAGTTTCGATCACGCATCCACGACTCGTGAAAAATCGCTGAAAAATCAACAAAATCTAGTGATATACGATTTGGAATTTGCACCGTTGTTACTCGTATATAAATTGAAATTCTATATACTGCTCGTGCTTTTCGGAACGCATTCTTTTTTCCTCGGTGCATGGTTCCCCCAGCATACTCGAACCAAATCGATCCCAGCGCAGCAACCGATGAATTATCATCGCGGTACTAAGCGACTTTTGGTATGCATTGTGATATATGTGCACGTGCACATGAGAGGAGGAGGAAACCGAATAAAAATTTATTCCCCATCAATTTCATCGTCGCAACATCGCGTTAACTATGCGCGTTCCTTTCGCGAGTCTGGGTCACTCGGTTACAAAACCTTAAAGCAAAAATAACGGTACTAAACGAGAGAAGCGGGAGAAGGCAGCGTTTCGATCAAGAATAACGCGGCGCGGTGTTGGCCATCCTGCTCGTTCGCGAGCAGCCTAGTCGAACTCGTCCAACAACCTTCTCGTATAGACGTTCAATACTTATTTATAATATTTTTATTCTCGTTATATTACTCGCGATCAACCAGTACGTAATCCGGTTTTATGATTTTTTTTTTTTTTTTTTTTTTTTTTTTTTTCTCAATTCCATTCAGCCGCGGAAGTACAAGATCAGAAATGCGAAGCTAGCATGCAGTACGTGCTCAGCTCGCTATTCAAACTTCCGATTTCGGTCGTCCGCGAGGAACCGGGTCGTCGTAAACGGGTTTCGAACCCGCCCCTTCCTCCGTCGCGCCAATACGAGACTGTATACGCGGAGAGAGGTTAAAGAAAAAAAGTTGAAACGCGCTGCGATGGAGCAGAGAGAAACAATCGGCTGCATGCTCGCCTATTAGTATCGATAGAGCTAGGAGCGGAAATTTATTGAAATATTTACAATCCTTCGAAGAACACACCGAAATGGTTTCCATGCTTTTTTTGGAGAGCGGCGTCGGAGAGCGTTGGAGCGAAAAGGGAGGCTCGCATGCCCTTCCCTCTTTGTCATATTCGCGAGAAAAAATCGGAAACGCGCATCGAGCGAATATAGTATTTTTTGTTTCGTTACGCAGAGCTGTTATTTTCTAGTTACAACACAAACTCATCGATATATCGTTATTATATAAGGATTATTTTCCCAAGATTTCGTATTATTTTACTGCGATTTACCTCGCGACTATACCCTGGCATACTCCTCCGCGCATTCATTCATGCGTATATATCCGTATACAACAATTCTTTCCGGTATATGGGAACAAGTTTTTTTTTCTTTGTTATTAAAAACGAGGGAGTCGTTTAAACTTCGCCGCCGTGTTGCTGGTCACGCAGATGCAATGGGAACAATCGCGAGTGGCGAAAGTCTTCCGGTATTTTTTGTTGGATGCACGTTTAGAAGAGACATGCATATACTGCTATACTATACGCAGGTAAGGTCGTTGCGGCGAAAAAGTGCGGCTCGCGCGTCTCGAATCTCTGTCGCGAACAAAAGAAAAAAATTAAATTCAACCTCCTTCTCCTTCTCCCTCGCTCTCGTGTCGAGTCGCTCCGGATCGTTGAAATACGTACAGAATAAGCCGATTAATTTTTACAAGCGCCGGCTTTTCGTTCAAGTTTGAAACAAAAAAAAAAATATTGAGAGGAAAATCGCTTGGAATCATACCGCGCGTCGGTATACACACGAGTTATACCGCGCTAATGCGAGGAGCAGGTCATCGATAACGTGAGAACCCCTTTGGCGTGCACTCTGCTCCTGCGATGTTGTATATATATACGTACTATATATCGCGCACGAACGCAAAACCGATGCATGATATTCGAGTATATAGCGACCGCCGTTATATAATTTTTTATGCATACGCACGTGACGGGTTTTTCTTCATCTCGCATTGCGGAAAACCTATAGACTCGTCAACTCGCGACGGCGTATAGAATTCGAGGTTATTATGGATATAACTTTACGCTCAAGTATACGCGCGGAATAAAACGCGTTGCCATCGCTGCATGTGCGTTTTTTGTTTCGCAAACTAGAACGTTTCTCCCGCTGGAAATTGCGCCACCGCGCGCGCCGCCCTTGCGGGGAAATTTTCTATTCTTACGACTGCCTTGTTGCAGCTGATTAATTGAAATTATTTGCAAAGCTCATTTTTCCTATTTTCCGCCGCTATGCCGCCGCCGCCGCCACCGCACACTTGCAAGATACAATCGCGCGGGGCAACCGGGGGAGACCTCGCCCACTCGAAGAACGCTCTTTCTATTTTCCCTCGTTGCAAACTGCGATATATCAGACTGGTAATATCGGTACTTTAGCGAGCAGCTCCTTTGCAACGGAGCAACGTGCAACGATCGTACATAAACTATACATATAGGTACTACAGAGCAGCGGGATAGCGACAAGACAAATATATAATGCGGCGGAGTGTTACTCTCGGAGTTTATATATAAATATCTTGGAAACAAGTGGGATTTTTTAATACACTCGCTTGTACACTCGATTCTAAATGTTACGTCTATCCCAGCACGGATAATGGTCCAGCTTTTATCCTGGCTGCTCCGCTCACACGCCCGCAGGATGTAAACAAAATATGTATACGCGCGCGCAGCGAGCCTAACTCCGCGATACACCGCGCGCGTCAACGTTATACAGCTGATGATTTTTAGTGCATCTTTGCATGTTTGGTGCATCGCGGCAATCGAGATTGTCTCGATTAATTCAAGAAATACGTGAAAATCATTTATCCAGATAAAATTGCCCCTTTATTTATCCTCTTTGTTCTCTCCGATCAAGTCGCGTACACGCGCGCGCCATTCGGAAAATATAGCATTCTCCTAATTAGGATTCATCCAGCAGCAGGTGTATATACCGCTATCCATCTAGTTCAATGGAAATAATCAAAGGAATAACTCGCGAAGCCTGTGTATGAAAAAGTAGAGCATAGCGTAATTGCGGAAAATATGAGCATGAGAGAGAAATTTAATTGATATGAGCTTTTACATATACACTTTATTAGCACGAATTGGGCCAATATTAATTTGCTCTCGTTGTCTCTCGATATTTCCGGTGCATGTCTCGTTTTTTTTTTCCCTACAATTTCGGCCTCGCATTCCGGAATGTTGGAAATCATTATTCGGGTTTACTTTCATGACGCGTGCGTTGTTCACGGATCTTTGTACTTTTATGAATGCGAGACACCAGCCGCGGTGAAACGGTGCATGGAATAAGGAATACGCCAAAATAGCGCATGCTTGCGGCGGTTTGCTCAAGCTCGCGCAATATGATTCCGTATGTTCGGAAATATTTGTATATGTTTCGGCGATAACGAGCGCAGGATCAGTTCGAACCCAAGCGCAGAAAGATTCTCTGCTTAGCAGCGTGTATTTATTTTTTCTTTTTTCTTTTCACGGAGGTGTTACCCCGCGGTTAGTTTGGAGGTCGCTCGTTGAAAAAACAACTGCTGTAGCGAGTAGCGCGACAGCGCTGCCGGTTCGAGCGAGAGGTAGAGGCGAATGGGTTACACGAGTTTTCATGCATGTGCGGCGGCGTTCACCGTGTATAACGGGTGACCTCGGTGGATTTAGAGTTTGAAGCAACGAGGACATCGAGCCAATGCGCATGGGTGGGCGTCATGCGAAAGAGTTCTGCTCTCGCAGGCTCGTTTTGTTTTACTTCTCGTTCGATCCTCTCTCTTCCTCGCTCGCTCCTTCCCTGCGCTAGCGGCTCGGCTCCTCGACAGCCCTTTCTCTTTCTCTCTCCCTCCCTCCCTCCCTCCGGCTCCTGCTCTTTCCGCGAGCAGGAGCCGCGCATAATGTTCCGCTTCGCCATATTCCAGCTTATGTTTCAGCTTTCAGAGCCGCCAGCACGACGGTTTCGCACCGCCTGCTTCGACAAGGGAATTCTCAACCAGCGCACTCGCGATCGCCCGTCTTTCAATTCATCTCGGCGGAATAACACCATGCAACTATAAAACTCTGACGTTAAAACGTTCATTGAGTAATTGCATGAACGCGCGCGCGCGCGCTTCTCCATTCGCTCATCACTTTTGCAACTCTCTGTATATAGTAAAGAAAAAAGTTTGGAGAATGCGACTCGATGAGGCACGGAAAATTTAAATCTCATATCGTTCCTTAGGCGAGAGCGATTTTCGTTTTTCCGTATCGTAGCGTCGTTCGGGAGCTGCTCGCCAACCGCCGTATGGTTGAGAGATCATCCAGACAGGTTTTCGAGATTGAAAAAAAGGAAAAGGAAAAGGAATGGAGATAACGTAGGAAATGAGCAGAATAAAAACGGTGGAATAATATGTATCATATATACCTATATACACTGATTCAGGCTTACCTTGGACCCCGCTCATCACTATTCCCAACAGGGACGCCAAAATCCTGAATTTCAGGATCATATTATCCAAAATATTTGTCCGGCGCTAACGCCAGTTCAACCCCATCCACTCTTTGCACAATGATACGAGAATAAAAAATACAAAAAAGAAAAACTCTTTCTCTTCCTCGGCAAATTGGAATTCAAGTACGATTATAATAATTTCGCGAAATTTGGCGAAATTTCGCGACAAAAAAAGAGTCGGCAGAATCCTCGTCGAGTAAAAAGAAAAATGTCTGGGCGTTCGTTTCAAGATATTTCATTCGATTCTACGCTTCATCCGGCTCTTCAAAGTTGGATACCGAGAGAAAACTAGATTCCGTTATTGCGGTTCATCGCGGGTAAAAAACAATTCAATGTATCAAAAATGGATCCTTCGTTGCGCACATGATATATATTATCATCGCGGTTGAGCCCTTCATCACTTATCGACACACGCGGGCATTAAAGTCTCCGTAGGCAGGCAATTTTCTATACCGTTGCATCGACCTTTCGTTATTGTTTCAACGTAGAGGAAGCAGACGCGCACATCAGGCGAAACAACAAAACACAGGCACACATTTGTGTTTTATATACATCACTTATACGCACGGACACCTCATCGAATTTACGAGCCTTCCAAGACTCCTCAAAGAGTCTAAGAAGAAGAAGAAGAAGAAGAAGAAGAAAATATGAAATATCGAATGAAATTACCAAAACGACGTACGGATAATAGATCGCGCGACTACTTTAGCATAAGAGCAACACTCTGATGAATAATCAGAGCTCATTTTCTCCCGGTATACGGTTAACTTTTTGGTACCGTTGATAAATATAAATAATGAAATTGTTCCAACGATCGCGTCAACATCAAATGGAAGAAGAAACTCAATTTTTTTCTAACCACGATAATTTTTAACTTGTGCTCCGAAGCAGAGCTATGCGCGCTTCGATGTATCGAGATAGAGCGAGAAACTGGTTGTAAAGTTAATAGGATACGAACGATCCGTTCCCTTCACCGGACGATCGCGGAGTGCGCCTTTACTTCGCCTCGAGAGAGCGTTCCCGCTCCCGCTCGTCCTGCGGTCTCGAATTTTCTCGGCTTATTGTATACATCGTTAAACACACACACACACACACACACACGTTGACTATACCGTTGACTATATAGATTCATATAATATGAAAGTTCGTGCATGCCGCGCGGCAAAGAATAAACCTCATGCTGCGGATATATAGCTCATTCGCGCGGTTGGACATACCACCGCGCGCGCGCGTTCGATGTACCCAGCCAAACATACCCAGCCAGACAGCTGTTGAATTTTTATTCGTCTTCTCAGCGGATTTATTAGATTTCAGGGAACCCCCCCTCCCCCCCTATACCTCTGGGTTTTCGCGTCGCCCTCTATCGTGTATCGAGTATAAACGCGAGGTGCTTCGCTATATACTTATCCTCCTGATGATCCGGATCAGCGACATAAATTCGCAACGCGACGATATACACAATTTCATATTGTGCATCGTGTCTATACTTTCGACATAAAAATTGAAAAAGGAAGGAGGCGCGGGACGACAAAAGCGAGAAAGTGTAAGAAACGCGGATGAGAACGAGGGGAGCGAATGATTCTGCGATGCTCTCTCGTTCATACATATAGTATGATAATGGAATACGTTTTTAATGTTGTAGTTTACATGAAATTTGTCCTAATTATATACATATAGAGAAAGCAGCGAATAAATAACGAAAATAACGTTAAAAATGCTCTACGTTGGATGATGTCAAAAAATTTGACAAGTGACCCGATCGAAGCAGCATCGATGCTGGACACGACATTGCGGTGTTGGCGGGGAGTGAGCAAGAGAGGCCTGCTGTGCTTCAACGAATGCGCATGTATTTATAATAAGGAAAAAAACGCGATCCCGCGCGAAGGAATCGACGCTTTCCCGCAGCAACCACCGGCTTGATAATTGCATGGTTAAATGTTTTGCGGGCAAAACTTTCAACTTTCTGGAAATTAAGGATCTGCGAATGACCCTTGTATGCATGGATGAGTTGCAACGAAAAGATGAGCTATCGTAAAAAAAAGATCCGCGGTGCCTTATTTTTTTTTCAACGAGTCGTTGCTGTCATCGTTACCGCTAAACGAAGTTGAGCGAACCATCATCTTGTTCCGCTCGCTCTCCAATAAGTCGCGGGACTGGAGTTTGACTCCTTATTTCATCGCGTCTCTCGCTCCGGACTTTTTCAAACTCGCCTATAAGGTTATACCTACGCTCGCGTTGCTTTTACCGTTAACCTGCTACCTTGGTTTTATCTTTTTTTTTTTTTTTTTTTTTTTTTCTTTTTTTCTTCAAATTCATCTCGCCGTCTCTCTCGACCGAATTCCATCTTTCTCCTTACGACTTTTTCTTCCTTATTTTTACCTCTCGTGCGCTCTGAGCGAGCCTGCGAACTACGCTCCTCCTTCCATACCAACGACTCCCGTCCCGCGCGGCGTGTATGCGAAAAATCTTCACCGTTCTCTTCTCCCAGCAGCATTCCTCCGTGGCTGCTTATTACAATCAAACGATTCACAAGTACAATTGCACGCTACCCTGTCATTTCATTATCTGCTTCTCTTCTATATAGCTCTATTCGGTAATTCCTCCTCGCTCGATCATTCCTCTCTTGTTGCTGATCTTGCTTGCTGGCTGATGCGTCAGAGCCGGCGATTCTTAAAAGTAGTGTATCGCGATAGCAGAAGAAACGCAAAAAATATTTATACATTATATATTATCGGTCTTTTCGCGATCGAGTCTCTCGGCGCAAAGCCTTTTTGCGCCTTTCCTCTATCCAGCGGTGTATTTCCGTCTATAACCAGTTGAAAAATATATGCCGCGACTTTTGCTAAACCCGCAAGCAAACCGGTGATTGTTGTTATTATCCTCCTCGCGGGAAGCCAGCCAGTATCCTGCTCCGCCGATAGGCCGATCGCCATTTTGCGGATCGAGCCGATGATGCGATTGAAACGTTGACGCAATAAACAATTTCTGAAATATATATACATTCCTTACATGACCCCTTTTTCCATCGATCGACCACTGATTTTCATAACAACTATAGAAAATATAAATCATTGTTGCGGGAGTGAGCGAGTGAAAAAGTTATTGGTTAGCATTTTTATGCGGCGACGTTAGCGCGATATTTCAATAAACGCAATCGCGGTGCGATGTTCCTCGCAGCCTCCTGAGCCATGAGCTATCGCCGCCGCCTCCGCCGCCGCGTGATAAAAGCGCGAGACCTTTCAAATCTTTATGCGCCGTATATTCTCGTTTACGACCAAGTGTCTTCATCTGTGTTTAAAAAGTGAAACTACACCGCGCTCGGTCTGCTCGATCGTTATTCCTCGCGACGCGGGGTAGCAGCAGCAGCTCGTGTGAGTGAAATCGCGAGTGCGCATGTACACCGCCGACAATTGCACCGTAAGAATGTTGGTGCGCGGGGGAGGGGGGATATATTATGGTGTCGCCGGTGGTCGCTATGGTCTCGCGCGTCAATATACCATCCAGTGGATTTTCCGAGGTTTTTCACGGCCTCGCGGCCCAATCGAGTCAGCGATCAACCCTGAACCGAGAGATTCGACAAAAAAATGTGAGTACGCGCTCGAGCTGCATAGATCCAGCCAGCATCCATTATCTCGTTTTCTTTTTTTTTTTTTTTTTCCCGGAACACGCATGATTTTTCATCATTTACACGAGAAGAGCGATGAAGAAACAAGAATCGCGGTATCGCGGTGCGCGAACATTATATGCAATATACCTACCTACCCGCGGCTCATCGTCTCGATCGCTTTTGAAAATAAATTTAACGATTATGGAGCAATCTTTGAAACAAATGTATGAAATTCTGGAGCCAAGTATGATTGTGCTGGTGAAACAGGTAAATAAGCAGCGAATGACGAAAGTTTCAATATACGGGCGGGGGGGTGCTCGGAGCGGGGATTCGCTAAAGCAGCGAGAAGGGTAAAGGGTAGGCGAGAGGCGAGAGGGCCAAGACGATCGAGGAACGGGCGAGAGGGCCCGGTTACTTGGAGATGGCCGAGCAGGGGGGCAGCGCCGATTCGAAAGCCAACAGCGACAATCCAGTCTCGAAAAGCCAGCAAACGGAGGTCAACGAGTGCCTCGGTAATTGGCTCACCTATCTGCAGGTGAGGGACAAATCGCATCGGGTCATAATCTCTTGTTCTTATTCTATCAAATAAAAATCCGCTGCATGCTCGCACCAAGGCGGAGAAGAATTGAAAAAGGCAGAACACGATAAAGTTGAAAAAATTTGTATCGTATACACGCGCGACACGAATAGTTTTGAATATTTTGTTCGTTCGTTCGTTATTGATAATGAAACTCGATGATGTTTAAAAAATAATGATTATTAAAACAAAATCAAATGATGATGAAAAAAAAACAAGATGCTCAATGGCCTATGCTCGGCTGGTACAAAACTGGCTCAAACGCTGCAGTCGCTTTTGTCGAGCCAGCACGAGACCGTCGTCCACTATCGGCTGAGCAGCCAGTGCCTCGCCGGATGGGAGGAATTGTCTAGAGCCACCGGTGTCGCGAGCAACACCGTCAAACATCACGTCGTCGCTGCTCTCAGAGATCACGAGACCCGGGAAAACGATGCCGACAAACAAGTTTGTTGAATTCTAGTATTCCGCTGTGCACGCGCTTGTAACGAAAAATTCATTAATGAAATATATAGTGCTTCGAAGATCCATCCATTTGGCTCTATACATTAATAATAATAATGATATACCTACGCCTAGTATGTATTGATATTAAAATAGCAACGTTCGTTGGTCGCGTAACGCCGCTCGTCGCTGCATGAGATCCGGCCTACTTTTCGCCCTTTCCGGTCGCGCTCGCGGAATATATCGTATAGTAATATACATATAGCTGGTCCATCTTCCGCGCGGTTCGCTGCTGATGCTACTCTTCCCTTAGGCGCGTCCTTGCCGGCGCGATCCCCCCGATGAGTCTGTGACGATGAACGAGCATTTTATTCTGCTTTCAGGACATACTGCGAGACAATCTGCTGACCTTCATTAATTTGCAGTATCAGTTCTGCGTCGCGTGCTGCGAATGCTTGGGTGAGAAGAAAAATATATAAATCGTTGCGCTCAAATAAATTATTACTATACGCTTTTAAAAATCATGACCGCGGTCCCTCGAAATCGAAATCGTATATCGTCATTCGACTCGAATAATAGGTGGAATGGCCGAATGCTCGTGTCCCCGAACAGGCAAAACCGAGTGTGAGATTGCGGCGCTCCAACAGTGTTTCGAGCGACTTTATACCTCGCCCACGCCACTCTCTTCGGGCTCGATAGTACACCAAAATTTTCACCGATCTCCACTCCCATTTCCCCTCTTTCCTCTGCAGGTTTGCACACGTTTTCTCTCTTTTTCTTTTCTTTTTTTCTTTACCACTATAATATAATACGAGGAGCGATGCACGCTGTTGTTGTAGTATAGATTTAATTCGCGCGATATATTGGCTAATGATGATAATAATATAGGAATAATATATGAAAAAAAAAAAAGGTTCAGAGGAGATGGTCGGAAACGGCAGCTGCAGAAATGTCGGGCGATACGACGGAAAGCACTATGAGAAGATGGTCAATGCCGTGGGATTGTCGTCACGTGAGCGAATGGCCGCGTCAAGAAGCCAACACTCATCCCCGTCTCAGGGTACCACCGCAGAACGATCGTAGCCGATCGATTACGCCGGACTCTGTCTGGAAGTCGCCGACCGTCACCAGTCAAGATGGCCTTCAGGAAGCTATTCAACTTCTCTCCTGCAGGCCAGGTTTGCTCTTCTCATCTCCTTGCCAAATTTTCTTTTCTCTTTTCTTCTCTGATGGAGCAATCCCTGTGATTCGCTAAGGAATAAGGCCCTCGAATCAACGATCGGCCTTTGCTGCTGGTCAACATATACCCGGTGTAACATTGACGACTTGCAATTTTGACGGAAATTTCGACAATTCCGTTTGGCCCGAATCCCGAGGCCTCGGTTCCCCGAGATGCTGGCCAACCGCTCTGCACGATTCTCATTCGAGCGATTATTCTGACCTATCGGGTAATTTATAAATTCATCATTCATTTTTTTTTTTTTTTGATTTATCAAAGGAGCAATGAATTTTATAAGACGCGCGGTCGCATATATTTGATTGTGATTGCCGCAGGACACAGAGACAACAGCGAGCACAGCGGTAACAGTGGCGGCGACCATAGAGGCGATTCAGGTCCGACATTTATTCGATTTTACATATATAACGCGCTAAATCTGCCATATAAATAGAGAATCATTCACGGATATCATATCTATAGTATATATAGTTTATCAACATCCGATTGAAAATTTAATAATCGTAATTGTAAAATTTTTAAGAGCAAAGTGGGGGGGCGGGTGGCTGTTGCGGTAACGGCGGCGGCGGCGGCGGCAGCGGCGGCGACGACTGCAGCAATGCCGGGAATGGACTCAGAGACAGTAAAGACAGTATACACTCTACGCCGCATCACGGTGATCATGCTTGTCAGAAAGAGTGCGAATCCGGTAATTCACACGAATCTTCATTCAAACAACGACGAGAACAACAACAACAACAACAACAACAACAACAACAACAAAAGCAATCTCAGAATTTCTTCGGGTTCGTTGCATTGATCGAGACTATGTATGTTTTATGAAATTGCAGCGATCCTTGACCTTCTCCCATCGCGGAAGAACAGTTCTTCCACCGATTCTTGTCTCTCTGCTAATAGCAAGTCCGGCTCGGAGAGCGCTTGTACCGGGGTGAGCCAATCGGATCATCTTCTTTCTTATCGCGATCGATGTACGAATTTATTAATCGCAATTCATTTGTTCCGAAAAATCCAGGAGGCTTCAAGATCTCAATTGTACTCAATGTGGAGTGGTGGTGATATGCCATTTATCAGATTACCCGAAAGCAACGAGGTCCAAGACGATCGCTCATCCGCCAATTAAAAATTCATTGTAAATCTATTGTCTTGAAATTTTCCATCCTCATTCCTATAAAGCCAAATCATTATAGTTAAAACCGGTCGGATTTCGTACGATGCCATCGATGAGAGAAAACACGATTGATGAAAAAGACGGGGGGGGGGGGGAAGAAACCATTAAGCGCTGTATTAATAATATAGTTGCGCGAGTGCGGGACAGTTTATTGAAAAACAAATTCTAATTTTCATCGGAGACTCTTGTTGGTGATATTTCGACAAAGAGGCGCACGCGCACACACACACACACACACACACATAGGAGGATTTTTCCTCAAACGCGCTCGCCCACGTGGCACACGCTCGCGAGTGCGTTAGAGAAAATTGGGCATCAAGATTTTTACTGACCGAACGCGACCGATATAGATCGCCTGCTTAAAACCATTATGCACCTCCAAACCATTACAAATAATATTTTTGTTCCCTTTCACTTTTGAATTTTCTTGATGAGTAAAGATTGGAAAACGCACTCATTCGAAAAATTAAAATTGATCGAAAAGAATTTTTAGGTTAGATAATTTTTATACAATCGTACAACGGCGCGGGTCGAAAAAAAATGGCTTTATTTCGCTGAGCGAACTCGAACGACGACACCGCCGATGACGATCGCGACGTTGCTATTTAAACGGATATTATGTGGGAATTGGTAATATGGTGTGTAATAGCGAGCCTCTATCATGGCGTGACCCATGAGGGGAGATGAATAAAGTAAAAATTGTCGCAACGCACGTTGCAGCATATGGCCGAGGTTAACGATTGCAGCATATATCGGTTATAAAAAAAAGTGTATTACTTCAATAAAGATTATTTCGTTCCTCAACATATCTCTATATCGGCGAGATTGTACGCGCGTACGCCGAACATTGAAAGTTCGATGGAAGAAAAAAGACCTTTTGTTCTCTCTAGTATAAGCTATTCGAAGCTATTTCGAAGATGAATAAAAAATCATATTCAAAATATCATTATATTGGTTCGAATTATTTTTCCTCAGGATCTTGGGATGGAGGGGGAGGAGTACTCATGATGCGTTTATAGGCATATTCATTGCTTGAAAATAATTATATTTACAAATTTTATTATACTTATGGCACTATATTGTATACGGTATGCGCGCGGGGGCGGATGTACGGTCGCGACCGCTTTTGAGAGTGTACCGCGAGTAATCGAGCAGCTTATACGCGCGATGATTTTAATAAGCTGCTTCTCGGTAAAAATCGGGTTATTTCATCGAGAAAGAAAGAAGCATTAAGAGAAGAAATGGGTGATACCGCGCAATTCGGAATAATGTATGATTCAATCTTCCTCCGTCAATTCATCGGCGTCTTGTCCATAATCGTCGTATTGCTCTTTGAGTTCGTCATCCTCTTCCTTGTCGACGGGACAGTGAATACATCGAGATTCGTTGATTCCATAATTGATGCAAGTATCACCTATACACTCGCAACATCCGTCGTGAAACCATCGATAACTGGTAGCTCCCATCGATTGACACGAATTTCTACATTTGTTCCAAGAATTGCACTGGGCCATAAATGCGACCGTACAATTAACGGTCATGACATTCGGTTTTAGAGGATGATGCACTTCCTCCTTTGTAGTATCTGGATCGTCAACCGTTATATAAATATTGAGTATTTTTTATTCTCATCCTTCCTCCTCTCGTATGACGCACGATTGCGACCTTGAAATAATACTCACCCATACGATATTCAATCTCTTTCCCGTGCTTCGGCTGAAATTGAGAAATATCGAAATCAACGGGATACGTAAAGGTGATCCATCTCTCGTGCTCATCGGGCTCGGTCGTCAAAGCACGAAATAATACCGGCATCGATTCACCAAAGTCTTCGACGTGAGACTTTTTGCTCAGCGGGTTGTCCGTTATGTTGGGCTTCGGGCATAAATCTAAAGGATAAAAAAGGCTTCAGCAGCAATTGAACCGCGCGCGAGCTGCATGAAAGCTGCTGCATGAAACCTCGAAATTAATTCGGACGATCGCGGGCACAACTTACCGACGCAGGAGCAACACTCGTCGTAAAGATAGCTCAGGCACGAATAACATTCCTTGCAACAGGTGCATTTTGGTAAATCGCATTTACAGCTTTGAGTCAGCATGCATTTGCTCACGACACTTGCACAAATCGCTTCGTTACAGGCCTCCGAATGGTCCATCATTATTGTTCCAAATATCGTTGCGATACCGATTATTAATGTCCTGCTTCGGTAAAGCATCGTGTTTTTATTCTGCAAACAGATGATTTATTTTCATTATTTTTATTTTTTTCGCCGCATACTACGATATCCGGCGCGGATATCCAACATTTTATGCGGTGCGAAACAAAAAAATCCGCTCAACGATATATGTCTGAACATGCTGCATGGGGACAAAGTGGCCCACCACCCATTTAACTTCGGTGAGCACAGGGTCATTCACTTATTTTTAAGTCTCAAAATCCATTCCACCTCATTAGTATTTCACGAATGTTGGAAAAAAAATAAAAAATTTTTGGGCAAAGTCGCCCATCTCTAAATTACGATTTAGGGTGAAAATCATTGTACAAATACTCAGAGATGTCCATTTTTTAATATTGTGTGATGATTGTTGACAAAAACCGCGTTTAGGGGAATATATGGAGGAAAGTGGCCTACTTGAGGAATTTAACGATTTTCGTCGGCGAGAGATTGGAAAAGAAATTAGCCAAGTCCTTCGATATATTTTGTCGAATGTTTTATCATGCGGAAATAAATAAATTTTCAGTCCGCCACTACAGCATCGAAGAACACAAATGAACATCTTTCGACTATTGTTGAGTCCCGAAATTCTTTTTCGCAAGAATAAGAACGAAGCGCACCTTACGATATTATATCCTACCGTTTGCAGTCCTTATTGTCCACTCGGCAAATTTGATCAAGAAAGAGTTTTACGACCCTTATTCGCCAAGATAAAATTCTTCATTTTCCTCAACTATATACCTACCTCTGCATACTCGGTCGAAGCCTTAATCCCTTTTCCATCCTTTTTTCCTGAATCTGCTGGGTTGTCCCCGACCTATATATGCCTCCGAAGAGTGAATTTGCACACAAGGTGTGCGCCCATTAGTTGGGGGTTTTGATGCGACCATTACATCGGTTATGCGATGCGATTGTTCAACAATAAAAATACATGAAATGGACATATCTCACCAATTTGTACAGTGGTTCTCAACCTCTTAGTCTTAAACAACCATAAGTTTCTCGAAAAACAAAATACTTTGCCCCCCGGAAAAAACGCAATTTAACGATGGGCCACTTTGCCCCATATTCCCCTATACTAGTATATTGGTGAGCGGAGTCGAGATCGCATTCGAAAGGATATTTGTAACTACGAGCGAGCACGTTTGCTCGCTGCTCGTTGACGCATGAAAATTGCATCCGCCGCTCGCTCGGCTGCTTTCAAAACTATACGAAACTATATTCGGCAATGCGGTGTTTTTACTAAAATGTGCTGCATAGCTTCCTCGTTCCAGAGGATGCCTAACCAAATATTTTTATCGAGCCTATTTTATGAATTATTTTTATTACCGCATAAACCAGAAGGCCATTCTCGATTGGTTTTGTATACAAAACCGTAGAGCGATTCGCTCGGTATTAAAAAGATAATGTTGCACGGCAAAGCGCGTATCTATATATACTCGTGATTGGTCCTCCTCACTTCTCAACTTGAATTCTATATCCTATATATACTCCCCAACCAAGTTCGGAGGATTTACCAACCCGTCCGCGATCCCATCTCAACATTCTATAAATTGATCGATAAAATGATTCGAAGAGCACCGCAGCACCCGCTGCACGCTCTCGCGGCGTTCAATGCCGAAAAAGATTTACCTATATTTCTCATTTTTCGCCGAGGAAAAAAAAAAAAAAAATACGATTTGACGTTAGGAAGCACGTGCCGATTATCCTCGATGCGAGTATATATATATTATTATTATGATAATATATTTTATACAGCGGCGGGGCAGCATTTCTACGCGAGAGGTAAGACCTCGCTTCGCTGTACAGTTGCGGCCCCGCCGAGGCTATTATCGCGCGCGAATAACTTGGACGACGATGAGTGCCTTATTCGCGTACAAGCATCCTTTCCCATTATCATATATCTTTTATATACACATACATGACTGTGCTCCAACGAGAGACGCTGCAAACAATTATTTTTTAATTCGCGAAGTTTATTAATTATGGTTGCAGAATTTATAAACTAGCGATTAATTGATGACGGCAAGTTTTTAATAAATCACAGAGGAGCTTCGCGATACTACTCATCGAGCCAAAGAAGCATCATCTTATTGTTATACGCATTATCGAAAAAGATTTATAATATTCTTATTTATCTTTGTTCGAGTCCGAAGTTGAAATAAATGCTATTTGGGGATGAGGAGTCCTAAGAGTTCGCAAAACAGAGTTATAAATTTACCTGTTGCTGGCTGTTTCGATATGATTACATGCATGCGCGATCTATCAAAGTTATTGCGCGCGCGCGCGCGCGGGTCTCACTTTTCCGTCTGTAGTATACCTCTATGCCGGAGAAACTATTTTAAGAGCGTGCAACCGGTTATTCGCATTGCGACTCCAATGAACGAGAGATACATTTTTCGGTCTTTCTCTCTCCCTCTCGCTTTGTAATACACGCACACGCACACTCTCTCCTCTCACCTTCCACCTTTTCGCCTCGTTTTCTCAATTTATCCAGATTCCCAATTAATGACCTTGGACGATTATTCATCCGCGCTCAACTCGATCCCAGCACTCGCCAACGCTTTACGAAACACGAAACCGTGGTATATATATATACGAGTTGAGGAACGACTGACTGTCCAAACGGATCAGGACGACGAGAAAATTTGTCCTTCTCTCATCGGAGAACAACCAAAACACAAGCTCACTTTTCTTGATTTCTTCGGCTCGAAATATTTGAGATCCTTGAGCGGCGGGATGAATCGGTATCGGTGAAAATGGGCGAAACTCGACTCGCAATCGCGATACTGCGCGCGAGACCAAGCGCGTGTCCGAATGAACTGAAACAAGGATGAAGAAACGGTGGACCGGTGCTGGGTAACTAATGCGAAGAAACTATGCGGGTACGATCGTTCGAGTGGTGGAAACCTGAGTGTGTATGTGAGAGAGAGAGAGAGAGAGAGAGAGAGAGGGAGAGGGGCAGAGGAGAGCGAGAGTCAAGAAGCGAGCGAAGGATATGAAAGGTTGTGCCGTGGACGCGCGAGAATGCAGATGGTCGACGGTACTGGTGCTGATCGTTCCTGCTCTCCGCCGCGGCGACGTTTTCAATCAAATCTTAATTCGGAGAAACAGGAGAAATGAAGAAAAAGTTGAAACGGTGCTGGGTGAGCGGTGCATGGGTTCTCGCGCATACGAAAATCATCCTACACTATTCCGCCGCGTTATTATAAAACTTTCGGACAATTTTTCCGGACAAAACCCGGCGGATTGATTATTCGTTGCAACGCGATGACGATCGACGTACTACCTATTGCGGCGGCGGCGTCGGGCCGCTATCGCCACAAAAATTATTCTCTTGAAAATTTCCTTGGGTCTCGGTCGCACTTCCGGGCTATCGAATAACCGCGCGATCGGCACATGCGCGCGTCGTCATATTATCTACTATATATACTATCTATATAGATTTTTATTAAAATTTTCATCGCATATCCAACGGTTTAAATTATAATCGTTGTCAGTCTCATAGGAAGAAACGAAACCGGCGATGTGAAAGCGAGCATCAAGCACCAGCAGCGGTGCTCGACTCATTCTCATTTACCTCCTACTTCGAATCAAGGCAAGTTTAACGAAGCGTTCGAGCGTTTAAGCATTTAAACACTTCCGCCGCCGGGTAGTATATAATAGCTGTACTATATAGCAAAACGGCTATAATAAATTTGTACGTTATCCCCGCTTATTATCATCCGCATCTTGTTCGTTCGTTCTTTCTCGTTCCGCCATCACGATTAGGAGCGACGACGCAACAAAAAAATTAAATTGAATACGCATACGCGCGGAGGCAGAGATTCGAGGCAGAGTAGAAAAAAACCAGTCCGCAATGAGTCATTTCTCTCGAAGGTGACCTGCTGCGAAGGTCTGATGATCTGCTCGACCTCCGCGAGTAGTTTCCATCAACGCGCAAGCAGATCGGTCGAAAAGATATGAAAAAATTTCGACGATTCTTCGCGCGGTCACTGTTGCGTCTAATGGCCGAGTCGTAACGAGTAGGGAAAGAGAGAGAGAGAGAGAGAGAAGCGCCAGGTATGCGCGGCAGCGGCCGTATAATATGGCCGTAGTCGAGCTTCGGTGCGGCGAAAGAGGGACCGAAGCGGCGTGTTATCCAAAAGTTATTTGTTGAAGCCTGTCCGGTGTTTCAAATAATTCAAATATCGCTCGTTCGCAGCAAAATGAGTATGGCGCACGAACCTATGTTTTCTGTAACGATCAACATTTTTTAAATAAATTATTATAATGAAATCGCGTATTTTATGATCGTGCGGTCCGCGCGGGGGCGAGAATGAAAAACAAGAGATCGGTTCGAATGAGCAGTACACCGCTCGTATAAAAATCCGTGTATATTAGTGAGTGGGATTAAAAAACAAAAAAACAATAAACCAAGCTGCTATCGTAGGAGGATTGCTATACGCATGCGCGCGGATAGGCTATACATTCCAAATTCGAAAACCTGCTCCTCGCGGTACTCGCGGTACACTCGGCGCGGCGGCGGCGGCAGGTTTTCAAATTGAGATCCGACGAATCCGACATCCGACGTTGAATTTTGAACGAAAGATAGGGTGCACGTATACGAACGACCTCGAACGACCACGAACGTCGCCTCGCGCATATAGTATATAGTTTGTTATAGATGTGACACATATAGGAGGTATATGTATGCAACCTCTTTCCGCTCAGTCGCGCCACCATGCGTCGGAAGGAGCAACAGCGATAACCCGTCTACAAAATATTTCGTCCACGCAATTAATTGACCCCTCTGGCGCTAGTGTCGCATCGTGGTAAGCCGATATAACATCGCTCCGAGCGGGAAAGTATACGCAAATTCAATTTGTCGTTCAATTAAACGAAAAAAAATTTATTATTTGATAAGCGATAGCGTTCTTTTCTACTTTGGAAATGTACTCTCCCACGAGTATAATAATAAAAAAAAAATACTACAAAAGATGCTTTTAAATTCACTCGAAATGCGAAGCGAACAGCGGAAATGACGGTCGATCGTATCCTACTCCGGCGGCGAATCCGCATGACGCGAATGGCGAATGGCGAATAGCGAATGGCGAACGGGCGAATGCGGGGATAAAAAAAAATGAAAACGAGCGCGAGTGGAAGGAGGGGGGGAGGGGGAGAGAGAGAGAGAAGCAGCAGCCAGCAGCAGTAGCAGGAGCAGGTTGAGGTTTTACGTTGTAGGTACATACTACGTTGCGAATGACGAAGAATCGCGTGGATCGCGTGTGCGTTGTCGTCTCTGCATTCGTATTATGCACAGATAGTGTTTGTTGCATACAGGGTGCGGAAAGCGTTCGGCGCAGGTAGACCTGTCGTTGATCAGGTGTGTGTGCGTGTGCGTGTGCGTGAGCGCACCTTATTGCGAGGAAAATTGGGATGGGCAACCATGCGGGACGAAGTGTCAACAATTCGAGTAAAAAGACGGGAGGTCCGGCGGTGCCGAGTTCGGGGGAAAATCGTCCCAGCAAAACCATTTCGAGAAGCGCATCGGGCAATGACATGGAGCACAATTCCGTCGCATCTTTTCTCCCAGTTGAGAAACTAACCAAGGTTACCAACTTAATCTCCATACATTCCTTATCTCGCGCACCGCTGCAACCGTCTTGATTCTTTGTTTGTTTGTTTTTTTTCCATTGCATTCACCTTCGAAATCCGACAAAAACGATCCGAAAACAATAAAAATAGAGCGCGAAACGCGACACCGTTATGTGTGAAAAATCAAATTGCAGAGCGACGAAAGAAAAAAACTAAGAAACGACAGCGTCGAGAGTCGAGAGGAATAATTGTGCGACGGCGGCGGCGGCGGCGGCGACGACGACGACGACGACGATAGAGATGGGAGAATTGTTGAGATATTTGGGCTAACCGGAGTAATAAATTCGAGTAATTTATTTTGCAGATGTTGGCGGAGCACGCGCACAAAGAGGAATCCGTTCATGGGATAACTCTGGGAGTGTTGGAAAAATATTTGTTTCCTCGTTATCCGGACTTGGCGGGAAGAATATTCAAATACCTTCACCATTTGTCAAAAGCGACGACGGAACATTTGGGTCAAGCGGCGTTTGAGCAACAAGCGGAAAAATTATTATCGATTATGAACGACGAAATAATATTGGACAGTTATGTAAACATGTACTCGGACATGACGTCGGAGAGCGAAGTGACGCCGGAGAGCCTGAGAGAATTATTCATGGTCTCTTACAAAATAGCCATCGACGACGAATCGAGCACCTGCCCGTTCATACATAGCGGCATTAACGCGGTTCTAGTTTCCTGCGCAAGTATACTCGCTCGTCTTTTATCTTTTATACGAAATAGTGAGACAGAAAGCAGGAGACGATGCGCGATTCGTTTGAATAAAAAAAAATATAAAATGTTGCAGTTTCATGGAAAATCGAGCCTGTCGGTGGGTTACGTGAGTAATTGGCTGAAGCAACATTGTCCGAGAATAATACACGGGCTTCATCGTTACATCGTTCACGTACTGACGACCGCGTATCGCAATGGTCCCGTACTACTCTCGAGGGAAGAATTGCAGCCTCGCATGGAGCCGGTGACCCCGGTCGTTGAGAAAAGCCTCTTTACCGATCAGCAAGCCCCCCCCCTTTTACCTATGAGCCACGTTTGGCTACTGGCTACGAGTTTGCCGCTCTGTTACACACAAGTATATCCTCTACTAGTAATAATCGTTGTACGATATGATGATGAGAGGACTAAAATTGATGGTTAAAAACACAGGCTGAGGACACACCGGGAGACGGGACGCGAGCTCTCATCGTTAAAATGTCGGGAAATCCGTGCCCGAGTCATTGGACACTTTTGTACAATAGCGAGCAACACGGAGCGGGGGCGAATCGTTTTTTACATCACGTACTCGGCTACCGGGGTCCGACGTTGTTGTTCGTACGAGCGGTCAGCCCGAACGAAAACGAGACGAATCCAATTTATTGCGTTTGCGCCTCGGTCGAGTGGCGAGAGACGCATCTGTACTGGGGCAACGAGGATTCGATGATAATCGAGCTACAGCCCTCTTACAAAGTTGTCGAGAGAGGAGCCAAACTGGTCTACTTAAATACGGGAATAAGAGGATACCCGTTGGGCCTCAGAGCCGGCAGTAATCCAAGGAATCCTTCGGTCAACATCGACGAGTCTTTTTCCACTGTCAGCTTTGGCGGCGTTACTCATCGTATCGCCAGCCTCGAGGTTTGGGGATGCGGTGATAGAAAATCGAGGTAACTTTTCCCAATTGTATAAATTTCTTATCTCCTTTTTTCGCCGATCGGCTAAAATGAGAGAAGGCTCCTAAATTCCCTCAAAATCATCTCCCCCTTATCGTCGTCCACAGGGAAAAACAACTCGAGATAAAAAAATGGCAAGTGAAAGAAGCGGAAAAGCAAAGAGTGGTAAAGCTTAGTACTTCCGATTGGCTCGACCATCCCGATCGCTATCTTCTCGAACTCGCTGGAAGACCGTCCTACAATAATGAAGGGAGTTAGACAAGCAAGCAAGCCTTACTTACTTACTTACTTACTTACTATATTCAACTTTGTGCATATGTACATAAACGTAAAATTATACAAAACGAATCATCTTGGGGATGCAAGCTGCAAAGTCCGAGATATAAATTAAATTGTTACCCACTGTCAAAGAATTATAACCGATTTTTTATTATTATAACCGCCATGAATCAATTGTTCAATTCGAATTACGATACTCGTTTGAGTTTCGAAGAGCCGATGACGCGCGACGACAATAATGCCTGCTTCTGTATTATTCATTAAATCTCGATCCGTATATAGTAGTTTTTTATAGGCGAACAGGGGGGAAAAAAATCGTAAATCAATCGCGCGTCCGTGCCTCAATACCGCGCGGAAATTGCTCGAAAGGTAACTACGTATACATGCATCCGTTGTCGCATTATTCTCATAACTGAGCTCTATTCCAATATTCCAAAATCAGGGCTGTCAGCAGCACCCGGGACCGCGTTTCATAATTGCCTAGAGCGCGCTCTAAGCTGCTGCTGCTGCTGCGGTTGCGACAAGCACTTTCGAAAAAGGAGCGATATTTTCAATTAAATTTTTGTCACCGGATTAACTCAGCACGAGTTGAGAATTATTCTCGAAGCTATTAAATCGATTGGTCGAATGATCAGGAAGCAATGAAGCAGAAAATCGTATACTACCTCGATTGATAAAATAATATCTCGTTACGTCACTCACGTTGGGGCGGCATTGATAAATCATCGACTCGATCGGTACGGCAGGTAGTACGCCTCGATTCGACTCTTTGTATAATTGCTGGTATATCTATGCGATCCAATCCGTTCATTTTCGTTGTCCGTTATATCGCACGGAGGTGTGGGCTTTGGGATTATTCATTCAGCGCGGCGGTTCTCAATACGGGTATTTCGCGGCGAATATCTGCTTGCACGCAATTCTGATTAACGATATATTCGGATCTCCATAGAATTTTATTATCAAATGTATGAAGCTTCGACTCGACCTACGGGGGTGCTTGACGAGCTAAACCTATAGCTTTCCACGGTCGATGTATACCGACCGTTGAAATGGCCAATGCCCGTCTTTGCTCTCTCGAATCGTGCATGTACTCGTCGCTCGCTCACTTGCGAATTCCCAGCAGCAGGTCATAGATGAGAAAGAGCTCGAGCGGTCGAGCGAGCCAGCATCTTTGTATTTGTCGTATTGATAAAAATAGCGACAAAACTATTCATTCACGCCTATACAACACTGAAATACATATAACGCGCGTACATCTTCCATCCTTGTTCATTACATTCATCAAAATCATATCGATATACTGTACCCGTTAATTAATAATTGGACGTACCTCTACCGGCTAATCGGGATAATCGAATAACATTTCGCGCTTTCCTCCCCTCCCCGTATTATTTATCCATACTCGCTTTATTTTTTTATATTAATATTCTATATAGCATTGCGTATGGCTACATTAAGGTATATATTTTTGCTTATTTTTGCTTTTCCTTACTTGCACAGACTTTTACAGATCATCGGGGTACTAGATGCGCTTCACACTCTCGCGCGTATCGTATCATCAGGTACGGAGAAGAAAAAAAAAAAACATTTTAAATATTTTTTCCAATCTTTAACTGTGTCTCGAGACTCAGCAGAGAATATTCGGCAGGCCACCGCACTCTTGGAATAATCAAGACGCGGCGGGGCGACTACTTGGGGAAAAATGTAAAAGTCGCGGGAGGAGGGCAAGAAGGAGTCGTTGAAGTATCAGAGAAAAAGTGTCTCTTCGCCTCGCGGGATTGGGCGGTACAAAGTCCGCATTGTATAAAAGGTGGTGCTTTCATTTCCCCGAGGGTGTTTCGTACCTTTAAAAAAGGGGTATAGCCGGACGAAACCCATTACAAGATTGCTGCACCGCGAGCAGAATCGTGAACAAGCAGCAGCAGCAGCAGCAGAACGAGAAAAATCCACGGCTCCGCAAAGCTGCCACTTGAACGAGACAGGCTTATGATCAACATCTGGAGCATTCTCATTCTTATTTCTTCCCGCCGCGCGCGTGTCACCGCCTTTTCATATTCCTCTTCTTCTTCTTCGGGTAATTTTACATACCCGCCCTATTCTATTTATCTCAATTTATTAATCAGAATAGCCCTTTACGAATATTCCGAGCAACGAGCATCGTACGAGCCGTCATCGCTGCGGATTGACGGAAACTAGAAACCTGCTTGTCGGAACCTCATCGTTTATCCCCCGAGTCATACGCAGCCGTCATGTATATGCGGTGGCGGCGGCGGCGGCGGCGGCGGCAGCGGCAGCGGCAGCGAGAGCATGACACGAGTATCATGCTCTCGAGGCATTTTGCCGCAGTAGTTTTGAGAGTCAGAGCCGTCAGAAGGGTTGAGTATAGGGTACGGGAGGGCGGTATAGCGATGCTGCATGATGTTTTCATGAGAGGGAGAAAGGATGAAGAGGAGAAGAAACTCGCCCTCGGGGAAAATTCGTATTAATGACGAGGCTCTGGCGTATATAAACGAGAAACTACTTGTTATGACCTCTCTCTCTCTCTTCTTCATCAGCAAACACATCGTTCCCTCCCTAATAATAAATCTACACGGACTAACGCTTGAAAAATTTTTCTGGCCGCATCGCGCAATCCGTTTTGGACCGATGGAAGAATAAATTTTCGAAACAAAAGAGACGCGGATTGAACGGGATCTCTTAAAAAAATATTTCGTGGTTCCTGTACGCGCTGCTGGCCATTTCGAATGATAGAATGATGGATATAGTACAAGGAAATCCATGTTCGGCCAAACATTTTCACTTTTATTACTCCCACGAGAGTTCGGACAGTTACGCCGGGCTGCCATTTTTAACCACCGAAAGACAGGAGTAAAAACGAAAAAATACATACATATATCCTCGCAACCCTTGGACCCTGCTCGACAAAATCGGCGAGAGAAGACCGGGGCGAGCCGCTGTAGCGATACGTTTCATTGGCCGTAACCGTGACGCTACGGTAACTTCAAGAGCCAGCTACGTTCTCGTTTCGACCTTGTTACGCTCGCGCGATCGCGGATATCAATGAAAAACCACATGCGCCTTTTTTTTTCAAATAAAAATAAAACCAATTGTTCCTCCTTCAGCCTTCCCATTCGGTTTCATTATTATGCGAATATCTAGCACGGAAAATTTCGTTTTCGAGTTTCGAAGCCGCCGTTACGAGCGTTGCAGCGCGTCAGAATCAATCAAGGGAAACACGCTCGTTACGCACGTGAGATTTGGATGGAAACCGATATTTCGCGAACGAAAATAAAATATCCGTCCGCGCTATATGCTTACCGACAATCAGATTCGTTTATATACTCATCGACAAAAGAAATTACATCCTAAAATCATGCATGAATCTCCTCCACGAATACCTCTTTCAAATAAAACAAAATGTATCCGCATGTATATCGCTCTCTGCATGTGTCACAAATACAGTTATTTGACCGATTGATTATTATATAATAATAACGATTCATACATATTATGCGCCGCGATATATCTGATGAATTTTTCTTTATCGTTCGACGGTATACGAAAAATCAATTTCTCAGGTCTTTCATGACCGAGCCAACATTTCCTTGGCAGAAGATGAGCCATTCTCGCGATATATATAACGAATTAATCGCGATCGAAAGTTGGAATCTCGGGGATAAATAGACTAAAAATTGTGTCGGGGTACGGGAATTTTCTCCAACATGCTCGAGTGCGCGCCGCGCGAATTTCAAGGCAAAATTCTTGGAATGGTTCATCTGATTTTTTTAGCCCCCCCCCCCCCCCCATATCGCTCGTCTTTTTTTTCAAACGTCCTCGTTCCTCACCTTTCGCCATGGACGAGCCTTTGGCACCGAGAATTCAATGTCTGAGACGCGCGAGAGCTTTCGGATTTAACGAAGCGAGAATCGGATGAAAGCAGGTGCTGACTGCGATGCAACGGGCTCAAATGGAGGATGGAATACGGGGGAGGAAGAGGAGACGCAACGCGGTGAGTTGTTTGAAAAATCGAGGGAGAAAAAGATGAGGAAAAGATGGGAGCAAAAATCGTATGGAACGTCGAAATCCATTTTGTCAAAGGATGTAAAAATGAAGAGAATGCGCGCGGAGCGTGTGAAAAAATACCGTTAAAGATTTATTATGTAAATTGTTTGTCTCAATCGAATCTGACATTTTTGATGACCCGCGAAACATTTTTATAAACATGTTGACCCAAGCAGGGCGAGAGGAGTATTGTCTTCCTTTTTTTTTCCTTCGTTCCCTGATTTTTCATTTCTTCGTTTTTTTCCAGACCCGAAACGTCTGCGAATAAATTAAATTTCTCAGGTGGGCGTATAGGAACCTTTCGACATCGTACCCGAACGATCCGTCGCGCGCAGCAGGCAAATGCAGGAGACGTATTCTCGCTGAATATTCGAGTCGCGGGAAAAGTTTCGTAATTCGAATTAAACCATATATACAAGTACTATCGTTGGAATGATTATTTGTTCGAACAAAGGTTACGGTATAAAGTCCGAAAAAAATCGCCAAGAATAAGAAAAATTACCGAGTTTGCGAAATAAGTAACTGAAAAGGGGCGAAATGGGTAAGAGCGGAGAGGCGGGGAGCCGAATAAGCAGAGGACAATAAAAAATTATACAGCGCATGGAAGAATGAGCGACGCAAGTGGATGCGCACACCGGTAAAAGCAGGAGCGACAATAGGTAATGCGAGCAATTTAGATACAAAGTACTACCCACTGTAATTTTCGCTCTCTCCGTTCGCGAGTCGTCATTCTCCACTTTGTTCTCTCATTTTTTTTCTTTTTCTTTTTTTTTCCAAAGAAAAGTCAGCCTGCTCCGCGCGTCACAAATTTTCTTCACCGCTTTCCCTCCTTTTTCCACGTATTTCTCCGCGGGACTTGTTTCTTTTATTCGTTCATCGCGCACTCGTGGTAGAACAGCGCGGGGCGTTGAGACACGAATAAACGGAAAAGGCAAGGGTTAGTCGGCTCTAACGAATAATAAATATATGCGGGCGCGCGGTTGCCCTCTCCATATTCGTCGAATTTACCGCCCGCCACCTCGAGGCGGCCCGTGGGGCCTGCGTGCATGTTATTCTTTCCCGCGCGACAAATATATCACCCGTAATGGTGAATTAATGATGGCCTCGAAATCGCGCGATGCCCTCAAAACACGCACGCATCAATATAGGTAAAAAAAGAGTATAGGGCGGATGATAATAAAAATAAATAAATATAACTATATAATGCGCGAACGGCGAAACGAGAGGGATGCGAATTTGGAGAGCCTGCGTCGTGTCGGATGTTGGGTGTATGTCTCTGCTCGTGTCTCTCTTGATGCGTTCGTTTCTCCGGGCTTTACTCGCTCCACTCCCTCCCCTTCGACCCGTGACCCGTGACCCGTGCGTATGCAGGACTAGATTCGTGACACCGACAAGCCGGCCGTTAAACGGGGTCGAATTGCCAGCTACGGATGCTTCTAGGTGCGGAAAAGGATGGCGCGCCGGTTCGTTTACTAATACTAATATATACTATATGTATATAGTAGGAGGCATACATATACAATACGCGCGGGGGGACATTGTCATTTTTGTTGTTCATTTTTTTTTTACAAACGTATACGATATGTTTTGTTTTGTTTTGTTTTTATTTCTTCAAGGGCTAGCGCTTCCGTCTGCGCTGGACATTACGCAATTCCGCGCAAATTCGCGAGAGCGGGAAAACATAAGGGGATTATTCCGTACACGTGTATACTATGTCGTTCCACATAGTTGTCGGCTTCGCGGTGACATCTCTCAAGAGTCAGCCGCCGAGTTGGGGGATGATATCGCTGTATTCAGAGCGGTTTTTTCAAGCGCGCTACAAATATATACACCTTTACCGTAAACCGTAAGTCAAGGAAGCACATGCACAGGATGTCTCAGAGGGCGGCGGCAAAGTTGCTCGAATGACCCCCCTAAAATTGAGCCGCGTAATATCTAGCCCCGGTGCCGCCGTCCGCGTTGCTTAATTTCCACTCGTTACACAACAATAATATATAAATATATATACCTATATTCATTTCTCAAAGGCTCGATGACTCGCATCCTCGCATCTTGACTCGCGATAACTTTTAACATTTATCGGATATATATGCAACAAAATGAAACGCGCCTCAATTAATGCTGATTACGACGAACCTCGAAACATTTGATGTTATTTGCAAATGTTTGGTCCGGCGGTATATGCGAATTGAGGGACAAGGAGACATATTATTATATCGCGAGTACAGTCGTCCCGGCGGGGAATAATGCAGCCGGGAGGTGTGTGTGTGTGTGTTTTTTTCGTGTCATTTTTTCAACTTTTTTTTTCTTCTTCCGTATAGGTATATATACCTACTTTTTGTTATCAGAAGGAGAGATATCGATACCAGGTGTGCCGGATGTCTGTACGCCGCGCTCGCGGATGGAAGGTCTAACGGAAGAGAAGCAGAGGAGCGGCGACGGGCGGGGGGGGGGGGGGGGGGGAGAGAAAATAAATAAAACCGAGGGAGTGAAAAACGCAGGGTTTTGGACCTCCACCCTCGAGATTCCACCATTTGTCACGGTACTCCGACGAAAAGTTCGATCCATCTTCCTTTTATGTCCGTGTCGGCAGTCGCTTTACTCCGCCACCTTCTGAGCAGAAGAGCAGGCGGGGTGTTAAGAAACTCCGCGATCGTAAGCGTTCCGACCACGCTGGCTCTCAACTTCATTCCTCTCTGCCCCGGCCGCCCTTCGATCTCTTTCTCTCTCTTGCTCCCAGCACCTCTGTCCTCGCGAATGCTTTTTTTTTCTTATTCCGATTTTTACATTCACAACCATTCCCTTTGTCCGATTGAAAAAAAATCGAGACCGATTTTGGTATGATTTTTGACATTACCAAGTTTTAAAAATCTCCACTCTCAATCCTCGATCATCTTCCCCACGCCGCTACTACCCGCATTGATATTTTTGGACTTGTCCCCGATGTTATGGTTTTATGCAGTTTTCTCGTCTCGCCGAGAATTCGTCGTTGCGGGCGTTGAAAAAAGGTGCTACGAGAAAAGAGAAATACCAAACGGTTTCTCCCTTCAAGCTGCTCATCGCGCTCACGGTTCTCTTATTCTGCTCGCGGTCAAGTTTCGAAACTCTTTCCACCCCCAATTTTAATTTAATTTTCATCTGCATTTTTTCATTCCTTTGGAATAATAATAATGATGATATTACTTTTCAACTTTTACCATATTCTTATGTACTGATTTTTTTTCCATTACATGGATTATATATTAATGGAAAAAGTGTCTATATAAAATAAGATCTCGAAGGATAAGTTTCGTGGGATTCACTGCTATTTTGTTGGAGAGCGTGATAATCTTGGGGTGGTCGTCGAGGAGATCTCTCAAAGAGGAGAGAAACGAGGGAGAAAGTTTGTAAGGGCGTTGAAGCCTAGCGGAAAGTTTCGTAATTAACATTGCCGGTCGACGGTGCGGACATACTTCGCTACGATAGAGAAAGAATAAAAAGATTGGAAAAAAAGGAAAAATAAGGGATGAGGAGAAAAAAAATGTCTTTCAAAACTCGTATGGAGAAATAAGTAAAAATAGCGAAATCCGGTCTCAAAAATCGAAGAATTATAGAAATTATGGGGAAAAAAAAAAAAAAAAAAAAAGATGGGAATGAATATGAACGAGCAATAGGCGCGCTGAAAGCGAGAATAAAAGCGGAATACCCCCATACCGGGTCAACGTAGATAACTCCAAGTAGGTTGGATTAAGAGATACCATAGTTTAAAGATAGAGTTGGTTCTATGAAACTGAATACCGACGAAGGAGGAGAGATTAAGTCTACAAGGGCACAACGAAAATTCAATAGTCTTTGTGATACTATGCAATAGAACGAGAGATCTTGGATTCAGCAGTAATTCATGGAAAGGAGTTATTTAATCAGCCCTCCACCCTTTTCACCCCTCGCCGAGTTACCCTGCTTCTCGTCGAACGTGCTGGGCTCGAATAATCGAGAAAAGAAAGAAGCGGAGAGAGAGAGAGAGAGAGAGTATATTAATCAATCCAACAACTTTGAAGAATCCCTTGCAATGATGAACAATTACAATTTAACCTGTAACAACGAGCCTAATTGAATATTCGTCGATTTAATTCATCAAGCTTGATTACGGAGTTGCAAAGCTTGAGCAAAATTCATCACCTCACTCCTGATTGCTCCAATTTAATTGCAGTGCTTGAAAAATAACGAGGGACAAAACAAATCAGGGAAAGTTGAAACAAAAAAAATTTCAATTTTCTAATTATTAAGATTTAATTTTCTCTATGAAATTATTTATCGTAAAAAAATACGGCTCGAAATTGAAATTCACCATAGAAAAATGAAAATAAATAATATTAGACAATAGAGGCGGCGGCGGCGGCGGCGGCGGCGGCATTCTCGTGTGAATTCGAAAATCAAGCGATTCAAACGCGCTACCCGTTATCGCTGACCGAACTATCAAATGGTAAAATAATTTCCGTGCACCAAGAATAATGAAATTCCAATTTTCATCTAACGTTCGAGAATAAACGTCTTTAGCTTTGACGTTTAAGCAACGCGAAAAAAAAGTTACGGAAATGGAGAAGTTGGCGTTATACCCATGAAAGCGAGCATTTGAAACAGGCTATACGGGAGAGGATTCTTTTCTATAGATGTTACGATACGCGGCTATAGGCGAGATGCGGTATGGTAGTATATGCAATAAGAGTGGAAGAGAGTGAATCGCTCCTGTTTTTTATTCTTATTTTTCACCTTTAACCCTTGAGACTTTCTCTGGCCCTTGGTGCAATCTTGATGCAACTGCTCTAACGTAAAGAGAAAGGTAGAGAGGAAAAAGTTGAGCTACCAGAGATTCAAGTTGGTTATATAGCCAGAAAGAGCGATACTATACGAGTTGGATAACGTTTTCACTTTGTCCTGGTGGATCGATACGCGAATGGATGGAGAGAGAGAGAGAGAGAGAGAGAGAGAGATTTCGAATCCTCGTAACGTAGCAAGAATCGTTAGACAGCTGTAGCAGCAGGTAGAGTAGTCGTTGGGGATAGCAAACCAGAGAGCATCCCCAGCCAGGAAGTGAGATCTGCACGTCTATACACGCACACACACACACACCATTTTCCCCGTGGAATCTTTATTAGGTCGATAAGTTTCTCGCCCTCTCGGATCTCGCTTTACAAGGGGTGGGAGGTAGCTATCCCCGAGGCTTCTAAGCTACCCCGTCACGCTTTTTCCACTCTCCCCTCACAGACGTACGTCTCACGTGTCCCACAGGTACAAGGGTGAACTCGTGGAATCACCACCAAAATCTCTCGAGGCTTACTCGCATTGCATTTTATATCAATCTCTCTTCCCCCACCGTTTCCCGGCGATGTGATTTATTTTTTATTCTTTTTCGTTTCATCTCAGCACTATCGTAAAAATACTTTCACTACTCTTGGGTAAAACGTCTTTTTTCACAATAATTTTCAGTATATAATTATGGTTCATTCGTTATAAAAATAATGCGTATAATGGAATATTACAAACGTTGAGCGTTTAGCGTATATGATAGCGGTATATGGAGCGTTCGTAGATATTTAAAAGAATAATTTGTCTGTGGAAAAATGCTACCAGGATTCGAAAGTCGAAATAAGAGGACGAGGATTTTCGGGGCCCCGAAGCATTGAAAAACTCGTTGCACACACGTAGCGAGCGCTCAGGGTTATATCGTTAGCTCGTATTATGACTATATAATGTATAACTCGGTATATGTGTCCGTCCATGCGAAATTCGTGGAGCCCCATCGCTTCGAGTTTTATCCCGAGTCTGTAGTGTTGAACGCTCGAGCTACCTTGCTATGCGAGGAATGATTTACAAGCGGGATAGTGGTTAGGAATATCGCGTATGATATGTATACACGTTTGCTCGTAGCTGGCTTTCACGATGAAAATCTTTTCCTATTTTACGAGAAGAGAAAAAGCGCGAGGGAGAGGCGGGACTGAAAAAAGCTGAGGGGATGGTGATGAAGAAAAAAAAACAGAGGCAGGGGCGCTGTTCTCATTGCTGCTGGGTATCTCGAGACTCATTCTTCGAGACGAGTGGGGAATAAATAATGCGGGGCGAGATCTCTTTCCGCGAGAAGAGCACCCTGTCACACGGACAACCCCTATTTGAAAGGAGCTCCTGGGGGGGTTGTATAAAAGGCCAAGTTTATATATTCATATATAGAAAAGTTCCGCGGGGACAAGGTGAATCGTGGCAAGCTTCGACGATCCTTCCTCACTCTCTCTCTCTCTCTCTCTCTCTCTCTCTCTCTCGAAAAAAGATGAAAAAAAAAAAAAACATTAATCATCCTGTAAAGTCGTACAAGATAAATACGTGTAACGATGCGCGACGCGTTGCTGGTTAGAGACAAGCAGCAACATTGAGGAGTTTCGCGAAGAGATTGCTGACAAACTCTCTGATTCTTCGCACGCATGCATCAAACGCGATAATGATGAGAAATGACATTTTACTTATTATCAACCTTTTTGGAACTCATCGGGAAAAGATAGAGATGAATTGCGCATTTTTCGTTGTTGTCATATAATTTAGATGGATTCGCGCTCCTTGAATAAACTTCCGATTGAAAATTCCTTGAAAATTCCGATTGACCGAACGCAAACACGCCACGCGTCCGTGCTGTAGTTCAGAGGCAACCTCTGAAAACAAAGGTTCAAATTAATGGTATATGTATGTATACCTACATCGCGATTAAACGACGAAGCGGAGAACAGCGATGGATTCGACGGTAAGCCGAATGCATGCTTGCTCGTATATATAATATTCGAGGGCTAATGACGCACTCTCGCGGTATAAACTGCTGCGACCGTTGTATCCGACGACACTATCATTTTTCGAAATTCCAATTGATAATTGAAATATTCCAATGATAGATGGAAATAAAACGCGAGTAGCGTTTTTATCCCGTTTCAGCCTCGAGTAAACTATTCTACTTGATCGCTGTGCATCTACGCTCAGTGTGTATTTTTTTTCTGCTACTATATATGTACGAGTGTTGTCGAGAAAATCCCTAACCTTCCCACGGACCTGCTTTTGCCCCGTCTTCAAATTATTTCTCGCAGATAATCCTGCTCCTAATGGTGGACTAATTGAACCGGTAGGTCTTTCCGGTCAGTAAAATCGCAAAAGAAAACAGATGAGGAGATCCGCGGACACGAAGTGTGCGAAGCGAGACAAGAGCGCTAAGCGCAGGAGAGAGCAGAAGAAGCATATACGTATATATATAAATAATTCTGGATAGAGGGATGTTTGGAATGGAAGTGGCAAAAGCGCGCCTGCGCTCGGGCTGACGCTCGTTGGGGCGAGCCTCGCCGCTGATGGAAACACACTGGGGCTCGCCTCGACTTCTCTCCGCATCCCACACCGCTCGATCTCTCTTTTCGACCCCCGAATCACCCCCCGAGAGACGAGAATTCACCAGCATCAGTTTCGCAACATCCTTACATGAGTTCGGACACGGATCTCTGGCAATCCGGAAGTGAAAAACCGGCTGCGCAAAATTATGTAGACCGGTCAAGTATATTTTTTTATCTCCTCATTTCTCCTATTCGGCCGGAAAAATTAATTCATCGCTCATGAGTGAAAGGAGCGGATTACGCCAAACGGACGTTAACATAAACCATGGTTTTATTTCAAAATCGCTTGCCATATTAATTCATTTTTATAAATATATTAATTTGTCACGCTCGAGCTTTTTCATCGCTCTCAACGTATCTAGTGCGGAGAAGAAAAATCTTTGAAACGACTCGAGAGCTCGCGGAGAAGAGTGCTATAAGAGAATATAAGTCGTATTGTTCGACGATGCTGATTGCCTCCTGGTATGTGTTTTTTCTACGGCTGACCATCGTCGGCTTTTGCTATGCGAAACAAGGTGAGGCTACCTCTGGAAAATCATCCCGCGTTTCATCACACTTCCTATGAAGCTATCCCTGGCTATGCCATACCAAATTATCTTTCTTCCCTGTGTACTACGACGACGTCATAAGATCCTAATTACTTAACCATTTATTACAACGGTAATTATTATTACAACTTTTTCAATATCTCTACGATAATCAAAGGATGGGTTTCTTCTCGAGGCTTCCGGGGGTTAAATATCATTTAGACTGTGACCTTTTATCTCTAAAAAAGATTATCTCTAAAAAAAAAAAGAAATGCTCTGAGAGACGTGTATAGTAACCATATCGAATCGCGTCCGTAGACGACGGTTCGCGAAAACAGCTCGCGGGAACACGTGCAATAATATAATCGCACGGACAAGGAAGCAAAATGAAAACGGATTTTATTGATTTTTTGTATAATAATAGAAAAGATTTTCAGGAGCGAAGGGGCGTAAGGGGGCAGGAGGAGGATGAGAATGAAATCTATGAAATAAATTCAAAGACGCGATTGGCAACCCCATATTTATTCTTGCTCTCTTCCTTTGCTCAACGACACCCTGCACCCACTAAAACGCGCGTATGTACGCCCGCTCACACGTTTGTCCGATTATTATGAAAGCGCGATAAATGCACCGCAACGCGACGAGCGCATTTTTTTTTTTATTCTCTCGAGATAATACACACGATGAGCTCTTTCGCGCTTATACCTACCACTGACTGAAAAGTTTCCGCGCATTCTCACGCGGCTCTTAATCGCCCGACGAAACTCGTTTGCTCGCCGCGCTCACCCCGTATGAATCAAATCAGACAGTCCTGCTTCGCTTCCTTTATTTTCATCCCCCGTTCTCTTTTGGCACCCCCTGCGCCGCGCGCGAACACCCAGCATCTATCCCGAAACGAGAGCTTAAAAGCTCCAAGCGCGCATTGTCATCAATCTCAACACATTTCACATTTGTCCCGGAGCGCGCGCGTATTAACTGCAACGAATTTATAACCCGGGCCGGGGGGGCCGCCACCCCTGCGGCGTGCGCGAAAAAATTCAGATCGATAGCTTGTTTTCTCGGTTTGCATGCGATAGCTCTCGCGGCTCGCAAACTTCAATTCAACCAGCAGCGCACGATCTTCAAATGTAAATACGTCACGAATTCTCTATCTATTTCGAGACGCGTCAACGTCGTCTCGAAGCACGAATTGGCGGCGGCGGCGGCGGCGGCGGGCGCCTAACCCTGACCGCAATTCGAAAAAACGTTCGAGAGTCATTTCCATTGTTTATTATCGAGCAGGCTGAATCGTATACGGAACGACATCCATAACAAACTTTCAGCAAGTATATACGCAGGCGCGCGTCAATCAAGAACAAGAGTTTTCGCGGTTTGACTCTTTATTCAGGATAGGTACATACGTTCGATGGATGCGTCGCGCGGATATAGACGCGTGGATTTGTGAAAAGAAGGGTTAACTCGCCCGAGTGGATTATGTGAATGAATCTTCCGTGTTTTAGTAGTAAAGGTACCGCGCGGGCTATATTGGTAAACCGCGCGCGGGAAGCGAGACCGCGATTGTCGGCCACGCGCCGGTCACCAAACTTGGTTCGATCGAACAATCAATTGTGTATGACCGAACGAGTAATTGGCCAATTCTCCGCGATAGCGATTGCGACAATGTCGGAGCAGGTTGTCTCTTGGAGCATTTGATTCATAAATACATTTATACACGGGGTAGTACGCGTGTCCGATCAACTATTATTTTTTTCCACCAAAATTCAATAATATATAAAAAGAAGCAATAACATTTTTCAAGGTGAATTGCGTTAATCACCGAGTTTCATTGACCGAAAGACGAGCGATTCGCGATTCATTAATATTATTATCGTACCCTAAAACTCTCAAGATGATCCGTTTTGAAAGATGAAAAATTTTCATTTATATATAGTTACAAGTACGCGGGAGGATATGATTTTGGAATTATATGATACGCCACGCCGCATAGAAGAGTTATCCGGAGTAGTTTTGAGTTTTATGTCCAAACGGATATGCTACCCCGCCCATTCGTGCGACTACAATTCATTCGTGACTGTCACAGCCCCCAAGTTCAGCATATACCCCTGGTCAGATAAATATTACTCCGTGCCCCGCCGCGTATCGAGCGCGGTATATTTTTCATTCCAACGAAACTCCCCTCTTTTTCTTTTAGCTCGGTATACACCGCCGCTTGGTTCCTATCGAAGAGGGAAACAAACTCTTGCGCGCGAATTATAATCGCGATTACAAAATCGTCGAATGGTGCGCGCATCGTTGCATGCGCTTGAAAGGTGAAAGCGGTGTGCGTGCGTAAAACCACGATAATCACGAGTATCATATATAGATGATTGCCGCTTTCTATTCGCTTTTCTCAACTTGTCTCGTATACAAATACTATACCAAAAAAAACACCCTTAACACCGCATCGAGGCAATTTAGGATTGCGAATATAGACTGCTAAAAAATGTACCTATTTCAAACGCGTTTCGACCCCCCCCCCTTGATGCTCGAAATTCTCCTTCAACGCGCTATTATTCGCGAGGGTGCGAAAAGAGACGCGGCCAATGAGATATGTGTCCCAGTTAGAACGATGCCACATTTTGTAACTATATACCGATAATTATACAACATATTACCGTTATTCCTTTTTCGTATTTCGTATTTCGCGACTCGCGCGACATATCCAGTCAAATCCGGTTCAACCTGCTGCTGCTGCTGCTGCTGCTGCTGCTGCTGCTGCCTCTCCTCCGTTATCAAACACCCATGTTTCGAGGTCTATTCCCGTTTGCTGGTATTTTCAAGCCCGCTTTCGGATATCAACGAGTGAAAACCGAGCTTGCGTATGGATCGAGAGAATGATGCAGCCGCTGGACCAAGAATTTTCCGGACAAGATAGAGGCGCGAGAGCTCGCATAATTCTCTACATTCAGAGATTATAGGATCGAACGTATTCGACATTCGCGAAAGTGATTTTTTTTATTTTTTCTTTCATGCACTCGTATAGTGTGCTTAATTTGACCGCTCTTTGGTGATTTGATGCTCCGAGTGATGCACGATTAATAAAATTAGTTATTTCCTCCTATATTATTTAAGTAAATTTTAAAGAATTATTCATACAAGCAGGGCCTCATACAGGGAATACTAAATTTGTGAGAGTTATTTTATCATGAAGAAATTCAAACTTTTTCAATTTATTCTTGTTAACATATGTTGTATATACTACAATCTCATGATTTATCATTTTCATTTTGTTATCCTAACGACAATGGATCGACGATGGTTGCGTGGATGGTTTTTTCTAATTCTCGAACCTCCGAAAAGTGCTTCCGCGCAAAAATAAATGGAAATGCTAAATTGCGGAGATATCATTTCTGTGTATCATCAGGAACAATGAGAAAACGTTCTCTACCGCGTACACAGGTTAATTAATATTATCGGATGTGGGGTTGGAGTTGCGCGTCAAATATTGATTAATTGGAGGGGGGGGGGCAGGCAGGAGAAGAAGGAGGAGGAGGAGGAGGATGGCTTCGACTTGTTGTTTACCAGGAGAGAATCGAATATATTATCGGTTCATGTTTCATCAATGCGTGTTTTACCACCTCGTTCCATCCTTACATTTCCATCCCCTGCTTTCTCTCGCTCTATCTCTCTCTGCCTTTCCGTTTCTCTTCTCATTCTCACTGTATTATGTATACATAGCGTAGTGAAAGTTTAAGCTGCGACGCCAAGTGAAATTGGATTAAAACTTCTCATAGCGTCTGTCCTATCCACCTCGATTTGAACCCTTATAGATGTAGTACGAAACATTATAAACACGTAACGAAAAAGGCCAGCCCCTGTTAAGTTAACTTGATTTCTTTGACCGGCGGATAATATAGGTAGGTATAATATAGTACGCATACTCGCGGGAGAAAATGACCTATCCCCTTCTTATATACATATATCTCATTACTCAATCGCCGGCCGGTTCGCGGACAATTTGTATCGAGCCTGCTTCGATTCAGACCGAGGACATGCATGTAATCGTTCATCAGAAGAAATTTTAATTACGTTATTTTAGCGTTCGATTCAAACGGCGTATAGCTAACGCATTCTTTCACTCTTTATACCTTCCAATATTTTGAACAATTTTCTATCAAGTATACACACATTACATTTTTTTATAGGAACTACAAATGTCAAAATTATCCGACGTGCGCGATAATAATGATGCATGATGATGTGATATTATTATTGCTATAAAAGTCGAATACACTGTAAATTTCTTGCTGTTGTTTTGAATAACACATGTATAAATATTGTAATACTTTGAAAAAGGAATTAAATGGTGGGATCAGCGATAAAGCCAAGATGTTTGTTTATGGGGGGGGGGAGGGGAGGGGGTTAGTCTCTTTGCGCCTGTACTTATTCGCAGGCCGCAACGTTTTTTGTATATACGAGAACGCCTGCTGCTGTCGGGAATCCACCAGAAAATGATACTCGCAAGGATAGGCGAAGAGAGCGGGGAGAATATTACCACGAAATATCGGTCGGGTTAAACGCAATTGAAGCTTTCATCATTTCCTCTCTATCAAACGATATCCCCGTTTCATGGTTTCAACAAAGCATCCGGATTCTCAAAAAATCAATGATATTAATTTAACCCTAGGCTTAGGAATCTTAATCGCGCGCTAACAATTCCGTCACCATTCAATTCCTTTACGACTACGTCGGCAGAAAAAAATGGATCGTCAACAAGATTTTTAGATTTTTCATAAAATTCAGGTTTTGATAGATTTCATCTCGTTTTATCAATCGCTCTAGAAATGTTTGCATATAGATTAGTTTTTCTTTCGAACCTTTTTTGCCAGATATCGGGATGAAAGAATGAAATGTATCCTTCTCGATCTCGCGATACAATTTTTATGATTCAAAATATTTTGACGGATATTTGAAGATATTTTGATTCCTCCGAATATCATATTTTTCAACTTTTTTTTATCCACATGTCTTTTTTCAAGTTACAGATAGGGAAAGCGGTACCCAGAGAGAGTGCAAGCTCGATGGCCTCCATCCACTCATCATTATCACTTACAGAAACATTACGATATCAGTGAGTAAGAATAAAAAAAGTTGTGTGGACTTTGGACTTGAAAAATATATTTTGTAAGGCTATTCGTGGAAAATTATTTCCATTCGAACCAAAGTGAATTTTTGGTCAGAAATTGATAAGTATTAGGAGAGAGAGAGAGAGAGAGAGAGAGAGAGAGAGAGAGAGCCGAAAAAATACTTTTGCCAGAACGGCGGAAAAAAAGAGGTGGCTTGAAATGAAATCCTCGAGAAAGGTACTTGGGTAACTAACGTCTCGGGATGTAAGGGCAATTGAAGAAGGTTCGCGAGAGGCTTCCTAAAAGTTTTAATGACCTTCCGAAATATCCGCATTTTTCATACAGCTCGTTAAAACATTCGATCAACCGATCCGAATATCGAGAAAACTTGATAATGTTACCAGCAGCATTTACCGAGATGAAAATCGCGTGGTTAAAAAATCCTAAGATTTTCCGCCGGGAATATAAATAAAACTCTCGGTGTTATTGAAAAGTTGGAAGGAATCCAATGAAGAAAAAAGTGCTGGATAATTTGAAAAAATTAGCAGAGTCTCATACCTGGGCGAGTGGAGCGGATGGATGCGGCGATATTCGTTCGGGCGCAGCCGCGGCGGTCGACGGTATGCAAGACCGTACGTTCGAGCGACCATAACAACTCGGATAACGGGCGCAAGAATGTCACGGGGAGCGTCGTCCGCGCGGGGCTTTGAGAAGATACGCTTTTGAGATTCTCCTCAAATAATTCAGCGTTAAGGATATAGTTCGTACAGTTCTGTCATCAGTGGTGTCACGAGGGATGAGTTGTCCATATGAGAAAGTTGTTTCGCGAGGCTTGTAGGCAGCAGGGCGGCTTGTTTAGCACTGCAGTACTATATGGGTGGCATGACGCCCGTGTGAAAGTTAGAGGGAGCGAGGTCCGTATGCCAAAAACAGATATGAGGCGCGAGCAGGTTGGAGAAATAATGCTGCTTAGCTTCATTGCGGCAGAGCAGACTATTACAACAAGTTTTTATCCGGCCGCGCGGTTTCAAGACTGAAAATATGTATTAAGAGAATGATGAATATATACGCGGAAAGGGAAGCAGAAGCAGGAGAGGCGGATAGTCATTTAGCAAAGGGATGAAATAGAGTACGAGCCAATTTGTAACCAAATGCGCGAGCCATTGGCGCTATTGCTCGCTCGCTCCCCCCCCCCCCCCCCCTCGTACTCTGCTCTCTATTTTCCAACGTTTATTCCTTTCAATCCATTAGGCAACGCGCATTACAGTGAATTTGCCTCAGGTATTTACCATTGAAAGCCTCCGGAGAAAGCAGGCAACAATCCCCCTCATATTTTCCCAACGCGATGAACAATCCTGATGGCGCACATACGCCAGTATATACAAACGCGACAGTTTACTTTCCAAAGCTGGAATAAGCAGAGCGTCCAACAATTTCAGATATTGTGCGTGCATGTTCTTGAAAAATATCCGATTCCCATCCAATCGCCGCGTATCCCACAGCAGGCTACCGTATATGTATACCTACGGTGTACCTATATAGATTTTTTCAACTTTCCGTCGCGGTATATATATATAGCGAGCGCTTCATCAACTCGCTCCAATCCTTAATCCCTGTCTCGCTTGCCGCAACGTCTCTGTTATACTCTATTTACTCCACAACATGCACCGATGCAACGGAAAATAATATGTCAATCTTAAATTCGACTCGTCAAGTCGCGAGAGCCGCCGTTACAGCGCGAAGCGCAGTAAACGTTAAGATATTTATGTAGATACATGTAGTGTACAGAGCTTGATGATATATGCATACGTTACTTGAGCGTTATATGTAACATATGTATGTATGTAGATAAATAAAATATCCGATAAGCAGGGTGAATATATATAGGTATAGATCAGTGAGTACTCTATACACGATTGCATAAAAAGATCCGCGGCATTGTGTCGAAAGTGAAAATGAAAGATCAAACGGTGAAAAAAAAGCTTTTGAAGCAGCAACGAAGAAAGGTTGAAAAACGGTTCATGCGATTCTTTTATTTCTTATTGCACCTTGCTCGACAAGGTTCGCTGGGCTCGGGCGACGTTTAACTTCAAAGGTGAAAACTTTGGCCCTGAGGCACCCACCGTTAGATGGGCTGATGAGAGTAGGGCGGGTGGAAATCGTGGCGGAGGTTGCGGCACGCAAGTCTAGTACATGGAACATGGCTCCAACGAAGCATTGAAAAATGGAAAAATTTCATCGCATACCTTCTGTTCTCCGTCTTTCGCTTCTTGTCGATTTTTTTCCTTTCTCTTTTGCTTTTTTGCTATGCAGTAACTACGCGTTTTGCGAGCTCGAGGGAGAAAAGTGACGACGGCGACCGGGCTAAAATTGTTTCCCGCGAGGCGGGCTGCAACGGGAGGATCTGCAAATTGTGTACCTTCGGTTAACGTATACCTACGTATATACGCATACAGTTATACATCACACATTTATGTGTGTACATACAACGCCAACGAGATACTCTATTTTTTTTTGTCTATTCAGCTAACAATATCTCTGCGCATGTAGTACCTACCTACATAATGCCGACAAGCGCCACGGTCAAATTCAATTTTTATCTTGTTTCAACATTTTTTTTTTTTTTTTTTTTTTTTTTTTTTTTTTTTCATATTTTGCCATTCAAATATTCTTGAGACTAGAAAATAGGCAAGACGGATTATTACGAACGAAATATTATAGCCTGGAGTCAGTTGAAAAAACCACGCTACAAATAAAATGATATATCTCTATTATGAAATTGATACGCGCGGTTATTATTGCCGAGTTGAGACTTTTTATTTTATCACGGATAAATATAAATTTATTTTGGAAGCTAGTGCAAATTATTACCGAGTAGCCGGTAACTTTTCCAGGAGCAACATGCCACATCAAATTCTCTTCTTTCGCTCTTTTTTCTATACACGCATATAGCTCTTTTCTCTCTCTCTCTCTCTCTCTGTCTACATGACGGTTTCAGGCGGATAAGATAACGGTGCCCCATGGTGAGCGTGTGACTGCGAGATGTCGTGAGCTGGGCAGATACAAGCTCATGGGGGATCCACTTCTGCAATGTCGTAATGGAGCTTGGAACGGAAAGCCCCCGTCGTGCATACCGACTACTGCCATCTCTAATTACACCGGTGTGTATACATTACTGTTCTATTATCATAATGTTTCGTATAACCTCTGTATATGGGGTATCCTCAAAATGCGGAGTGTGAATTTTTTCAATGCCAACGATGGAGAATTCCCTTTTCATGCGCGCGAAATATCGCGAAATCGATGTTGCTGATTAACCGATTGTTTATTATTATTATTATTATTATCATTATTATCATTATTATTATTACGCGAACGATGGGTCCAACCTAGAAAGGTTTGAAACTCGCCTTTCAAACATTCAAAATCTATTAATCAAGCGAATCTGTACAAGTCGTTGAGTTGAAACAAGCGGTGCATGCTCTTTCACTCCTCTCTTTGCGGAGCCGCCTCAGGACACGTGAAAAATCCGACCCGTCCTTCAACATTATCAAGCGCTTTTCCCTGTTTTCCGCCCGCCTTGTGTCTCCTACCCGCGCGGGCGGGGGCTTTTCGCTTCTCCCGCCCTCGCCTATTCCTTTCGTTACTCTACCGCTTTCATATTTTACCATCATCCAGGGTTGCGTGCCACGAAATGTAATAAATTCAACACGGACCACAGTTCAACGAACCTGATATCGCGCTTCATATATATATATATAGGTACCTATATATATAAAAAGTGATAAATTTTTCTCTCAAATAATTGCCGGTGATTCAAAACACGTACGGTGTGACGCAAAAGTATGAGAAATCGCGAGAGACTATTTTTTTTTCCTTCATCAAACCAATAGTCGGGAAGAATAAGCCCGAAAAAAAGAACAGGCGATCTGCGAGGCTGATGCATTATATACGGGCGAACTACCGAATTCATTCTCTCTGTTTCTCTTTTCTCTTGATTATTCCTGAAGCATATATGAATCAAGTTTAGTAGCGGAAGCCTCGCGCCGGGTGAGAACGCGCGTGAAGCCTAGACACGAGCACCTCCAATCTGCGAGGATGAGAGCGCGGCGAGCAACGGGACGAAAGATCTCCTCTGTTAAGCGCTTATTAACCGTCGTTTTTCGAGGCCCCTCCCTCAGGGCTTCGTAGGCAGAACGACCTCCTTCCAGTCGCCGCCGCCGCTTCATCGTCATTCTTGTTAATTTTGCCGCAAGCAGAAAATCCAACGCGAAACGCTTCTCCGCTCGTCTAATTTTTCCTCTCATCTTCCCGCGGTCGCGTTACCGTCTCTAAAAGACCTACTTCCCCTAAAAATTTCGTTGATTCGTAAAAAAAGAGAATACGTTACGGCGGGCTAAAAGGCATCAAATGCTTGAAAAGGTCTCGTTCATAATATGCCAATCGTGCGAACGAGACTTGTGATGGAAAAAATGAAGTAAGCGCGTGTTCAAGAGACCGGGCCAGCAGGTTGCGCCGAGTACACGGCGGAACGAATGGATTTGCGGGAAGCAGAAGAGTAAAAAGGACTTGCAGCAGGAGGATGCTTGGAAATGCAGAGACTATACCGGTAGAGTTGCCGTGACTGTGCCTGTATAACTGCTTTCGCACGCGCCGCGTTATTTTATTGTACTTAACTTTCCAACCACGTAGCAGACGACCCTGACGTTTCTTACAACGCGCGCGCGCGCTCGCCGCACCACCGCTTTCTTACCGCCGGTCGGAACTTATACCTCCCGTTATCTTTGACAAGGCTGATGCGTTACCTGCTACGACAAGCCTGCATGCGCGACTCACCGCTCCTACGTCTTTTCAACTCGAACAATCTGCCTTATTTGTATACCGACTTACAATTCCCGCAACTGATGCATGTCCCTCGTGCAGACGCATGCAACTCCGCCGCATCGAGTGTACTTTTCAGTACGGCATCATATTCCTACCTTTACACCGGGCGCGTAGTTCCGAGCGTCTGCCAGTTGGTACAATATTTCATTGCGCAAGAAGAGGTAAACGCGCGGTGCGAACTTGCTACACCCTCATCCCCGCGTTGGAGCTACGAGTTGAGCAAGTGTAACAAACCTTTCGGACGAGAGAGCGATACCAATATTATATTCTATCAAATAGCCACGTCCCGTGTCAAAAACGCTATGCCTAAGCGCTGACGTCGAAATATGCGAGCCCATTTCCAGATCTATCGCGCGATATTTTTGAGAACGAGACGATTTTACCGTGTCTTAATGGATGCTTTTGTAAACTAGCCCAGAACGGGCGCGCGAACAGGCCTGTCTCGCACTCTCGTTTCGAGAAAACATGACTCTGCTGCCTATCAATAATTATTTCGTACGATATTCAACAATTTCCTACAAAGTTGGGATGAGTTTTGTGAAATTCTGTTGTACACCGCCAACTTCCATTTATTTAGCCCACACGACCGCGTCCTTGCACACGTCTTTCGCTTATTCGTTCGAACCCCCGCTTCACTTTCCAATTCCGGCCATCTCACAACACCCCCGGTTCATGTTTGTCTGCTAGCTCGTGTCAATCTCACCCTCCCTCGTCGTCCTCATCTTTACCGCGCCCCTCTTGTCATCGCGTCGCCCACGTCGCGCCACCGCTAGCGCGTAATACGTTCGCCCTGTCGACGCATTTACATTTTACGAGCTTGAAATAATGAGAACGCGATGGAAAGCAGAGAGTCGAGAACACGTTAATACGCGAAGGTCGTAACATATTACCAATGCATAGAAGCAAATTGAGCATTGTATATGTAGAGGACACGTATGTGTGGAATATATCGGGCGTTGAGAGAGAGAGCGGATAACTCGTCTTTCGACAAAGTGTTAATATCGCAGAACGCTTTTCCCGGGATCCCATTCGGAAACGAATGGCGGGGGCGTCAAGTTGCTACATTCTAAAGGGTTGAAACGGTGTATAATCAACATCGAAAAGCCTTGTGCGCGCAATACTTTATTGTTGCATGATGCTTTCGTTGAGCGATAAGACGAGCGAATAAATGGTCTTGTATCAGCTAGCTGCTGAAAACATATGCCAAAGGGCTCGCTTCTCCAGGATGCAACTGATATGTCTCGGAGAAAAGGGGAAAACCCTTCTCTTTCCTATTACTCGTATTAATAGTATAGAGTACCAGTAGTCTCCTGCTCGCCAAAGCCTCATTTTTTCAATAGAATTCTTTAAAATTGCCAAGACTCATTCGTCGGGACACAGCAAATTACGTGCGAAATTTCAAAAGTCTGCTTCGCACCGCCGTTCCATATTCGAGATGCAATCGCGGAAACCAAAAATTGCGCAGTTTCACACGCGCCGGTTTTGCTTGCGCGGTCACGAGACGCGATAGAAAAATTCACACTTTTTTTTTTTTTAATCGAATTCCTATCGAATGTGTTTAGTTTAGATTTAGATATGAAAAAAATCAAATGCCCGCGCAACTCCTACGATTGTATTGAATCCCTGCTGTCGAGCGAATGATTAATCCTTTTTATAAAACAAATGAAACGCGTTAACGTTTATGAGCGACAGATGAATATATTATGTAGTATATATATAGGGGACTATGGGGCAAAACGGACATGTTAACGATTTAAGCCAATTCAATCGATGAGCATATGGTCTTTCAACTATATTTGTGTCCCAAAATCGATTTCCGGTCCTAGTTCCCCGAATTTCGTAAATAAAAATTTTTGGGGCAAAACGGACACAGCCTCTCGGAGGTATAAAAAATGAATAAATTACATTTTTCGAAATTGAGACGTTTGAATTTGGGACCACTTGGGCCCCATTCCTTGGATGTAAAAAAAAAAAATGAGCCAAATTTGAGATCGCATTTGGTCCAAGCTTTTCGGTCTTGCAAAAAATGAACTTTGGGTCTACCGTGCTGGGGTATAATTGAGGTTTGAACTGTATTGGAGTTCCATAATCGATTTCCGGTCCTAGTTCTCCGGATTTCGTAAAAAAAAATTTTTGGGGCAAAACGGACACAGCCTCTCAGTGATAATAAAAATGAAAAAATTACGAATATGTAGATTTTATTTGCTCCAATAAAAAAAAAAAAACATTTTTTCCTTATTTTATTACCGTGATTTTAAATTTGATTTTCAAATAAGTCACAAAAGAGAATGAATAGTGAGCAGAACGTAGTTTGGGATCGGAGTCAAAATTTTATGAAATTTATAAAATTTCGAGTTCGACGTGTGTTTATTTTGCTCTAAAACTTGAAGTTTTTGTGCATTTCACCCTAGAATTCAACAATTCAAGATATTTTAGGGTCAGAAGATGGTTTGGATCCGAAAAAAATTTTTTATAAAATTTACATTTACGTGTGTCCGTTTTGCCTCCCGTATGTCCATTTGCCTCAAAATACACTAATTCAGGCTGTTTTCGAGTAAAAATGTAATTTAGGCTTGAAAAAAAAAATTATGAATTGTACAATATTTCAGATTTTGAAATGTCCGTTTTGCCCCGGATTTAAACTTTATGGGACAAAACGGGCACCCTGTCCGTTTTGCCCCATAATCCCCTATATATATTTTTTCGTAATCAGCAAGGAGTCGTCCCGAAGTGTGTCGTCTCGAAGACGAACGGAGTCTAAACAATAGTGAATGTCGCATATTACCGTACCGAAAATTGATCATGCATTGATCATATTCGACTTATTTGAGAATGCTTACGCGAGCGAGAACAAAACCAGTTTGTCGATGAAAAAAAAAAGATATGGTGGAAATACGGTTTATAAAATTCACTCGAAATAACTGTTTATTATTTACTTGTCCGAGCACTCATCTCGTAACTCACTCTTTTTCTCTGGCGCACTCCGATTCGAGGTGCTACGGCGGGCGCCGGTACTCGGAATATCATTTCGACGGGAGCCGAGGGTGGTTTTACTCGGTGATGTTTTAGTATCGTGCTCTACAGGGAGCAGGGGGGTTCACCATCACATTTTCACCCTCGCACTATACCTCTAACGCTGTTGCCCGTACGGACACTACAGAGTCGCAGTCGCAGCGCGAAAGCACGGGGCGTACTACTACACAACAGCTATCACCTCTGTATGCCACTTTGCCCGCCACAGTTGGGTATATCGAGCAGCAACAGCAGCAGCAGCAGCAGCAGGGGATTTTAGTACATATATATGTGAAACTCGGTTGCACCGAGCTCTCGTGCATTCTCATCCGGTTTACTATGGAGTTGTAGCATGCAGAGCTACGAGAAGGAGTTGGGTACGAGGGGGTTGCTATAATTACAGTCGAGTAGAAACAATTAATCACCGAGGCGAACTCTGACCCGGTCGAGTGTTTACGGCCGTTAGTGTTTCGCCCAAGCCCCTACTGGCTCAACCCTCTGGTATCCGTGTACCGAATCTCTTTTAAATTACCCTTGCCGCGCACCTTTGGAACTATAACCGACCCTCAGATAGATTTATTTATGAAAATATATCATTCTCGCTTGAATAAAATGCAATTCCTCAAGAATATTGCGAATCGATATAGTTCAACATTCAACGCCGCGGGCAAAGTCAACGAATTATCAACGGTATATATCATTATCGCATTATCGGGTAGCAACGGGGAGGGAGTATATATCCGCGCGCATCGGAGGATGTCGCTATCCGCGTCGGTTAATTAATGAAAGATTATTATTAAAGAGCTAAGCGGAAAATGCGATTCAGGGCATCTTGGAGCGAAGCTGTCCGCGGAAGGACAGCTAACCCTTTCCCTCTATACTACGGATAGTCGGATGATACCGGCCATCCATTGACTCGGAGTGGGCGTTCCAGGGGCGATCTGTCAGACGCAGATCGTAACAGAGGGGTACCTATATAACTCATGAGGTCAAGTCGAGTCAAGAATGGCTCCGCGCTCGCCGGGTAGTCGTCGCGAGTGCATGCTCAAAGTATTCGCTGATTGCCCCGATCGTATGAGTCTGCGACCTCGGATCCTGAGGCACATCCGTTGACCTCAAAGATCGAGCTTCTTTCGATTCTCATCAATATAATGCGCATATCCAACGAGTTTGTTCAGGAAAGAATCAAAGCTTCTTGAGATGGTCGAGTCATCGCGCGCGCGCGCGCGCGGGGACTCTTCTCTTCTCGATGACTCTCGTCCTTTTTTTATACAAATTCAATCCCTCGCCTTTCTCTCTTTTCTACCCTCTAGACCTTTATCCCGTTCTCTCGTACTCCCTGTATATACGTGAAAATTCTTGAAATTCTCAGAACACATTCTTCGGGGGTTGCGAACAAGGTCGTTAATCCACCGGAGTACTTCCCTTTCCAACTCCCGTTAGCGAGAGTTGGAAAGACCACCCCTAACGTGTTTTCCACCTCGGAGTCAAGTTACCCCGCCCCTTCCTCCCCCCCCCCCTCTCTCTCTCTCTCTCGCTGTTACACATGCGAGCATCCGAGGGTGAGCGTATCAAACGAATTGGCTGGGAAAGAATAATAAATTGGTATCAATACCGCGATGCCAAAATGACTAACCGATAATATAATCCAAGCGAAAAAAGCGCCTTATTCGTTATTATTTTTGGCGAAAAAAGACAAAATTTAGGAATCCCTGTGTAACACGAAACCTATATCACGGTCAGAAAAAAATCTCAAAGGAGTGAAAAGTAACGGCAACGATTTTATACAGTAGATTTTAGTCAAACCCTATATAGATATACATATCAATTTCCGTATAATTGGAAAACTATGCGTTTCATGACAAAAATTCTAACAACAAAAAAGTTTTATTAATTTCTTTATTCAATACATTTTGGATTTTTTCAGATTTTTTTTCGAATTTTCCTATCCAACGATATTTATTTCGAACAAAATTTTAGGAAACGTGCCACCAACTATCATGTTCGGTCTGCCGCGCGGTTCCGCTGCGATCGAACCGTCCGGTGCACTAGCCGTATTTCCCGGTAGTATCCTTCATCTCGAGTGCCTATTTGCACGACGTCTCGGCAATCCTGAATGGACATGGACATCAACGTTCAGGCAATACCTCACAGGTGAGTCACAGTATGCTATTTTTTTTTTTTTTTTTTATTTTTTTTTTGTATCCCGTTCATGGAGTTTTACTACTCGCGGTATACAGAGATTTACGTTGCTTTGTTCGATGGGTTTAAAATTCATTTATTTTATCAAAAGATATTATTGTATTTTCAAACGGTTGAATTTCAAAAAAATTAGCACCAAAAGCATACCTAAATCAAGAGCTATACATCGAGTAAACCGATGAAACGTTGAAAATGTAATAAATAAATAGCTCATCTACTGCTACGAAAATAAGTACCTCGCCGGAGAATATTAATAAAAATGACTTATTTTACTGTCGGTGTGGCGAGGTTAAATTTTCTAACCTTCGGTCGAAAAATACGTCCTGCTGGTAGCCGTAAAATATATGCCTCATATGCCTCGCATGAAATATATAACATTTGTACCCTGCTCATTAGGAGGATTTTTTTCTATTTTCTATACAGAATTCGTGCAACCAGGTAGAAGCTCGGAGGATTCTCGACTTTGAGCCCTATTATGCGTTAATTAAACCCGGAATGAATACAAATGTCCGCAACATATAAACAGATATGCGCTTAGAATTTCATACCGGTGCTGGGGATGGGGGGATATGGGATGGTCGAAATCCTGCTCCTACGTTCTATCTATTCGTGTTATTGTGGCTCAATAGGAAATCCGGAACGACTACGTTGGAAATGGCGAGCGTGCGCATTAGGCGCGCATTAATCGCATATATTTATATAATACAACACTTTTGCAAAATCAAGATGCTGGCTATATAACATGTCGTCGATTCATTTCAATTATTTTCACCTATTGCTTTGCAAATAAACTGCTGTGAATTATTGCCGTTGCATGGTTTATGAAAGAATTTTTAGCTCGAAATTTAGGCGAAAACATTTATTATTTCATCGAAAACGGTCTTAATTCACGCGGAATAAAATATATTTCGTCAACTCTTTAGGCCGTGTTGTTTACCTTCAACGCTCGCTCGAGTTTTATTTTTTTGCGGAAATCGTGGTGGAACAACTGTGATTACTTATAGTAGTACCTATATATATAGGTATTAGTTTCGTGAGTAGTTTTTTAATCGTCTGCTCTCGCAATTCTTTCTGGCTCTCCATCCATCTCTCGTACCTATAGAAACACGTGGAATACGAGATTCCAGAGAACGCGGTTGACCATTGGAGAGAGAGAGAGAGAGAGAGAGAGAGAGAGAGAGAGAGAGAGAGAGAGGGAGAGAGGAGGTTTTTGGTGTAATAAGAGAGCCCCGCCGCATATACACCGTCCCGATTAATTTTCCTCTCCGACGCCGGACCGATCAACACCGATGAATTTTGCACCTTTCCAATTTTCTGTTTTCCCAGCAGCAGCATTTTCAACTTTATGTAATTTTGAGTAAAAATGCGCGCGCATCCGACAGAAATACTGATATACGCCGATTATCCATCTTTACCCCACAATCAACAGACGCGCGCTCACGGTTTGGTACGAGCTCGTGAATTCGGCACGTCAGAGGAGGGTGCGCGTATATATAAGTGAGCGTCGTGTGCGTATGCGAGAGCGTGATTTATTGAAACGAGGTAGACAGCAGGTTACAACTGGGGTCTCGAAGGCCCCACCCGCAATCAGCCTGTTCATCACGATGAAACATTGACGTTGGTTCCCACATGACATTCTCTATCCCCGGATAACTCCCTATACGACTGATATCACGTCATCCCTCTACCTTCTCTCTCTCTCTGACTCTCTCCACGATTAATATAAATATAGTAGAATAGAATACGAATGAATAAAGGTGCGTTATTGACTGATCGAAGATTTAGTTTATGATTACGTTTTCGCGATTAGACTCGTTAGAGTAAACTCGTATATATTTTGTTTATATATAAATATTGTATCTTGTTATTGATATCGATATTGAACCAATATATTGTATATAAACTGTAAATTTGACAGTTTATTTGGTGTATTATTTTTTCTTCCTTTTTTTTCATCGTATATGTATATTTCATTGTATATATATTTCATAGTATACTAATTCTTGGCTCGAATACATGCACTATCGAAACATGAACGCTAAACGTCTATTACCAGCAGTATAGCTTCAACCTGTTACGATTTCGTTACCAAAGCGACTCGTCATTTGCAATATCTTTCATTTTTCAATGTGCTCTGCTGCTTATACTTATACCTTGACGACAACTGAAAGAATCACGACTCAATTGTCATCTTAAGAGACATCGAGCTCACGTGACCGCGACTCAAAATCGACGGTGGCGCCTCTCGTAGTAAAGTATATCTATATGTATACCTATATACCTATGCCTGTAGTAAAAATATGCAGGAAAGTGGCGTGAATAATCCACGGCTCTGGTCTCTTCGGTTGTAGCAAATATGTGTACAATTTGTAATAAAATAATTATTGTGACTGGCGAAAAAGCAGTCGCATGCGGCGCGAGCAAAGCCGCGCCTTATATTTTTATTGTTAATTAATTGTGTTGATAAGAAATATATATCTGATCTCCGAGAAGGGATCACAGCCGGAACCGGCTAATTGAACCCAATTTTTTTTTTATAGTTTTTATATTCGCGACGAAATCCGGTTCGAAATCCGAATCGAATTCTAGTCTGCTTTTTTGGTACCTGGCGCCTGACAATTAGTGACGATTGATGAGTCGCGTGAATGCCCGTGATCCTGATTAGTATCAAGTTGAAATAAAAATAATATAACGAGTGCGTCATCCGTGTCAAGTTGTCATCATAATATCTGGTAGAATCTTTTCTACCTCCTGAAAATTTTTCAACCGCTTATTTCGATGCGCTTGAATCGAACGACGACGACAACATTATTATAATAATTTCGTTTTAGTTCGCGCGCGAAAACATATTCCATCGGTGAATAATCTAGGAAACCCCAAAACTGCGTGAGCCCCAAATAGTGCCTGGATGACTGAGTACATTTTCTCTTTTTTTTTTTTTTTTTTTTTTTTTTTTCTTTTTAGGTTGGGCGATCGCAGCCTCGGAGAGAGATTGGAAATACAGGCTCTCGATATACTATGCCAAGATACAGGATTCCGGGATATATACATGCTCGACACCTCGTGGTCTCGCCAATTCCATTCGGGTCCATGTTGTAGGTGAGTAACGGGCAATATGCGGCGACTCGCGGGGCAACGTGGACTCTCTATAAACCGCGAAGAGATTGTATATTTAAATAAATTTTATTTTATTTCAAACTCAGACCGCCGTGTTGTGAGCTTTTATACGATATTGGACATTGAACTCGAAATCATCAACGCAGTGAACATCGACAATATTACAAAGTCAAGGCAATGAGAAAAGGCAGCATGATGAAAAGTGGAAGAAATCGGATCGTATTATAATTTTTTTATTTCATGCGAAGGAGGGTTGAGAGCCTTTGTCCTATTTTTTATCTTTTCCCACGAAATTCCCATTTTAACCAGCGCTTTCGGTGCATACATCCGTTCGAGTTGGTCAAAATCATCGATAGAGCACTTCTCTTCCAAGAAGGAGTCCACTGATCCATAATTTTTTTTTTTTTTTTCAACGAATAGTTAATAATTAGTATATATAGTTGGAAGACCATTTGCAAATAACCCATGCAAGCGGCTTGATTTCCCTATATTTTACTCTCGCGAGACTTCTACTACTCATAAATAAAGTCTTGGACGTGGCGTCCGAACACTCAATAAATTGGTTTGAAACTTGACCGATTAATTATTATTTTTTATTAAACCGCAAATTTTCCTGTTTTTCTTCGCGAATAAATTTCAATACGGACAATCTTTAAATACGACCGGCAATTAACAGCCAACGTTTGTTTTTCATTCTGAGTATATATTGTATATTATAATTATTCGAAAATTTCTCGAACGATTATCAACGAACGAAACTAAGAACGTTGTAAAAATAAATGAATTTTGTCATTATTCTACTTTAAACAATGTTAAACAGACGTTCATTGTCCGACGATTCGCCCAGGGATGGCTCCTTTAATTGCGAACATAGAAGGAGCCCGAATGGGGCAAAGCGCGGAGTTCGAATGCTCAACCGGGTACAGACTCGAGGGTTCACGGTCGATTACATGCCAGTATAACGGTGAGTTGAAAAAAAAAAGGAAAACTTGAACATTTTTTTACAAACGATGTATTATATTGCGTTTGGGAGGAATATATATATATAGGTACAATAATAAGTTGTAGGTGGTGGTGGTGGTGGTGGTGGTGGTGGTGGGCGCTTATGTTTCTGTCATGTTTCTTGAAAAACACCACAGAAATATAAAGATCCACGCATAATGGCCAATCAATAAAATAATAGATATGAAATAATTTCTTTATCCCTGCAGGATTTTACAGATATAGAAAGAAGAGAATTATTACGAGAGTCATCGTTTTCTCGCAAGAGGTTTTTCCTTTCGTTTCATTATCCCCTCTTTTTTTAACCGATGAGTGTAATATCACTCGAGTGAATTCTTTCGCTCCGCTTAATCACGGCTTTAAGCCGCTCGTTTAATTACAATCCGTCTAGCCCCTCTCTCGTACATCTACTGCTCGTATATATACATATGCTCATTTCTTCATTTTGTGAGAAGGTGCTGCGTTCAAGATCCGTTTTCACGGAAGGAAATGGATCGCCTTTATTATCTTGGAGCGAATATAAGTGTGCCAAGCGGATAGAATTGGTTACACTACAAAGAGATAAAAGAAAATCGGGAGATAAGGACAATGAGCAGCGAGAGAAGAAAGCGAGAGATTTCTGGGAATTTTTTGTTATCTAAAATCGTTAACAACGTCCTTACTGTTCATGATCATGAGTATTATTTTTCCATCTGTCTCTTGTTGTCTTGGGATTGGCTCGTGTTCTTTTTTTTATCTACACACGATGTCGCGTGAAGATAATTTTTTTTTTCTTTTTCTTTTTCAATCCACGGAAATCCTAGTTTTATTTAAAATTCAATACTCATACTGAGAAACAGCTTGCCCGAATCAATTTTGTTGTTTTATTTCAAGCTTGCTTCGGGGAAATGCTTGTTTATTAAAAATTTTCTCAAGTACGGAGCAATAACTTTAATCCTGACACTTCCTCGCGCGCGCGCTCTCTCTCTCTCTCTCTCTCTCTCTCTCTAATCCTTTGTCGACAGGTCAGCTACTGCACGATATGTGTAGCCTGTGTGGTTTTCGGTACAAAAATGTATGGTTCACTCGTATCAAATCACTTGATCATTTCTCGCAACTGGTTTCTATACATAGAGATATGAGCTAATTTTTCACACGAGAAAAACACATATTCGCGATAGAAAAAAAAAATATATATATATATATATATATATATATATAACGATGTACAAAACTGTTTCATCGGAATGATCGATCTTTTACAGTGTCCGATGATAAAATCAATGAGATTATTGAGAGAGGGACGAGAGCGATATTTTTTTCCGCTTTCTCTATTTTGCTACGGGCGGTATATAGGGGAGGGGGGAGTAAAGTAGGAGACCCGGTGGCTTCCAGAGAAGATAGAAAAACAATTTGCTCTTTCAAAATTGGCACGAATGAAATTATTGAGGAAAACAACACGCGTTAAACGTTTGTCATATGAAATAAACAATCGACGTATCAATATATATCTATAATTTTGGCCTTGAATGTTGTTTCGAATAGCCATATTTCAAAACATTCTTCTTTTCTCTCTTTAGAGAGACTGTTTGAGGAAATAGATGACTGGTTGATGGATTGATTTTCGAAAAAAATCCAAAAAAAGTATGATAAAAATGTATGATAAAAGAAGAAAATTTTTTTTCTTTCAATTTACTCGTAGCCGGTAAAAAAAAATGTTGATCCTTTTGCAATTATTTCCGGGGAAAGTTGAGCCACATTGACGTGTAATAATAATACAACATTTGAAAGGACAGAAATGATAATTGCTGATGAATCTCGTGATGCGACGAAATTAATAATCGCGTTGAGGAAACAGCAGTGCGAACAGTGGTATACCGTGAAACATGCATTTGTAAAATGAGTAGTATATACTGGAAAAAGTTGTGATAAGAAATTTTTTGATCGAATTGAAATGAGGATGCGAATGTTGCAGGCAAATGGTCGGGGGAAGTGCCGCGATGCGAAACTATATTGTGCTCTCCGTTGGAGCCGATAAATGCAAAGTTGCAGTTTCTGGAGCACAACAACACGGTTGGGGGACAAGCGGTGTTCGCGTGTTTGTGGGGCAACGTCCTCACAGGACCACGGAGTATTCGATGCCAGGGCGATGGGACGTGGAACGGTCCGATGCCAACGTGCAAGGGTGAGTCAACCTTTCACTCGAAACGAGTACGACCGCGGGCGCGCGGTATGTACCTACACTCTTACTCTTCACAAATACGAGCGAAGAAACAAAAGCTGAAAGGCGGCGAAGCAAAGCTGAATTTTGTAGAAATTAGGGAACTGATCCGAAAAACATTTCATTGAAAGATATATAGATTCAATCCGGGCCCCCTGCAATATGTCAACAATATTTTATTCCCATGCAGCAGCATTAAAACAATGGGGTTTAGCTTAGCGCAGTATTTTTCCGGTGATGGTTTCTCTCTGGATAACACGCTGTCGTTATATAGATAGTATAATAGGAAGATTTTCTTGGGCAGGAGGATAGGATTCGTGGAATGAGGTTGCTGGTTCGCTCGTTCTCGAGGGAATAAGAATCGTGGTAAAATGAGTTTTTCTCTCGGTGTCAGATGAAATAAATGAAAACCGTGAACGTAAGGAAGAAAAAACGATGATGCGAGCCTAGTTTGAGAGTTAATAATTATACGATCGGTTCAACAAAATAAGATAATATATCTCGAGAGCAATAACTGACTCGCTTTGTGACTCGAAACAAACCCGAACAAATTCCACGTCAAACGTGGATTGACAAAGGAATACCGCGGGCCCCCACGGGCTACTACTTGAATACCACCGGAAATTGGTTCGTTACGTTTCGCCCAACTTTCTACCGTTCGAAAAAGTTGTTACGAGGGCGAAGCCGGGGAGCTTCCTGCTTTGTGTCACACCGCACGAAAATTCGCCCCGTCGCACCTCCGCATGCACCCATCAAACATTTCATCCCTCGTTCGAGGCTTACAATTCTCTAAAAATTTGCGGACACTTCTTGCTGCCTGCTGCTCTGTGTATACACCTTACAACATCCTGCAGCAGCCACGATGATGAGAGTCAAGAGAAACTCTTGTTTCTCGTGTCCTGCGAAAGCTGCTTCGAGCACCCTTGAAAACCTGCTGCTTCGGCTCACCGCATGAGTCGGTTCTCGATCTCGGAAAACCATCCACAGCTTTCTCGAGCCATATCTCCATTATAGATACAGCCACCGCGTTTTTCTCTCGACGTTGCTCCGTAAAAGTGTAAAAGATGCCTCATCGCGGCGTATGAAACAACGCTCAAAACGCGTGTTAAATTGAGAAATTGAAACCAATCGGTTCGCGGCGCATCAATCACCGAGCCGGAGTCAGTCATCCTCATATATAGTTTCTTACGGCCCCGCAACCGGCTGAAATTCTCTCTCTTGAAATAATGGTGTACCCGGCCCGTATCGGACGGATTTAATTCTACATATGTTCACTTGGCCGTTGGCCGGCCTTTGGTACATATGCATTGAGATACTTTTTGTACTTTAGCAACTTTGGGAGCAAGCAGCAAAGTGAGGGAAAAAAATGGAGTTACAGCGCGTCGTATATAAAGATCCGTAAGCAGGGTATTTATTGCGAAAAGAATAAAAATAAAAACAAATATTTCGTAGAGTTGAATTATTTAACAAAAATTCGTAACCTTTTGATCGCTAACTACCAAATTTGTTGCATCTGTCGAAGAATATGCATTATTCAAAAAGCATGCAGATTTCAGTTTATTCTTGAAGCAGGTAGGATCTCGATTGAATTGCGGCGGAGAGGTGGGCGCCGCCGAACAAAACGTCAAGATGAAATAAGAACGTTGAAATGTGAAAGCCCATCCCATTTTGCGGATAGGATGATTCGCTGATAACTCTGTTGGAAATATCCTTTAAAGATGGAATAATATTATTGGAGGAAACCGAAGCAGCGGGTTTACAAGAGGTTAAAAACATATTCGAGGGGACGTTGATACGCAGGAAGCTATGCTTGTGAATGCAAAGTTTCGAATTGGGGGGATTGTAACTGGCACTCGAGAATCCCTATCCGAGATCCTGAGGTCGAGAACGAGAATGGGAAAGAGGACAGAAATATTTGTATTTGTAATTACAAATACGCGAGTCGCTCAATTCTCGGCGCGGTAACGTCGCGCGGTAAAAGGAGGGAGGAAAAGTTGCATGAGAGGTTGGCTTTTTATTATCTTTTTTGATATTCGAATGCTTCGAACGCGAGCAGGGTAGTTAGCGAGGAATGAATGTAGGAATAAATATCTGATATTTCCAACTCGCTGAGAGGATGCGAACCCATGCCAACGCGCCCATTTTTTCTCCCCTTCGCGCGCTCTAACGCCGCTCTAACGAATGAAAGAAAAAGAATCTCGATGAAATGATAAAAATGTAGGGTGCGTTCTGCTTCGAGCTAGCTCTTCCCTCCCCCCAAAAGCTTTTTTTCTCATACTTTCATTCTCGAATATTTCTCGACCTGCTTCTTCCTTTTTCCCCGCAATACCTTAATAACAATAACAAATACTCCGGTTAATTGCTCCTCTCGAAGATTTTTTTTACCATTTCACGTAACTGCACCGCGCGCGCGCGCGCGCGTCTTCTCGACGTGTATCTTTGCAGAAATAACCTGTCCCGTACCTGCAATACCGAAGAACGGTAAAATTATGGAGAACGAAAGCAGAATCGCAGCCAACAAGAGAAGGAACAAAGTCCACAAGGCTGGAACTCTGGTGCGGTTCTCTTGTCAGCCAGGACATCAGCTGATCGGCGAGGCATCGATAATATGCACGGAAAATAGTACTTGGTCCCATCGGTCACCCTTGTGTGAGTATTTTCACAAAATTCGTTCGATAATCCCAACTATGTATGTACCTATTTTTCTTTTTGATAAAAAAAAAAAAAAAAAAAAAAAAAAAAAAACCAACAGGCGAGGTGCGATGTCCATATCCGGGTGATCCGCCACACGGTAAAATAGTGCCATTGAAATTTTGGTACAAGCCGGGAGATAATATTCAGGTGGAGTGTTCTCCGGGATACGTGACGCCCCTCGAGCCCGTGAGAAAGCCGACCTGTCGGGAAAACGGAATCTGGAGCGCGCCACCGCCACCCTGCCGTTCTTACAGAGACGTTTGAGTCATCGCGAGATGAGATAAAGATGAAGAAAGAGCGAGGATAAGTCGCGATAGGACGCGACGACGGGATACAAAAAATGTCCGCTTGGAACAAGGCCTTGAACAGTCTGAACAATCGGGAGACTAAATTATGCGTCGACGAGAGACAAGTTTTGACCAAGGAGTAAACGCGCGAAATAATGAGCGAAGGTGTTGCAAAATAAAAAAAAAAGCGTGTCACCGGGACTAGAATCGCGGTTGATCGTTGAGTGTGTGTTGCGTCCAACTATAATTGAAAAAATGCGTTTTAACGAACAAGAAGAAGCAGCGGAAAGCTCTCGGAGCAGGAAGCTAATGGTCGTGTCGATCGCGAGCAGATAGCGGTACGCGGCTGGCCTTGGATCGAGCGGGCCTTTTCGCGACGGCTTTTGCCGGTCCTATCATCATTTTTCTACGAAGCCTCGCGGAGCAAATGCCGTCATCAACGCGCGAAACCGTATCAACGACAACGACGAATATGTCTCGCGCTGTGTATATGTTTGTAATAGGGCTTAGGAAATTCAGAATAGTTCAGGGTTGAGGGAGCAAAAAGACAGCTTTTTTTTACGAGAAAAAAAGAAAAAAAGAAAAGAAAAGAAAAGCAACTCGATCATTTCAGCCCGATCCAAGGGTACGAATCTCCGGCCAGTTTTCAAGCGCACGTATGCATTTTTCCGAGGCTCTCCCCGTGCTGCTGACAACATGCATATATGAAATTGGGGGAAAAACAAAAAAAAATCCGAGATTAAAAAACGAATGAACGAAAAATATCTCGACACGCTGATGCAGAGAGTGAAAAAGAGGGGAGGGAAGAGGGGGGGGGGGACGGTGAGAGTATACGCAGGGCATCAGGATTGTAATTACGTTTGCAACGGTGCGAGCAGAGGTAGAAGTAGCGAAACGACCGCAAACGATAACATGGCGAGAGAGCGAGCGAAGAAGCTCATATAGGTAGCGGCACCTATATACGGGAAAGAGAGGCTAAAAGAGGACCACTTTTTCCATCTTCTCTCGTTTATTTTTCTCGTAGGCATCCCAGCAGCAGCATATGACACGCAACCGTACACGCCTCTTTTATTTATTTCATTTACCTTTTTCGGACTTTGCTACTGTCTTTTTCACCCTTTTCCATTACGGTTGTGTAGCTTTTTTTACCTCACTAGAATTCACCGCGTTTCGGTGTTTCGGTGCTTGTGCGTGTTTGAGTAAACTGCCCGCCAACACCGCTCAAAAGCTTCGTGCGCGAACCACGTATTTTTCCTGTGTCTGGCGTTGCCATTACCGGAATGAAGGGGAAAGAAGAAAAAGAAACTACAGAGACACGGGGGGTTGGGGAGCAGGAGCTCACGTAAACCGAAATGGGGGGAGGGAGACTATAACGAAACAGATGGCAAACGTACTACGAGAAAAACGTTCATCCGGGCCTTTTTCTCCGTCTACCTCGGCGCTCCCCTATACCCAGCATCTTATTCCTCATCGTTGCATGTCGACGTCATCGAGCTCGTCTTTACCGTTTCTATATATAGCGCACGATCCTCGTAATTTTCTCGTCTCTTCGTTTCTTTTTTCGCTATTATATACTATTAATTTTATTATTTCTCTCTCCTGCTTCCTGCTCCCTGTTCACGAACCAATAGATGCTGGTAATACATTTTTTCCGTGAATTTTTCACATCCGCACGCTTCCCCTCACCCCATCCCTTCCCCTCTACTATGATATATATTTCTAGGATAGATCGAGAGGGAGAATAACGGTGACGATGAAAATGGGCGCCACTCGGCTATAAGAGCTCTTGTTTCCAACGGTCTATTTGCCGTGAGCGAGCAGAGAGATTAATTAAGCCTCCTCTGCTCTATATCCGTCTGTCTCTTTTCCGTACCTCCTTGCACTTTCTACTTCCTAACGGAGTAGATTATCGAGCTGGTACAGAACGACCCCGAGAACGTGTTTGTTCCTTTCTCCCCATTCCGCGCGTCGACTCTTATTCTCCGTCTCCTCGTGACGCTCGCGCTCGCGCGCGCTGCAGCTTCTATATAACTCTACTTGGTCTTATCTCTTACTATATATCCATTTTTCCTTATACCACTCGCGGAACAGTTTTATTATTTTCAAATCCGTAACAAGTTGCTATCCGCCTACTCTCTCGACTCATCGCGGTTCCTCCTACGGATACCCTCTATCAATCAATCAATAAATATCAGCTCGGCAATCGTGCGCGCGTGAATCGTCGAGAAAGATTCGTTGGATTTTGAAAAAAATTTGCAGAGATGAATCGCGCGCATATGCGTGCTCGTCTGCGTAAAAGAACGTCTGTTGCATCGCGGTAGCAGACCTCGGATTATCGCCGCCGCCGCCGCCGCCGCCGGATACAGGCTTTCGAAGCTTCTCCGCATGGCAAATATACGATTTAGCCAGTTCAACTCGGTTGGTAAACACGTATAGGTATATACCAACATCGTGAGACTTTTGTTGCCCCGAGCAGTTTGTCACTGATGCATGATATACCTATCTCTATTCTTTCTCTTCTCTTTCTCTCCCCGCCGCCTATACCTATTTCTCCAGTTTTGCCCAGCAGCAGCAGCAGCAGCAGCAGCATCTCGGCGTGTAGCTGCATGCTCGAAACTCGTACTTGTATAAATTCAAGTTTCGTCTGAACAAATGTATAGTTTATATTCTACGTTTCGGAGAGTTAAAACGATGTAGAGTTGAGGGATTAGGGGAACTCAGGCGGCGCGGAGAGAGAACAAGTTGAGGGATCCTTTAAACTCAGGATAATGTAATGACTCGCGACTCCCCCGCACGAATCTTCTGACATAATTAATTCTAGGAGTGCACACGCATGAATCTCGCGCGGAGATGTCAGGAAATAAAAATACCCGGTGCATGTTGAATTTTTTCTTCCAAAAATGAATACAACATTTTTTTCGCTCCGTTCTGCAATTCAACCTCTGATATGTATTCAAACGGTTTTTGTCATTCGCGAAATTCAACGAAAATTTATATACTCCTGCTGGGGTCAATAACTTATTTCGTATTGCCCATATACGCCCAAACACGCACAGACGCGCGCGTTAACATGTATTATGTGACAGTATATTAAGAATGATGACGACCCGAGGGTGGTGGTATACTCTGTTATAATAAAGGTACTGTTTATTCTTCAAAGAAAAAAAAAATGGAGGTGCGCTGTCTTGATTTATTCACCCTTAACCACAACAGGTTTCCTAAAATTCCAGATGCTGTTATATATATGATCGTTCGCTAAATCGTTTTCATTAATACGAATCATGTGTGATAATATTGGAACAAATATAATAAATTTTGAAACGTTTATTCCGTATGGTAATATTTTTGTGTATAAATCAATAATTGTACAACTAAAAAAATAAAAATAATACGCTCGTTTTTTATAGTATAATAATAACGCATAAACGCGAGAATGGAGCGTGGAAAGGAGAGAGAGAGAGAGGGAGAGAGAGAGAGAGAGGAAAAAAGGAAAAACAGAAGGAGGAGGGGGAGCAAAGAGACAAGGCTGGCCAAGAGATGATAGCGGCGCGAGAGGTGGTAGCGGCGGCGGCGGCGGCGGCGGCTGCTACTCACGGGGATGATCGACGAGGACGAATATCCTGCTCTTTCGAGACGAGCAAAGACTACTACTTCTTCGTTCTCTCGCTCCATAGGGTATAGGGTTTCCATCTCCTCTCCCAGCTAGCAGAGAAGGTTTTTCACCCCGACTGCATGGTACGTTTTTTCCTCTTTCGTTCCTCACCCGGCGCACCCCTTGCTGGTTTCCTGCTCATACGAACGAGTGCACATCGCACCAGCCCCTGCTACCGAAACGCTGAACCAGCGACATTCAACCTTCGTTTTCCACGCTCGAATTCCCACTTATTTGCGAGACGCCCGAGAGTCGAACGAAATGGAAAAAAATGATAAACCCGTCTCCACGATTATGAAACCTGCTTTCAGTGGGAAAGAAAGAAAAAATAAGTGACTGAACCTCTCATCGCGCGTATTCCGAAGCATCCGCGCGACAACAGGACTATTCACAATCTTTTTTGCTATTATATTCTAATAAACTTCTGTTGGATATTTTTTTATAAAAACGTAACAAATAAATTGTCGCAATCGCCGCCTTCGACTCTTTAAAAAATTATAACATTCCGATTTCTCCAAAACCAATGATTATTGCTGCTCGAAAAAAAAAAAAAAAAAAAAAAAAACAAAAACAAAAACAAAAACACATGTCCGCGACTCGCTCGATCTTTGGCAAGAAAATGAATAAATTAAATGACAAACATGACATATGCGGATGCGCGCGGATATACGATAATGAGCTAATAAAAATCAAGCGAGCTCGATTCAATTCAATGGACACCATGCGATATACGAAGGATGCATATTGTATGACATATGTATAACTGTAATAACTTTTTCGTCGACTACGCACACGCGGGCGCTTTATTCTTCAAACGAGAAGATATTGAAAAAATAAATTTGCACTTCTCATTGAGAGGTATGCGGGTGCGGCTGCGGAGCAGGCTTCGAGGATCGAGGACCCTCTGTTGCTGTAGCAGGGTAGTTGACGAGAGCTCGTCTCGCGGCGCACGATTCTTTCTCGCTGCGTTTTATAGGATACGCATACGCGGCGACACACGCGCGCCGCCGTTTAGAATTGCAGGAAAAAAGGTAAGGAGGCTGTTGGTCGAATCCAGAGATGAGTGGTATAGGAAGAAAAAAAAAGTGTAGGGTAAAAATGGGTTTGGCGATGGAAGAGTTCGCCGCGATACGGTACGTTACGGCTTAATTTACTGGGCTCATGCATACATGCATGTAATACGCGCCCCCAGGGAGAATGAAGAGCCTGAAAAGCTTCAAGAGGGCTGGCATCACTGTTTCGTGCGGTATAACACACTGTATATAGTATATGATTTGCGAACTCAACCGGGGACAATCTACCCGGAGTACCCAGCAGAGTTTTGCACCCATCTAGAAGCTGACGTTATCCCCCTCCCCTCATCCCTACTACACGAACAATGTCGAAAATTATTCTCGATTCGAATTCCTAGGGCTGATAAAACCCTCCGTTATATATTCGCGACCCTCTTCAAAAGGTTATGCGCGCGGCGTCATCTTAATACATATTGATTATTATTATTATTGTTATTATCATCGAAACGAATAAAAAAATTAAAAAAATTCAACAGTCCGACTTTGGGGCAACTTGTGCTCAAGATGATTAACCGTATATTCATTCCATATGTATTTCATATGAAAAACTTTAAATTATATTCCAACTTGAATTCCGTGCACACAATCTTTTGGCAATTTCGCAATTATTGAATTATATTACTTTTTTTAATCCTCTGCTTCCAAGGGAATAAGGCTGGCTCCCCAATTTGTCCATACAAAAAAACGTGGAATGAAGTATAATACAACATGATGAATGAATCACTTATGATTTTGGGGCAAGAAAAACTTGAACGTATACGCTTATAAAAAAAAAAAAAAAAAAGTCAACTTTCCAACATTACGACAAATACGGAATCGTAAAATTTTGAGAAATTCCCATCTTTCTCCAAAATAATGTAAAAAAAGCAGCCTCGGCTGTAGAAGCAGCCCCGCAACGTTAATCGTAGTTATGGAACAATTAGTCTGGCGAGAACGTTCGCGTGGAAAATTACGCCGGTCGTTACGAAAATCCGGTCCTCCCCGCGGGCTGGAGCAGGGAAGTGGTTCGCAGCAGACACCCTCGAGGAAACCCCGACGCTCCGGGGTATAGAGAGCAGAGGTCTCTATGTGGATATTATTTTACACACATGCCATCCGAAAGCGCAGCCCATACCCATGCACGTGGACACGTGCGGATCGTGTATAAGAGATGCCCTTCAAAAATCAAACTCACAATCTCAGCCTTATTTCTCTTAAAGTTGCTTTTCTCGAACAATTTTAATGACTAGCCGAACACTCTTATCATCATTATACTACTATCCAATATTGAATCCAAACAACAATACCTACGTATCGGTTTAAAGCCGAATCTTATTTAATTTGATTCAATTAAACGATCGATGCTATAAAAAAAAGTTGTGACAAGTACATTATTTACTCCCCCCCAAATAGGAGCTCGAGGTGATGAAAAATTCACCAAGTCTAGATTTCACAAAAAGTCATTGAGTACATAAAAACTTTAAAAGCACTAATTAACCAAATTACAGTTGTCCCACGCAGAAAGAATCGGAATGAAAAATCTAAAATACCGATACAGAAAAAAATTACACACGGAAAACATTTGATGGAAAAAAAAAAAAAAAAAAAAACCCCGGATCAAGTACTCGGCGAGTTTTTACTTAATTCCCGTGACAACGTAGACAACAATTAAGTAGAATCATGGTCCTGCTTCCGGTAAAAGTGTGTCTTGTGCCACTCGTTTCGTAAATGTACTTGTCTCGAGTCGCTACCGCGACTCATCTTGATAATTGATAAATTTTCAGGTCATAAGCGATCTTCGGGAAAACGTTGCTTCGCGATATCCGCTGACCGACCAGACCGACGTTTCGTGTTTTTGAGTATGCCAATTTTGACGAAACATCGCGAGTTTTTCATCAAATCGCAACGTTGTTATCTCCTCCCTTGGATTCTTTCAAAAACTCGACCGCCAATCCGGCACTTGAAATCCGGTCAAAACGGGAACAATTAAGCTCATTCGAAAGCCATAACAATATTGATGATTAAAAATTGCCATTTATTCGTTATTAATTTCCGCAAGATCCCGCGAATGAGTTGAGCGTTGGATGTTTTACGCATGTATGTATAAATAATAAAATTCGTGCATGCGCGTATTCGTGTAGGGCGAGCCCATAAAAAGCATCAGATGAAACCTATTCCGCTAAGTGCGCTTTCGCGCGAATGGCGCAATAAGCAGTCTGCATGGAGGGTCGGGGAGGGGAGAGGAGTTTCGACGGATATAGAAAAGTGGCGCGCGTTGTTCAGCCTCCGGTGCGACTAAGAAACAGTGGGAGAGAGAAAGAGGAATAAAGAAAAAAAGAAAGATTACCTGCTGACGGGTCTCACCGGTGTGTCGCCGGGGTCGTTCATTCCCGTCGCGGAGCGTCGCCGCCATTGCCGACATTTCTTCTGCGGCGTCCTGCTTTTATTACGCTCGCTATTCTCTTATTTTCCCCTATTAGTGTTTCTTTTATTTTATTTTTTCTTTCAGAACGTAAAGAAATTGGTCAGACGCATGTGCGCGCATTTCATCTTGGATGCAGCGTAGGAGGATGAGACTAGAGGAATGGTGTATAGCGTAGGTATAGCGTAGAGGCCAGCAGAAGGTTGGAGGAATGTTGGACATGGGTAAAGGGAAACGAGGCACTAAATTATTCCAAGAGCAGTGTGACGACCTCCCGGCGTCGGAGAGTCGTGGCGCGGTGCAAACGAGCAGGAATACCGATCGTCGCGAAAGTCAGCCTCGGCTTTCAACCCCCCTCGCTCGTTCAACCATTTTTCTCGCTTTCTTCTCAGTTTCTAATTTTTCTCTTCAGTGCCCGGCCAATGCCATTACCCAGCACGTTTGCTCTGCTTCCGAGCTCTCTTTCCCTTCTTCTTCTTCTTCTCTCTCTCTCTTTCATTTTTTTCTGTCCTCAATTCACACCACCAAAAAAATCAAGTTCGTCTTACCTCTACTTCTTGTGTATATACCGTGCACGGTAATACGAAAAAAAAAAAAAAAATGAAACGGAAATCGCGACGACGATCAACATACCTATATAGTAGAAGAGAGTTTACGATGGCAAGCCGTTTACGTTCGAACGGCTATACCGTAGCTTCATTATTTCGTAAATCCAACATTTTCTTTATCGGAACAAACTTTCTCGAAATGCGCGAGCAAACGAAAAATTTTCATTTTTTTCTTATTGTTAGTTTTTCGGAAAATTATGGGCTCCTCCCATGAAACTATAAGAAAAATAAAAATGAAGCAAGTTTTATAAAAACTTGCGTTGATTTTTGTCGATTCGGAAGTCGATTGTGCCCGTTTCGGAGACCCCTAAAATCAACAGAAAAGGAAAGCGGGTCAAGAGTCCGATCGGTTTAATATAAAATAAGTATTGCTCCGAAGGAACCTAAACTCGAGAGAGAGAGAGAGAGAGAGAGAGAGAGAGAGAGAGAGAGAGAGAGAAGTCATTCGATTTTTATTAGTTATTTTACCAATTAATCGTCCTCTATTCATCATCATTTGAAATGACATGATTTTCGAGCGTCTTAGAATTTCATTTCACACCCTGTCGCAATGTCCCAAGTATAAGAAGTATCTCCATAATGTATAAGTAATGATCAACATTTTAATATTGATTCCGCCACCGATAACGAATGCCATAGTAAATGCGGATTATATAAACGAAGGTAGTTCGACGACGAGGAAAATCGAAAATATATATAGTATGTAGGAATCGCATCGTCGCAAAATCCATTTCGGGCGCGTACAATGCGCACATTTCACGAATGCAAAGTACTCAACTGTTATACCAGAGATGGATCATCCTGCTTCTGCTCTAAGAGGCTTATACATATAAAGAGAAACGGTCGTACGCGAGACACGGAGAAAAGAAGACAGAGAGAGAGAGAGAGAGAGACTGTTTCAGCCTGATACCGAGAGAAGCGAACCGAAACTTTACCCTTAGAGGGAGAAAGCCAGCAGAGGGGGAGGGAGGATTTCAAGGGGTTGCAATTAGCGAAAGACAAAGGGGATCGCCCCCCCCCCCGTCCTTCTTGCCTGAACGCTACATGAGCCCTCAGTGGAGGCATACCGTGGCCCCGGACATTCTCTACTATGAACTATTATACTCGGTGTACTAACCCCGCAGTTTCCATTGACCTAGGCTAAGCAAGCACTGGTATACACTACGCGTACCTAGTCCAATGTCACAGCATGGTCTAATATCAAAAGAGGAACAAAATTCTCTTATCCGTCAAGTTTATTGCAAAATCATTTTTTCTATAGTCACAAGAAAAGTTTACTGTACAGGCTGCGTCTGGTATATGTATAGATTTTAATTCCAATCATATCCATGCGAGTTGATTCCGAAGAATTACACGGATGGCAGCGATATAAAATTAATATAGTCGAGTATCGGCGGCAGAAGCAACGGCTTGAACGCAGTCAAATCGTCGTCGTATGTCGTATTCGTCGTATATTTTTGTATGTATTGAAATTTCGCCAAGTTCGTTTTCTATAATAAAGCATTATAGAATTTGACGTGTAGCCGATAGAGCCGAAGGTCCGATTTCTTTATACGCGGCGACGACCACGGGTAAACTATCTTCGAACTCTTCGATTCATCTAAAAAACGAAGTATATGAAAAACATGCCTAAAAAAAGAAAAGGAAAAAGAAAAATGATGGTGACGATTTTTTTACTGTGCCCTGATGGCTAGGCTATACGATGTCAATATTTGCAAAACAATTCACAACAAAGAATAATGGACAACAATCCTCCAAAAACCTCAAGATGACGAGGATCGATGAATCCGTCGTAATTAGTATTGTGCTTGAGGCTAAACTGGAAAAAAATGAAAATTAATATTTAAAATAGAATTGTTAATGCCAACGAGCATTGAACATTTCAATGAAAATAAAAATTGAATAAAGATACGTTAAAGATCTTGGCCAATGCACAGACAATACAATTAGCATGAATCCATATTGTATATATATATATTTTTTTTTCATAATGCGCAAATGTACCTCTGTATGCGCAGCCTCTGCATCTGATGCTCTCTATCCATTCATGATTCTCTCCCTCTCTCTCTCGCTCTTGTCCTTTCCACGTACTTGGAGTTACGCCAGAATTTCTGAGGTAAACCCAAGGCTTGCCCGTCTACTCCCATAAGAGAAAAAGAAATAAGGGTAGTCGGGAGATATAACAAACGTGCGGAGAAGGGAAAAGAAGGAAAGGAGTGAAAAAGGAAAGAGAAGAGATATAGCATATTCCTCGTTGCAACCGTAACTTCGATCTGTCTCTCGCCTTTCATATCCCACACTCGTATAATATAAGGTCGTTCGAGCCATTCATAATATCGTCTCCTTTTCTTCGCTCCTATTTCCATATACCTGCTGATCTCCTCGACGATTTTAGGATATTCGTGACTAGTCATCCCTTATCTCGACTCTTCTTTTCGAGCAGACGATGCAGTGAGCGGCTTGAACGAGGATGAAAAAGAGAAAGAGGAAAAAAAGTGCAAACCTGCAAAAAGAGGTCGAGGTATTCCCGTCATTGGTTTCTACCCTTCGATACAAGACAAGTGATAAGAAAAATATTCAACTTGTTCCGTTTTCTTGTACAACGAAATCTTTTTAATATAGATTGGGTTCGACCTTAAGTCTGCTGGCATCTGTTGTAGGACTTGGATACTCCATTTCCTTCTGGGCGTGCGCCCTTGGTAAAACTGAAAACCCTTTATCGAAATACTATAATTATTTAGCGGATGTCCAACACATAATTTCGATTATTTAGACTAATCATCGGGACATTAATAGAAACGTATTAAATAAATTAAAATATATATTTCTTATTAGTCTCGCTGCTTCGTTCTTTTTCATGAGCACTCTGGTGGTGATCGCGGCGGTTGACCCCGGTGTTCTTGTTTGAATATTAGCAGGGCGGTATAAGCGAATCGATCGTAACGGATATTAGGTGCTCCTAATCAATTGCCGAGGAATCGTAAAAACTTGCACCTATATAGAGAATAAGAAAGTACGAGACGTTTAGGATTACGATATAGAAGAATAAGGGTGATGTAAGCTTATGGATCGATGAACCACGGCATTTTCTGTTGAACAAGAAAGGTGGGTGGAGGATTTAATACCGAAGCCGGAAATAGGCTTCGGATTATTGTCCGAGGTTAACCAAGCTTCGAGTGACAAAGTGGACGAGCGTCACGCTTGACGTAACCCAAAGGGGAACAATAGCCGGCCGCCATTCTAGAACAACTGACTGTGATTGCTTGAGGAAGCGGGGAGAGACCAAGAGAAAGAGAGAGAGAGAGAGAGGGGAAAAACGAATAGAATACACCCTGCTGACGTTACAAACATGTTGTTGTCAACATTTTAATCCCAATGAAACTCTATAAAGAGATGCGGCGGTTGCGGCTCGATGTCAAGTATTGATAATAAAAAAAAGTCAGCGCAAGTCCTGCCATACTACTCTTGTAACGTAGGTCGGAAGATTTTTCACGACTTTTCAGTGCTTCTTTTTTGTCATTTCATACCAATTTAAACGTCGCGTTTATAAAAAAAAAACCAACAGTTTTTGAGTCTCTTTTAATTTTATTATACCTGTATCCTCGATTGAATTCGTATAGCGAATATTTTTGATAAATCTGATTTCTAAATGTTGAAATTGTATTCCATTTCCGATAACCATCGGATTCATCAGAAGGTTACCCTATCAATATTTGATTTATGTCTAATGATAAACCGGTATTACCATCCCGAAATAAAAAAATTTCATCGTCACAGAGGATAAAGAAGCGATGTAAAAATTGATTCTACCCAAAACTCATTTGTCGACCGGCTCTAATGACAACAATTATTTAACATTAAATTTATTCTTCGTCTTTCACCCAAACCGGTCAACGTCCGATGAAAAAATAATCGAGTTGAATTCTACCGTGAAACGTTTTTATTTTATTATTCCAACGACTGGACATTGTCCAGCAAGATCGTACACCGCGTTGAGTTAAGGCTAGTATGAAAGGCGAAGCCGAAGATGCAATTCGTCCGGAACAAAGATTCGAGACGACTTGTAGAAAACATTAATAGCCCATGGTGAAGTTGACGTGAGAATTCTTGAGGAGGCCCGGAGGTGCTATCAAGGAAAGTGTACAGCAATGAAAGTCGTTATATAGCGAGGAAAGGTATATAGCCTCGACAATGGGATATAAAATGGCTTAGAACTCACTCAGTTGCGGCAAAACCGGCTTGATAAATCCAGCTTATCCAACGAGGGCGAGTCAGCGCGACGCGGATAGAGAGACGAAAGAGGCTACAGCCCTTGTGGGGTGATTACACACGTCTTAGACGCACCCGAACTCTCATAGTCTTCTACTGCAATGTGCGTATCCGTCCAATCTCAATTTTAACCGACAATAACTTGTAGCGAGCAGACCACAGATTGTAAAAATAATTCTTGGTCCACGTGGTGCTGGTTATTTTGAAATATCCTGGGGTCTTGGCTTTATTAATTTTTCTATTTTCGAAAAGTTATGTACATTGATAGTATGTAACACATCGGAGAGTAATTTAATTTCGAACAAGCTCCTGATGGAACTGATGAATTCGCTATTCAACCGGGATACATGTGACCGCTATTATTAGGTGGATACGAGTAGCTGAATCCAGAAGTTATCTACTTTGAGCCTCGCATCGGTGAATACGTTCCACGATTGAATGCTGGCCTCTTTTTCATCTCCGAATCTCTCTCTCTCTCTCTCTCTCTCTCTCTCTCTCTCTCTTTCTTTCTTCCCTCTGCAACGAAAGTACGGGCCTATTATAATGGTTTTTCTCCCAAGACTGGAGACCGAAGTTCGAGGCACAATCAGGCCGAGAGAAGTTGCCAACTCCAATACCCTGTGACGGAAGCATACATCGACCCTTATACCATCAGGGCTATATAATTAAAGAACACCAAAACTCAATGAATCTGGCAAAATTGAAAGTGCTCGAATTCTATACCAGTTGATTTCCACAAACTGGTTGTATGTATACCACCACTAGCTGCTTTGTTCCATTTCGCTCGCACTATTCTTCATAAATTTTCAAACCTTATTTGGGCTTTCGAAAATCAGGTCCCTAGCAGTCCGATTCACTGAAATCGGTTAAGTGCGTTTCTCGAATTATCATCGGTCAAACTGACGGATTCCGACTTGCAACTTTTTTTTTCACTCTAAAATTCATCAGCTATATATTACTGCTTTTTTGTATAATCACAAAATACCAAATAGGTTTCTATACTCATTATCGAGAATTTCGTTTTGCTCTTGATTCCTTTCACGAGACCGTATGGTGGCGGTGGTGGTGGTGGTGGTGGTGGTGGTCGTAATACTTTCCGAGAACGACGCTTCACGCGCACAAGTTTTCTCCAGGGTACAACTTTTTTCCCAACCAAAATTCTCAGTACAAAAAAAAGTTGTTAGTACCGTTATAACATATGTAATACCGGACAAAATAAAGTACGCACTACTATAATTTTAATGTTAGCGCTGATAATTTTACAACGATGATGATGATGATGATGATGATGATGATGATAATAATAATAATAATAATAATAGTTTTTGTGATGACGGGTGAAGACAGAACCAAGTAATCCAGAAGATATCTCACATGTCGTCCGTTTTCACCTTTTTACTGAGACAATATTGAATATATTGGAAATTCGAGGAAAACCTTTGAGGTAGCATATTTATACCCAGAGAAAAATAATGTACGCGCTTTGTCCTTGACATATTTATTTCGAATGAGCTGCACCCTTCAACATCATGGTCAACGAAACTCTAGAAAGAAGTTGTACTGAAAAATGATCGTTTTGAAAACAAACGTACTATCCGAATAAAACCGTAAAGAGAATTAGAAAAAAAAGTAGCATATGAAGCTGAATTATGACCGCTTTCGAAACGTCGTTTATTAAATTTGTTTATATCTACTGCCGGAGGAAAAAAAAGCTTCGAAACTTTTTCCAACTTTTACTCACAATGATAACAATCATCATAAAGTATACTATTCCAATTTTAAATCTTCAATGATAAAAATCATTTTTCATCTCTTTAATTCTTCACTTATTCTGTCGTTCTATTATCGAACAAAAAGTGTCAATAGTTTTAGATATAATACAAACATGTTGAGAGGCGGGTGAGAGTGCTGGGAGTGGAAGAAAGTAAGTGGTAAAATGGAATCGTATATGATGCATTTGGTTATGACGATAGAGGATTGTCGTTGCTGGTTGCGTACACGAGGAATACGTGCACATAGAGCGACGCATATGTGTATATAGAATTGACCCGGGTAACAGGGAACAGTGGAAGTTTGCCAGGAAAATTTATACTCGATGTATATAGGGAGTAGCGAAAGCCCCACCGCTCTTCTATCCCACCTCCAGCCCCGACTCTTGTCTAGCTCGAACCCCTTACGATAGTTTAACGTATCGTTTCTAGACTCTCACGGGCTCTAGGGGTATTTGGAGTCTCCCCGCGCTGGTTAGCGGGCTCTCCCGAAGCTAAGGCTCTTTGCGAGGCCAAGCCGCATATTACCAAAGTTTGGTCCCAACCTCAGTAAGGGCCGCGCTACACCAGCTGCAACCGACTTGCAATAGCGACGCCACCGTTGGCCGAGACCAACGACTTCTTGGGTACTACTTTGACCAACCTGCTCACAGAGGAGGTTCCAGAAATCTTCACGAATGTAACGATCTCTCGCGTCAAGTTTTTTTTTTTTTTCTTCCTTTCGATGCGCCTCGGCTATGTGAGTCATGGTATATCATCAGCTTGAATGAGAAACACTGGGATGCTGCACCGGATAAGGAGAGGACGGATATTAACGTTAATCGAAAAAAACGCTATAATGTATACTTGAAAAATTTCCGCGTAACGTTTGCAACAGCCTCGATGATGCAAAAATATTTTGGGAGTTGGTGCCGATAGGATTAGCGACGCAGCGCAAACCCAATATGCATATGAGAATATTATCCGATGTTGGGGGAATTTCCGTTCAAGTTTGGCACGGATGATGGGGTACCTCGAAGTCGAGGCATTTCAACGATAGTCTCTCTCTCTCGGTGCGGCTTAAACCTCGTTAGCGAAAAGTTTAGGAAGTAAAGACCGGGTTCCTCATAGATGACAGAAGAGTGCTTCCGTATCGTTACCGTTGCTCTCTCCCTGCTAAAACTCATTAGGCCAAGTCGTTAAACTGCCAAGCTCTGTGAATCCTTATCCGCGAAACTCTCGCTTTACGGGATAAAATACCGAACGAAGCTTTTCACGTCGCAACTTCCTACAGATCGTTTTAATCCCATTTCCCTTGAATTCTAAGCCCTCTCATGATGCAGCATAAAGATGGTGTATTCCATAGACGATGAAGAGTCCAGGATTGGGAGGTCCTGGTATATTCAGTACGAAGTGGATGAGCTGCGCGAGATAAAACACCTTTATACCAAGTTTTAGCATCGAGTCAGAACTGGAGATGTTTCTTGCTATACCACATACGGCCGAGATCACAATGGAAGGCCGTAACATTCCATACCACTTGGACCAAGACCATTCCATACCAGAATTGGACCAATCTAGACGAGGATTAATTTCATCCATTAAGCCGTTAGTTACACCGAGGTCGAATGTGACCTCGACCCTGGACAAGCGAGACAGAGCGGGATATGGGTCTTCAGATTTAAGAGGGATGTCAAATCGTTCACACGAGCAACATTCCGATGAGCAGAACAGTTCACTTGATGTTCGCTATGTTGGCCACTTGACAAAAATGCTTACAATTCTATTTCTCATTGCAAAAATAATACTCGTGCAGAAATAATACTTTCGATTAACATTCTAATCTCTTTCGGGATAGAGTCGCGAGGTTTTCATTTATCTTAATTTTTTTTACTCATAGCGAACTTTTATAATTTTCACAAATAAAAATTGTGGCAGGTTATATTTATTTTTCCATACACAACCAGCACGCTAAACTTGAATATTTTCTAATCATGTTTCTATAAAAGTAACATATTGGCAAGCGGTAGTGACTGCGTATCTTGCTCCCTACTCTCTTCCGCCGAATCTCCAATGCCGAATTCTACCACGACGATGACAAAAATACCAAGCATAACTGGCAGAGGTACGCAAACACGGTTCTATCGTATCCGCAGAGTTGCATGCAGGTTCGATCACTCAAGTAGGATTTATACGTGAGCGAGCTGGTCTTACACGCTATTTATCAGGGGGCTCTCTATATTGAACCTCGCCGTTTGTTGATCACCGTGCTTCCTGTCTACAGAGATTTCACCGATGTGCATCACGTTCGTATCTCTCCCACTTGGCGCACAACTCCGCGCGTAGGGTTATATAGTCTGGTCATCCGCACACAAAACTAGATTATACGTGTACAGAGAGAGAGACCGATATAGGACGTTTGATTCAAGCCGCGCGTTGGTACTCTAGCCACACCACTGCAACGCAGATATAGAATCTGCTTTGCGATATGCGATACACCATACACGCGCGCACACATGAGTTGATTGGTTCGATTGGTTTCAATCGAATGTTACGTAGTACATATATAGCCGGAGCTGGCGTATGCCGGACGCACACGGGATACATGGACAAACGTGCTAGCCGTATATATCCCGCACGCTTCCAATCAAGCTGTGCACCCACTACCATAGAAATAAGTATTACGAGACAGGATATCTCTTTCCGGTTGTTTACAAGCTTCCTCGCTACAAGCACGTTTCAAACACATTTCTGGGTAGATGCCCCGCAGGAGCTTTGTCAATTAAGGGTAGAAACAAGTGATCGGTTAGTCGCACATCTGACCAAACTCCCTTATGCTGGCAACGTGTTATTGTGGCTTACCGAGGCCATATTTGCGATGCGAATCCACTGACGATTCGTATATATGAAAAACATGCTTGTCTCTATATTTAGTTTCGTTTCGGCGCCACAATCACTTATTCGGGGTCGTAAAAGCTGCGAGCTAGTAACCGCGCCAAAAAGGCGATATTTTTTTTGTTTTTTCTTCTTTTTTTTCACCGCAGTTCCGCACACCACAGCAGCTTGTTCGGACATTCAGCCGCCCTTGGTGCGAAAGGCAGCTTTTATATAACAGACACTCGGTGTGACACTCGAGATGGCGCAATGCCGGCAAGAGAGCCTCGCCGCAAAGCAGCGTGCCAGTTGTCGCCGACAGCTGGACCGCTCGCACAACCACAACCGAGGACAAACATTTAGCAGTAGTCACATAGCTTGGCGCAACAGTAGCAGCCTGTCCACCGGTACCAAAAGATTTGTATGAGCATTAGCTAACCGTAGACGCTATATACTCACCGCTTTTACACCCTGGCAACGAACTTGAAACGCGAAGATGCTGGATACTCCGCAAGACGGTATATCGCAAATTCAACCTCAGGGGCGGAAAATATCGGGCGAACAAGAAAACTCGCATTCGATTATACTCGATTTTAGAAGAGAAAAGCGCTAATACTTTTTTGGACCATGCGTGCTGATTTTTTAATCTTCCATGTTTACCTATTATCCGCTGACGGTGGAGAGAAGAAAGCTTTTCTCGAAAATTTCCGCTCGCAGCAAGCATTAGTTCGAATTTCGGTGCTCATAATTGAATAGGGGATAAGGCTGCACAAACTTTTTGACACCAACAACCTACAGTCCGATGTGCGTGTCTACGAGTGAAACACAATATGTGATTAGAAAAATAAATAAATAATTTCCTCCCCGTCGTACTCATAGTCCCCGTGCCTCATTGTGAGGATTATGTTGAAACTCTCCAACATGCGAGCGGTAATTATTTTAGGCAAAATCTTTATCTTCAAAATCAAAAAGCTTCTCATAATTCATTCAAGTTCATCCAAGTCTATATACTTAAAGATTTACGTTCAAAAGTCGTTTGAAACTGATTATTATAAAACTTTTGGAATACATAACGTCGAGTATCACAATGGTTCGACAGACACAATCAAGCGCACATCAGCATGGTTCAAGTCAAAAACTTTCAATTGTACAAACGTACATTGACGCGAGTAATGAAGCAAACCTGCGTGATTGATTCACGTAAAAAGAATATCTTTAATCACTTTTCGTGCGCTTCTGAATAAAAATGAATCCTTCTCCGTCGGTGTTTCTTTGCTTTTTTTTTTTTTTTTACCGTCTCAACTAGACACGGTTCTCATTTACTCGGAGGCTTAATTCATGAGTATTCTCGCATTAGTCGAAGAAGTAGAGAACAAGGCTTAAAATTAGTTTGGTCCATAATCCAAGAGTGGTTATGGACTCGGTGTAAGAATTAGTTTCTCTAATTGACTGACTCGAGAAATTTTGCAAAACTAGGACCAGAGAGAAAGGAAGCGAGAGCGGAAGAGAGTTGAGAGTTTTTACCTCCTCTTCACGCGCATCGACAAGAGAGAGAGAAAGCTTCGACGAGCAACGAAGAAAGCGTTGGAACTCAGCGAGTAACAGCTGTTACCTAGTAAACCTTAACACCCGTTGCTCGACAGTGTCTTTTTGGGCTCGTATGGAATATGAAAAAAAAAAAAAATGGTATTCACCCGAAGAGCCACACAATTTGATAGCAGACTCAATTCGGGTCTCCACTCTCGCAGATAGGAGAGACACGCAGTTTTTCCGTTACGTTCTATCCGAACCGAAGATCAACGATCTTTGGCCAGCCCCAGCCGGGAATCGTTTACACTCCTACGTTTGAAAAGCCTTATTCTCTCATTCCTTAAGACGGAGCTATTTTCCGTTGTTAAACAAGGGTAAAATGTTGCGGATGCGCACGACCGTCGCTGAATCTGGTTTCAAAAAAAGAGTAGCGAGAGATGAGATTGTGATAGGAGAACAGAAGAAATGACAAAGAATGACGCAGGCTGATGGATATGAAAATATCAATAACCCATACATAAAAACTAACAATAAATCGAAATGGGAAGTACGCAAATTAAAGCACTTGCAGCTTTAACATAAAAAAATTAAAATGGAATAAAAAATTATTCGATGCCTGTACAGAGTATGTACTGCGTGAATGTCATCCTTAGAGGACGTTCGTCTCGTTGTGTGTACGTAGGGAAATATGGGGCAAAGTGGCCCCATGCACTCACTAAATTCCGATTTCCGGGACAAAGTGAAACCCGGAGAAAAAATTTCGTTTTCCGAGAACCTTGAGAAGCTGTTTAAGACTAAGAGGGTGAGAATCATTGTACAAATTGCTGTGAGTTGTCCATTTTGTTTGGTATGTTGACAAACATCGCATTCATAACCGCGGCGATTTCATCGTCATTAACGCCTGCCCACAAGGTGTGAGCATATTCCAGTCTTCCACTCAGAATTGTCAATGATAGATTTTCATCGCATCTCTAGAGGGGTTAAAAAAAAAATTATTCAACCGCATTCGGGAAAAAAGAATGAAAATAGAATGTTGGGACTCAACAATAGTCGAAAGATCATTTGTTGTTCTTCGATATGTGGACTGAAAGTTTATTTTCTGCATGAAAAAAAAAATTTGGGCAATATACTATATATTATATCGAAGGATTTTGGCTCATTTTTTTCATCCCATCCGAGTTTATGTTTTGTCGTAGCCTTTATGTTTCATGCGGGAACAGTCCTCAATTACAACGTCTGTATAGCGAGAATTGACAAAAATTTTTTTTCCCAAGATTCCCAAGATCGATGAAACTCGCTAAATTTCTCAAGTAGGCCACTTTGTCCCATGTTTCTCTATATACGAGTTTCTTCTCAATGCTTGCGAAAATCTATGACCATTTACGAAACATATAACATTGCTGTTTTCGAGTGCAGCTGTAGTCGATGAAAGTAGTTGCTGGAATCTGATGAAAAATCGCGAAAGACGGAAACAAGAAAGCCAAAAGGAAAAATTTCCTATATAGCTATCCGATTACACATTTTCTCACTGTTCGCTGCCATATTCTCTCTCTCTCTCTCTCTCTCTCTCCCTCTCAGCTTCCGAGCTGAGTACTCTCTTTTTTTTCCCCCAATCGCACAGTGGAAAAAAAAAATCAGCGAACGGGAAAGACAAGTGCGAAAGTCAAAGCTTCGTGAAAAGAGTGAGGCTGATGGAGGACGAGGTGTATTACTCTCGTTCACGGAAAACCTCGCCGGAGAAGAGTTGCTGCCATTGAATAAACTAAAAGGTTTATTAGATTTTAATCAGACAACAAAAAATCAGTCGTGAAAATATATTTTTGTCCATTGATATTTTTCTCATCACTCGATGGAGTCTCTCTTCCCTCTGATGAAGCAGATAGTTTTTTTTGAGATCGTTGATTTTAGAAAACTCGAAAAAAAAAAAAAAAAAAATCTTAGGTTGAACCGGTCGTTCCTTTTCCCCAAGGAATATTCAGGATAACCCGACACACGAATAATATTCTTTATCAGCACGACAAAACTCACGTTCCTTCCTCTTTCTCCTCTTCTTCCCCTCGAGGTCTCCATATCGAGCGAGGGCGACGCCACGTTCCAACGAACGCCAACTTCTCGATTGCAAAGCGTGTCTTGTCGCTATCAGCGCGTTCTTATTCGTACCAAGTTCTTCATACTCCCAACCGTATACAAGCTTTCCCGACGAAAACCGTGCTTCAAATTCACAGGGAAGACGAAATAATAATTATAAATTTCGAAACAAAAAATCCTCAGCCGTTGTCCTCTTGTAGCGCGATATCTATCGTTTGTCGGATTTTGAACAATTTCGTATATATAGCAGTAGGCGAAGCAGACCGATATCTCACGAGCGAGCACAAGGCTGAAAAAAAACTGGACATAAAATATCCTTGCTCGAATATTCCTACTGATTCGGTTCATCACTCACGTAGACGTTTATTTATTAGATAATCTGTAAATTAAGGTAATCGTCTCGAGGCCTACGGTCAATATTCGAATACCTGAATATATAACTTGCACAATAATTGAATAATGGTAATTTTCCAACACCGCGCGACTCACAAAGACCCTCGTGAAACCGTGCAATCACTTGATCGACTATTTCTTATTTTTTTGTTTTTCTTGAATTTGCTGCTGCGGCGGCGGCGGCGGCGGCGGCGGCGGCAGCGGCGGCAAAGAATCTCTCCTTTTACGTGCTAGTTAATAATTGTATAATCAGAATTGTGCTTCAAGGATCTAAATTGGGCCAGAAAAGGTCATGCTGAAATTGAAGCGCGCATTTAGAAAAATGTGGCATGCATTTTTAGGCGTTGCGGCTGGTACGAGAGAAATACATAATAGTATAGGGATTTATAACCTCGAGTCTACAATTCACAGTTTTGTTTCAACGGTTGTTCGTATCGCGTCACATGTTAATCAATATCCGTAATAAAGAAAAGAATAACTTTTTTGTTTCGATTGTTCCTTTATAAGTATTAGGTATATATAGGTATATCCTTTCGGGTTATAATTTCTTCGCGTGCCTATATATTCCATCACTTTACCCTCACTCGCTCCATCTTGTGCGCTTTAGTTTTACCGAGCTTCAGTTCTTCAGGGTCATCGCGGTAACTCACACGGAGAAAATTTCAAGCGTTAACCATTAGCGACAAGCTTGAATGTTTGAAAACTTATACGATCCAAAGATGATGCGTCAATTTTCATGAAAATGAAATAAATTTTCTTGGCATGAAAATTTAAACTTTGTACCGTAAAAATGTCCAATCATTCCATTCGAGACTGTCTCCGGTTTTTATTGCTGCAATTGCGGTAATTGATCTCACCCGAGCAGGCTGCTCGTCGTCTCGAAGCCGTACACCGAGCGCACACCCGCATCCGCATTTCTAATAACTATATAATATATTCGTCTAATTCGCGGCGTAGTCTCCCTTTTAAGGAATACCAGGGAAAAATCATTACATCACCCGAAATATATGAACACGAGATGAAATGAGAAGCAGAACAGCACTGCAAGGAGCAGGACACAACCCCGATCGAATCTCATTTTTGACTAAAAATTCCAAACTATTCCCCGCGCATGAAAGAGATTAATCCTTGCTGGTATCCAAGGTGTATACGAGCCCAAAATAAGTTGATTCAATGCGATTTTTGTAATTAGTATCGCGAATAAAATTCCCGAATCTCTCAACAATTGTTTGTTGCCAGAAATTTGCAATTCGAAATCGCGAGTCCGTTCTGCCTCGAGTTGCCATACTTATTCCCCCTTCATGCACCCTTAAATAATTATATTTTATCCATTAATTGGGATATAATATTATTATTAAAAAGTAGCAGTTTCATCAGCGCAGCTTGCGCCGATATACCTACATATTTTTTCTAGTCCATTGATAGCTCATCCCGGCGAAACAAATTTATTGAATTATGACGAAAAAAAATGAAAATCGGCATCGCGCGAGCGTAAATTCCTACAAATAATTCGGTCAACTCCAGTTTTTCATTCGCTTCGGTTTCGTCATGCGCCCGTAACTTGACGATCTTATCGATTTTCGGAAGGCAGTTATATCGTCAATAAATCCATTAAATGTTTGACAATAAATTCTTTTAGTACGCGACCAAGTACTATGGCAAAGTGATATCGTAAAAAGCAGAAAAAGCTGCAAGAACTCGCGGTGTACCCCCTTGTAAATTTAGACTCGACGCGGCTGCTAACGCAATTGCGACACGAACGAATCGATACATATTTTTTATAATAAACTTTTATTATTATATCAATTAATATAATAATTTTTTATTTATTCCGTCACAACAGCTGCCGTAAAGTTTTACGTCTTTTAAATACTCTCAGTAATACTATAGATGACCTGGAGCGATAAGCGTTTCATTGATGCAATATCAAAGACTCGATGCCACGTGCGAGCCACTGATGTTAGGTCATTCGTAGGTGGCAGTAGCAGGTGGCACACATAACACAGATGTCCTAAATCACTCTCGAGATTTCGCAAATAATTGAATGTAGTAACCTTCGAGCCGCTACCACCGCCTCTAGCTCCAGGCCGAGACACATCGGTAATAAAAATTAGGCCCTATAGCAGTAGCCCTCGCACCGACGCATATAGCAGGTATCGACGCATTAGTATCGAACATTCAAAGCCTTAAAAATGACACTTGCGTGCGAACTTGTCTCTACTAAACTATTCTTCAACTAAACTCAATCGGAGAACAAACATCGATTTGATTTACAAGTCTTTTGGCTTTTCGTTACTTATTACCCATAGAGACGCATTCTTACTTGTTAGCAGTGGTTCGAGTTGTCAGGCTGTCTTTTACGTTCAATCTCTGACCAAACTCCGGATCTTTCGTAGATGCTGAGAGAGAGAGAGAGAGAGAGAGAGAGTCGAGTGCTGAAACCAGAGTACTTGTTATAATACAATTTGCGTTTACTTAACAACAAAAACAATAAACGAAAGACAATTCTATATAGACGCATCTCTTCGGTAATGTACTCACTATTGTAAATTGTAAAGTTGTATGTAACTCATTGTATATATTCTAATTTTTTTCAAAGAATACGTAAGGAACTTTGATCTTTTTATTCGAAACTTTTGACATTCTTTCCTCAAGTCGTAACCCGATAAAGCAACCGTGCTATTACAAGTTTATCATCTACCTATATATATAAATTAGATAAAACGCCATAATATTAAGATTTTTCTTCAGCAGCACGACCATGCACCGCGAATAGTTTTATCAATGAAAAGTATAGACTCGGCGAGGCGGGACGGCGCTTCTTCATATGTTTGTATACTTGGCTCAAATCTCCAAAGGGTCTCTCCGCCTGTAAACTCTGCAAGGAAGCAGAGGGTTTTTATCCAAACCGGGCCGGGGGTCTTTCTATCATCAAAAAGAGGCAAATTTTCATTTCTTCACGTACTATATATATAATTGGGAAGAAAAAAAAAATCCGTATCATTGAATCAGCATCGTGCCAAGAACTAAGATTGGAAAAAAATATTTATCCCTGAAATAGTTTTTTTATGTCACGCCCGAGGAGCAGGTTTTTTAAGCTCTCGACTCTGGATAGTTTTTTTGGGAAGAGGAACTTGATTGGAGCGGAGAAGAGGGCATTTAATTGAGCAACGGTGAATGGAAACAAAAAAAATGGCGAAAAACCCGGTTGCTTTCTGATTTTTTTTTTTTTTTTTTTTTTTTTTTTTTTTTCATTCATGTTTCGTGCTTTTTTTGTTTATTTTTTAAACCTTCCGAACTTGGGGGCCGGCCCTCCTCATCCTTCTAGACTTTCATGCTGTTGAACGTGGCGCACAAAACTCGTTTAAAGTTTCGAACTCGTAAATGGTGGTAAGCAGAGAAGTGGGGCATAGTTCGCGGTGAGGTAGCTTTTGGCGGAGAGGAAAACATAAGGGAAAGAGCCTTATCGCGGGGCTGGCCACGTTCGCTTGAAAATAATATAAGCAATAACCAAGGGGATTGTGAAACTCTACCCCTTTAGCTCTCTGCAGGCGGTTATGTTGCGGTTCGACTTTTAAAACTACAAAAGAGAACCAAAGTGAAAAAACAAAAAACAAAAAACGCTCGCGCAAAGGATGCACAGTTTCTACCTACTACGTACGCGTAAAGGAAGAGATGCAAAATTGACCACGGGGAGCGCGAGTAGGGAAAAAAAGGCAAAATATGTATAAATCGTATCGAGCGCGTAAGATGAGAAATTCTGCTTTCGCGCTACGCTAGAGATTTTTATATACACGAGGTTATGAATTATTCCGGGATATCGGAAAGAATCGTATCGGCGATTATAAATCACTGACAATTCTCGGTATGCAACTCGTGGCGGTTCGTTGTTATGTTGTACGAAGACCAAAACGCCACGGATAAATCGTCACTGTGTTTATTATCGTTCAGTTTGTCCGTGAGAACAAACGACACGAGGTGGGGGGCGGGGGCCGGGGGGGGGGGGATAAGGTGGACGAAGAGGACGGTCTCGTTCGTCGTATAGCGATAGCCCAGGAATCACTATATCGCGATTTCAAGCCCTCCTTATATAGGTATATACATGCACGTATTGTAGTGCATTGAAATACGGTCTCCCGGTGTGTTCTATGCAGCAGGAAATCCGACGTAGCGGAATCTCGAGGTACTATAGCAATCGATTTGTTATCGCGCTCACGCGGAAAGAGATGCGAGTGCGGAGAGGGGATAGAGATTTTACACGCTGCTTCCATGGGTTTAGTTCGGTCACGAGCGGATCTCAAACCACATTCGCGAGTTCATAAAACATACATCTTGCGGATCTCGCATCGCATCCACCCCGAGATCTAGCCACTCCACCCAGCTCCAAGATAGTTCCGTATTTCTCCGCGCGCGCACGCCTTTCATCCGTAAATTCATCAATTTGAATGAAAATTTGAAAAATGATAAAATGTTTGAGACTACCAAATTATTGATCCACATTGGAGGCTAAACTCTTGTATAGAATTTTCTTAAAAGGTGAAAACTTTTAAAATCGGAGCAGCAGTGGTATGATCCCCGATTGTCTTGCTTAGACGACTTGCCACAAGAATTGAAAAAAGGTTCACTCGCTACGCCGCTATATCCGCGCAGTGAAAAATGCTCGATAGCTGATGTTTTACGCTTACCATATCATACAGGAAATTGAACATTTCGTTGTTGTTGAGGCAACTTGTAAAAACTTGGACTCGAAATAAAGAAGCAACTTACCGTTCGTACCGGAAGCGGAATGAGGTTGGGAGAAAGGCCAGGAGAATAAATTTTTTATTACGCAATGTGAGCGCGAGCACTTGGATAAGGACATGCAACCCTCCTGAGCTTCAACCTGCTCGCCAAGAATCGTGTAATTATTCTCTTAAAACTCAAGTTTTTCAACTCGCAAGGTTGAGAAACCGAGCCCCATTGTTATTAATTATCATCCAGTATTTGTGCGCCATTATCTCACTCGGTGTAAACTTATGTTCTTTCGCTGGCTTCGTATTTATTCATTGTTTTTGAGAACAAAAAGCACGAGAAAAAATTACAGAAAATGGCCGCGTTGAGCCTATGGATTCGATGAGAAGCCGGGACCGAGGGCAAAAAAGTGCATGGGAGTGGGGGGTAAGAATCGGCAGAAAAGGAACGATCATTTATCACCTCCGCTGCTGGCCAACGTAATTGACGTCCGAACGCAATAATTAAAAGGTAAGTGGAATCGAGAATCGTGTAGGATAAAAAGAGAATGAAATCAAGAAAACCCCTCTCTCTCTCTCTCTCTCTCTCTCTTAGGAATAACTCTCGTGGCTCAATGAATGAGACCGAAGCGATTCGCGTGGAAATTACAGTCGCGTATAATTGCGCCGCCAACTTTCTTTATCTCCATCCAAACGTAATTTGAGTAAAAAAAAAAAAAAAACTATATTGAAAAGCTCGGTAAGAAATCAGTTCAAGTTTTGTTTGTTTTTTTTTTCCACTTGAAAAAAAATCTAACAATCGAATCGACCATACTTGATACGAATAAGGGGGCCATTGAACTAGGTAAACACGCGAACAAATGTTTCCCAGGCGCAATTAAGTATCATCGAATTCTAAAATTCTATGGGGAAATATAAGCTAGCGATACAAAAAAAGGATGTTGGTCAAAACTCGAATCTACGGAGTAAAGTGTCACTGTGCATGAAACGTTGCAAATTAGAATTTCCAACATATCGAAAAGTCTTTTGCCTTCCCTGCTCGCTGCCTCTTTTCGCTCAGTCCCGCCAGGCCTGAGATGTCCTCGCAGCTTTTGCCATCCATAGACGCGCGAGACAAGGTGAACGCGCAAAAGTGTGCGGAGGAGGAGGCGAGAACTAGAAACGTCCAAACTTTCGTAACCCGGTTTACAAATTACAAGTTTGAAAATGATAAACGAAGTGAGGGACGGCGGATATAGAGAGGGCCAAGCAGGGATTGAAGGGAGTATTGCGCGTTATAGGGTCTATGTTGTGTTGATTCGAGTAAACATACACTGAAAAAAAGGCATAGTGTTGAGAACGGAGGCGTAGTTGACTCAACTACGCCCTGAGGTAGGATACGGCGAAACCAATGGCGTAGTTGACGTAACCTCCGCACGTAGTTGAAGGGATTTCGTTGGGTCAACTACGCCCGCAATTACGAGTAAAATATTAATCACTTAGCAGAATCAAAAGTATTATTTGAATAAAATTAAATAAATATTTGAAATAGTATCATCGCATTGCTCGGGTAATTGGCGAAAGTATTTTGGTCAATTATCACAGTCATGCTTGAATTGAACAAATTGCATTGCTTGTTCAAAGCGCACAATTATTGGAATTTTTTTTATTAATTTTCATTCATATATATTTTATTTAACAATTTTAATGGTAATGTTTGTAATATTTTATGATGAATAAGAAAATTGCTCATGTTGATTTAATTTCGTATGAAGACGATTTTATATCAGCCTTCTTGAACTATACGATGAGGTCTTACTTTTTCTAGTAATACAAAAATAAATATTCTCCTCACCTCAACAAGCATGGTTGAGAGTGATGATTTAGTTACGAATGTTACGATTCGACTTCGCAGTCTTATAGAATCACGGAAGATGCACCGCTTATGCGAGAGCGCTCCGCTCGTTGCCCTCTAGCGGATTTCTGGCGCACCAGAAATTCAGCTAGGATGTACGACGGTCTCGCTACAATGTATACAAATCGTTTCAAACAAAACTTATGTTTGCGCAAACCTCGATGCGATTATTCCAAATCCAATCGATTATGTATCTCAAGTTTTGTTATTTTTTCAATGAAAGAATTTTGTGCGGTTGCATCATATGAATTAAGCTCAACTTGAATAAATAAAAATTTAGTGGCAAATTCGGCCCGTAGTTGTCTCAACGACATGACTTTTCATGGATCAACCACCGGGTGGTTAATTAAACGTAATATGACTGTTCACAGAACGAAAATCGCTCAACCTCATCGCGTAGTTGGCAACACTTTTATTTTTTTTTCAGTGTAGTTACGTGTGCGGCGGCAGGCTCTCTTTATTCGCGGCGACTTGGAAATTCTATTCCTCCCAAGCAAAACTGCAGTGTGATCCCAGGTAGCTGCTTACGTTTCAGTCTTAAATGTGCACAATTACTTTGGACCATGTCACAGTAGAGAAAGAGCCGACTGAGACGCGGGGGGTGAAAGGATGAGAAGAAAAACTCTTCTAATGCTTTACCTTCATTCATATAATTTATGCGAACCATTTCACAATAAATTGCAGGGCTGGGACCTCTGTTAAACCCTGACTTGATGAAGAAAAAATAACGTAAATCAAATGCAATCGAAACAAAGTTTTATAAATTGATTCGAATTTGCACGCCTAGAATTATTGATTCAAGACGAATTTCGAATTTCGAACAAACTTGCAGAGAGAAAATAGTTTATCTTGAAAAAGTCAGGCTTGAACGAAATGATGGAATAACATTGAGCGGATGTTTCAATTTTCACTCGAACAATGTTCCAAGAGGTAGAAAAGTATCAAAGAGACTCGAAGAATCTCTTTGGTGCGCTCTCGTAATATCCTATCGAGCAGTCCTAAAAAAAAAATAAGGCGCACAAAGATTCCAACGGACAAGTACATACATGCTCGAAAGGACAGTGATCTTAAAAACTAGCGCCGATGGAGAAAAAAAGCTTGAGGAAGCGATATAACAAATAGGGTAGAAAAGTAAAGAGAGACTGAAACGCACTGCGCTGTCGCATCAATGCATACAAAGAGCTGGATCATACCTTTTCACGTGACACACACACACACACACACACACACACACACACACACACACACACACACACACACACACACACACACACACACACACACACAGAAGCGAGAACAGAAATCCTCTACTCGCCCATCGGGAATATTACCACAATAAATACTTGTCCGATTTAGATCTTTTAACCCGCATATAGATGATATCTTTTCCGTATCAGAAAAAGGAAATCGCGAACGATGAAGAAGAAAAAAAACAGAGCGAAGGGAAAAGAGACCGCGCGAGAGGAGGCTGGAAAAGAAACAAAAGAAGATTACGAGAGCGTTATTCCAAGGGGAAGGTCTAGCGCTAGCGCTTAAGAGAAGAGTTCTTCGTTCCGGAAGACTGGATCATCGAATACTGACCGGCACGGCACACGGCCATACATTTACGACGATATCCACTTGTTTGCTGTATTTTCGACGGACAAGACATTTATTTTCCCAATTTTGGGCCTCTTGTTTTTTTTTTTTTTTTTTTTTTTTCGTTTTCAGCCGGATATCGTCAAGATTAGGTACTCTCAATCTTGATATGTAATATCCTCATTACGATGGAGATACGACTAGAAAGAGGATATCACAAGTGTATAATGTATAGAGGAATATGGGGCAAAGTGGCCTACTTAAGGAATTTAGCGAGTTTGTTTCGTCGATGGTCGTCGATGAGCAGCACAGGGCCATTCTGCACTTATTTTCAAGTCCCGAAATTGATTCCACCTTCTTGTTTCCCGAATCTTGGAAGAAAAAAAAAAAAAATTAGACGTGTCACGGTCTCAACCCTTACCTAGAAATTATCTCGATGCTTCGTTAAAAACGTATAGATATTTTGACAAATTCTTGATTCCAAAATGATGATTATGAGCGGACAATACAACAACGTGTTCAATAGAAATTTATGCGTGCGTACAACACTTTTTGTGCGCAAAAATCAATAAACGTTGGATTTTCTCGTCAAACGAATAAAATATGTCGAATTAAAAAATTAATTTGCATCACTAATTCTCGCGATGAGTTTCAAACAGGGGAACACTGGTCTTTTGATTCGCTGCAATATTTTAGTGAGGAAATCCTAGAAAACTGCTTACGCTTTTTTTTCAAACATTATCTCCATAATCAAGTTATAAATTTGATCCAAGGAAATAAGAGATTTATCGTTTGGAGATAAAACACCATTGCGAAATGTAACTCGTCTTATGAACACCGACGATTGACCAACAACCAATTTCTTTCGGCTTTATATCGCTGTAGGTCGAATAATATCCATTGGCCATTTTTCTAGATTCCTCCGTCAGATTAGCCTAGTCCTGAGAGATAAGCAACGTTATACCCTCCTCCTAATCGTGAATTATCCAATGCAGATATACGAGATTTATTGGACGGCTGGAGTAAAATACATGCTGCTTTGCATCAAGGATCGCGAGGGTACGGAGAACGGGGGGGGGGGATATTGGCGGTCCCGAGAATTTACGATTAAAAGTGTTCGCGGGGGTGGGTCTATCAACATTGTTGAGCAAACGGTAAAGAAGAATACTCTTTGAGAAATGAATTCCAAAACAAATATTTTTCGAACAATGAGAGATAAAGAGAGAGAGAGAGAGAGAGAGAGAGAGCGCGAGGACGGAGAGTAGGCAACGATTAGACGATAAAAAGTTTCAACCCCTTATACGTTTACCGTCTACCTTTTCAGCCCGTCTGTTGAAAATTTGCGAGGATCATGCTGGATCCTTTTTTTTCACACGAGAGATGAAGTTTTCTCGAGCGAATGAGAATAGAGCTTTCCGGAAAAGAAACAAGTAGATTCTTGGATGCGCGTATCAAGAAATGGTAATAATAATGGGAGAAAGCAAAGTTGCAAAAAAAAAATCAAAATAAAGCGGCCAACCTTTTCTAATCTTGGAGAAAAAAAAAAAAAAAAAAGGCGGAATAAGAGAAAAGCTGAAAGTAGCGAGCATACATGTATGTATGTAGCTTCATCACCATCGATTAAAAATAACCGAGGTCGTAAATACCAAAAAGAAAAGAGTCAAAAGGAAGGGAGTGAAAAAACAGGTTTGTTTTTTCGATGAAGAACGATGAAGAAAAGTACAAGTGAAAAGTGAGATGGAGTAAGAAAGTAAAACAAGTCCAAGAAATTTGTATTACGATCTCGCAGTAAGCTTGAAATTCGTCAGAGAAGTAGCGACTTTTCACGAAAAAAATGTATAGAACATCGAAGATGACGATCACTATAAAAAAATATATTTTATACCGAGAGTTGAAAAAACAAATCGATAAAATCCTAAAAAATAGAAAAAAAATGACTTGCCCACTTAAAGTTCGTCAAAACAATAATCTTCTTTCATGAAAAATGTAAGGAAAATCGAGGATGACAATCACTCAATATTCTTTCTCAAATGAAAGAATATTAAAAAACAAAAATTTTGACCCCTCATCCATTCGATTTGCTCCATTTTTTTTTCAAAGAGTTATATATGAATTGAAAAAAAAAACATTCAAAAAATCAGCCGAGTTCTTTTAGATGCGCTTGATGAGAGAAAAATAAGAAATGCAAAGGTCAAGCAGTGGCCGATTTGGCGTGAAATGCCCCATATAATATATGTTGTATATAACGAACCGTCGACACTCTAACCGTACAACAGCCTAGATTTTCAGGTTTTTTTTCATATGGAGAAAAAAAAAGAAAAAAACATGCGCAGCAACTACTCTGAAAATTCTCAGCATATATACACGTGGATCACAAACTACCTCTCATGGATCCCACCTGCTGCCGCTTGCAAAAAGTTATGGCTCACCGAAATGAATTTTCGTGACTCGCTGATAAACATTGTAAATCTGATAAAGCAAGGCAACGCCGCCGAGCTCGTGGGCTCCGCGTAAATGTTTGACCTCCAACCGCTGTGCCTCAAATTTAATGCAATACTTCGGGCGTCCCAGACCGATTTATCTGGGCAGTGGCTACCGAGTCAAGTGTCGCATCCTCTATCAACCGGCGACACCCCCGAAAACTTGTTAAAATCTCAAACTCAAAAACTCGACGATCTCCCACTCGACCCGATAAACTAACTGTGCATACAAATCTGCCAACTCGAACAGATGTCCCTACTTTTTTTCATCATGCACATCTCTCACAGCTTTGAGTCGCATAACGAAAAAATAAAAAAATAATGTTACAATCGGATTGATTTGAGACGACACGCGCGATAAGTAATGTCTCTGTATATGCATAATATAATATGCGGTTTAGCTAGTCGTATCGGCTTAGCTTATGAGAAAACAGAATAATGATGCGAGAGCATAGTTCGGCGAGTTTGAAATAATTACCTATCATTTTTTAAATTAAACATATATATAACATATTCAATTTCATGGAAAGTCCACTTTATCCCAGAATTTGTAATTCCGTACAAGACTCCTCATCGCCTCCTGTTGTTGCCACTATCTTCCGCATTCCCCCTATATTTCTATTTATCGTAGAGAGTATTTGCATATATATATCTATATATATACATATAGGTATAGAGAGAGCGAGAGAGGGTTACGCCCCTACAGCTATATACGGGCATATAGATTTATCGAAGTGAAACTGCTAAGAACGGAAGAAGAAATGAAAAACAGTAAAAAAAAGTGCTAGAGGCTGTTGGTGGCGGTGGGGTAGAAAGGGGATAAAAAGTTTGAAGGTTCCTTTGGCTGAGGAAAAAGCTTCACGGACTCGGATACTCGGAGAAGACGAAGAGAGGGAGAGAAAAGAGTCTGGGACAAACGGAATAAACTCCCCGAGGCTATCGATACCCCGATGGCTCTCCAGAGATACACGGCGTCGTCGTCTCGTCCCTTTTTCTTATTATTCTCTTTTCGAAGAAAAAATCCATTTTATCGAAGATTCCTCGTAATTTTCGGTTTAAAATCTTTCGCAATGTTGAAACAAATTTGCGTGACCAACATTTTGCACTTGAACAACGATGGAGTCGATTTTTTTATTATTATTTCATTGCATATGTACTAATTCGTTTTTTCCACAATAATATTTTCCAAAACGAAAAGGGGAATATTGCGGACCAGTTATTGGAGCTCGGAGATTTTGGATATCGTCGGGTACGGAGATGATTAAATTTAAATCGTGTGCATGTCTCTCGAGCTTGAGGCTGTTGGTTAGACCGGCGGAAGCAGTCTATAAGAGAAGATGAGCAGCGATTCGGGTGAGATGAAATTTGGTCGCGCTCCGCGCCCCTTAACCTGCTATTCCCTAGAGAGTACAATGAAGAAGTGAGCCAAATAAGGGTGCAGCAGCCCTGCTTCTTCGAGGCGCAGAACGAGGGTCGCGTATAATTAGGTGTGCCCTCGAATTCGTGAGAACAGAGTGTATGAAAGATTCTCGAGGGGTTGTTAAAAAAAAAAAAAAAAAAAAAAAAAAAAAACGGCGAGAAAACGCATTTACAATCCCGAGAGATGAAAATTCAGTCGACCTTGAAGCTAACCGCCGAGCCGGCGCTCTGTCAATTATTTTCGGAATATAAGTGATAAAAATAGAGAAAAAAAAAAGTGAGAGGATGAAATATTGTAGAAAGATATGAGATAAAAAAGGCTGCCTGAGGAGGAATAAGAGAGAAGAGGGCTGGCTCACGGGAATTCGTAACTCGACGACTGGAATCCCGCTCGACCCGCTCAAAATCAATGAAAAAATGTTGAAATTTCTATCACGTATTTCCCGGTGAATTGGAGGTGATTCGGAGCCCGCCGCGTGATGCACGATCGGTCGATGCAGAGTGCAGTATCCGTGCACTTTGGCCAGCAGGGCCAGCAGGCTGCTGGCGAGCCCCGGCCGGTTTTATATTACAAAACCGAGCGAAGCAGCAGGTGCCTACATTAACGCCTCATCCGCGGTGGTCGATACTTGACTCGCTCTCTGCCGCCTCTGCCGCTCGTTGAGCCGCCGATCGATCAGTTAGGACACGGGCAATATCGGTCAAGTTTACCGCGATTCTCGCCTGCTTCATCCGCCGCGCATAATGTATTTCACCAAAAGTGCGGCATCGCGGCGCGGATAAAAAAAATAGGCGAGCCTGACCGATGCGCGCGCGGATGATCGAAAGTGCACGTGCGATAGCCATAATGTTTGTCGCCGCCGCCCCGCTACTACTTATTACTTAACCGGATTCGCTCAAGCCTCCTGTTTTTACCCTTCATTCTTGTCGGTTCGTTCGCCCCGGCTATAAAGGAGATGGTGAGCGGGACGGATTTTTCGCCCAGGGCAATCGAAATCGAAAACCTCATCGCTGCTTAATCGAAATAATCCCTCTTGCTCCTCGCCTTTGCATGCATGAGAGCGCGCGCGTCGAAAGTTTTAATGTCGCCCGGGGTGAGAGATAGCGGGGAGGAAGAACATACTCTCGTGCATGGGGAGGGGGGGGGGGGCTCCCAGCAATCTTCTCATCTCCAATCGCGAACGCGATTATGGCCGTCGTTATCGCATGAAATTAGTCTTCTCCAAAAAAATTATCCCCGAATGGAAAAAATCTAGACTAAATCGCGATAACACTTTCTTATATATTTTGCTTTTTTTCTTTCGGCGATTTCATTTCAAACTTTTCTTTCGTCGAAATTAACGAGCGGTCTAGCCGTTATTTAAATGAGGATATCAATGACTATGCCGATTTAGTTATATATATATATATATATCAATATAGATTTACAAAATACGTATGTAGGAGAGGGCCGGGCCCGCAAAGCGGGACAGCCTGCTGCCCCCAAAAGTGGATTTTTTTTTGTTGGAAAATGGTAAAATTTGATTATTCGATTCGACTCAACATGCGCGGTGAAAATAGACTATGCGATGAAATGAAGAATTTTTTTTGAAAATTGAAAAAAATTTCGAAACCGAAAAAAAATTCGCTCATTCGACTCAGGATAAACGATAGGAAAGTTAGAAACATAGATGTTGAACACAAATTTAAAAATTACACCGCGCGCCTTCATTTTACTCATATAAGTGACATTTGTAGTCAGCAGAATCACATCTTTTACTAAAAATATTATTTTCAAATTAATGGAATGTGTGGAAGTGTAAATATCCCGGTTGTATAAAAACGGACCAATGCGAGCACCGAGCTATTAACAAAGAGTCGTTTGAAACTAAGACACAGCGTTCGCGCGCATGGATACTCAACCTGCGCGAATTACAACTCGACGCAAATTCGACCCCATTCACGTGTGTCATTCAAAAAATTGCATGCAACAATCTTTTTTGCATTTTTGGTCCGCCATGCTGGACCTTCTTCTTTTCTTAATTTCTTAATTTTTTAAATTTCAATCCGTATTCGAAAATCCGGTATGTATAAAATTTCGAGTGAATCGCTCGTAGGATTTTGGTAATTGTCTTTGTGGAAAGCTTTTATTTTTCAACATTCAAGTTTCTTATTTATGCGCAAATAGAGAACATATTTTTAGTCAAAATCCCGATTTCTCGATTCGGAACACTGTCATTTTGCGAAAAATGCGTTTAATAAAAATTGCCATCTGCAAAGACCAGATTTTTTAACCGAATCAATAAATACCGTAGGCAATAAAGAATATATTATTGAATAGAAAAGAATTGTTGCAATAAAAAAAAAAAAAATTTCCATTTAAAAAGGAGGATTGTATACGCGACCCTGGTATCAATCGTTCTCGGTGCATCATGTCAAGCATTAATTCTAATTTATTAACAAATTTTTACTATCAATTGTAACGAATCATTTTCAAACACCCTGCTCCCGATCGTTAATAATACACACTATTCTTATGCCGGTGGGATATTATAATTCCGGCGTTCATTTCAAAATTCTGATTACATATGACTCGTGAAGCGAAGATAGAATTGTATAATTATCAAATTTATGTTAAACATCGATGTTTCCAATGAACATAAAGTTCGAATCATATCGTTCATCCATCCTCAGTCAAATGAACAAACTTTTTTCGGTTTCAGGCAAATTTTGAATTAAAAAAAAAAAATATTGTTCTTTTTATGACATAGCCTATTTTTATCGCATATGTTCCGCGAGTATAACGTTCAAATTACTTTTTCGAGAGGGAGGGGGGAAAGAGTGTTCCGCTTTGCCCGGCTCTCCCCTATAAATATATAGGTATATCCGTGTATATATATGTATACCTACATGCATATATAATATACAAAACCGGAACAGTTTAAAATTTCATTGACAAGTTGCGTAAGAAATATAAAAATCATATCACCTTTTATTTATTCAAAACTCAGTCGCACGCACATTTGAAAGGACAATAAGGAAAGCGAAGCCCAAGGGCCCAAAGAGTGAGCGCTGGCTAATTATTCCGTGAATCTCACCATCAAAGGGGTTTGTTTCCAGACTCGATATAATATATATATATACACACACCGCGCGATATACAAACAAACACTTGAAGCTTTAATTCCGTTGTTGAACTTGTGTCGCGTATATAGCTAAGATCGCACAAGGCGTGCCAACAGTACAAAATTGTGCAGAGCTCTCTTGTATACATAGTATATACGTATGAAATACGCGGCGCGCGGGTAGGTTGAAGAAGGGTAAACAGCAGAGAGTCAAGATGAGATCGGGCAAGACAGATCTCGTTCTCATCCAGAATTCCAAAGCAACCCTCTCCTCTCCTATCTTTCTCCATCCGTTTCTCTTTACCCTGCTCCTATACCTTTTTATTATTTTTCTCCCTCTCTCCGAGTGTATAACTTGATCGAGTTTTGTCGCATCCTGGTGTATTTATCGAAAGTCACATAACGTATTCATGAATCTCTTGGGTGGATCCGAGCAGCGTTGCGTCATATGTTGTATAGAAACGTATGCCCGCGCGCGCGCGCGCGCGCGTGCGGCGGTATCCTTTTCGTCTCGAAACCTCAATTCCAAATACATACATAACACGCGGAGAAGCTTCAAAACTCCTCGTCGCAACTTTTTTCAAACCCCGCGGAGTAGGAGAGAACGTTGAAGAATCGCTCTCTGCGCTCTTAGGAAAAAGTCAAATACGATACTCGTAGTACCGCAGCAGACTTATTGAGCCGCGCATCCGATAATCCATGGATATACATCGCCAATTGAAATGGAACGCTTGGTTTTAACCCGATCTCGGATGCAGATTGACCGATTAAAAAAATTTTTTTTCCCAAGTTTCGTCAAATAATAAGGTGGAATGGACTTTGGGACTTGGCTAAATTCCTTAAGCGGCCCACTTTGCCCCATGTTCCCCCCTTGCGTATATACATGACAACCCATGCTTCCCGCGCATCACGATAAATAGCAGCGTGCATTTTATATATACGCGGCGTATATATGACGGTTTTCGGGCGAATCGCTTTTATGCGCATATACTATGCGTCTGCTCACGACACAACTCCGCGGTATCCGCGGCTTCGCTCTTATGAAAATTGCTATTCAACGCCTAGTACCTCCAGAGCTTCAAATCGTTTTAAAAAACAATGATTTTTTTTTCATATTTTACGATTTTTACCCCATGCAATTTTACCTATCGCCGCGCAGCTCCGCCGTCGCGGCCAAAAATCGGATGCGCTCGGCTTATTTCGTAAAACAATTTTTATCGCGCTATACGATTCCATCACATTTATTGTGCGTGTATATGCGTGCATATTAAGTATACGGTGAGAAGAGTCGATAGAGCATTCTGTTCGGAGTTGCCGATTCATTTTTTTGACCGGGTATGGGGAATGAGCTCGAAAAATCAACTGTGGAACATAAAATTAATTGAAAAACGTGAAACACTAGCTCAATTATATTGTTTAAAAGGGGGCGACTTTGTTCCAGCACCTTCCTTTCATATATTTATTGTAATAAATTTTGTCCGAATATATAGGTATCAAAATTGCACCTAAAAATATGACAAGACATCTTGGAATAAAAAATATTATATTTCTCGTCCATATTCTCATCATCGCGACACTACTCTGGATTCTATTGAGAACACAAGACAATACGCACAAGTTTAAAAATACAAATATAAGTGAATAAGAAAAATGGAGTGCAAGCAGCGTTTTTCCTATTTCACGAGAGAGACTTTCGTGTGTGTGTGTGTGTTTGTGTGTTTTGAGCACTTGAGAATCGTCGAACTGATGGAGAATGGGATGAGTATAGAGACAAGAGGGAGACAAGAGGGCGAGCAGTGCAGCATGGTTTCTCTTTCGTTGTTCGTGTTCGTTGTGGCGTGCTCTCGATGCGACAACCATGCACCCGCACCCGCGCCTATATATATATTTCATTTCGCTCGACCTTCTTACACGAGGAGCTGAGCTTGTATATACCGTCTAGCATGGAGAAAAAAAAAAGGTAGAACGGGAAAAAACAACCCTACCGATATAATACATTTTATATAACACGTATAGTACATATGTACAGCTATCCTGTTGCGGAAGGTTTCATCCCACCACTCCTCATTCCTTTTCACTCCAGCAACCTCCGCCCGCTCCCCCCCCCCCCCTTTCCCCTTATTCATTTCCTTCCTTTTTCCCATATTTTTTTTTACTTTTTTTCCCACACTCTCATACCGGCGTTTGGCCCTTTTCCTCCATCCCTCTCCCTCTGCCCCAGCTCTCTCATTAATCTCGTACATTCTCAATACAAGTTCCAACTCGGCTCAAGGGACGGGTCACGCGCGATTTTGGATCATCGACGCGATATCAAGCCCCGCCTCACTTCTCATCGGCTCATCAGCATCGTCAACCTAAGGGACTTTTCACGATCCACTCCACCGTGAATGTATAACAAAAACAAATGTATAAAAAAAAACGCGCCGCTCACATTATTCATCATTCTTTCCTCAATCTTCATTTTTTTTTACTCATATCTATACTCGCCTATCTCTTTAACCGCACTTAACACTTTGACGTATTTATATATATTAGGTTTTTAAATATTCGTCCATGACCCTTGCGCTATATAGGTATTTGAAATTGAGTAAGAGAATCTTGGGTTCGATGGCCGGAACATTTGACAAAGATTTGCGGTTGCTCATTATATATAACATACTTGTATGTACTTTGGAAAAAAAAAAAGAAAAAATTTGCTCGACCGCGCGTGAAACGCGAGATGTTCATTTGCCCGCGCCTCGACTTCCGCCACATTAGCCGCCTTCTGCATATCAGGAGCCGGATGAAGCATCAGCGCGCGATGACCGAATTTTCTCGCTTCCTTTACTAAATTAGAAACTAAGCGACATATATACAAATATAATATAAATATTTACGTTGTAACGCGACGAGAGGATGAAAATCTTTGTATCATAATTACTCTCGTACTATGTCAGGAGCCTTGAGCCTTTCCGCTATACTATGTGTGTTTGCGAGCATGTATGTGTATTATAAAGCTAGGACGATGATTTTCCATTGTTGGGGTTCAAGTTTGCTTCTCCCTCCGCAAGGTTATCATATATAGTAGGATGGTCAAACAAAGGCAAAGGAGCCACATCCTCTCTCGGTCGAGGGTGGCAGAGTGGTAAGGGAGGAGGAGGAGGAGGACGACGACGACGACGACGACGAGGAAAGGACGTTAAGTAACACATTTTCAAACTCTTTGTTTAGCGTTCGTGCAATGGGAGAGAGAGAGAGAGATAGACCAGCTTGCCTCTTAATTAATATCCTTCAAGGGTTGTTGACGAGGCTTCGACAGTGATTTTAATAACGGGCTCTTACAAGCGAAGCTGCAATCCCGATCGCACAACCTTGCTGCTGCTGCTGCTGCTGCTGCTGCTGCCCGATCCGATTTGCTTTTTCTTTCGTCACCTTTTCCCATTATTTATCCTATTTTCTTCTCGTTCCGCCATTTTTTTCTCCTCGCTACTTTTCGGTCAATATTTTTTTTCTTCGCTATCATTCCTTTCATTTATACCTACTCGTAATGCTTTTTTTTTCCACTCTTCTCCGGAAATACCTCTGCGCGTCCGTTGCGCCCACCAAAATACTGCTTGAGAAAAGCTTTATAAAAAATCAAGTATTTATGAGGAAAAAAAAAAAACTCGATCCAACGAACTCGGTCGAAAACTGCTTTCGCATCATCGACTGTTATTCGATTTTTTTCCTGCGTCTAAAAAATAATCTTCTTTTCCACTTTGCTTTTGTTTTGTTTTCCTCGTCGGTCTTGACTCACGGATCCTAACCCCCCGCGTGATTTTTCTAATAATTGCGTATACGACGAAATTCTTTCGAGAAGCAAGAATATAATCGTACGAAGAAAATAAAAATCGATTCGATATGATATCAGCAAAATGCGTTAAAATACACGGAATGAAGGACGACAGATGGACCATCAAGGACAAGATGAACCAGTATCGAGGAATTTTCAAGCTGCACGGTAAATTGATTGGCGTTAGCGGGGCGTTGCGGTAGTTTCCAACCAAAGAAGAAATAAAAAATGATATAAATAAATAATGGCGTTTAGAAAGAGATAGGAAAGTGCGAGTGGCCGAGGCGTTGAAACTAAAGGGAAAAGTATGCAAGGAGCTCAAGAGTCTTATAGCAGACGTCAAGGAATACCGTGGAATCGTTAGAGACGTGGAGTACGGGGAAAAGAGACGAATGCACACTCTGCTTCAGGAGCACAGGGATTTTCAATTGGCATTCGAAAATCTTGATCCTAACGTATTACGGATTACTAGACAATTTAAGAACAATATTTCTTTGGATTATCATTAACAGCGCGCGCCTTACGCTTCTCGTTTTCAACAAGGCAATCGAAGAGGGCATTTTCCAGGACAGTTGTCTGAAACGACGACAACTCGACAAGCTCTACTACGAGAAGAAAAAAAAAATGAAGCAATTTTTCCATCTCAAGGTTTGTATACGAGAGCGAGAGATTTTTTTCTTTTCCTTCTTCAATTAAATGTTTGCTTTCAATTTTTATTTATGTATTTTGTTTGTAAAGTTTGTCAAGTTTGGATCGAGAAAGAGGTGTCTATAGAGACCTCTAGATATCGTATATAGATGCGGGAGTAGGGGGAGAGTAGGGGGTTCCATTGAGTTTGGTGCAACGCTCCTAACGGGATTAAATTATAAAATTTGCATGGCGTTAAAGTTGGAGTGCGCCATCCTGTCGGACAAATACGAGAGAGAAGAGGAGTGCCTGCTGCCGAATTACCATCAGCAGCGACTGACAACGGAACATCAGCGGTTCGTGGCGAAGCAAAATGCGGCGAAAAGTATTCGCGCCACGTACGAAGCGATGCTCAAGATTTTGGAGAAGGTCGAGCGATCCGAACGCGATTGAAGCAAAAAAAAAAAAAAAAAAAAAAAAAAAAAAACAAAAAAACAATATAATAAAAGATATGAATATTGAATGGAATGTTTCAACAGGACGCTAAATATTTCGACGCTGTACTCGAAAGTCTGAGGGAGGATCGTATCTGTCAGTGCAAAGTTTTGCTCAAAGCGACGGTTATGGGACAATTAGCGGCTGAGAATCTCGACGATACTAAGCAAAGATACAAATTACTTGAAAAGCAAGTTTGGATCAACATGAAGGAAAGAGAGCGTACTCTGAGCCTGGTACGCTCACAGGTCCAAGATTTATGGGCATACGCTCAATCGCTCGTTCGCGTCGAGGTACTTGATTTGGTCTCTTTGCTCTATCTCGCAGAGCAAATAAATTTATTGCTCTATATATTTATTGCTCGACGGAGACAGAGCGAGACGAATAATACAGCGGATACCGATGTTCCATCATCCTCGGAGAGATCGAACACCGAGGAAACAATGATTAATCGTCAAATTGGACAATTGGAAGAGACCTTCAATCGAGTCAAAGATTCATTGGGCGTGCGCTCTTACGACCAACTCCTCGCCAGGTATAAAAATCTTCCAATCGCGCGATTCTTAATTACATAATAATTATTAAACTCGGAGAGAAAGAGCGTATTAATTGTGGCTAAACAAAACAAAAAAAAACAGACTCGATTCTCAAACGAAGCACAGGACGCGTTTGCTCGCGCAATTCAAGAAAAACTTGAACGACCGTGATACCTTTTTGAATATGAAAAATCACGCGCTTCTCTCACTGGCGACGCTGGAACACGGTACGCTCACCACTACGGGCCAGTAAGTCGTTACATTCTTTTCTATAAGCAACAACAAATTTTTTATATTTTTATACCTGATGATGATGATGAAAATCCCCGTTCTATACGAGGTACAAATCGGAAAAGAGGACGATGCTACAAGAGATCGAAATTCAAAAGAGGCGGGAAAGCGATTTTCGGACAATGAGAAAATCCCGTGGTGAATTGCTCGTTAAAATAAGAGCCGCGTTGCAAAATATGCTTGGCATGTTGATTTGCGTTAAAGAAACGAACAAAGGAGCGAAGAAGGAAAAAGGCTTGGAAAATAAAAAGGATGAGGAGGAGTTAGCGGCGGCGGCGGCGGCGGTTAACGATGTTGTCAAAGCGATGCTGCCGGTGGAAGAGACACGGATTATTGATTTCAAGTTCGAGGGCGGTGGTAATTTTTTTTCTTTTTTTTCCCCTCTTTCGAATGACGGAATTAACTTGAAAATCTCATCCTTGATGGCGGCGCGATCAGAGTCTTTCGTATGAGTTGTAAAAAAAAAAAAAAAACTTTAACCATCTTACAGCGCTGAATTTATTGAGCCAAGTCAGTGGCAAGGTGAATACGCTTTTCGCAATGTCCAACATCGAATTAGATCCTAACGATGAAGCAAAGGCGAGGAATCTGTATCAACGTTACGTCGCCGATTATCGATCGAAATTGAGATACGAGAACGAGGAAGCCGAGCCCACAGGCGAGTACCCTCCGTTAGCTACGATGGCTTCACCCCCCCCCCCCTCCCGAAACTCGTTCATAAATCCTCCTTTCATAATCCTTTTTTTCTCTTCCAACAATTGCCAAAGACGTAGAAAAAATTCGATCCCTCGGTCATTGTCATTGTTGTTTTTTTTTTTTCAGGAATATTCGTCGAACACGAAACGATCGATTCAACGGTCTTATCAAGGGCGGAGCTAAAGCTACGCAGTAGGCAACTCGTTGAAGCCAACACCAAATTGGAATAAAATATTCTCGAGGGAGCGCGATGTAAAATTTTTCAACTTTTATTCGGAGGATTCAATCAATAGTGACATAGCTCGAATGTTTCACCATCGTTTCATCCATTTCGTAATCGTAAAATACGAATGAGATGAAATAAAAAAAAAAAAAAAAAAAAAAAAAAAAAAAAGAGTGATAGCTCGTGAGATCGAGATTATAATTAATGCCGCGCTCTACTATTATCTTATCGTAAACGCGATAGAATAAAACATCATCGAGCCACGTTAATCGATCGAATTAATCGTAGATTTCGTCTCACCAGCAATTCGACGACGGTTGTCTCTCTTGCCAACTGGACGATGCACATTCGTCTAGGCAATTTCGTTGACTCGACCCCAGCCAAGACGTTCTTTTTTCGTCTCGAGGCAGAGCCACGATGGCATATCTTTGGGATGGGCAACGGCATTCGGGAATCTGAGAGGTGGAGTCGGAGCTTTGAAAGGATGTACCCTCTTCATTTTTTTCAACAGAAATTCCTTATTAATTTCCTTGGGATCGCGATACTTGTCGAGATATAGATTGAAGGGTTTGCCCTTGGGAAACCACTCTTCCTTCCTCAAATGCGGTTTCGGAAAAGCGTACTCGTAATTTGGCTCTCGAGTTTCTGCAATACAATTTCTCATTTTTAATCGTCATTGCGAACGATTCGATTCCAGAGGTCGGTCGTTGATACCTACCCAAAACATTGTGGTAATAATCGGTCAACGACGAGTCCCAATCCGCTTGGAAAAAAGCGAGACTCGCGGGTGTTATGACATCCTGATATTTTCTATAAAAATCCAAAGTGCTCCAATTGCGGTCCAACAATTGAAATCTAAGACGAACGAAAAAGCTATTGAGTCGGAGGAGAATGGGCGTAATCTAGATGACGTTTAATAGTTGGTGCACCGCGCGCTAATATCCGACTAGCTATAAGGAATTGAAAAATTATGGCTCACCGAGGCTGCTGCTCTCTTTTGTATTCGGAATAATCGATACTATTTTCCTGCTTGTATAAAACAAAAACGTATCTGCAATAACCGATCCCTCTGGCCGGAATTGGCCTCGTGTATTCCATCAAAAGATCGCCTTTTGTTATTTCGCTTCCGGGAATATTACCTCTGAAACGAGACGACGCCGACATGAAATTTTTGTCCGCTTACAACTATCGACTAGGCCAATTATTTTTACTTACACGAACCAGTGACACATTTCTTTCCGAGGATCGACAAAATTTCCATCCGGAGTTGTCAGTACCAAAGTCCACAAAGTATCTTTATCGGCGTCGTACGCTACGCTCGGCTCTGACGCTACGTCTCTGGCTTTTATGAGATTTCCTCTGTGCACGAGGATAGACGAATCTCGACCGTGCTCGTAGTTTATGTCAACGGGGACTACCGGCGTGAAATAAGCGTCGCCAAAAAGATGCTGAAAGATTTGATAATGATCCGCGATGGTACGAATTTGACTTGGACCCGTCAATCGCCACCATTCTTCCTTGGATTTTTCCAAATCGATGTACACTTAAAAGTTATCGATTTATTCACATATTTCCTCGTATTATGATACAAATCGTTACGACAACTCTGGAAAATGATGATACAAACAACATATTTCGTCGTGGCACACTTACATTCTCTTTTGCGTGCCTTTTTTTCCAAGTTAGAATCATCGCGAAGACTCTTCATTTGGCTGATCCATTGCGACATTACTTTGCTCCTCGAAGGCAATACGTGTTTATATCCGATGTCAACGCGAAAATGTAATTCGGGATCTTTCCAATTGATTTCTACCTCAGAAATATAATAATAGCGTTACCAAAATTCATTAAACTCCGAGGCTATATAATCCCGGACTCGCGGGTACGCGGAGCTTTTTACTCTAACCTGCAAGACGGTCCTCCAAAGTCCGCGCTACACCAGGAGCTTTTCCACGTATTGTGTGCCCGCATCGCACTTGTTGACCTTTTATTTTCACCAAATCACCACATATCCGACGACAAAATTGACTGCTCATTATTTCACCAGCTCTGGACTGCTTTGACCGGTCTTGTGCTTGTGCTTGCGTGCTGCTTGTACTTGTGCCTGTGCTTGTGCATGCGCGCTCGCGCTCGCGCTCACGCTCAGCGGCAATACAACAGCAGTCTCATGATTTTTGTATATCTATTAATCTAAAACAGTACCCCAAAGACATAAACTTTTCCAATTCCAAACGTTTTTGTGTCGTTTGTTAATTGTTGTAAAAACAAAATAAACGTTTGAGAAATTAATTTAAAGCGAAAAAATAAAAATAAGCGTCAAGTTGCCCCGCTCCCCCACTCATATTTTATTTTTAAAACTTAATGAAAGTAATTATGTACAACATATAAATATAATCAATGCGAAATCATTGACAGAATACGAATATTATAATAATAATGTTTGTAGGACGCCTATATTCTCATAAAAAAGCAAAAATGTCTACGTACGTGCGATATTTTAAAACACAGAGAAACGGAAACCCCCCCATCTCCTGCTATAGAGCAAGCATTTGATGGCGAGCGGCGGCTACGTATACAAGCTCATTGCGTCAAAGCCGTCAAAGCAAAACCGGCCCATTGTTGTATCGTCGTAAATTAATGATGATCGGAGAAATAAAAAGACTAGCAGCCATCGAGCGCACCAAGGAATCAATCTATTTTATACTATAAAATATCTATAGACAAGGATCAAAAAATTTTGTTCACATATACATTGTCAAAATTTGACAATCGATTCGTCCGGGAAGTCCGGGAGTAAGCAGCCAGCCACCTTGGAGGTTATACTTGGAATAACATTTAATTTATCGAGAAAATCAAAGAAAATGAGCACCGAAAGTCAAATAACGACGATTGTGAACGATATTCTCGTAAGTTGATCATTATCTGTATGTATATATGTATTTTTGGAGTAATTATTTTCGAGTATTTTTATATATTTCTGACACGCAGAAAGTGGAGGCCTTGGAAGAAGCCTTCAGTTGCATTCTAGACCACAATTTAGGCAACGAAGCAAAAAAAATGAAATGTTGGCAATCAGAATTGAGCGTGGCAATGACAAGATTGCCGGTGGATCAACAAGAATCGGCGATCAAACAATTTCTCAATATGGCTTCGACCATGACTAATCATAAACGTCTTGAAATGCTGCTGGGCCTGCTAGAAAATCTTGTCGCCGATAATGACTTGGGCGCGAGGCAAGCAAATTTATATTCAGACTATGATATTTCTCCTATATAACGATAGACGTATAAGCGAATTTATTTTCCAGACTGGTGTGCGAGTCTATTTTGGGCTGCGAGAAACTAGTTTACGAACTGCAAGATTTTTGGGTAGAATGTTTTGGCCTGATACGACGCATTATCGGCGGAGTCGATTATAAGGGAGTACGAGAAATAATGAAAGTGAGATAACGTGTTTGGATAATCTATCGATATTCTGTAGTAGAAGAAAAAAAGCACATAATTTTTATCGCAAACGCTAACGGATCTTTTTAATTTACAGGGATGCTCGGAAAAGGCTCAGACGCTTCCGGCCAAGCTGAACGCTTCTGTACAACCGCAATTGAAAGCATTGGAGCACGTGTTTGAAAATATTTTTGATCGCAACGCTTGCCTGCTTCCTAGCTACTTTGTCGTTACGGAAATTCAGAAAGTTTATCCGGAGAACAAAAATTGGCCGCATTGGGTAATTGAAATATTTCTAATGGGTTGTTCCAACTTTTAGGTATGCCGGTCGAAAGATTGGATGCAACGGATGCTTTTAATCCTCGGATTGGCTACCTAGAACGGTTGAAACATCCCGTCTGCCCGAATAGGATAGCTATGAGATAACAAAAAAAAACTCGCGAAAGCGAAAATAATAATAAACTAACTAACTTTTAGAAACTGGCGAGATTGTTGTCAAGCTTCGTGGAGAGTTTTCGTCCCGTAGCTCAGATGGTATCAATAATAGGCCATTCGAAAATGCTTCCGGTGGTCGAGCACACGGGCTACGCCGATCATCTCATTAACCCGTGGCTCCTCGATCCAACGACCTTAAAATTTTCTCTCAAAGGGAATTTACCGTACGATCCGGAGCTCCTCAAACCTCAGACGGAACTCTTGCGATATGTTCTCGAGCAACCTTACAGCAGGGATATGGTGTGTTCGATGCTGGGACTCCAGAAACAGGTTCATTACATTTATCGAATCGATAATCAACCAACAATTATGTGTGTTCCCATTAAAATGCAATATCAATCCGAATTTGTTGATTTTAAACAAGCACAAACAACGCTGCGTCGCGCTTGAGGAACAAATGATCGAGCTCGTGATCCTCGCGATGGAAAGATCGGAAAACGAGACGACAGGCGGTGGCGGTGGCGGAGAAGGAATCGAGGGGACAGTCGCGAATCATTGGGTCTGGCTTCATTTATCTTCGCAGTTAATATATTTTATACTCTTCCAATTCGCTTGTTTTCCCAGCATCGTAATGGCAATTCACGAAAAGCTGGCCAGTCGCGATCTAAGAAAAGGTCGGGATCATCTAATGTGGATGCTTTTACAATTTATTTCTGGCAGCATTCAGCGCAATCCCGTGAGTAAATTTCCCACTAATTCGATTCGTTCATTATATTTTTTTATTTTCTTTCTCTACATAAAAAATATACTTTTATACAATATCGTTGACCGACCGTGTTGCAGCTATCGAATTTTCTACCAATATTAAAACTGTACGATCTTCTATATCCGGAAAAAGAGCCCTTGCCGGTACCGGATTACAATCAGGCCTTGTGCACCCATCAAATGGCAATAACCTGCATTTGGATTCACTTGCTGAAAAAAGCACAGCAAGAACACTCCAATATTCACAGACCCATACCACTCGCTTTGAAAGCTCATCACGAGTAAGTTGGTTCATCACGTTGTCCGATCGATCATATTACTTAAATCGCGTCTACAAACGAATCCAGGATCCAACAATTATTACAGATTCCTCCAACACCTCGTTATGCCCAACACGTCGTTGTGCATGGGCTCGGACTATAGGATCGCGTTACTCTGCAACGCTTATTCGACGTACCAGGAATATTTCAGTAGACCAATGGCCACCCTCGTTGACACAATTTTGGGAACTCAAAAGGTTAGCAGAGTCTTGCAATAGATATTTCATTTTCTTAATAATCTATTAACGAACGATTTGTGCTGCTGCTGCTGCTACACACGGCTTTGCAACAGAGTCAACCGCAACAGCCTCTGTCGACGACGCTACAAAACAACGCGGCACTCGCTACTGGCCCGATAACCCCGCTCTCGATGTCCATTCTCGATTCGCTCACCGTTCATTCTAAAATGAGTTTGATTCACAGTATTGTGACTCACGTGATCAAGCTCGCACAATCAAAGAGCAACATGCCCTTGGCGCCTGCACTCGTCGAAACTTATAGTCGATTGCTCGTATACACGGAAATCGAGAGCTTAGGAATCAAAGGATTCATCAGTAAGTGTGCCACATAAATCGTGCTCGAAAAATAATAAACTCTTCACTCGGCAATAGGGACAATATAACATTTTTCATAATTTTCAGGTCAATTATTACCAACGGTATTTAAATCTCATGCCTGGGGAACTCTTTACACGCTTTTGGAGATGTTCAGCTACAGAATGCATCATATACAGCCTCATTACAGAGTACAGATACTCTCTCATCTGCACAGTCTCGCTGCGGTGCCTCAAACCAATCAAACTCAGCTCCATTTGTGGTGAGAAACGAAAATTTTGACAATTATCAATGGAATTTTAATTAATATATATCGCAGGAATATGAAAGCGTTAATTATTAACGATCTTGACAATAACTTTGCAGCGTCGAGAGTACAGCTCTGAGAATGATAACGGGCTTAGGCTCGGCGGAAGTACAGCCTCAATTGTCGAGATTCTCGTCGGAGCCGAAAACTCTCGTCTCTTCGGAATCCGAGGAATTGAATAGAGCTCTGGTACTGACGCTCGCTCGTTCGATGCACGTCACGAGTGAGTCGAAAAAAAAAAAAAAATGTAAAATTTTTTTTCTTCTTCCAATTTCATTCAATTGTCGTGTTCGATCAACAGGCACGGGAGCAGATTCTCTGAGCGGTACATGGTGCAAGGAACTCTTGAACACTATTATGCAAAACACGCCACATTCGTGGGCTCAGCATACGCTTCAATGTTTTCCTCCGGTTCTTAGCGAATTTTTCCAACAAAATAGCGTACCCAGAGAGAACAAGCAACAAATAAAGGTGTAAATCTCGTATAAATTTTCGCTTGCGAGCTTAGGCTCGTATCGACGCACTCGCGTTAACAAGAATTTTTTAAACTTGCAGAAAGCCGTGGAGGAGGAATACAGAAATTGGGCATCGATGAGCAACGAGAACGATATAATCGCTCATTTCTCCGTTCCTGGAACTCCGCCGCTCTTTCTTTGTCTCCTATGGAAAATGATTCTCGAAACGGATCGTATAAGTCCGATCGCTTACAAGTATGCCAATTCCATTCTACTATTTGAATATAGTATATTGTATAATGGATTTATAAAAAAAAGAGAAAAAAAAAAAAAAAAAAAAAAAACAATTATTCGACAGAATATTGGAGAGAATCGGTGCTCGAGCGCTGTCGGCGCATCTACGAAAATTCTGCGACTATCTCGTTTTCGAATTCGCAAATAGTGCGGGTGGTCATCACGTCAACAAATGCGTCGACACGATTAATTTGATGATTTGGAAGTACAACATAGTGACGATCGACCGATTGGTTTTATGCCTTGTAAGAACAAGAAACAATAGATGAGCGATTATTTGATTATATTATGTTACGTCGGGCTTATTATCTCTTGATATTGTGTTAATAATTTTTGTTTTCAAGGCGCTTAGAACTCAAGAAGGCAGCGAGGCACAGGTATGCTTCTTCATAATTCAATTGTTGCTGCTGAAAGCGGCAGAATTTCGTAACAGAGTCCAGGAATTTGTAAAAGAAAATTCACCGGAACATTGGAAACAATCCAATTGGCATGAGAAACATTTAGCCTTCCATCGTAAATTTCCCGAAACTTTTGCTCCCGAAGGAATAATGGAACAAACGAGCGGGGGCCCGAACCAGTACCAAAGCTTACCCGTTTATTTCGGCAACGTGTGCCTCAGATTTTTACCCGTTTTCGACATCGTTGTACATCGTTATCTCGAAATTCCACCGGTCATAAAGAGTCTGGAAATTCTCCTCGAGCATCTCGGCTGTCTCTACAAATTCCACGATCGTCCCGTCACCTACCTGTACAACACGCTACATTATTACGAGAAAAAATTACGAGACAAGCCCCCTCTCAAGAGGAGGCTCGTATCCGCGGTATTGGGCTCTCTCAGAGAAATTCGAGCTCCCGGATGGGCTCTTTCCGAGGCGTATCAATTGTACATGACCAGGGCCCCCGATGACGTATCTTGGGTCCCCGAATTGGATTATTACATTCGTCTTGTTCGCCGAATCGTCGAGAGTACGCCTATAACTAGACATTTTCTTACTTTTATTATCGCGCGGGCCGCCTCAACGAACCAACCTTAATCAATCAATTCAATTTTGTTTCAGCGATGACGGGAACACCGCATTTTCCCGCTGTTGATTGGCGATTCAACGAATTCCCGAATCCAGCGACTCACGCTCTTTATGTCACGTGTGTCGAATTAATGGCCGTCCCTGTTGCTCCCAACTTGGTTGCCAATGCTCTTCTCGATGTAGTCGCCAAAGGGTAAAGATTATTTGCTTTTCATTCCCTGCTTTCCCGCTCCTCCTCCCCACCCGAATAACCGTGACCGTTCTCGTTGTGGTTGTTGTTGTTATTATTTTCAAACATTCACATTTCAGATATACGGTAATACCGACGAAAGAAATACATTTGTGGATCAACTGCGTGGGATTGTTAATGGCGGCATTGCCGGAATGTTACTGGCTCGCGCTTTACGATCGTCTCGTTGAAACTGCGAGTAGTCCAGGCTTGGCCAAATGGCAGTACAACAATCTCACACCTTTTCAAATGTTTAACTTCAATACAACCCACAATTGCCTGCTGGAAAACAAATACAGCTATATGCTCGCCCTTGCTCATTCGATATGGCATCATGCCGGAGTCGGACAAATTACAACGATGCCTCAGTAAGACTCGTTTTTTTTTTTTTTTTTTTTTTTTTTTTTTTTTTTACCTCGACCAAACAACCGCGCTGTACGATTATGGGGTATCTTTTTATTTTTATTTTTTTCCCTCAGATTCATCAAAGAAAAGTTGCAACCAATAGTAACGAGCGAGGAACAGCTGATATTCGCTTGCCACTTGATCGGGCCAACTTTGGCGCGTTTCAACGTCGAACGACCTCGTTGCGTCGTCGAGCTCTCGGTCAGTCTTTACGAGATGCTCGAGCAAGTCGATCATGCTCAGACTCAACTCAAATACATGGATCCGGTCTGCGATCTTTTGTATCCTTTTTCTTTTTCACATGTTTTATTTAAACCGCCAATCGCGTTTTCTACAATCATTATTTTGTCTTGACACAATTTTTCTCCAGATATCACATAAAATACATGTTCGTCGGTGACATGATGAAAACAGACGTCGAGTGCATAATACGACGTCTGAGGCACGCTTTGCAAATGCGTTTGCGATTCATCGCTCATCTCAATATCGAAGAGATTCAGACGACGTAGTAGAATTCGTATCGTGAAAATGGTGGTCATCGGATTTTTCTAAATCGAGTCGTGCGCGCGTACGAGTGATGGAAAATCTGTTTTAAAAGATGGAAAAAAAGAAAAGAAAAAAAAACAAAGAACCATCATGCCTTTTTGTTGTTGTTGATAAAACAGTGGAAGGAAGCGTTTTTTTCTCGCAATCAAGTCGTCGTGTCAGATCTGAAGCAGGTTGTTTCGTCGAGGCTCCGCTGTCGATTGGATTCGTTCGGAGCTTCTGTACCGTCTATACGAATTTTCGGAATGGTCCCGCCTCGATCGCTGAAAGAAAAACAACATTTGTTTGTTGATTCGTTTCGTTGAATCGCAATACTATTATCGCGATGTATCGAATTACTCTTTGAAGCAAGCAGCGTGTTTTTTGCCGGACATGTCCGAGTCGTCCGGTCTTTCGCGCGAATAAGCAGCCCCAGCAGGATCGTGCGGTAACGAAAAATTTTGTTCGACGTCCGTAGCCTGATGCTCATCGGCCTCCGAATTGATCGATCGTATTCTCGCCTCCCGACGATTTTTTAAATCAAAAAAACTGCTGATCGCTGTAGACGCGCGGTGACAATGAAAGAGAGAAAAAAATATGACGCTCTATAGAGAGAGAGAGATGATTATTATTACCTCTTGAAAGCGGAGTTTCGCTCGATCTTCCGAGAGCAGGCACTACCGGTAGAATTTTTTTCCATCTCGCGAATGGTGCGTCCCGAAACTGTCCTCTTTTCTCGGCGATTCTAAACATTTTACGTCGCTCCTCCGTTCTTTCCTGGCGCAACTGAATCTGCAACACGATTTTTTATTTATTTCATTTTTTCTTCTCAAACCCTGCTCGTCAGATGAATAAACGCCAGTTTCATGCATGATATACCTTCAAATCGTCGTTGGCTTCCCTCAGAGAGCTGGCGAGAGAGAGCATGTAGTAAATAATAAGGGCCATAAGAACGATAAGCGGAATGACAATCCCGGGCGACGCAATGTAATCCAAACACCTTGTTGAAAGAATAAAGAATAATATATAAAAAAGAAGAATCGAATATGTTTTTTCAAGAGTCTGCTCCCGGAAAAAAGGGACGGACGAGTCCATACTTGTGGAGAGTTTCTCCGGGCAGGGCGTTTCTCAGGCTTTCCGTAGCCAAGTGGTAAATTCTCGAATAGCCGGAAAACGGTCCGCAGTGCCAGGAAGGTTCGACCCATACGATTGCGTAACCAACGGGTAAAACGCAGAGAAACAGCATGGTCAGTAAAAGAGCGAAATAAAAGTTGTTTGACCTGCTCGATATGTGGAAGCATCAGGTTTATTCATACATGGAAATATTTTTTTTTTTTAATTGGACGGAACAAAACGTAGTTGGTGTACGTAGTCATATTTTTTGTTTACATACCTCGAGGCTCGAAAGACAACTTCGTGCGGCACGTTACAGGTCAAAACGGCCCATGATCTCAGATACATGAGAATTCCCAATTTAGCCAGATTCAAAACGGTCAAACCGGGACTAAAAAACATTCCCATCCAGACCAATCCCTGATTATTAACGAGATGTAATATATTCTCGGCTATCTTGAAATCGCCGTATTGCGGAAACTGTTTTTCCAGGTCCCAACACCACCACGAATTCATGAAACGTATAAAAAGAGCCCGAAGAAAATCAACTCCCAGGGTCGCGATAATCGTCAGTACCTGATGAAACCGAGTTGTACATATCGAATTAATATTCGGTCGAGTATTGGCGGCGGCGGCGGCGGCGGCGGCGGCGACGGGAGGAAAAGGAAAAGAAAAAGAAAAATAGATAAATAAATTCATGTACCAGATCCATGACTGTGAGCTTGGCCAACTCTTGGCCAAACATCGTCTCCCAACAGAGCCGTCGTAATTTTTTTCGAGTTTTCAGGTCCAAAAGTTTCAACGCGGCTAAACTTACTGCAACGCGAATACGCATAGAATAAATAATTATTCCATAATATCTCGCCTATATATACTTACTCTCCGCCGTGCGATCGACGCATACGCCACGTACCTGTCTCTTCTTTTTCCTCGGTTTTCATCTCCCTCTCCACGGCGGGAGCTGAATCGCAAACGTTGCAAATTATTTCATAACACTTGATAATGCCGATAGGGGCTTGCGATATCTCGTCGTAGGAATAAGGAGCTCGCGCGGTACTCGAAGAAAGCCTCGATTCATCGATCCGGTCTGGGGTCGTCGCTCTCGTAACCTCGATCGTAGAGTCATTCGATTCGATCGTGCTGGACGTTGTTGTTTCAAATATGCCTGATAAACTCGCCGTCGAATTATCTTCCGAAGCAGCAGCAGCAGAAGCAGCAGCAGCAGCAGGATCTGGATAATTGAGCGAATCGTAGTAATCGTAATTGCTTATAATTTTTTCTTGCTCGGGGGATTCGGGGGATTCGGGGAGAAGATTGTCGTCGAGCGACCAAGACGACTCGAGAATTAAGGAAGCAGAAGGTAATGCGCTCCAAGTTTGTTCCGGATTAAGAGTGCTCGAGATTGCCGAATCGAAATAAATACTTGAATCGGATGGTGGTACTTTGCTCGGGGGCAAAGTCTCGTTGTTGATTCGCATCCTGTAAATTGTCTCGTTCGAGGAGATATTTGACATGAGGACGAGACTCATCGAAGCTAAAGCCCCGTAAGAAGGATAGATCGATTCTTGGCAAGGTACACAAACTTTTTTACAATTTTTCTTGATAAAAATTGAGGCTGGCGGCGGTGTACGACTCTGCTCGACCGTTGGCTTCAGACTCTTTAGCTCGACATCCTGAAATTATTATAGCGCCGAAATAAATAGCCTACGTTTTGCCTGCCCCCTGCTTCTCCCAACATTGAAAATTGTCAAACTTGCTTGCTCACCATACTGCTTATTTTATCGAAGAGTGCAAAAATCAACGAGTAAAGATTGAGGAGATTCAGAAGCATGATTCTGAAATAATAATAATAATAATAAATATCGTTACGTAACGTATGCGCAACGAAATGTATAAAAAAAAAAAAAAAAAAAAAATTGGTCAGGCGACTATACCTGGCCAATTGGAGTCGCAATTGTTTGCGAGGGTGATAATTTTCAAAGATACCCAGTATTTCGAAGAAAAGGGGAAATATGTAAGATATGAGGGACATGACGATAGTTATTTCATTTTGTCGCCACCAATCACTTTCCGCGTCGGACTGCGTGCTCCTCGCTACGACTTGAACGACCGCGTAGGCCGAAGCGGCCAAGAGCGAAATCACCGAGAGATTCACGAAAACTCGGACCGTTATTATTTTCCAACTGCAATAAAGACAAAGAAACAGAAGAAGAAGAAGAAGAAGAAAAATTTGGGGCTTGAGAGAGATAAAATAGAATAAACCGTCGCGCCGCTGCCGCCGCCGCACCGCCGCCGCGCTGCTGCTACATCGGATCGCTTCGGTTTGTGAAAATGCTGCTATTTTGTACAACGAACCGGCCGAGCTTTTTTTCTTTTTCAGCCTCCTCGAGCAAAGACTCTTTGAAGCCGAGGACAATGCTGGCTATTCGATTGTGTGCCGTTTCCGGATTTCCGATCATAAAATCCCAGCCGGTGAAAAGTTTCCAAGAAAAGGCGCATTCGTCTTCCTTCTCCGAAAGTTTGCTCATTCGAGAATTTTCCGCCATTCTGTCGGTTCGCGAACGCGTTAGAGAGATTTTAGATTTCAATTCAAGGGGGCGGGGGGACTCGTGAAAAATGTAATAAATTTTTAGTTGGTAATTACTTGCGTAAAATGGCGACAAAGCTGTACGCGTAGACGATCAAATTGGCAAGGAAATAAGCCAACGGGAGTTTGTAAACGCTACCTTTCGAATCCCGATTGGTATACCATCCGTAAAAGAATGGGGAATACTTGACAACACCCTCGAATTCCCAAAGGGTTAGCAGATGCTTGGATTTTACTTTTTCTTCGGGCAGCATATATTTCCTTTCGCCAGCTTCTTCCGGATTGGCGGTCAACACTTCCGGTATCGCTACGAAAGCGACAAGTATGAGGGAAACGACGAGATTTATCCAGAAGAGCCAGCGAAGAAAGATGAAGTAGGAAGCGACCGCCGAGCCGAAATGAGACTCGATTTCTTTTATCCGAAGCTCCCAAGGCACCATCCACGTTTGTAGATTCATTAATTCTCGTCTCAGATATTGCCATTTCTGGAGAGGGAATAACGGGACCGATTAAATTTCAATACCGAGAGCGTATCGCGAGATACTAATTCATTACTTTGTTAATAAAGATGGATAATCTCGCGACGGCATCCCTCGTATTTCTGCTCTGAGCCAATCTTTCCTGCAAAACTCCCTCGTGTCGTCTAACGTAACTTTTCGCCTGCTGCACCAGTTTTATTTTTCTCCGCAATCCCCACGGCTGTAGTTTTACCGAGCTTATCACCTCTTTGTGCAATTTCAAATTTTCAAATATTTCCTCCTGCGTGCACCCACTGTCCCGTAATTGTCCAGGCTGTATCTCCTCCTCCTCCTCCTCCTCCTCCTCATCTTCGTCCTCTTGAGCTTGCTGCTGCTGGTGCTGCTCCTCCTCCTCCATCGATATCGCCGTGCTGAGTGAAAAAAATGAAGAGAAAAAAAAATCATGCGCTTTGCGCCTTATTTATGTACTGATATATTGTTGTTGTTTTTTAATACAAACTCTCCGGAACTGGTTGTAAAAACGGATGATCTTCGCCTTGAAGGAACCACAGAAAAATGAGCACTATCCTCCCCAGCGACGGATGAACCCCTCGTGCGTTTTTTTCCCTTTGACGACTTTCGGGAAGAATTTCTTCTCTGAATAATGGCACTGATCGAGGCGGAATAATCGTCATCGTCCTCTTGCTGGTTTTCGGCTTCATCCGAAGGAATCCGGTCTGTTTAAAACAAAGAAATGAGAAGAAATTTATCGACGATAAATAATAAGCGTTAAAGAATTTTGGCAAGTGAGAGAGATGGTACCAGCAGCACGGAGAATAGTAGGCGACAACGGCATATCGTGGATGGCTGTTTGTCCGAACGAGCCGACTCGTTCGATCACAAATTTCACACTGGGTCTCTCGAGACTGGAATCGGCCTGAAATACGAAAATGTACGAGTGTGTTTGCTCTTCTCGTTCCGAAACGGAGATGGAGAAAGACGCTCGCTAGTAGATGCGAGTAGAAACGCGCGGCGGCGGGCGCCGGGATTAGAGAGTACGCTGAATAATTTAGCCACACCCCGGTGCTGGGCCATGAACGACGAGATATCTGGAATTCTCGATTCCTGATGGCCAAACGAACGCGAATGACTCGCCACACCTCGCTTGCTTTTATCTACTCTCGGCTAATCACTCTCGCTTTTACACCCGCCGCCGCCAACGCCGTCACTACCTTCAAGCGTGCGTGTCTATACGACATTACACGGGGTAATGCCATCGCGAAAATCACCCCATCGACGTTAACACCGAGGAGGAAGGGGCAGACGCCGTGATTACAACTCGCGATGAGCCAGAAGCCCACGCAATTGCGGAATGATTCTTGTACACAAACCTGAATCGAACGATGCGTCAACGAACGTGTCCTGCTTGCTGGCTCCTCGGCTGCTGCTTTCATCGTTATTCAAAATTATTATTCTTCCTTCTTTTTCAGTTTTTCGATATCGTTACCGCGCACGCACCGCCGTTCTCCCTCGCGCTTCGTATCAATTTTTCAATTCTCCTCTTACCGCATCCACAAACTTTTTTTCCAATATTATCATCCACCTATTCGTCTTGGTTTTTTTCTCCATGGATCGTTTGAAAAGCGTCTAAAAAAATTTTTTTTATCACTCAAAAGTTAATTATTATTTCAACCCTCTTTCGACGCGTTCCAAGGTTCATCGTCGATCAACCAGCAGATAGATTTTCAATGTTAATTCCTTCTCACCTCTCCACCGGATACGATCATCGATGTGCTGCTGCTGCTGCTGCTGCTGCTGCTCATCGCGTCGGTGAATACGCGACAGCGAATACAGCGAAACAACATATCGCGTGTACGGGGCGCGTCGCTGAAAAAAAAAAAAAAAAAAAAAACCGTGACTCCTCCGGTCACACCCTTGGCTTTTGCTTCTCTCGAATTACCAATTCTGGCTCTTGGAGAGCTATCGATTGATAACAACAACAAAAATACAAACGGTGCGAGGGGAAACGAAACAAAAAGGGGGTAGAAAAATACAGAGATATCCGTCCGTGCTTCGACACCCTGCTGGCTGGGAGAGTCGTCCTTCGCACACGGAATATCGATCGCGTCATAACGATAATACTCGAGCTCGATAAGTGTGTTTAACAATTTCATTAAGACTGTGGCCGCGGGCCGGGCCTCCGCCGCCGCCGCCGCCGCTCCATTATTAGAGATAAGACAAAAAAAATTCTACTCTATTTTCATTTTCCAATAATACGGCGAGGCGAGCGTTTGACCGTTTTTCCTCGACATTTGCTCAACAATAGTCGAAAGATCATTTCTTCTTCGATGCCGTAGTGGCCGATTGAAAGTTTATTTTCCCTTTTTTTATTATGCCTTTCTTTCTTTTTTTTTTTTTTTTTTTTTTCTTATGGCAGCCTTCGCGTGTTGTGCCAAAAAAGTAGTCTACAGCGTCCGTATAGCGAGAATAATAAGATGGAATAAATTTTGGGACTTAAAAATAAGTTTATGACCATGTGCTCGCACCGACGAAACTCGCTAAATTCCTCAAGTGGCCCTCTTTGCCCCATGTTTCCCTATAGAGAAACCTGCTTTCGTAACCAGCGATCGCGATTACTTCTGCTTTTCTTTTTATTCGCAATTACAACATTTTTTGGCGAAGCCAGCGAGACGCGTCCTTCTTGTTCCGAAGCATGCAAACTAACCGAATTAACGTCAATTGCGGATATGCAGAAGTAGTGCAGCGATATATAATATAAAAAAAAATAATAGCAAGGAGGTATGATCGATTTTTTTTTTTCCATTTTCTTTTTGTACACAAATAAAACTTTATTTCTGTGATGAAACGAGGAGAGTACATGTATCATGCGGTCAATCTTTCCAGTAGGAATGGACCGGGGCGTCCTGTTTCCGAAAACGGTAATATTCGCCTCGTATAAATACTAACCAAGACTACTCGCGTAGCGATGGAGATGAGAGAAAAAATGAGGCGCGAAGCGCGCCGGACGATCGTGTTTCGAATCGATCCGGAAGATTCATTCTTTGATATATATATAATTGGCTACTGCTATTTGGTCGTATGTCGAGCCCAGGTTGATCTTTGTACCTGAGACATGAGATCATTCCGAGAAGGTAAACGGGCGCTGGTCGTCCTCGAGGGCGGAGGACCGGAGCTCGTCAAAACGGTTGCGATGTGATTTTTTGGGGAAGGTAGGGGACTTGACTCGAGATTTTCTCTTGTCTCTTGGGTTTCTCTCGTCGTAATTTCCAAGGATAATAGGCTCGAGCCGTTCATCACTCGTCTCGGAGAGGTTTCGAGGCTTCGTTTACCCCCTCGCGGCGGACCTTCCAAATTCATTAGTTTTTGGGCACCACCTGCTGCTTCCACCGGGCCCTCGCCGCCGCCGCCGCCGCCGCCGCCGCCGCCCCGCCCGCTTTGCTTAACCGGACTGCTTGACCGATTTTCCAAAGCTCCGACAAATACCTGGGAGCAACTTTTTCCGGAAGACTCTCCTCCGCAGGGCAACGGTCTGATGAAAGCAGGAGCCAACGTATCACCCGTTGAAAATTGGCTGCTTTCGCTCGGGCCAAAACTCGGGGCTTTGTGAGACAAAACCGGCGAAGAGGCGTAACTGTTGGCTTGAGAAACTCGCAAGGAGGACAAGCCCGGTGGCGATTGCGCGTTGTTAAAATTCTGAAATTATTTTCATCCCATGATCGGGGTGTGTCTTATTTCGTCGAATTTGTGCATCGGAAATTGACAATCGACTTACGGACGGTTTATTATTGCTGAGCGAGCGTAGAAATGTTGGAGGGCCTATGGCGGTGGCGTAAGGAGAAGGGGTACTACCGCCGTAGGCCGATTTTTGCTGCTGATAAGGACTTGTATTGTGCAATCGCTCGAGCAATTGATTCTGAAAATACAGCTGATCGCTCGAGTTGTTGAGCCCATGGTTGAGATCCATCCCCGAGTAAAGAGATTCGCAGGGATATGCGACATGAGCGAAAGAAGACGGATGTGACGGCTCCAATTCCCAGGGCGAACTTTGTCCAGGATTTGGCGGCTGACAATGAGAGTGAGAGAGAGAGAGAGAGAGAGAGAGACAAAAAGTTCAACATTATTTAATTAACTCTAATTTTTTTCAAAATGTTGCCTTGAAAGATTGTGAAAAATGCAATACGGATGCGATAGACGTCCGGTAACGAAAACGAAAAATCGGATAGCGAGACATTACCTAGCCTGGTGGTAGGACAAAATCCAAAATTTCGAGCCAACGCCTGTCGGGGACAACGACGCAAGCCGCTCGCTCTCTTGTGCTGGTAGTCGACACATTTTTCTCTACTTTCGAATTTTCTTACATTTTTTTTTTTTTTTTTTCATTTCTTTTCTTGTCTATTCGCTGCCGCACACAATTATCAAGATGGACGGAACAATTATTGAACAGCATTCTCACACACTTCACACGGATGAGACACAAAACATCAAAATAAAAGCGGTATCCTATCTCATGAAAAATTGGGTTACGTGATAAACAATAACGAGATGTAGCAATAATAAGTTAATCGCGGGCGGGCGGGCGCGACAGAGAGATAGAGAGTATTGAAGATGAGATGTTATATGAAAAATATGAAATAAAAAATGTGTACGAAAGTTTAGTTTGTTGGAGCAGCAAACTCGTCGCTTTGTATTTATTATTTCTTCAAAATAATTGCGATGAATTACTACAAATTAGTTGGTCAGAGGTATAAAAAGAAAGTACAAAAAATAATCTAAAAGTCGAGCGAAGCTCAGTTTGTGTCTTGTTATTTGTGATGCGTGATTCCAGATGTACGCGGCGTTTGTATCACTGCGTCATACGGTAGAGGGTTACCTGGCCGAGACTCGATAAATCGGGAATCGTCGGCGGCGTTTGCGGCGTCATCGAACTTCCTGACACAGCAGCACCTGACACTTGAGCTTGTCCAATCACCGCCTGGCCACCGCGCTCTTGCTCGCGCAAATGGCTCACCAACGCGCCTATGTGCTCCAATAATTCTTTGTTCTGTACCAACAATTGATGAGTCCTTGACTGTAAAAAAAAAAAAAAAAAAAAAAATAATAATTCAAGTTTTATTCGGGGTTCGGCTTGGGGGAAAGAAGGAAACAACGGAACAACGATGACTCTGAATAATTATAAAAATAGGAACGTGTTTACCTGAGCCTCAACTCTTGCCGCGGTTTCAGCGGCTAATTGATCCTGCAGGAGCCTCGCGTGTGCTACAGCAGCTCGAGTTTGTTGTCCCTGTTGATCGAGTCTTTCCCGCAATAATTGTATTTCGTGTCTAAGCGAGGTGGTCAACTCCCCACCAGCGACGACGAGCAAGTGATCGCCACAATCGGAGACTCCCGTCCCCTGAAATTTTATATTTTTTTTTTCCAATATCGTATATTAACAAATTTCAATATTGTTTCAAACAAAAATCATGTCTTGTACTGATTTTACCGATGGCGATTGCCTGATCGGCGACGCAGAGGATCCGTGAGTTCTCAGGATACAAGGCGCAGCAGGCGTAGGAGTTTGTTCTCGTACTTGCTCGTCGACATCTTCCAGGAGCGATATGTCTGAGAAATGAAAAGAAAAGAAAAAAAAAAAAAAAAAAACGAATACATAAAACAGATTCGATTGGTAATTTATAAAAATCTCATTGTTAAAAAATAATACGGGACAACGAGAAATGAGAAAAATACGATTATATATACATACCTCTGTGAACATTGGGCGACGGAGATCTCGGTTGTCTAATTTGTCGTCGCTCGTTCGTTATGTCATCGTCTTGATCATCGTAGTCGTCGCTACGAAGTAGATGATCATCCTCGCCGGCGCGTCCACGATTTTTCGTCTTTTCGATATCCTGATCACGATCTTCGGCGGGCGCATTTAAACTCAGTTTGTGGCAAACTTCGAAGGCTTGGCCAACCGTTCTTACCACTCTCATTGCTTGACTCTGGAATGTAAATTATTGAATAATATCAACGATTGTTCCATGATCGGTAATGATGAATCGGTAATGTCCGAAAAAAAATTTCTTCGCTCCGTTTTACCTCGAGTTGATCGATATCAAAATTTTCTTCCTCCGGAGGATTATTTTCAACGAGCGTAGTTTTGGTTGGTGGGGGTCGACCGGAAACGCATTGTTTTGATCTGAACGAACATCTTTTGCTTCTTAAATAACCAAAAATTTCGGGCTCTTTGAAGGATAATTTTTTTCGCGGTCTGCTAGTACTCGCGCTTGTCGACAAATCACCCGAGTTTTTAGCTATATTAGCTGCACTCTTGAGCATCGTTTTCATTTAATTCAAAATTCTTGGAAAGCCTCGAGCGAAAGGGGGAGAGCACGTGCGCGGATTGAAACGAATAAGTAAACAAAAACCTTATGGTTGATTTTTTATCAAGATGAAGCGCGCTTTGGAAAAAATAAATGGAACGATACGCGTGGGATTTTTTTTTTCGGCCGAGACTGTCGCGTTTACGGAGCGTTGGCGCGTTGGGTTTCGCGATGCATAGACATTGGAATAATGATCTGGAGAAGAGGGCGAACTTGTCAGGTCGAACATAACTGAGATACTAGCCGCGAGAGTAAAATTCAACGACGCGGACTATGGTAGCTATTTTAATAACTCGCAAGCTTGTGAAAAGGCGCGCGGCGGGCGTGTGGCTTGTACTCTTATTATATATATATATACTCTCTCTCTCTCTCTCTCTCGTAACGCGAGCCTCGAAAATTTTAGGAGAACGCGCCGTTTCAAATAAAATAATTCCGTCTGTTTTGAGAGAAGCAAAAAAAATATATTATATATATATATATATTTTGGCAAGCTCGCTCCGCATCGCCGATGCGAAATGCAACTGTTCGTTTTTACCCTCGCGTCAAACCCTCCAAAACAAGATCGAGATATACCGCTTCGAATAATTTTCAAGAGGACAGCTGGATTGTAAAATTGGTATTAATAACTCGCGAAAAATAGTCGCGCGCGCGCGCATGAAACTATAATAATTCCCTTCTCGTTATTCAATAAATGCATGGTATTTTCTCCTCTTCTCAATAATATCTCCTCAATAACGTATATTAAAAAAAAAATTAATCGTGCCGAAAATGTGGCCATTTGTAAATACATTTCGAATAATTACTCAACGAAATAAATCTTTTTGTTGCGGCAAATGTTCTCTGCTCGTCGTTCTTCCGACTATTTCATTTTAAATACGAAAAGACTACATATCTTGGAATAATATACACGGCCGGGCAATAAATATATAAAACATACCTATATAAATGAAATCCATTATAGAGTATCGTTAGGAATGCTCGCGGAAAAAAATAAGTTAGCCAAACAAATGAAAAAAGTAAATAAGCATCACGAAACTGTAAATGCCGGTTAGAGTTTCGATATCCGTGTCTATAAGACGTATGTATCGGCGATTCTTCTTATTATGATTAATGTATAACGTTTTTATACGGCTTTCGCGTAGCTTTCTTGGCAAGCTCAAGTATTTACCTGGCTGGCGCCCGCCTAACAATTCATCCCCGTTCTAAAGACGACCAACGCGCCGATCATTTATTTATAGGAACGTCGTCGTGTCTTTTTAAACAATCGTTGCCCCTCCCCTCCCCTCTCTTCTATTCTGTATTCTCTCTTACCTTTTTGCTAGATTTGAAAACGTTGCACTTGAACGAGTTGCTGTTCCCGTCCCGAGCGATGTAACTAAAGATCTTGAGGTCGTGACTGTCATGAGATACGTAAAATATCCTGCAAGTGGAGAAATAATCGTAATCGTAACTGGGTTAATTGAGAAAATAATAAATTGATCGATTCGTAGATGGTGGCGAGTTTGAGGCGCGCAGAGCATAAAACATGCTTGAATTATAATTACCTGTAAATCGGATAATGCATTTGAAATGCTTTGTTCTCCTCGATCCACTGTTGTTTCTTCTGCAATGCATGACAATGAAATAAAGGCTGATTGAAATTTTCATCGATACACGTTCTTATTTATCTTCAACTTCCAAATCATACCTTTTTCTTTCGTAACGTTACTTTTAAACCGTCGACCGATACTTCGAGCGTGACTTTTTTTTTCTTGATACCTTTCGCCTTGAATTCGTACTATCGCGAAAAAACAACAACAAACAAATAATGGTCAAATAATGGACTATATCGATGAATTTTTTCTTTTCTCTTTGATCCAAATGTTCATCCTTGAAATATTTTACATAATATTAATTTGAAGGGAATCGTTCGCTCACCCTAATCCTGCGCATCGCCGCCACGATCTCAACTCTGCTGGTAGGCCGTGGTACGTCCATGGATCCGATAAACTGCGACGGGATATCAAGAAATTCATTAATTTTTCAATCATTTCGACATCGCGATGTGGAAAAACATCAACGGAACAAAGAAGAAGAAGAAGAAGGAAAAACATAACGACGTTTTAAACGACCTCGAATTGGCGGCGGCAGGCACGTTTTGGTATCGCCTTCAGAATTTATAACATATTCATTAACGTCGCAACGTCAACGCCAACGCTTCTTCTTCTTCTTTTAAATTTTTTCATTTTCTCGCGTGGCCCAGGGAAAAAACGCACGTGTCCCGTTCGAATTGAAACATCGAATGAACCCGTGAGACGACGGGCCATCGATGTGATTTTAAAAAAAAATCCCGAAAAATTGAATCGACCGAGTAGAAGAAAAAAAAATTAAACGTCCAAAAAAAGTTAAGAAAAGAAAGAACGAAGACGTGCAGCTTTGGAGCACGTGACGCGGTAGGTAACCCCGTTTGTGACTGGCCGAGGTCATAAAATCATTTTATTAGAATTTTTATTATTGTGTGTGTGTGTTTTTTTCAGAAACGAAAATGCGTGTTATGATTTCGGAAGTGTGAGTGCCGGACAAAAAGATTAGCAGAAGAGAACGAGAAAGGAGAGATGGCAATCTCTATACTGAAATAAACACGTGCGAAATGACGTCACAGGAGTGGGGGGAGGGGCCAAGGGGGACGAGAGAGGGGGAGAGGAAAATACAGAAATATCCTTGGATCGCGACGTCAAAATCGACGACATCGTCGTCGTGTCGTCGTTCTCCCCCCCCGCGAACGGGCGTCTTTTTTGGCCTTTTATTATAAATGCTCTATACGGCTCTGTACGGTTTTTTTTTTTTTTCATCTCGTATAATATATGAAAATTGGTAATAATGAAGAATTATTGAGAGATCAGATGTATTGGAAAAAAAAAAAAAAAAATTTCATCAAGATATTGTTAATCGAATAATGATTTGCGGCGGCGGCGGCGGCGGCAGGCTGCTCTCGTACCTTGGCATGAAAAACGATTCCGCGATGAAAGGCCTCCTCGCTGTGAAGCGGTATTCGCGTGTCGTACTCGTCATTGTGCACGAGGTTGTACTGCTTCTTCGAGGGCATGCTTGGCCCAACTTGAACCAATTAAGCTCGCCTACGGTCGCTTCGAATTGCAAAAAATCGAATGCGTTAGCGAATTGTTGAAATAAAAAAGAAATAAAATAACAACAAGGTATCGAACATATCGAACGAGCGAGAATACATAATGAATCGCGGCGCGTAAATGAAAATTTCGTTTTTGCGATCGCATCCGCGCGCGGTGCTGGCGGCAGGCAATTTTATATCTTATGATATGCGCCAAATCATCCTCGAGTCGTTGAAGCAGCTCGTTTTGCCAAAATATTCAATCCTATTTTGGCGATTTAGGTATTTGGTAATAAACGAATAAATGAAAAAATACCTAATCGAGCTTAAAACGAGCCGATTGCATCAAACGCGCGACAATAAATTTTCCAATCATTTCCGGCGGAAAAGCGAGCGACTCGATCGCATCTTTTATTCTGCATGATTAAATTTCAACTCGAGTGTGTGCTCTTTGAAGCGCGCGCGGGGCCAGCTCATCGTGCACCGAAATTTCTATAAGAGCTAGGCGATACGTCTGTTTATATACTTATTCACACTCACAATGCGCCTTTACCAACTCTTTCAAATTTATAAGCATGTCTATATATATATGCAGAAAAAAATAAATGTGAAAACGCACGCGACACGATTCGTTCATTCATATTGTTGAAACGAAATGCGATTTTATTAAACACAAACCAAAACTCGAATAGAACATTTTGTCTCACGACGTTCGAGTCCTTGACAATAAAAACCAGACGCAATGCCATTCTCCCCCTCCTATTTTTTCCAGTTCGTGTACACAACGTTCTCATATGTCCTGGAAAAATGAACAAGCGTGCAGGTTATTTTCTCAACGCTCGCGAGTATTTTTTTTTCTTTCTTCAGCGAACCAGTATATCCTCTCCTCGCTCCTCGTCTCGTACGCGCACGCACACAAAAATCACCACAAATACACGAAATAAAATAGCCACACGAGCACGAGCGAGAAAAACCTACGCGGAGAGACATTCACCTTTCCCGCGCGCGCGAGCAGTACATATACCGATAAATATGCTTCGATGGAGAGAAAAAAAAAAAAGCGACTCAAAATTCGCATACTCGTCATACTCGAAGGTATATTATTGTTGCAACGAATAAATATGTCTTGGACTTTTTCTCCTCGGACAAAAAATTACAGCGAAAATGATTGGAAATTTCGAATGACACGAAAAATTTAGAATGAAAAATCAAATATATAATAAAGTTGTATAAGAGAATAAGAGTTGGTTTCGTTTGTGAACGAAGCTTCAAGATGGTGCATGCTGGGTGGTCGAAGGATTTAAAAATTATATGTACTTGCGCGTATGTACAAATTTATTTATTTGTATACCAACTCACACATTCACGCGGTCGAAGGAATAAACTGCCCGCGTTTACCGTGGTGTGGCGCATCCCGTCATTCCCGTCCACCATAACCCCATCACTCGTCGTTGCTTCGTTACTCGCGTTTTTTTATTATTATTTTTAATCCTCTACGGAGTTCGCGAGCGCCCACACGCGCACAAATACCCACGTGTGTACAAAGAGCAACGTCAAAAAAATAATAATGAAAGAATTCGGAGAAACCAATGTCAATGCGGTGGTGGTGGTGCTGCTACGGCGGTGAACACGCGAGAAAGAGAAAGAGTAAAACCCGTTTATGCGGGGTTACAAACTCCGAGAGAAGCCAAGACGCGATTTATCCCTGCTGCGGTTTACGAGGATGCACCAGGCTCTCGATGCTCACTGCATTTAGCGACAAGGTGGTGATGGTGGTGGTGGTGGAAAACGCGTAAGAAGAAAAGAGAAGGAGCAGGAGTGAGTGTTGCGTCCAACTTCCGACGATGGGACTAGTCGCAAAAAGTCCATCACCCTCGCGGCGGCGGCGGCGGCGGCGGCGGCGGCCTCGGCCCTCGGCGACTAGTCGTCGACACACGCGCGAGAAAGACCAAAGTCGTCTTGGCACTGTTCGGTTAGCGCGCGATCGAACGTTATGCTTTTTTGCGTTTTTTACTATGCTCCCCGTGTAAAAAGGCAGGTTGAACGGCCCCGAGGGCCGAGGAGCAAGACACGGAGACCGTCGCGTTTCGGGACCTTCGAAGCGTTCCTTCACCCTTTTTTCCGTCTCTCTTCCTTTATTCTTGTCCCTTTATTATTATTATTATTTTCCTCATTCCCAGAATTCCAGACTCGGCGCGAGATATAAAAATCTGAAAATCTGACAGCGCGCGTACCGTGTGTTTTTCCCCTAACAAGATTATCCCCGTGACATCGAGATTTTTTATATTTTTTTTTTTACCATTCTTCCATTATATTATTGCTTTTGTCACTCGAGTAATCGTGAAAATCGAAATTGTTCAAGAGATTGAACATTTCGAAGGACGCCGATGTAGAATGAAAAACATGCATGACGAAAAATGCCCGCAAATTTTCCATACAATAGTATATTGAGAATATATAAAGAAGTTATGAGGGGAAAAAAGAAAAAGAAAAAAAAAAAAAAAAAAAAGCGCGTTTACAAAAGACGGAGGAAGGCCGACGTCGACGAGGGAGCGGGATCGGCGGCGTACTGAAAAACCGGCTGCTAGAGAACGACTGTACGGTATGTAGTCGGTCGGTCGTGACGACGTTACGAGCGTCGCCGTCGAGCGCCGAGCGCCGCCGAGCGGTCCGCGTTACACGGGGGTACGATTCGTGATTCCTATTTTCCCTCTCTTGTTTTTTCTTCTGAGATTCAACTACGTGTATACGGATGAAGAATGCGCGCCGCTGCACACCCTACCGAGATACTTGCTTCTCGTTGGCGCTCGCGGAACCGCGATCGATTGCTGGTGCTGCTTCGGAGAGAGTTACCGATCGAGCAGGCGGCACGACACGGCGAGCAGCAGCTTTCGAATCCTCTCACCGGATACAAAATTCTTTCTCCTTCTTGCTGGCTGCTGACTGCCCCCACCAACTACTGCTCCCACCTTATGACATTAACAACGGGATTTTTTTTCGATTCGTATCCTCATTATCACTTAGCAGCACCACGTCGTCGCGTTATTCATCGAACCGTTATTCCGTTCCGAGCAACTTGTGCGTACGCGTACGCGTACACGTTCGCCCGATAGTCATATTTCAACAATCGTTCGTGTCTCTCGTGCGACGAAATGGAACATTCAAAGACAAGTAGAGTAACTTGCGTAGCGCCGGTCAATATTGCGGTTATCAAGTACTGTGAGTATATTCCATTTTATTTCTTGGAATTGTGCTTTTTTTTTGTTTTTCTTTCTTTTGTCACTCAAAACTTGACTCCAAAATCGCTGCTTTCGAGTTGAGCCTGCTCGATGAAGCGAGGGCGGCGGTAGCGAGTATTAAATTTCGAGAATATAATTTTGAATTGAACGCGCGAATGCCGCCGCTGCGTTGTGCCGCACTGGCGCGGCAGCGGCGCCCGTTGCACGGTCGGGGAGGCGCGAGGAAAAAATTCAAATCGCCAATTGCTCTTGAATAATGACAATTGTTCATTGACCCGCGCCCACCGCCTTCAACTTTTTCCTCGTATGCGTGCGCGAGCAGGCATAAAATCTTGTCGCTTTTTTTCGCTTTACCTGCTCGCAAAGACTCTCTCTCTCTCTCTCTCTCGTTTTCTTTCGTGCATCGCTTCAAGGTTATTCGCTTGGATTTACTTTCAGGGGGTAAACGCGATGATGAACTTATCCTACCGATTAATGATTCAATCAGCGCCTCGTTGGACGTCGAACAGGTGAATCTTGATTACGAATAATAAACTTGGCCTATATAATTCACGGGCGTTTCGTATTGAAAAAAAAAAAAAAAAAAAAAAAAATCTTTTTTTGTCCTTTTCCAGCTTTGCGCGAAAACTACGGTCATGGCGAGTCCCGATTTCGAAAATGACCGTATTTGGTTGAACGGCCGGTGAGTCCAACTCGATCGTAATTCAGCGAGTAGTTTAGCGAGAATATTTTTTTTGTTTAAACGAGGCGCGTCCACCGACCGCGATTAAACGACGTTCCTATAATGAAATATTGATTTTTATTTCAGGCAAGTGTCGATTGACAACAAAAGGCTACAAAATTGTTTAACGGAAGGTGAGCCAATAGTAGAGATTTATCGTCGCGCAAGTTAAAAAATAAGCAATAAGAAATGAATGTAATTACAGCGAAGAAGAGAGGTGCGTCGTCGAAAGAGACGAAATCATGGAAAGTGCATATATGCTCGGTAAACAATTTTCCAACAGCGGCCGGACTGGCATCCAGCGCCGCTGGTTATGCCTGCTTGAGCGTTGCGCTCGCAAAATTATTCAAATACGAGGTAATATAAATAGTAAATGAGGAACGAACGATAAGGATATTGATAAGGAGGAAAAAAAATGATGATGATGATGGGAGCGTGACGTAAAAATAAAGAGTAAAATATTTCAGGGTGACGTAAGCGCACTGGCGAGGATCGGATCGGGTTCGGCGTGCAGGAGTACGTACGGAGGATTCGTGAGATGGTACATGGGGAAAGAGGCAACGGGAGCGGACAGCGTGGCGAAGCAAATAGTACCGTCCTCGCATTGGCCGGAAATGAGAATATTAATACTGGTTACGAACGAAAATAAAAAAGCGGTATCGAGCGCAATTGCTATGAAAAGGGGGGTAGAAACGTCAGAATTTTTGAAATACCGGGCGAAAAGCATAGTTCCGAAACGCGTCGAGGAAATGGAAAGGGCTATAATCGAGAAAAATTTTGTACGATTCGCCGAGTTGACGATGAAAGATTCAAACTCGTTTCACGCTGTTGCCCTCGACACCTTTCCCCCTTGTCATTATCTCAACGACGCTTCACGGGCAATTATCGATTTGGTTCATGCCTACAATCAGGCTATCGGTCAAATCAAAATTGCCTACACCAATGATGCTGGACCAAACACGGTTCTTTATCTATTGGAACAAGACGTTCCTCCGGTCGTCGCTGTCTTTCGACACTTTTTTCCTCCTCCTGCCGCCGCCGCCGCCGCCGCCGCCGCCGCCGCCGCCACCACCGACAATTATCTTCGCGGTGAAAAAATCATTCCCGCCGAGCCGACACAAAATTATTTAAAAAATATTTCTTTCTCCGTACAACCTGCAGGATTATTGAAATATATCATTCATTCACGCGTCGGCGATGGACCCAAATTCCTCGACGAACCTAATCAACATTTGCTCGATAATAAAGGATTCCCCATCCAATTATTATAACTTGTTTGCCTGCTGCTTTCTTTTTTCGTCAATCACAATCGCACAAGTTTATTATTGTATATCCATTTGTTATTGCGGTACGATGGTAACATTCTTTTAATAATTATTATTACACTAATAAGAACAATGGTTTTATTATTCGTAACAAGTAAAAGTTCGAAATGCGCGCCCATATTCTTCATATTTTCTCATTCCCCCCGCGCGGTTACAAAAACTCGGCGTATCCGTTTTGATTTTTCTGCCCCCCTTCCAAACAAAAACGAAGGATATTCCGAACCATGAAATAATTGTTATCGCTATTTTGTCGTTCGTCCTCGTAGCACGAGTAGAAAAAATTTTTTTTCTTCCATTTCGAATGAAAAAAAGTGCACAAATATATATATGTGCGCGCAATCGGGGTGGCCGGTAACGAATATAGTACATGTTTTTTTACATTCGCGAATATAGTCGAAGAAAGACGTATAAATTGAAATGTTAAATTTTTTTTTTCAACAAAAGTAGTTGAACGATAACAATTGTATTATTCGAAATGCCCGCTTTATTTTGTAAGCAGCAATTTCGATACGCGCGCGCCGCCGCCCGCCGCCATGCAGCGTCAAACGTATATATAACAACGCAATACGATATGTTACGCGACTAAATATTGTTGCTCTTGAAAATGTATTATCGCTCGTCACTGTCTCCGCGACGAGGAGAATATTGCACAGCAATCGCATTTTTATTTTTTTTCCTCTACTTCTACTTTGTATAACTAATATATTATAGCAGAGCGGAGCGAGTCCGGCCTATTCTTGCTGTTGTTTCGCGAAGCGAAAATTTATATATATTCCCAATATAGTGTGCAAATAAATAACGACGAAGCGTCGTGATTCTCATTTGAAAGTAAAATAAAATTCGTCGCCACCCGCCGCGAGCAACGCGACGACGTTTCAGTTGGAATAATTAAGTGCGAGATATATATACAAAAATAGAATGTCCAAGTCAAAAGCATTGGATCTGATTAGATCCGTGGCTCAACATGCGATAAGAAAGAACGCTTACGGCCAGTGCATGAAAAATGTAAGTCCCGAACACGAGTTACGCAGTAATAATTAATTATTAATTTTATCTGGAAACTATATATAAAATAACGACGATCGACATAACCTCGAAAGGGCGCGCGCGCCCGCGTTGCGCTCTTCGCAATTAATAAATATACATATATCATACGTTTTTCAATAAATAATTCAAGTATGAAACCAAGCCCAAATATTTTCCGGGGAAAAAAAAAATGCAAAAGTTTCGCTACGCTCAAGATTTGCTAAAGCACTCTATAGCGCGATATACATATATATATATAGACTCGATTCGTCTGCCCCCTACCGCTGGATCTCGGTGGTATTTTTCATCTTCTCTCTCTCTCTCCGGCGCGCTCGAATCGCGAAACTTGAAAACGAGATTACAAATATATATCATACCAACTATTTGTGTTAAAAACAGGTAGAATTTATTTCAGCGGACAACGGAAATTGCATTGCCGAATTCACAGTTGGCGAACAACACCTAAACGCCGGAGGAACATTGCACGGTGGTTGTACATCGACGCTCATCGATTGCGTGTCTTCGTACGCCCTGATGACGACCGGAGCGGGAGCACCAGGAGTTTCGGTGGATTTGCACGTGACGTAAGGCGCGATCGAATCTTGTACGAAACCTGATAAACATTATTATTTTTTTTTTATCTCTTATTGTGTTTTTATTTCTCATTTTAAGATTTCTGAATGCAGCTGGCCCCGGGGAAATAGTAAAGATCGATGTCAAAACGATAAAAGCTGGGAGGAAATTAGCTTTTTTAGCGGTCGAAATGTCCAAGAAGGACGGTTCGATCGTTGCGAGGGGTTCGCACACGAAATATATCGGAGCGTCGAATTTCAAGAAGAATTAAAGCATATATCGCGCGATATATATATATAGATAATACGTTGTACATCTCCGTATATTTACAAGAGAGAGAGAGAAACAAGAAAGTAGCTGACAAACGTACAAACTGATCCCGCATGGGCTTATTATTGATAGAAAAAAAAAAAACGATTGACGCATCGACGGGGATAATTATAATTAAAATGACTATATAAATGAAATATAATAAATGGTATTTTTTCAAGCGTGTAGCCTCGTCGTCGAGTTTCTCAAGGCGGTGCTGTCCGCGAGAAATCGTTTGAGTCGAAGAATATCGTGGGACAAGCGACGGGTTTGAGATTTGAGATTTTTCACTTCTCGGTCCATACGATCGATAAGAGCTTCGATCTCGAGATGACTCGAGCGCGAGAGAGACGCTGCTGCCGGAGAAAAATGGTGGGAATTTCTGCGTGTTCGAGGAATGGCATTTCCGAATAAATCGGAAGAGTCGGGGGCAGGTGGAGAGGAGGGGGCCTCGCAATTATCGCAACAATCGGACCAGAGATCGAGATCGATATGGGGTATCCGGTGACACGGAAGGAGATCCGAGGAATCGCTTCTTCCGGGATGGCGGCGGGTGGGGGGCATGATAAAAACGTCTCTCTGTATTCTGGTTATATTGTCGCCGTTGAGACACAAAATACTCGCAAGACTGGTGCGTTTTATTTGTTCGAGTTGTTCGGGTTTGAAGACGCCCGGATTCTCGTACCAAAAACGATCGCCGTCCCGAGTACGACGAAATTGTTCGATGAGCAAACAATGAAAAAGAGGTCCGACCTTGGCACCGGGAATTTGATCCTCGAGAATGCCTCCTACCCAAACATCGACGTTACCCGGATGTCCGTACAACTCGCGTAGCTTGGTACGGACGCGACGATTAGAAATATCGAAATGCTCGGAATCGTCGAAACTTGTAGGAACGGAGAGATTACAAAATTTACGCCATTCGGTATAGCCGGGAATGGCGTGATCTCGGGAACGTTGAATATTCATCGCGGCGAGATCAAGAGCGACCGCGTGAGCGGTACGAAACAATTGTTCGGTCAATTCGAGATTGAGATTCTCCTCGGGTAGTTTCAATTTCGCGGGTGTCGCGAACATTCCCCGTAAGAGAGGATCGACACCGCCCTCCTCGACGAGCCTCCAAGGGGCGAAAAAGGCATCCCTCAGAGGTAGAGGACCCTGAGGTATATCGTTGAAATATTGATCGAGACGCTCGAGCTGGGGTTGAATGAGAGAATGGCCGAAGCGCAACGCGGCGGTTGCGAAAACGTTGGAGATTCTCGGATCGAGCTCGGGATCGTATCCGGGGTATTCGCCGATCAGTTGCTCGAGGCTCCGACCGAATATTCGCGGCAGCCAGTGCTCGTACGTAATCACTTGCATCTGAGCCCCGACTATTTTACGAGCTTCCTGATATATCTTTTCGCCCTTCCAATAGGGATTCGCCTTGCCGAGATGACGGGCGATTCTGTTGTGTTCGCGTAGCCATACGGTATGCATCGCGAGTAACCCGACTTGCTCGTTGGCACGGATATCACCCGCGAGAAAACAATTGATCGAACTCTCGAGGGGATCCCTCCGACAATCAACGAATTGTCCGGATGCCGCGTACGGGAGCATCGCTTTGCGCCCCGGAAGTCCGGCTCCCTCTCTGAGTAATCCGCGATCCTCGATACCACCACCACCACCACCACCGGAGGATATTCCTATCTGGCGAAGCTGACGCGAGAGCTCCTCGTTGTAGCCGTATACCTGTGAGGCGTCGAGAAAACTCGTCAATTGATTCATTTGTTCACGAGGGGCTAGACCCTTGCCCCAGAGAACGCTCGTCATCCCGGAGCCGCAAACCGCGCTCGTTCGTACAAAGTCGATGCATCTGCGATTGGTTATACGGGGATCGCCCGGTGGTACTTGCATCGGGAAACACGGAGCGGCATTCTCGCACGACTTTTTACAATCTATACCGTCCCAGGATTCGCTCGATATCGAGGGTAACGCGTGATCGAGATCGTGATCTAAAAATTGTCCCCATTGCATTACCATGTGAGTTATCGAATCATCGGACGTTATCGTATCGCTCGAGATGAGTTTCGAGGAGACGAGCCTCGCCGCCGGCTTTGGAAATCCGTAATAGAGCTTGTCCTTTTGCCAGCCAACCGGTTGGGAAAAACCATTCTCGTATATAGCCGGTAATATTCTTCGAAAAGCGGTATACGAGGAGCCCCAGGTCGGATGCTTTCTGTTGTTGCAAGAACCGTCGATGCTCCGATATTTACCGTGATGACAGACGTTGCCGCAATTCGGTGGCACGCTACGGTGTCCGGTGCATCCCGAGAGTCTCTCTATTTCGGCTACCTGTTCCGGGCTCAATGCTTCCTCGTAATCGAAGCTCGAGTTTACGCTCGTCGCCGCGATACCCCGATCCACGTACCTTCTTATATTTATCAGAGTACGCTCAAATATTTCGGCCGGACGAGCCGCCGCTCTCGCCGCCGCGTTTGGATATCTCGCGAGCTTGAACGGATCTAGGCGTTGTTCGGCGGCGGCGGCGGCGGCGGCTCCCTGCTGCTCGACGACTCTTTCACCGAACAACGATGCGATCGTTTGATTTATCGCCCTATCGATACTCGATTCGGCATCGTGAAAAGCTCGCTCGATCAAAATATCGCTCGTACCGAATATTTGACGAATTTTCAAAAGAGTCTGACCGGTAGCGCGACCATACTCGTTCGAGGCGGTACATTCGTAACGTCCTCCATCCGACGAGCTTACGTTGAATATGTACAAGCTTCCGGCTTTCGACACTTTGTACTTGCCGCCGCCGCCACCGCCGCCACCGCCGCCACCGCCACCGTTCTCCTCCAACGCGCTACCATCCTTTTTCCATTTCATAATCGGCCTCGGCTGACCACCACCGCGACAAGGTATTTCGACCGACGAAGCCGGCTCCGCTTCCAAATAATCAGGCGGCTCGTAAGTCAAATGCGGCGCGCTTCTATCTCGCTCCGATACATAAATATCAGCGCTGACTTCACCGTAGCCGTGAATATTTCGCGCCTGGCACACGTAACGCGCCGAATCTCCGACTTTTGTATCGGATATTATCAACTTTGAGCCATTCTCCTCCAATTCGAATCTCGAGCCACCTCCGAGAATTTGTTGACCGTTACGCCACCATTGCAATTCCGGGATCGGTCGACCCTCGGCTCTGCATAACAGGCTGACTCGTTGGCCCGATTTAACGCTTTGCGACTCCGGTATCTGCGCCCAATCCAAAGTTTAAAAATAATCAACCCGCCATATAATAATATATAATTAATGAAAAGCAGCAAGCTGAAATAATCGCGAAATAATAGAGTACTACCTCGGTGAAACGAATGGAAGTAGCAGCAGCAGCAGGACCGGCGGCCGTTACGATCGCTCGAGCTTTTCTCGATACGCTCGTTCCCATTTTACTTTCGGCGATGCATTCGTATTCTCCCTCGTCGCTTTCCGTTATATCCTTTATCACGAGAAGAGCTCCCTCCTCCCGTAACGCGTAACGCTTCTCGTTATTCGTCTCCAACTCGTCCGAATTTCTCATCCATTTAATACGCGGTTTCGGATTTCCGGCAACTCGACAAGCAAATACCGCCGTTTCACCGATTCTCGCTTCAACGTCTTCCGGGCCTTGCATTATTCTCGGCACGTCTGGAAAATATGATAAAATACTGGTATAATAATATGATATAGGGGATAATTCGAGAATGAAACAATGTTATGGACTGAACCGCAGTGAAAATCGGAGGTGGTCATGGCGTCGAGGGAGCGTCCTCGCATTTCATTCGGCGATTCGCAAACGGCCGCCATTTCTCCGGGTTTCTCTCTCAAACGTTCGACGAGCCAGACGAGATCGCAGTCGCAAACGAGCGCGTTGCTGTCCAATCGCAGCCTCGTCATCGGTCCAACATTCTCGAAAGCATCGTCGGGCACTCGACGCAATTTGTTATCGTGCAAAAACAAACGCTCCAGCCGTGGCAAATTTTTGAACGTTCCCTTCTTTATCTCCGACAAACGGTTCTGATGAAGATACAATTGTTCGAGATTTAACAAATTCCCGAATGCATCCGGTGAAATCGTCTCTATACGATTTTTGTACAAATACAATATACGAAGATTCCTCAAATCCGAGAATGTATTTTTTCCTAAGCTTCGTATCTCATTGTCGTTCAACAGAAGAGTATCCAATTTTCCAAGACCACCGAACGAACCCGCTTCTATTTCGGTTATCTTGTTGAATCGCAAATCTCTGCAAACATAACAAATCATTTTTTATTCCCTTTTCCTCGATCGCGATCGTATAAATATACTATATACTATATATAGGTACGTTATTGACCGCCGCGCCACATGGCCTGGCGGCCCCCCGCGCCCAACCTCTATGTTTTTTTATTCCTATATTCCTGGTACATGCACACCGCCGCCCCCGACATGTATCAACTTTTCGCGCTCTCGTCCATCTATATATACTCTATTACATTCGTTGTGCTAAAATAGATTTTAAGAACGCTGCTGCTGCTGCTGCTGCTGCTGCTGCTGCTGCTGCGGGCTGCCCCCCGCCGCGTTAAGCGCATGAAAAACCTCTCTTTTCTAGTCCATTTTTATCAATCAATTCTTACAAGTATAAGTATAATCTTGATTGCGGTGATGCGATTCGAGATTCACGGTTGGCAAATTTATTACGGCGATTCGGTGCTGCGCTGGAGAACAGCCCACGCGGTGAGTCATATATATTCCTCGAATTAGCGGAGAGGAGAAAATCCAGCCAATATATAATTCAATTGCGCGCGATACACGTCGACGGCTTGCTTGCATGGTTTTCCAATACTTTTGCTTTATGAAATTTTGACCGCGAACCTCGAATATATATAATTCATCGCTATTCGTATTTTAGAAAATACCCGCCGTGCTGCTGCTGCTGCTGCTGCTGCTGCCGCCGCAATTATTTGAGCAAATATCGAGTAAATATTTTTAACGAGCAAAACGGGGGGATATTGTTGACTCTAAAATAATTTTATGCCTTCTGACCGGATAGAGAGGGTAAACAAAAAATATATCGTACACGAGCGCGCGCTGCGCGAGCATAGAAGGACGACGAATGCGTGGGATAAAAAAAAAGAAAAAGTCGCGCGCGGCGGCGGTGGCGGCGCCTGCTTCTTCCAAGTAGACCGCTATATCGCGCGGCGCGTGTATTTACCACATCTTTCCTCTTTCGCTCTCTCTCTCTCGTGTCAAAGAAGAAAGTCAAAGTATATATACGCGTTAAACGAAAAAGTTACGCTCACGATAATCTTTTTCATTATTTTTCGACTATTAATAAATTTATTGATCGATTAAAAAAGAAAGAAAGAGAGGAAAAAAAATTTTCCATTGGAGGTTAGATCGGCTGCTGTTTGATACAACGATACGATATATTAATTTACTTACAGTACTGTGGTATTGAGAGGCGTCCTGGGTATTCGGTTGATTTTTTGAAACATACATCTCACCGAAGTACCGAAACACATGCACTTGTGCGGGCATTCGTTGCGATACGAAGAATTGACGCGCTGCTCGTAACGTCGGCGAAGATGATGCTCGTTGCTGGTCGCGATCGACGAACTTATCACCAACATCGAAATAAACATCCCGAAAAATGTATACCAACCGATGTAACCGCCAAGAGTTGCTTCGAATCTCGTCATCGCCGCGGATTTATCGAGTCGCACCGCCGGTAACAGAAAAAAAAAAAAAAAAACGAAAAAATAACGCGTCGTTTATCCGATGAATCGTATATATTATTTGTCAAGGCGCGATACCCCGTATACGCTTCTAGAAATTTTCTTTCTCTTTCTCTTTCTCGCTATATACGCTCGATCATGAAAAGGAGAAAGATCTGAATTTGTGGTAAGGAAAGAAAAATTTGTCAACTCTCTGGCTTTCGAGAATACAAGAATTCGCGCCTTTCGCGTAATATTGTATATTTAATAAATAGCGCGCGCGCGCGGCTGCGCCCTTTCTTACTCTTCGCTCACGGTGGCAAGAGCTGAGCTACTACTGCGAGCTGCGAGATCGTCTCCTCGTACCTCGTAGGCTGAGCAATAACCCGCGAACGCGGGGGACTCTCCGGACCCCTTGAGATCTCGACGTCTCGACTCTCGACCAAGAGTATTAGCCGCGCGGCCCGCTGGCGCATTTTATATATATTTTTGTGTACACACAAGAGAGCGCGCGCGCGCGCGTCCACCCGCCCGCAAACTTTTATGTAAATAAGACGCGAGCAGACCGTGTGTGAGCTTGTACATGTCCTACATGTATACATATATATATATTGGATCATTCGATCGTTTACAATATATGCAGATGCGTAATAAATATAAATATATATTTTTTAAATATATACAAGAGATTTTTGTTGCGCACGGACACGTACTCAACTCCCATATTTCAATATATTTCTCAACAAATATCGTTTACTTCAGTGAACGATACGCAAATGCTACTACTACCGCTATACAAGCTCGGCGAAAGGTATTTCTCCGTATACAATGTGTATGTGTATGCGCGCGCGTGTGAACGAGAGCTGAGAAGACCGCGCGAGCAGGACAGTCGTGAACAAGATATGTAAACTTGCAATGCTCGCGCGGGGCCAAGAAGCTGCTGTTGCTGCAACAAAGAACGAATCTCGCCGCCGCACCGCATGCCGCGATATTTAATTATATACAGATATATATGAATTAATGTAAACGTCGTATTATGAATATGTATTATAAAGCAGAACGGAGGAGTCAAATCGATCGTAAACGCGAATAAGCCCGAAATCGAAAGTAGTATTCTTTTTTTTCATCCGATCTCGGGTGGTGTGTGTGTGTGTGTGCTGGTACGGTGCTGCCGCTGCTGCTGCAATTTAAAAACAAACGATCGTATCGAAATTCATCGCTACGGTATATGTATGATGAGTCTTTCAATTGCAATTTCCTTTTCTCCTTTCTCAGCATGCACACTTGGCTATCTCTTCTCCCTGCAGCGTGCAGCCGGGCTTTCTTTATGCGATTCACGCATCAACGAATATCGGCGCGCGCGAGAGAGAAAGTATACGCATCTCGCATATAGGCTAGTTGAGAGAATAATAAAAAGAAAGGTACGCCGTATGGCATGCAGGAAGAGAGGTAACAAAAAAAAAATAATCCATGCAAATTTGATATTTTTAGTTCAAGGATTCTCGCCTCGCGCGCGGCAAAATAAGTTCCAACTTTAATGAATTTTTATCATGGCATGTTTCGCGCGATCGGATCACACACAGCCGAATCAGCAAGACAAAGGTCACGCAACGCGGACGCGACAAATGGTACGCGAGTGTACGATAAGCGTCTAGTAGCTCTTTTCGCGCGACTAACATTTCGTAAGTGTTCTCTCCTCTTGAGCGAGTGATAAAACTATTATCCGCAGCGGTGGTACACACCACCGCGGCAGCCGCGCGGATTAAAATATGTATTTGGATGACCTACTCCGCTGCTCCATGTGTGCTGCTGGTCTCGGACACGCGACTCATCGCCTCGACAACTCGCGCGATTGCCTGCATAATATATATATATATATATATATATATATATGACGCGAAAATTATTTATACATTATCAGGATTAAAACAGCATGTCTCGCCTTTATAGCTATAGTCGCGCGGAAGATAATTATTACACGGGAGTGGTGTTGGGAAAATAAAAAGTGGGTGAATGATGACGAAACGAGCGAAGCGTATGGACCATGCTAATATGGGGGGGGGGGCTATTCGCGGCGGCATTGATCACGGATAAAAAAATATTTATTTTTTGATTCGTTCGAGAGACGCGTTCGGGGCTTCGATACGACCGTGCGTGTGATCGATCGAATGGGCGATAGCGGTGTATACTACGCTGCTCGCCTTGCACACGACTCATCCGGCCTGCGGAGTGGAACCTATAGCGAGTTCGTGGCTCATCTCGCGTAATGGCACTAACCGAAGAGCGGCGATTTCGCAACCGCGTCGCAACGTCGTTTTGTTCATCGTTCAAAAATCATCGTCGGGGACTATCGCGAAATTGGGGAAAAAAAAAAAGAAAAAAGATGGGCATCGTCCGAGAGAAACGCGGAGGAGAGCAGGTTTCGTTCGATAGTGTGATACGGGATACCAAGCGTTGGCGGTCAAACTCGTTTTTTCGTTTTTTCGTTGTCCGGTTCAGTCGGATTGTCCGAGAAAAGCCTAAAAAATATTAACACAGCAGACGACAGGCTGTCAATGTACTTGTTCCGAGACTCTACCGAGTCTCTTGATACGGCGGCGGTGGGTTACGGGTTGCCGGAGTATGCAATTTTTCCTTCGTTTTCATGGCACAAGATTAAGTTCGCAATTGTCTTTGACCCGCCGCGCAAGTCGGATTTTCGATTATAAGCTGAACGGATTTAATCGCTAATAATGATAATATTATATTACTAGGTATACCACGCGCGCGAACCCGGTTCGATTTTTTTTCCCCTCTCATTTGTCCGAGCGTTTCATTAAAAGTATCCTCATAAAAGCTTCCCAAGAAGCAATATATCTCGTGCGAGTAAGAAAAACCGCGCGAGCTCGCGCGCGTAATACAATCTCTTATTCTTCTCATTACAGATTAGTATACCGCGAAAGACTCAACGGTTGCAGTTGTACCCTCATACCTTTCTCGTTCTCGTTCGCATCGTTCGATGCGCGCGCGCGCGGTGACAAAGAGGTGACGACCCCCCCTTATCACAGCCGCATCACAGCCGCACAGATGAGGGGAAAAAAAAAAGAACGAAACGGTGGAGATCCGGTGATATTCTATGAAATAATACAACATTTTATTCGAGTCTCACGAGGTTGCTGCTCCGTATCACGAGGTCTGGACCGGAAGCTCGGACATTTCTTTTTTACATTTTAAATTTATTCGCGCGATTCGTTCTCAAATGACGCGTGTATATAATATGATAATATATATATCTTATAGTAATTATTGATTAAAGGGTAATAAAGAATGAAGAAAGCAGTTAGCATCGAAATACGTATTTGTTTAATTTATTATTACTCTTCAAGCGCTCTGCTTTCGCGTATGTACAAAGGAATGAGCCGATTCTACATTTCGATGAGTCACAATGTAGTCAATGTAGCAGCTCCAAAACGTGCTGCTCGCACACGCGCGCACTCGATTCTCGAATCAATCGAATCGCATCGGCCGTGACTAAATTAATACAATTTATATTATCTCAACGAGTCTCTTTATCCTGTTGTTCCCCCTCTTTATCGCTTCTCGCGCTCTTCCAATTTTTAATTCGTTAACCGAGCGCTAAACGAATGAAAATCCGGAAATACGTTTCGTACAAGACAAATTTCCGTGACACGATCCCGGATATCCGATATATCTTCTCTTAACGTACCTCCGGTATTCTGTACCAAGCGGTAAGACTCGAACGGTGGATGCGACCAGAGAGTACGTTCGACGTTTCAATAAAATAATAATAAACACGTCCGTTTGAAAAAAAAAAAAAAAAAAAAAAAAAAAAACGTAATAAAATTGCACCGAGAACGTAGATCCATAGAGATGGAACAAATAGGTGAGTGCAGATCTCGGCGAACGGTTCTCGAGTTTCGATCGGACGTGGATCGGTGGCGGTGGCGGTTCGATCGTTCAACGATCTCATGCTATTTTCATGAATATCGTACGATCGCGTACTTTGCAGTGTCTCAATTCGCGTAGAGCCCGTTGAGCCTCGTTGGGCGATACAAAAGCGACTCTGGCGTCACCGGTGGGCATACCTTTCTCATTGTAGCGTCTTATAACGTTTTCCCGTTTGACGTCAAAGTCACGGAAGAACTCGATAATCTCGTCAATGTCCGCTTTGAAGGGAACGTTCTCGAGGGAGAGAACGCAGCCGGGTTTACCGAAACCCTCGACGTAATCGGGATGCCTGGGCGGCATGCCCATGTGTCGGCCCATGTGCATCCCCCCCATGTGCATACCGGGTGGTGGGGGAGGCGGTGGGCCACCTCGGAGGGGACCGAAACCACCTGAGCAGCCACCTCCGCCGCCGTTGCCAAAACGCGGCGGTGGCATCGGTGAAAAGCGCGGGGGCGGTCTCATATCCCCTCCCCCTCCTCCTGGATTTTGTGAATAATGCTGCTGCTGCTGCTGCTGCTGCTGCTGCTGATGATGATGATGATGTTGCGCTTCCATCATCTGAGCTTCGGCTATAGCGAGGGCTTCCAACATTTTACCACGTCCGATCAATTCTATGCTCGGTAAATTTTTACCGAAGGGCACGCCGTTTTTCGTGGTCGCTGCTCGGCCGGCATCCTCCGGATTATCGAATTCGCAGAAACACTTGCCAGCAGGTTTTCCATTTGCGTTCGGTATCATGTGTATTCTGTTGGGTACAATACCGATTCCGTCGGCAAACCAATCCAGAACGTCCCGCGTCATTGCGTGAAAAGGTATACCTCGTACGATAACGCATTCCGTGCTCGATGTACCCGCCGCTGCTGCTGCTGCTGCTGCTGCTGCTGCCGCTGCTGCTGCTGCTGCCGCCGCCGTCGCCGCCGCCGCCGTGTATCCTTCCTTTTCATTATTTCCCTCTTCATGAATTCTCTTTGCGGCGATGAATTTTTCTTCCGTTATCGAGCTCACCGTCACTATTTTACCTCCGATCTTTAATTTTCCACCCCCCGTTAAAGCGTTTTTCGCCTCTTCGAGCCGAGAAAATTGTACATAAGCCGATTTCGAGTCCTTGGTGAGGCTTATAAAAAGATCGTTGATCTTGGAATCGTTGAATAATTTGGCAATGTCCATTTCTTTGGTAAAGTTGGGCAATTCGGAAACTTGTATGCACAACGATGAATTCGAAGAAGCTTTCTCGTTGGAATTATTAGACCCGACCGTATGCTGCTGTTTCTCCCGTTTTTCCGTATCCACCGGCGGCGAATTGTTGTTCGGCTTGTCCTGAGAATTGTTCCTCTCCGGTACAAAAGAATCGATAGCTTTGTCGAAAATGTTCTCATCGAGATGAAGAACTTCGACTTCGGAACCGCGGATGAATCGGGGCCCGTTAAGAGCAGCGTCTTTGCCCTCTCCTTTGCTGAATTTTATGTAAGCTATACCAACACGATTACCGTGCGTATCGTTTATCAATTTCAGCCCGTCCTTTCTTATGTAAAGACCTTGAAACGCGTGTCTTATATCGCTATAATTCGTATCGAGCGGCATATTTCTCACTTCGACGCAGTTACCATCCAAATGTTGATGCCCATGATTATTTTCATTCGAAAACCTCGATGAATTGGAATTGCAAGAATTTCTCGAGCCACGATCTCGTGACTCGGCTCCATTCGGTCCAAAAGCATCGTAATGCGGATGACCCGCCTGATTGAGATTGCTCTGTTGCTGCTGAAAAGTGTTTGGATTTCTACGACCGTCCAATTCTTGCATTTTGTTGATTAAAATCGGATGATTCGGTCTCAAACCGCCGCCGCCGCCGCCGCCGCCGCTTGGTCTATAACCGGATGAATTTGAATTATTTCCAAAAGCGTTGTAAGGGCCACTACCACCACCACCACCACCACCACCACCACCACCACCACCGCCGATTACGAGATCCTGAGGGGCGAAACACGGACTCGACCTTGAGGGATAGCGCAAAGATTGTTCGGAAGGAGCCCAGGCTGCGACCGCAACTGCTGCTTCTCTGGCACGATTGATGGAGGAACCTAACGGACCACCGAGATTGGTTATACCGGAGCCGGTGAGGTTCGGAGGTAAAACGGCATTGATGCCAAGGCCGATACCGGGAGGTGGTACGATACCGGCAACCCCATTGAGGCCGTTAAGAGCAAATTGATTGGAAGGGAGCATGGGTCCTTGTCCCAGTGATCCAGGGGCTCCAAAGGGCAACGACCTTTGCTCCGAATCTTGGGCCATCGCTGCTACCCCCGCTCCTAATATACCCGGTGCGAGCATCACGTTTTGCATTTGATTTTGAGGCGGCACCTCCCAGATACCGTTGTCGGGGACGCCCATTTTTTTGCCCGAGCCTCCCCCCCCCTTTGTACCCGGGCCACCAGCCCCCGGTTTGTCCTTTGGAAAATGTCCGACGATAACGACCTCGCTCGAATCGTCCTCGTTCGTTTCTTTGCGACGATCGTTCCCGCTGCTTCTTTTCCCATCGCGATCTCTCGATCGCGTGCGATCTCGCGATCTCGAACGATCTCTGCGTCTGCGACGGTCCCGGCGATCTCGATCCCGATCTCGATCCCGATCCCGTGACCTGCTACGATCCCGTCTTCGCCTGTCGCGCCCGCGATCACGCTCTCGTCCACGATCTCGATCCCGATCGCGATCTCGGGATCGCGAACGATCCCGCGATCGGGAACGCTCCCCACCCCCGCCACCGCCTCGGCGATCTTTTCGATCTTTGCTCGTTATTGTTTCGCTCTCGCAATCACGATCCTTGTCACGCTTCTCGATCCCCCCTCCTCCACCCCCCGTTGACATCGAATCCACCCCCGTCGTCGCCTTTCCTCCTCCTCCTCCTCCTCCTCCTCCTCCCCCCCCTACAATCGCGTTGCCCGCTATGCTCGCGGAAGGATTCTGCATGAACGATTGTAGCGACAAAGTTTGCTGCCTCGCTGTCTCGATCACCTTTTGCATCTCCGTCCGAGAACTCAGCAACAATTTGATCTTCATCTCCTTGATTTTACCTCCGTCGTTCATCATCGCTTGACGCGCATCCTCGTCCGTACTGCAAATCGTTTACATTTTTATTCGTTTGAGAATTACCTCTCTCTCTCGCCTCGTTCCGCTCATTCGGACAAACCTCTTTCACAACTATTTTGTTTAAATTAAATTTTATTCGATATACGAGATTGATGTCAACATTTTTTTTCTTTTTTTGCATACGCAACGGTTATCGTCGAGCGATAAAGCGAGAGGGAAAAAAAAAAAAACAAAAAAAAAACTCAAAAACGACTAAAATCATCGAGAAAATAGCAGGTATATACGACCTGCAAAGGTTGGAAATAGATTCATCAAATAAATGCGCGTGTATTCTCGTCGCATCGAACGAGTTTCTTCAAACGAATCAACGAAATTTAAATCAACGAGCAACTAGTTTACATATTATTTTGGCTCTATTTTTACTTTTGTTCTCTCCGTCTTGTTGGGGGGGGGGGGGGGGCACGAAATGTTTTTCATTGAATAAAATTACCTGAAAGCTATGAAAGCATCCCCTAATTCACCACCAACAATGTGGACACCTCCTTCCGGTATGCTCAAGCCTCGGAAGAATTGTCGAATGTCGAGGGCGTTTGCCGACCACGCCAGGTTTTGCAGTCTGATAATAACGCTCATTTTTGTTGAGTTTTGCGCGTATCTTCCTGTAACCGAAGCGAGTGCAGAAAATTGTTATTATATAGGCAAGGCAGATTCGACGGAACACAAGCTGTGAATAAATGCTGCTCCGTATCGGTGTGGATCTCGCCAGCTCCGACGACGACGACGACGACGACGACGACGACGATTACGTTTTTATCGATCTATTGAGAAATTGAATAAAAATTGGATGGTGAATTTTCAAAGAGAACGATCATTGATATCGAACGAGTTTTCAACTGCACCGAAAAAAATGACGCGTGGAAATAATTGATTATCACTACATTTGAAAATAGATTTAATGCGCTTATTATTATTAGATGAATTATTTATGTGTGATTTAAACTGCAGGAAACGCGCAATGTTTACAGCAAAAAAAAAAAAAATGACGGAGCGAAAACTAGAAATAAAAAAGGAGAAACCTGCTCGCCGTGTAAAATATTGATTGGGCGCATATAGGAAAATAATAGCGGTATTATTGATGGTAAAAAATAATTTTGAATGGTGGTAAGTAAAAAAAAATAGGGCAAACAAAAGGGTCTCTGAACATTGTGCTACAACTCTTGAAGAAAAAATCGCACAGAAAAGTCCTTGCGAGCAATATGCTCAAAATAAACGTTCAACCGTTTTGGCTGTTCAAAGCTGCGGATCGATGAAACAAGAATATTCAACAGGCTACAACGCTTGAATTTTTTCTCAATAGAAAAAAAAAAAAAAAAAAAAATTCATACGGTTTTTTTGCAGAGAAATGTCTACTTTAGCGAAATAACCTCAACAAGATCGTTAAGAAAGTAATCGTCTCGCACTACTAGGAAAATTTCATGCTCAATTCTCATTAAATGTCTATTTTTCTCACTCGTAAACTCGGTCCGATTTTTTTTTCTTTCAACCAATTCCATTCCGGTACAAATTTTTTTCTCTATCGGGGTTTTTTTTTTAATATTCTGAGATTCTCGTTGTGCAAAACAATTGTACCGAGAATCAATTGAAAGATTTATCGATAATGGGTTCCAATGTATCTCTGAATATTGATGCTTTTGATAAATGTATTTATTCTACGACCTTTTGTCAAGTCTAGACTCAATTTTTCATCACCCGAAACTACCGTTTGGGGAGAGTAAATGGAAAATTGTCTCAACTTTTATTACGGCCTACTTTTCTTTTTCAACAATTTGATTTGCCTTATAAATTTCTTGAGGTAGATATTCAGTCGTAGCCAGAAAATACAAGTCTTTCAACTTGCTTGAATCTTTTCCAGCAACTATGAGTCGTTAATGACGGAGCCGAACGTGGTATAGGTGAACGGCTCGTTGAAAAAAAAAAAAGAAGAGTAATTGCAATACCTACTGGACAAAGTACACCCCCCGTCATCGTCTAAAATATCTTAATTGTAACAAACAAACCCTAAAAAACACTGACTGAACTTGATTGTAAAGACAAGGCAATTATGAATTACGTATTGACCTTTTTATTATTATTTACTGCTGTTCGTGATCATGCTTAATTCGAAATTCTAAGTGAATTATAAGTGAGAAAAATAGATATTTTTTGACAATCAAACATAAAATGTTTCGAGTTATGAAACAATTACTTTCTCAATGGTCTCATTAAGTTATTTCTGTAAAGTAAATAATTCTCTATAAAAAAAAAAAACCCTACAAATTTTTTTCCGTTAATCAAAAATTTAAGTGTGACATTGCCTATAGAATCATTTTTTTTTCATCCATCCAACTTTCAATAGCTATAACAATAGAACGATTGTTCCGAGCGTATTGCTCGTAAAGATTTTTTTTTTTTTTTTTAGGGAATTCGATTCTCTACAAGAATGTTGGTGAAATTTCTAGACCCTATTATTTTCCTGTCTTATTCTTATAGAAAATCTTCAAATGTAATGCGCTTCGCGAAATAATTTAATTCTAAGCTCTTCTTGTAGGATACTTCTTTTTTTTTTTTTTTTTTTACTACAACTCAACTTTTTTTCGGTGGATGCGAGCGAAAAAAAATATCACCTTTTTTATGCACACCCTAGTGTAGTGTACACACTGTCATTTTTACAAATACGCCCGCGAGTTTGAAAATTTCAAGAGAATTATATAGCTCAAACATGGGGAGGTTGGGAGGACTAATTCCGAAGTAGACGGAAAAAAAAACGAATTGTCAGCAGCTATGAGAAAAATAGTTGTTGTCGTCGCTCCGAAATGATCCTAATCGAAGAATTCTCTCGTCTAGAGAGAGAGAGAGACGGTGCGCGCGGCTCAGATCGAATTTTCTTGCACAAAATCATGTCGAAATGTGTATTGAAAATCGAAGAATTTTTTCAATTCCATTGTCTTTTCGTAGAATATCTATTATGGGAACTTGAGCTTAATATTACGCTAACTTTTCATGGTTATACACCCTACGTATTTTTAACCGTTCGAAACTGCGCGGCTAAACGCGCTTATACGCGACCACAGGAAATCGCAGCTGACTTTTTTTTTTTTTTTTTTTTTTTTTTTTTTTTTTCTCAATCTCATCAAGAACCGATATCCATAATTTACGCTCATCTGACGATAAAAGGCTGTATCACCGGTGGGCGAAAGTGGACAGATTAATGAAAAAACTTTTACGTTATTAAGAAAAAATAGCTTATCGATTTTTGCTTCTCGCATATCATATTTATATAATGATATTGCATCTAGAGGAACCATTTTAAATGCCGCATACATTTCAGATTATTGCAGAATATTCTGCTCCTCGAAAACTTGCATTCATCCATTTCGCGATGCATCGCGAGGAAGAAAAAAAAATCTCTCGTTACGGAACCGAACGGTTTCAACGAAACGCATAATTTGTCAAATTTTTCAACTCTCGCAATCTTACACATCGTGCGCGGTCATCGATGCATTTGGTGAAGGCAGCAGCAACAACGGTAGCAGCAGCACCAGCAGCAGCAACAACAACAGCAGCAGCAGCAGCAGCAGCAACAACAGCAGCAGCACCAGCAACGGACGAGAGTATCGAGAAGCAGGATGATTTGTTTCACCAAATACTCGCCGATCGATCGCGCGATCGTACCAACAAGTCGATGAAAAGAAAAATAGCTTTGAAAAAAAATCAAGGCTTCGATAATACTCCTTGATATTGTCGTAATTTGAAAAATTCGTTTCCGAGCTATTCCGGGGATTTATTTTCCGATCAATGGTATAGAACAAATAAACGAGAGGGGGGCAAAAGGAAATCTATGATGGATAATAGGCAGACGGCTGCGGCAGGATATTGTATCTCGAAGGATTTGCTTCGAGATTGAAAAAATGCGGCTGAATAAATCAGTTTATTGCCCAATAGTTTCACGACGTTGTTTATCAATGCGGCGCATATATAAATGAAATTCGTGTGATTATTCAACGGATACAACGGATTAATGGAAATTCTAGGCATGTTCGGAGTTTCATGATGCGACAACGATCAAAATGCAGCATCTCTCGTCGTCGCAATAATCATCAAAGCCACAATTTTATAATACTGAAATCATCGTCGTCTCGATACTCGCGACGATCAGCAGACTTTCTTCTGTTCCGCGTTTCCGCCGCTCCCGCGTATGCATCATCATAGTTTCGTGTCGAAAATAAAGACCAAGAAACAAAGAGTCGAAATATTTTTCCAGTACCCCCCCCCCCCGCACTCCTTTTTCCTACCTAGAAAATATTTTTTTGCGACGCTTCTTCGACATTATACGCGATCGAGTCGTCGCGCGACCGATTAGCTACATTTCCGGCCAAGCGTCTTTCATGAAAGTTGAAATATCGGAGGTTTGCAATATGTAAATGGCTCTCATTATTCTGTTCTGTTCCTTATTATCCTATATTCGTCGTGAGCGCACGCAATTCAAAATTTAAACTGCGAAGGAACAAAAATCTTGTATCGTAAAATTTTACGGTACCCGAAACAGGGGTACTCCCACCATGGGGCCCTGATCGATTGAAAATGCAAAATGCAAAAAAATATTGCGCCGCTTGACGAAGCTTGAAATTTCGATTAAATTGTATTTAAAAAGAGAGACTAAAATCTGATGAAATATCGTTGGAGGAATCGCTCGAAGAGAGGCGCGCACGTGCTGGCAAATCGATCGCGAAGAATAATATCAATGACGAAGGTTGCGAGTGCACGCTGATTTTTTTTTTTTTCCAATTAAACTCAGTTATTGAGTAGTAGTAGTAGTAGTAGTAGTAGTAGTAAAGAGAGCTCAATTTTTGTTTACGATTTAACGACAGTTTGTGTTGCAGAGAGGTGTAGAAAAAAAAAAAAAAAATGGTTCGCCGAAGGAAGCTGAGAGGACGTGAAAGAAGAGACAAAGATCGAAGGAGCAGGCGATCGTCGGCTGGATTAATCCGCGTACAAAGGCGAAGAGAAACTGCGCTGAGAATATGAGAAGAAGACAATTTTCCTCTATATACTTTTTCCGGTTATTCTATTATACGTTGAAAATGGGAGAAAATGTTGAAAAAGTCGCCATCGCCGCCGCTGGCTCTCTCGCGTGGCGTACTCAAATTGACCGCAATGACGCAAGTGCCGTTATGCGCGCGTGTCTACGCGCATGCATCGACGATTTGCGCGGATATCATATTTGAAGAAACAGGGAGGAGAAATAAAAGGTCCGGAACGAGTCTTTTGTACCTGATGTTAACGATCGATCGGCTTCCTACGAATGTTTACACGCATATTGGAGGACGGTTCGTTGGAGACACGACCGACGAAATATCGACGATTATCGTTTAACCGCGACGCGTTACTTTTTTTTTTTTTTTTTTTTTTTTTTTTTTTTCAGAATAGGTACACGACGTCCGCCGGCGTGACCAACCGCAAACCGTACCCCGATTGAATCGGCACCATTTTCACGGTCAACGACGACGACGACGACGACGACGACGACGACGACGACGACGACGACTACAACAACAAGGCGACGATGATGCCGAGCCGGAGCCAGAGTCACAGCCAATTTCGATCTGTAGCAGCAGGCTTTTCAATCTCTTCGAATCGATCAAATATATATCCAATTTTCAAACATGCGAGGTCGAAAAACCCCGCAGAAATTAATGCGAAACGTGATTTTTACGTCGTTCACCGATTTTATTGACTCGTTGTATCATCGGTAAAAGCACAAATAACAACAACAATGTTCTGTAAAAATATTCAAGGTCCATGAATAAAATTAGCAACGCATCGTCCAATTTGACATTTTAAATCGATAGAACCTAATTCTCTTTTTCGTCGTATCATTCATAAAAAGGATTTCCATCTTTTTTATTTTTATTTTTTATATTCTATACCAATGATGATCGGTTCGTGTTTTTGTTTTTTTTTTTTTTTTCTAGCAGATCAGGTGTAGGTTTTCCTTTTGGAAAAGAAAAAAAAAAGGCGCAAAGTTGTATCCGACCAGCGGGAGCGGTAACCGATCGTAGCTCCCCGAAGCATTCGCATTCGTCGGTGGAATATCCATTTTTTTTTCTTTTTTCCCTCCGGGTGAACTTACCTTTTTCTCTCTTAGCCCTAACATTAATCTCAACGATACCGCCTAACCAACGCGAATGCTTCTGCTCCATGGAAGAGTCAAATATCTGTACCGGCCCGATTGTATCGGAGCGACTCTAAGAAGAATTTTTCATTCGTCTCCTCTTATCTTGCGAGAGGACGGAACGCAGCACGATCGACGCTCGTTGGAAAATTCCATTAGATATTTTTGTGCCGGTTCTTCTTCGAGCGGACCGGGGCGACGGATAAGAAACAATTTTTTTTGTTTGAAAATGCAACGGCGAATTGGGTAAACTCCGGACGGGTGTTACTTACCAAAAGAAAAACCGAAATATTCTTGGAAATAATAAACGCGGCGAAATAACGCATACGTGAAATATTGTATCGCAAATACGGAATCATCGAATTAATAGCTAATTTTTATTGATATGGAGAAAATTACCTTAACCGGAACTTCGGGGATTCTCTTTTTTGTCTTTTTCACTTTGTTATTTCGTCTTGTTGGTTCGGTGCGTGGCGGCAGCGGCAGCGGCGTCTTCTCGCTTTGAGAATCTAAAATTCTTAAAAGACGACGAAGAAAATAACGAGCAGGCGACGATCCGAAAAAACCGACGAGCCTCTCGCTCGTCCAAGTTGCAGTTTCGTCGGGCGCTGATTTCTCTCTAAAGTCATTTCAAGATAGCATCCATCGCGGCTCGCTCGACGAGCCAGAGAAAATACGATTCTTTGTTTTGTTGTTTTTTTGTTTTTTTTTTTTTTTCGCAATGATTTCACTTCTTTAATCGATTTTTCTGTTTCTTTTGTTCTTTTGCGATTGGTTTATCGCTCGCAAAGCATCTAACGGATGTGGATTTCGGCTACTTTCGACCCTGAAACACACACCAATTTTTTTCCATTCTATACTCTCTCTCTCTCTCTCTCTCTTTATCGAAACAGCACACGCGCCCCAACTCTTTTGTCCTCCCTCCATCCATTGGTTTTACCGCTATTTTATTTTGTGTATATTTGTACAGAGTGGCGAAAATATGTTGTACGTGTATAATTTCGAAGCAACCGAACGTGTCAATTAAATAAATATGGTACAGAAGGCGGTTACTACTTATCGGACGCGGAGCTTAATGGCGGACGCTATTTGCGTTACGTTTTTTTCTTTTATTTCTTTCTTCACTTTCACCGCACATCAACATTCACGCGCAGAAATTTTAACGTGAAAACGAAGCAAACAATATGGGGCAAAGGAGATATATATATATATATAAAAGAGGTATAGAGAAAGAGAGAGTGTGCTTGTAACTCAACCTCAAGATGCAAACTTACGATTTGGCGCAACAAGCTATCTCTCCACCGTGGCAAATGAGTCCGACAAAACGAAGAACGCTGCTTTTTTTTTCTTTTCGTGCTTCCACGCTTTTTTTCTTGTCACAGAGCAAGACCGAGATATACGAACGAACAAACGCTACCAATGAATTGTAGAATATCCCATTATATAATGGATGTCGATACGAACAGCGGCAAATAATTGTGGTTGAAGAAAAAAAATAATAGCCTCTCGTATTTCCCTCGAGGACGAAAATACATGAAGCAGCGGCGGCTTTTGCGCGATCAACGTAGCTCGCTCTAATGGCCGACTGGACTAGACAGCATACGGTATACGGTAGCCGTAGCAGCAGCGCCGAGTCGCCGTCGTTGAGCAAAGAGCAAACGGCAAGTGCTGCCATCTCGGATCTCGCTCTTCTATATGACCTGCTTGCCCCTGCTGCGGCGGCGGTGACGTCCTCCTCGGATGCACGACGACGACGGACGGGACGACCGGACGACCGGACGACTGGGACGACGCCGTGTCGCCGCTGCTTCTCCCCGCCTCGCCCCTCGGCCACGGGCCTCGGCATACGACATGCTACGACTGATACGACAACGGCCCCCTGACATCGACTTTTCTAATTATTTCGCGTTTTGAAGCTTCGGTTGTTGGTTGTCTCATCAATCGAGAATAAAATATAAATATACATAATCCTGTCTGTCTCCTCTATGCAGTGTTCTGCTCGCATTTCTCGCAATATGATATCTGTCCAGCAACTACGACGTTGTTCGTTGAAACAACTGCTCTCAAAATAAATCATTTCTCATATACCGCGAAATAAAAGTAGAAAAATAATTGTCGATAATATATTATAAAAATAATCGCGCGAGACCTCATTTTTTATTTTTTCAACATTCTCCATCGTCGCAGCGGTATTTAATTAACCTCCCTCAAAAAGACAAATTATCTCTTTTCGACAACATTGTCCTAAACATGGAAGGATCATCGATGGGAATAAAAGATTCTCGGACAAGACGAATTAAAGCAGCGGAAGCTCTGAGGTATTCGTCCTAATAATGTTTAATAATATTAGTTTCTATAGTTCATATAATTGGTTTGCTTGCGAGTAACGTTTGAATTTTTCAAAACAAATCTCCGTAACGTCGCTTATTATAATAATATTTGTATATTGTATTTTTTTTTAAGAAAAGTTCCAACGGCTTTGATGCTGAAAAAAAAAGCAGAATGCGACAGGATAGCCCTGAAAATTGTGGAGCGAATGACGGAGCCACGAGTAGACTCGGTTTGGTTGATCAAAAGCGTAAGGACATTTTTACAACCCACCCCCCTCCCCCTGTAGATTTTTTTCATTCGATCGAGAATAAAATGGAAATAATTATTGATAATTGTTGCGATGAAAATAATAATGTAGAGTCGAGTAATAAGAATGAGGCTTGTCGCAGTTACATTCCATAAACCGATCTCACATGGAGGATGTAGCGGAAGAGCGATCGATAGTGAAACTTTGCGGCTATGTATTGTGCGACAATCCTTTGACCAAAGTCGTGAAAAAGCAGTATCAAATATCAACTCTGAGAAACAAAGTTTACGACGTGAGCAAGGTGAAAAATTATTGCAGCTTCGGTTGCTATAAGGCGGCCAAGTTTCTGACGGAACAAATAGAAACGAGTCCTCTGTGGCTGCGAGACCGGGAACAAGCTCCGCATTTTCAATTGATGGAAAAAGAATGCGACGTCGGTCGCTCGAGCCCGCCGGGAGTAGAAATCAATTTGACGGGAGGGATCGATATTCCGCAAGATTGCGGCGAGCCGAGTGAGAAAAATTTGTTCGACTCGGAGGGAAAAAAGCTGAAAAAATTCTCGGCCGTCTCCGATCTGGAGTTGTCGGAGGATCGAAAGAAGGAAAATAATTTGGAAATTGAATCGGACTCGGAAATATATGCGGCGGAAGAGGAAAGAGGAAAGGACGAGCGAGACCCCCCCTCCCCCGACTTTGATACAACGACATCGAATGCCGAACAACCGGAGACACTCTCGTTGAATATTTCGCGCCATTTGCCTGACGAATCCGGCTTGCGACAAGAGAACCGAAAAACAGTGAGAAAATGTTGGAAAAATTCCTCCGGTTCGAATAATAATCCGGCCCAAAAATCGATCGAACAAGCCCGAATAAGAAAAACGAGTCGAACGAAGAATAGAGTTTGTTACGAATCGTTAGCCTCGCGAGTTGAGAAAAACTTTGGAGAATGGATAACGAAAAAAACTGTCTGTCTTTTACACGGTCGAGTTGAAGAGAAAGAGATGATTTTAGAAGGAGTCAGGAGGGAAGAGAAATACGAGATTTTGTGTAAAAAATTAAACAGGCTAAGAATTGAGGAAGAACGAGGGACGATGGAAAACTTGGGAAAGCTCGAACCGGCTCCAAATTTTTTGGCACTGCGGGAAGAAGCTCGGGGACTCGAATTGAAGGTTCGCATTGACTTTTGTTTTTTTTGTTTTTTTTTTTTTTTTTTTTTCTTCTTCATTACGTTTGAATAATTGGAAAATTCTCCAGTTATCTTCATTCCCAACTTTGTAATTAGCCGTGCTCTTCCCCACTCGTTTTATCGGAGAATTTCGATGCGTTGCAAATTGCTTTGTTGTTCGGTAACTATTCATTATTTTCAGGTTCGAGCTTTTTGGCAAGGAAAGACGATAATCGATCGGGAAACGATAAAACCGCGGGAAGAGGTCCAAGAGGAGGTCAATACCGTTTTACCGATGATCGACCTTCGCACACCGAACGCCCTTCGGCGTCGAATATTTACCGACAAACTCAATAAAGTTATACACGAATTGTTGCCAACTCTGGTCGGCGGCGAATCTTCCGATTCGTATACCCCTGAAATATGCGCGTGTGTCAAAACTTTGGTCAGCACTTTTGCACTCAACGCCACAAATATTACATTCAAAACTGCCGAGTGGACTTTGGTCGCTCTATTCGTCATCAAATTGTGAGTCCTTTGCCTTTGATTTTTTTGTTTTCTTTTTGTTTTCTCCAGCAACATTTGCCGCATCACCCATGCATTGTATTTTATAGACTGGGACTGATGAATCAACGGATCAAGTATTTACTCGGCAATAAACGAGCAAAGATGTATATTTCGATGATTCTCATGTCTTACAAGCTCGAACCCGATTACCTCGATAACGCGATCGGATCTTGGACGAGTCCAGAGGATACGACGAGGAGGGAGATGGTATAAATTTTGATATAGTATAAAAATAATGAAATACAACAAGTATATTGCGGTTGAACGTGTCAATAATAGAGGATCCTTCTCATTTGTTATTCCTCGATGAAATATCGCAATAAAATCCTAGTCCAATTCAAATGGTTCCTTGGGCCGAAATCGAGGTAACGCCTTTGAGAGTAGAATTCGAGGAATCCAGACTGAGCCGTTCGTGTTGTAACGGGGACGGCTGCGGCTGCGGCGGCGGCGACGACGAAGCATCGTCCTTTCCTCGATTTCCTATTTTCTCGTTCAGAGCCTGATACAAACTGTGTACCGCCTCGTTGTGCTATTCGTTTTTTTGCAAAAAGAGGAGAGGAGGAAGAAAAAGAAAACGGATCAGTCGACAAGGTCGTTGTTGTGGAAAATTAGAATCGAACGTATTAATTTCGACAAGGGATGAGCGGCGATATCGAATTACCTGACTGGTCGGTTGAAGAGCCTTGAGCAACGAATGAAGTCTTGCCGGTGGTAATTTGGGATAAATGTACCAAAGCAATTTGAGAAGGTGTCGAGTGACGTTGTCGCGTCCGAGTCCAGCGAGGAAAAATTCATCAAAGATAACGGTGCAAAATGATTCGTTGGAAAATTCGTCGGCCATATTGAGAATCAAAAGCGATACCTATAGGTCCAAGATGAAAGTTTTTAGTAACCAGCGGAGGGTATCGATGAATTAAATTGCCGCAATTGTGTACTCACAAGAGTGTGAAGAAAAGGATCCTCGAATGCTCGTTGCGCCTGGCAATTGGGAAGCGTTGCGAGAACTCTCATTAGTCCGCGAGCATCGCCGCGGGCCTTGCCGCTCGGATTGCCGTGCATTCCAGCCCCGCTGGCTGCTCCGGCGGCTGCCGCGCTCACACCGCCCGCGACTCCGCCGACGTGAAGGGAATAATACATGGAGAGAACCGCGGCGACACCCGAAAGTTGTGAATAAGCCTGACAAGCGTCGGGAGGAGGTCCCGAGTGTTCGATTATAGCGATCGCGCTCGCTCTCTCGTCCGGCGGTAATTTACTGTTCAATTGTCTTATTTGATCGTCGACCATCAGAGACATGAGAGCCGGCAAAAATTTTGTCACTATCTGAGCATCTAATTTTGGTTCCTTAAAGTCCTGGGACTCTATCATCTGCCAGGCGGACAGACCCAGCGCCAACATTCTCAACAGCAGTATCAATACGGGATTGTCTCGCGGCATCGATTCGCCGTTTATCAAATGTAGGGCTATTTTAACGGCGCTACTCGCAAGAAAATTCACGGCGTACGGGTCGCACAGGGTCATACTCAGATCGCCCAAAACTTGCTCCTGGCCACGCTGTAAAGTTCAATTAAAAACTAAATTATGTGGTAATTGCGCGCGCGCTCCGATCCTGTACGGTACAACACAGAGTTTAATTCAATTCAATAAAGTTTATTCCTTTCGTACCCGTATACTGTCGAGGAAACCCTGCAATTCCCGTGATCTCTTGACGTCAACGTTTTTCTCTCGTATACAAGCGTCCAAACACCAGGTAAATTTGTGACACGGATCCACCGAGATGATGTCCTGAATCTCGAGATCATGAAGAGCCATCAGGAGCTCCGCCCTCAGGGTGCAATAATGAATGTTTTTCGTTCTCAGAAAAAGTGTCCTCAAAAATTGTAGCACCATATCGTACAGTTTGACGCTGTGACCTATCATGTGAGCCAATTTTTGCACCACTTCTCCTTGTCTCCTCACCTGTGTCGATTTGCTCGTTATTCCTTGCGCATTGGCATTTGTTGAAAAAAAAAACAAAAAAAAAAAAAAACATACAAGAGCGAATGCGGAACCTACCTTGGGGGAGGGCATGAAGAATAAACTATTGAGATTTCTGTGATCAAAGAGAACCTGCTCTTTCTCAATGATGTATTTGCTGAATAGCGGAGATACTTCGTCCCCGAAAAGGCTTTGATTGTCTTTCCATATTTGTCGCTTTACTTCCGTATCAGCGCTGTTGTATAACTCTTTCTCGCGCACCAAAACTCTCAGATACTTGTCGTCTATGTGAGGGGTATTGCGAAGGATGCACATTACGACGGGCCTGAGGGCCGCGACCCTAACCGCCGAAAAACTCTTGGATAACAAATCTTTTAGTCTTTTATCATGATGAGAATTGCCGCCGCCGCCGCCGCCGCCGCTCTTTTCGCTTTTTTCGCTCTTTTCGCTTTTTTCACTCTTTTCCGTACCAATCTCGTTTATCCGTTTGATCAGTTTTTCGCCAAGTTCCTCGAGAACGGATGCGTGAAAATCGAGTCTCCGAACACCGTGTAAATCGAGCAGAGGCAACATGGGTCGTAGGGATGGCAATAGCACTCCGTTTTCCAATTGAAATTCTTCAATCGCTTTGAGAGGATCGGTGCAGCTTGTAAGAGCGTCCCGTAGAAATATTTGACCGGGAATCCCCAGATCTTCGAGTCCGTCACCGCTCGTACCACCCCCATTATTTCGCCCTACACTCATATTATATTATTATTATTCTTCTTCTTCTTCTTTTCATTAAGCACTTTTCTTATTACGATGCATCCTGTTGCTTCACGAGAAACACTGATTTTTATACTATTTCGGTAAACTGCTGCTGCTGCTGCTGCTGCTGCTGCTGCTTGGTCGCTTGTTTACATACTGCTGCTCGATTTCTTTACGAGGTTAGACGCAGAGCCAGAGCTCACGTCCAAAAAAAGTACAAAGATCCTCATCCCTCCTGCCAATCGCTCGTCGCTCGTCGCGCTCCGACTAGTCCGACTACACAGTGTGTACTACGGACTGACTTCCCTCTCACGTCCATGCGGCGGCGTTCGATTGTTCAATAATTATTGAGCGAGAATAAAACTTGGTAATGAAATAATTAAAAAAAAAAAAAAAAAAGAATAAAAATGACAACTTGTAATAATAAATAGTGGACGATAATTTCATCTTAAAATTTGTATTTATGTAAAATTGACAAGACGAGCGTTTCGGCTCCTTATCGATCGAGAAGATCAAGAGCGACGACGAATCATGCATCATCGCGATCAGCTCGAAATTTCGCCGCTCGGAGCGCTCCGAGCAGGCCACTTCCAACTTGTAACCTCCAACCTCCGCAACCACCACGAATTTACTACCTGCTCTGTGAATTTGGCCACGTAATGTACCAATACAAATATTTTGGTAGATGACGTTTCGTTGTAGCTCGTAGTTGGGGGGGTTATAAACGCGAGTTTTGTCAGACAAACTAATTAATTTGCGTGTAATATAAATACATATGTATATATTTTTGTAATAACTGCATAAACGAGGTATTGAATAAGATAATTGTGTGAAAAAATAGTGTCAAGCGATGGAGAGTATATTTCATGAAAAGGTGATGATGCAACGTTGATGAAATACGAATGACAAAAATCTTTGCCAACTATTAATGTGTATTAGACGGACAGAGAGGCGCGACATATAACGCGACTCTATATTTTGTCTGTTTTGTATTTTCAGCAAGAGGGTTATTTGTGCGCTCAACACTGTTTAAACGCTCTTCTACAAGGTTCCTATTTCAATGCTGTTGATCTTGCGAATCTCGCTCATCAAATGGACGAAGAGGAGAGAATCAGAATGGCAGAATCTGGTCTGGAGAGCGAGGATTATCAAAGATTTCTACAGGTCAGAATTTCCACAATGAAATTCTCATTGCGCCGCTACGAGTCATTTTGGATAATTGACAGTTGGAGATGCGGCGGCGGCGGTGGTGGCGGCGGCGAAAGTTTTTCGAGAACGTGTACATACACGTTTTCACAACAGGGATTCGTAGCGGCTCGTTTTGATTTTCAAAAAGGCGACGAGCTCCTCTACGTATCGATGCTTATTCTTTTTAATATTTACTATATTCTTAATCTCGTTAACGTTTCGTATGTCGATCTTGTTATTTTTTCTCTCATTTTATCAGCCCTCTATGAAATACGCAAATTTTCAACTTTACCCATTCAGGTCCCCATTATGATGAAAAGCATTGAAAAGCAGGTTCTCGATCATAAAATGAGCCTACCTCTTTAACATGACGTTCTTTATGAGTTTTTTGTGTCAATTCGTTTATTATTTTGACGTGTTTAGCAACCCTCGGGAAATATGGATGACAGCGGTTACTTTTCGGTACAAGTGATAAGCAGCGCCCTAAAAGTTTGGGGTCTCGAACTCATCCCGTACAACGGAACGGAGCCTATAGCCCTCGCCGCCCAAAACGATCCCGCGTAAGTTGTTATATTATATAGATATTTCGATTCTCGTATTTACTCGGATGATCAATCTTACCGCTTATATTAATTATTTCTGTCAGTCAGATGCGGGCTTACATTTGTAACTACAAGGGCCACTGGTTTACCATAAGGAAAATAGGAAATCAATGGTTCAATTTGAATTCGGTGCTGGGGGGGCCACAGTTGCTTTCGGATACTTATTTAGCCATGTACTTGGCTCAACTACTTCAGGAAGGTACGTTTTTCAAGTCTTGAAATATTAAGATCAAGTCCATCATAAATAAAAAAGAATATAGAATCCATGCATACGCGTATGTATCCAACTACGAAGAAGCAGCAGCAGCGGCTCAAACGAACAAACGATTTTTAATTCATTTCAGGATACTCGATATTCGTCGTAATAGGAGAATTTCCGGAATGCGTCGCGGAGGATGTTATCCTGAGGAATCCGGTGTCGGCGAGTACCACTCGGACGAGAAAAAATTCGCAATCGACGATTTCGGAACGACGACGACGAGAATCATTCACGGGTGGTTACAGATTGGGAACGGCCGAGGAAGAGGACAGAGCAAAAATATTGGAAGCCGCTCATGCCCTTGAGCAAGTTAAAGTACCTGCGGAGGTGAGGAGAGATTTCGGAATTGCGTCCTCCTCGAGATTCAAAGATTTTGGGAATGACGAGAAGGGAGGAGGAGGAGGAGGAGGAGGGCCGGTGGAAGATCCCAGAGAAAGAATAATTCCTATTCGTCTGGAGAGTAATCGAGAGAAAGTGGAGCAGGTTGTGGATGAGGATGAGGAGGAGGAGGAGGAGGAGAAGGAGGAGGAGGCAAATCTGAAGCGAGCCTTACAACTCAGTCTTTGTGAACTCGAAGAAACAAATAATATCCATGCTGCTGAATCGAGATTCACGAGCGAAAGAAAGAATTGGTTCGATACGCGGGCGATCCCAAATTCTGGTGTTCCGGACGAATCGGAGGATGACGAAGAGATGAAAAAAGCACTTCGGCTGAGCCTCGAATGCGTGACAACTCCAGCAACACCGGAAACCGACGAGGATCTTCGAAAAGCTCTTCAACTGAGCCTCGAATGTGCTGTCACGACATCGTCATCATCTACCACACCCGATCCCGACGATTTACGACGTCGTCGTCTCGTCCATCTTGGAATTCTCTCGAGAACTACCACCAACGAATCCTGCTCTACAAAACTCAATACTTAACGATCGTCGTACTCTTCCCTTTACGCATCCACCCCGAAATTGACCTTTATTCTTACGATTCTGTCAACTTGACGATTGTTATTAAGAATTTGCATACAAGGCAAATAAAGCAGTGTGATTGAACAAGAATAATGCGATCGACCAAACGATTAACGGGACAGCATCGCGCGCGCGCGCGCTCAACAACCACACAAACCCCCCGCCTTCAAATTTCTATAATATGAATATATATATTATATGTCAATAAACCTAAATGCGAATAATTGTCATAACTAAGAAATTACTATGGTTGTTATCGGTTAATAAAGCGAAAAGCGGGTATAATTATGGAAAGATCGATATTGCGAGCTTCTTAATTATTTATATATGTCTCATATCGTCTCGCGCGATCCTTTCTATTTTCAAGTATATATGGGCGGTATTTCAATCGGGCGTTACAATTACGTTTTATATTTAGGTCCGTATTTGACGGTTTATTTATCGTACGCTTTAATTTTTATATGTGCCCTCATTCACTTTGCTTCTCTCTCTTTCTCTTAAGAACCTGCTGGTCACACTTATTTTATTTCTGTTTTAATGTTGCGCTGGTCTTTTCGTTATTATTCTAGCTTGTATATATTCAGCCGTCATCTTACTCGAAAGTTATTATTTGACTTTTTCATTTTTTTATTTATTAGGTTCATGATTGCTAAGAATAATAATAATAATAATAATAAATCGACACGAACCAAGTAAGTATAGAGAGTCGGTTTCGAGCAAGTTAAGGGATAGTAGATAATTATGCAGGATAAACCTGTTTTATCGACTGCTTTCGGTAAGAATAAAATTTGCAATTCGTGCTCAGGCGAGTTCCGTAATATAAACTTTTTTTTTTTTTTTTTTTTTTTTTTTTTTTTTTTTATTTCTCGAATCAACCGCTACGAAAAAGCGCAGCGCTCTTGTCGAAAATTTATCTCGATCTCAAATCTTGCTCATATCTCCTTTCAACATTGAATCTCTTATCATACCATAAAAGCTAACCTCCGTAAACTTGGCCGGACAATTTAAGCTTTTCCAATTTTTTATTAATCATATATCTTTCAGTGGTCGTTGAGTGGTGATCAGTACCTTAATCAAAATATTTAGTGGTTACCAGTTATTTCATAATTGAATAAACAAAATTTGGGTGCAATAAGTTGGCCGAACATTTTCTGTTTTTTCATGAAATCGATTAGATCGAGAGCGAAATCGATGTAGAATCGTTCAGTGGTCATGAATAAGCGAATTTAATTATTCGTGACCACTGAACGATTCTACATCGATTTAGCGCTTGATCTAAGTGATTTCATGAAAAAATAAAAAATGTTCGGCCAATTTGCAACCAAATTTTATTTATTTAATTATCAGACAACTATAGATACTACTAAACATTTTAATCATACTACTATTCACCACCATACGATTTTCTTTCGATTGAGACTTATTAGAATACGATCGGTTGAGTAATAAACATTTTGACCGGCTAAATCTAGCCTACTGGTTGGAACATTCGAAAATACTTTTTTCAAGTTATTTATAAATCTATTGACCACTTAACGATACAATTCGCTTATTCATGACCACTGAACGATTCTACATCGATTTCGCTCTCGATCTAATCGATTTCATGAAAAAACAGAAAATGTTCGGCCAACTTGCACCCAAATTTTGTTTATTCAATTATAAAATAACTGGTTACCACTAAATATTTTAATTAAGGTACTGATCACCACTCAACGATCACTGAAAGATATATGATTAATAAAAAATTGGAAAAGCTTAAATTGTCCGGCCAAGTTTACGGAGGTTAAAAGCTATCGTAAATTTTGTCAATCTTTGCAACCTCACTTTCTAAACCGTGTGCGCGCGTCATGCACCCTGCTTTTGGAAAGTGACAATAAAAAATTTCAAATCACGCGCGCGCTTCACACCCCTCCGTTAAACAAGTTGGTCGTATGATGGCGTGCCGCCTGAGGGCGCTGATCGGAGCCAGCCCCCCCAAAACATACATACATATTTTTTACGATCTTGCATGTTCCGCGGCGGTGGCGGCCCAAGCAGCAGCCTCAACCCCGAACAACCGAACAACGATCAACGATGTAAACAAACGAAAAGGATACGGGGACGAACGTAATTATTGACTGTTTGCATAACAATAAATAATAATCATCAGCGAAATAAAGAAGGAGAAAAGTTGGGTGAAAATAGTTGAAATAAAAATGGTATACCTACATTTCCCGTCGAATCTTACGGAGGAGGAATTGATGCTTCAGGCAAAATACAATAAATTAAAGAGAAAGGTAAATGGGGCTCGGGGGGCTCAGCGGAATAGGGGGTTATGCACGAATCTACGAATGAGACTAATGAGGTTTTCAAACAGGATTTTTCCTTTGTTTTTGTTTGTTCGCGTTCGTGGTTGGGTTGAAAAGAAAAAAGCGTTACAAGATTTGAAGACGCCGAAAGTCGAACCGGAGAGAATGCCCCAAGCGCCGAAACGTCCAACTGAGGCGCGAGACGCGAGAGAAGTTGCAAAAAAGTTGATCAAGTCCGGAGTAATAACGGCCCCGAAAACACCAAAAAGAGCAGAACAGTCGTTCAAGCGGCCTCGGGGTCTGGAGAGAAAACTCAACAGTACCGAAAAGACTCCTTGCACGTACCAGCCGTTTTCGGCTACTCAGCTCGACGAGCAGGATCAACCCGAACCACCCAGACCCAGGGTCAAAGATCTTTACGACAGCTTTGTGAGCGCCGGCGATACGGAGGAAGAGCGAAGCGGTCCTCCGCAGCCTCGCTCGCAGCCGACGTCCGCGTCGGCCCAGCTGCAGTCGCCGGCGCCGTTGCCGCTCGCTCATTCAAAAATATCCTCTACGAAACAAGAGCCAAAATCCAAAGGCGGAAATACCATTTTTATTTATGGTTTCGGCATATCGCAGGATTTCCTCAAAAAGCATTTTCAAACTTTCGGCAATATCGTCAACATATCGATGGAAACGGAAAAAAAGTAGGCCGCGATGCGCGTTGCTCCGCGCTGCTGCTCCACGTACTAAAGTCCAGTTCGTTTCAACGTTATTATCATTTTTTTTTTTTTTTTGTTTTTTTTTGTTGCAGTCGAGGCTTCGTCACGTTTGACAAACCCGATGCGGCGGAGAGAGCTATCAGCGAAATGGACGGAGGTATGGTCTCTCATATACAGCTCAAGGTATCATTAGCTCGGAGACAACCCGTCATCGATCCCATCAACGATACTACCTGTAGCTCCGTGTGGAGCTCCATCGCTGCCAATTATTCTCAAAAGTCTGGCCACAAGGACAGACGCGATCCTACCGTCTACGACGAGGATTTGTTCCAATGATCTTTGCCGTTGGGTCAATCATTTTCATTACTATTATTATTATTATTATTATTATTATTTTATTAGTCATTAAGACGGGGCAGGTACGGCGACAATCGTATTTTTCGGAGAGAGAGAGAGAGAGAGAGAGAGAGAAAAAAAAGAAGAAACGTGAATTCAACAACGAGCGTAGAAATATATATATTTCCTTGTGGTACAAACGGTATTTATTTGTTCTTGGTTCTCTTTGGCTTAAACTACTCGTCTACGGGAAGCTCTTTCGGTAGATAATAGAAAATAAGCGCAAAGATCGTGGCTTCTTCTCATAAAACGGTTATAATCTCGGTGGATTGAAATAGTCCCAGTGATGATGATGCGTTATCGTTCGTGGACCGCTGAAACAAACGATGAGAAGGCCAACGATAATGAGCAACAGGGCACAAAGAGCAATCTCGACTTCCCTCATCTTGGTATCGGCGGTATCCTCGTGTCCGATTCTGTTTACGATATAACCTACGAAATGTCTCATAGCTCTTTTTATAGCGACTTTAAGAGCCTGGCCGAGTTGTTGTCCCAGATCGAAAACACCCGGTTCTGGTTGTACGGTTAGGGAGGGGGAGGAGGAGGAGGCGAGGGTGAAAAATTCGGCTGGTATTTGGGAGCTTGTCGTAAAAGCGACGTATCGCGTATTGCCGCCACCGCTGCTCGTCATCAAAGGCGGTGGTGCTGGCGGCGATGGCGACGACTCTTCCCGGACGTAAGATAGTACAGCTCTTTGCGGCATCGTCATTTCCGTGTCTACGCTATTTTTTATCGAGTCCGGTCTATCGGGAGTTACAGAAATAACAGGGGGCAGAGATTTAACGGGCGAGGCGGTTTGCCTGAGTCTCGTTGGACTCGCGGTTCGTCCCGGTGATGAAGAACGCGAAGGTGATGTCGATCCCGAACGGTGAACCTCTTCCTTATCGATTAATTCTGGTTTCTTCCAAGTTTCCGTCGTCGCGGGCAATACTCGAGGCGGCGGCGAAGATTCTTTCTTTATTCCGACCGAGGAGAATATAGCTCGAGTCTCGGTTGTACGAGAAACTCGATCAAGCTGCAAGCGAGCAGTAGCCGATGTATGCTCGATATTCGAACGGACCAGGTTACTCATCTCTCGAGGATCGGCTCTCGTTCTCTTATCTCGCTCTTCATTCGTATCTTGCTCCTCCGGCCTCGGTTCGATCGCCGATTTATGCGCGGGCAGCAGCAGCAGCAGCAGCAGCAGCAGCAGCAGCCTCCTGGCTGCCCGCCGAGTTGACCAGTTCTAGCTGACTTCTGATCGCGATTAATTCACGCAAAAGAGTCGGCTGTAAAGTTACGGCGCTCTGCTCATCATCGGCCATCGTCGTCTCTTCACCTTTTTTCGATATTTCCGAGGCAGACACTACGAGCGCATCGATCTCCGAAGCCGTAACTTTTTGTGCCTCCAAATTCGTTACATTCAAACTCTCGACCCTGAGATCGGTAACTTCGAGACTGGCGATTTTCAGTGATTCGCCGGCGAAAAGTGCCGAGCGCAAGTTTCTCGCGCGTTCCAATTCCTCCTCGAGTCGGATTCTTTCGCTCAGCGAGGACTGCAGTCTCGTTTCAATCTCGGCCTCGTAGTCGTCCCGTTTTTCATCAATTTCTCGTCGTAACAAGGCAGCAGCAGCAGCAGCAGCAGCAGCATCCTCCCGATCTTCTCGTTCGGGGCTCGGGGTCAAATCATTTTCAATTTCATCACGATACGACGACCAAGATTTATCGCTCGGGAGAGGAGGAACCGTCGGAGCGATTGCTGCTTCGCCTGCTTCCGGACTCGGAGTTGTTCCCGAACGTCGCCGCCGCCGCTGCCGCTCTCGCCGCCTGTGCTGTAGCTCCTCCGAACTATGATAACCCGTCATCTCAGATGGTTCGTCGCTCATCGTCGATTCGAAAGATTTTGAATAATCCTGTCGCCGCCGTAGCTGCTGTCGCCGCCGCTGCCGCTGCCGCTGTTCATTTAATAAATTGGGTATTTCGATAGATTGGTCGTAGGCGAAAGGTGCTTCTCCCTGGGAGAAGGATCTCGTAGCTGATGCGTCTATTGCTGCGGGGCTTGGGATACGTTCAGTGGAAACGAGAATCTGCGATCCCGATCTCGATGGCGTTACCACGAGTTTGGCCCGCGTGATTTCTTCCTCGATAATCATATCGTCGGGCAGGGGATCCGTTTGGGTAGAGGCGAATGCCTCGCTGCTCATCGGTGCTGCTGGCAATTCCTCGTCGTTTCGAACCTCATGGACGTTTCTATCGCGACGAGAACGCGGGGGCCTTGGCGGTGCCGGCAAGGGACGTCCCTGTATCATACTGACGACGATTCCGCTCGGACCGTGCCTCTCTCTCTCGCCACCCACCACCACCACCCCCCCCTCTTCATTCTCATTCTCATCCTCATCTTCCTCGACCGCTTCTTTCTCGGAATCGACTCGTTCGTAAGCCGTCATCGCGTCCGAAAGCGCGCTCGATCCAATCGGTCGCTGCAGAGTGCTGTAAGCTCGTTGTGGTCGATCCGGCAGCATTTTTCCAGCTCTCGGAGTCGTCGCGAATTTTCCCTCGCGTCGTTTTCTAGGCGGAGGTGGCCTCGGAGGTTTTTCCCGTTTCTCGATAGTCGCATAGCCCGGATATTCGACAAGAGCCGCCGCCTCCTCCTCCTCCTCCTCGTCCTGTGGTATATCTTCCTCGGTGTAGCCAATTTCCGGTAACGACTCGGCCCCGCGGGAAGTTCTGTCGTCATCCGGTGCAAGAGACGCTCCTCGGGACCGGGACCGGGATGATCTTTTCGGAGGAACGGGTGGTTCGTCGTTGTCGTCGTCGTCGAACGTATCCCGAACCGACCGACTCGATTCGATCGGTGGCGGCGGAGGTTCTCGGCTAGCTGCCCGTTCCGGCTTCTTTGGAGCTGGCGTTTTTATTCTTTCCGTCTCGATAAGATTCAAGGGCTCGATCGAGACGGGAAAATGATTGCCGTTGCAAGCACCGAGGCCGTTTACGAGAGGAGCTTGGAGAGCGTTGTCGGTGGCTGCCGGTGAGATCGGGGCCCCGCTGTCACCGGCTCGTTTTCTTCGTCTGGGTGGTGCGGAAGGAGCGATCGCCGCTGTTTCTCGCTGCGTTTGTTTTTCGTTGTTGAGCCCTGCCAAAGACTCGGAACGAGCCTCGCCGAACGACGATCTCGATTTACGTCGTACCGGTTTGACAACGACCAGCGGTGAATCATCGGCGAGCGGCTCCAATCGAGCGATATCGAACCGCGTCGATTCGGCGTGATAAACGATTCTATGCCGAGATCCTGAGCCGAAACTGTCCTCCCCGTTGTCCAGGATCGATTCGATCTCGTAATCGTAATCGGTGGCCTCGACGCTTCTCCGTCGAATATCGCGTTTCGGCCTGATCGGTTGGCCAATCGGTTCGTACGATTCGACCGAGGGTTCCTTTCGCTTTCGCAACCATCTCGTACGCCTCGGTCTCTGAGGTGGCGCTCCTTTCGGCGTCGCTATCAGAATCTCGTGAGCCAACGCGAGACTCGTTTCCTCCTCTCGCCGGATCATAAATTCCTCCGAGTCGACATCCTCGATTATACCGCGGCGTCTACGCTCGAAGGAGCTTCCGCTCGACCGCTGTTGTTCCTGATCCGAACGCCCCGATATATCCTCCTCCATACCGCTGGATACGGGCTCGTTATCTTCCTCTTCCGGCGGCTGATGCCCGGCCGGATCTCTCGCCTCTATCTCGTTCGATTTGCCCCCGCCGCCGCCGCCGCCGCCATCATCGCGCTTGTAATTGTACCGCGGATCAACGGCCATGAACGCGGCTCGATAAGCATCCCGATCCACATCGATCGAATCATTCTCCTCCACCCTATCCCGCTCCCTGCCGCTGTTCTCTTCGTCTCCGTAAAGTCGCGAGTCGATTCTCGGGGGCTCCTCCTCCTCCTCCTCCTCCTCGTAAGATTCCTCGGAAGTATGTCGCCTAAATTTCATCCCTCTTACCCGATCAACTCTGGTTTCCTCCTCATCGGCTTCTTCCTCGTAGCTCACTCGTTCGATACGTCGCTTCTTTTCCATCTCTCCCCCCCCTCCAGCGATTCTCTCATCAGAACTCTCCCACGGTAGACTCTCGCTTGGTTCTTCGATTGATTCTCGAGCTCCCAGTGATACTCTTGGCTGCTCGAGGGACGGACGCCTCCAGGGTTTTGATCTCTCGGCCAATGTTTTTCCCGGCTCGTCTTCTTCGTCATCGGCAAATTTTATATCCGTAAATTTCTGTGACCATCGCGGTCCTAACGGAGGGGAGGGGCCAGCAACAGCGGCGCTTACCGTTTTTCTCGTTCTCGGCAGTGTTGAACTTTCGATCGATTGAGCTCTCGATTCCTTCGGCGATGAAGTAGCGTATTCTCCTTGTATCTTGGATTTTTTGTCGAACAAACGAGGATAAGTAGAAAAATCGAAAAGTTTACGTCTGGAACCGGCGCTCGACTCGTCCGATCGTTCTCGTCGAATCTGCTGCTGCTGCTGCTGCTCAGCCGAGCGCGGAGGCGTCGTTCTTCGGGATCTGCCCAACGTTGGAAAATGAACGTTTGGTTTCTTAATATTGAATCGCGGACGATCAGGTAGATGAAATTTCGAACGCTCGGGAAAATGAAATTTCGGTCGATCGGGAAGCGAGAGTCTGGGTCTATCCGGCAGTGAGGATCTTATTCTTTCAATCCGCGAACGTTTCTCCGTAGTCCAACTGGAAGCTTTTGACTCTTCCGTCGAGGAGCTTTTCGTTTTGTCGCTTCTCTGCTTGTCGGAGGAATCCCGAGATTTTGTCGAAAGACTCGTAGTTTTTTCGGGTCTCAATCGATTTATCGATAATGTAAAATTTGGACGTTGCATAGATTTTAAACGGGAACGCAATTTACCAGCTTGGAAACGCAAGCGTTGGGGCAAACCGCGGGCGCCTCGATGAAGCGACGACCGCGGTGACGATTGCGGCGACGGCGGTGCATCTTCCATCGCCGAATGGTCCACCTCCTGAAAAGCAGCCCCTTCTTTTTTTTATTTTTCTTTTATTTTAACCGAGACCGATGAATAAATGAATAGGTACTTGCAGGGTTGGGAATAACGAGCGTCGTCGCTCGGATCGAGAAACGTATACGTTTGAAAAAAGAAAAATATTCCAGGTCGTGCATTACCTGGCTCGTATAGACCTTGCCGTCGGTTCTCGACTCGGCGGTACAGGCTCCCGTAGCCGTATTCAGAAAACGTTCTTCCAGACGATCCTGTAGCTGTTGGGGACTCTCGAGTTCTTCCGAAGTGTCGCCACCACCGGCCAATTCTTTCGTCTCCATGGCGCTGTCTTCGATTTGTCCGTCGAGCGGTAGAATGAGTTCGTTACCCTCGAGGACGGGTCCGGGCGTGAAACGACCGCCAAGATCGATACTGTCGTCGCTATCGGCGACGGGCGCGACATCGGTATCGATTATCCGGACAACCGGCGCTGCTGTTGATACAGGCGTCATCGTTCTTGGCTTTACCAGAGGTGTTCCGATTGGCTCGTACTCGTGTTCGCTCCTGTGTGCATGTAAATAATTCATTCTCGTTATAGCCGGAAGGTTATAATCGCGGAAGGTCTAGAGAACGCTCCAGTTGCGTCTCATGCCCGAGATCCGAGACCCGACACCCGACAAACTTTCACGGGATATATGACCGCTGGAGATGGATTGATCGCCAAATCCCCTCCGACTGTGATAGATTCTTTGCTTTGCTAATGTCCGTAACGACGGGCAGCCAACTGTTTTTAAACCGCGCGCATTTCTATTATCGAGAATCATCGAGAATCGAGATCAAATTAAAAATAAACTTGTTCAACACCGATTGAGCATGTTCCAAGGGAAAGATGGAAAACGGGGACAAAGCTGATGCTTCGTAGCTCATTTTTCCTCGCTCCGCACCCAAATCTATTGCCGTTTCGTTGGATCAACGTTCGACCACTGGACCAGAGGCATCCGTGAGCTGACCACGGATTTCTAACTATAGCCAGCCGGGCGAACCTTAAATAGACGGACTCGCATACGCGTGCTCGTCGCGACCCACACAGTACGCGTCTCACATTCGAGCAAATGAGAAAGAAATAAGCGAAAGGGGGCTCCACGCGATTCTACCGGGCCAACTCTCCGCGTAAAAAAAAAAAAAAAAAAAAAAAAAAAAAACTATCAACTTCATTATTTTGGGAGAATGATGTGGAAAAAGCTTCAATTTAAACTCGCTCGATATTCATCGATCGAAAATCCTAGGAAATCGTTGTACGGACGCGTATCCATCGTCGGAGCTCGTTACAATACCGATTCGCAACGAAAATATTCTCAACGTGATATTTCATTTTTATTCATCATTAACATTCTCATCGAGATCTCATGCCCTTGAAAAAATATTAACAAGATTTCGTTTCAACAAGTTTGACATTGAGATTGACTCTTCTTGGTCATGGAATGCTATCTTGACATCTCCGAGACAACTCTTCCCTCGCATTAGTCACGATTCGTTGCTTTTTCTTTCTGTTTCTTCTCGCCAACGCGGAAAGCTCATTTTCTTCCAACGTATTCAGCGTTATGTTCACAAATTTAAAAGAAGAAGAAATTATTGAGCAGATAATGGAAAATTCTCAGTTCGGAAAATGTACTCACCATTGTCCGGTATTCATCCTTGCGATCTTGTCCACGTAAGTGAATCTGGAAAAAGCTCACACCAACAAACCCGGACCTACTTCGTCAACGTTCCGCATCTTACTGGATGGCGAAACTTACGGCGAAACGCCTCGCTGCTCGGTTGCTTGTTCCACCAAAGCTCATGCGGCGCGGATAAATGAAGAAAAACAAAAAAAAAACATTGGGTGCGTTCCAGCTGTGGGAACGTTGATTGGTCGTGTTCCTCCTCCTCTCCACCCACCCCCCTTCAGAGAGTTCGGTCCACCGGAGATAACGAGCTCGCGTGCTGTTTCACAAAGACACGAAGATATGAAATAAAAAAAAAAAAGTACTATATACCTACCCTTTTATCCTCCTCTTCGAGCAGGAGACTTCTAGCCAGTTTGGCCGTATCGTGTAATTTTTTCATGACGATCGATGACAGTCTCGACGACGAGCACGCATCGAAAATAAAAATAATCATAATGATAAATTGAAATATTATACGAACTGTGAATAGTGTAATATGGTAGGATCCTCGGCCGTTCCTCTGACATTGACGATCGGCGGTTGATTAGCGTTCCTCGAAGATGGCCTTGAGATTATCATGGCGCGTCTTTCCGGTAGCAAAGAGTCGCTTTGGAAGAATTGACAGGCGCAACGGACTTCGCGACCGAGGCTCGATGTCGAAGACGCTCGTGATGTTCTACCTCGTTCTCGATCACGCTCCTGGTGCTCCATTCTTTTCAAATCGAAATCATCAATCCCTCTCGACTCACTGCGTAAGATGGAACACCGTCGTAAGTTAACCGTCATCGAGGTTCGCCACAATTTACGGTACAATCGAGTCAATTACATTCAACATTTAGAAAAAAATAACGACTCGGTCCAAATTTTTATCTCAAATTTTACCGTACCCGTGTAGCTTTTTTTTTTTACATCGATTCCCATCCAAAAAATGGCTATGCGCGCTCAAGAATGCCCGCCCGCCCGCCTGACTCATCGTGGCAAATGGCCAGAAAGCTTTTTTCATTTTTTCTGCACTGTAACACGATTACGCTTTGCCATATTTTTTTTATTTTACAAACGGCGAAGCTCTTATCCTTAACCCCAACCGCGCGTATCCGATATAGCTTGGCTCTACTCGATCCCATTATTTTAAACTTGAGAATATAAGCAATTTTCATGATTCAGGCAGCACACAGAGGCTTCAATCTCATATATCTGATGCAGTCTGAACTTATCAAGAACAATATTAAGCATAACGATATAGAAAGTTAACAGAACTTATTATTCGAGAACGTGGACAATGGTGTATGAAATCATGGTCAATTCGTTTGTCTCGATTGTACCGGTGAAAACTTTTTGTTGTTTTTTTTTCTTCATTCTCAGTCGAGTCTTGATGCGTCGCCTAAACGGGCGCCGGAGCACTTCACAACTCTGTTGCACTTTTAATGGGGCCTTGGATCGAACATTTGCTCTCTCTCTCTCTCTCTCTCTCTCTCTCTCTCTCTCTCTCTCTCTCTCTCTCTCTCTCTCTTCCCGTCTCGCATTCACTCTCATGTGGCTTTGCACCCAGATCTTTTATCATCCCCCTGCGCAGGAGCTCGCCCTCGCACACCGCATAAAGCACCGGTATAAAATTTATTTATCCTTTATCGACGCAAGGCCCCGGAAAAAGTAACGAGTTTATTTCTTTTGTTTCGAGAATATATAAAAAAAAAGACACCTGGAGGTTGTCGAGGGCTAGACACGGAAGAGACGAGGCTCGTGAGCTCCGCAGGAGAGCTCGCCGCCCTCGGCGGCTACGACTAATCTCTCTTTCTCTCTTTCCCAAACGACTCACGAGCCTGAGCTTCGAAACTTTCTTGCCAATACAACGACACACTTTGAAATAGGTGCGAGCGTTCCTACACGATTATTTATAGGCTATTACGATCTTTCCATCGTGCACTCGAGTCCGCATCTACCTTCGTGTGATTCTTTGGCTCCGATCGCGACCATGTCCGCTGCTGCTGCTGCTGCTGCAATCTCTTCGAGAAATTCTCTCCCTCTCTCCTGCTCGCCCCTATCAACCACCACCACCACCACCCCTCCCCCTACCCTTCCCCTGCTTTTGCTCTCGCGTTTTCTGGCTCGTTTTAGTCACGAACCTTTGTCTAACACGTTAGCGTAAGGCTAACGCAAACACCAATTGTATGTTAATCGATTAGCTTTGTGACCTCGAGAAAAATGAATCTGTCCAATTATTCGGCGTTCATCGATAACCAGCGCTATCAATAATATTGAAAAGAGAAAAAAAAATACAATTTTTTTTTTTCAATATTAAATCAAACGTTTCAATTGGGAATCGATGACGAACAATATGTCCAGACATTTCAGACAAATTTATCATAATTTTTAAATGGTTTTCATTGATCAGATGGAGGATACTGTAATAGTTTAAAATTCTGTACAAAAGCATTTTAAGCTTTTTTTTAAATATTTTTTATTCAAGTGCCTGATCTCTGACCGAGAGTTCCCGGCGACACCGACAATACTCGCGTATATAAGCGTGCATCGACCGAGCAATTCTTGCTCTCGTGCCAAAAACTCTTTTTCGGGGCCTCGCGACCAGTGAAAGAGTTTGCCAGAGAGAGAGAGAAAGCAGAAACAACCTCCGATAGCAGAGGGTCGATGGACCAATGGTTTTATTTCACAATGTACTTTCAGAATTTTCCTTTCTTCTCCCTCGTTCGATATCGTACGAAGAAGAATTTGTTTATTTAATATTTACAAGATCGTCGAATAAGCCCTCTCGCTATATTCTTTTTAGCTCTGCTGAAATTCTGCCCAACCACAAATCGATTGGCCATCGTAGAAAGAAAACAAAGAAAAAAAAATAGGTAGATTCGTAATTTTCGCCCACGTATCGCGCGACGGCCAGTTTCGAACTTCCAACGCGTTTGGTTTTTGCTTAGCTTATAAATAAAATGGATTCCTCGAAAGCTCTCTGGCTCACGATGATGATGCTACGGCGAGAAAAAACAAAAAGAGTACGCGCGTAATCGAAACATAGTTACGAATGACGATATTATTTGACAAAAACTTTACCGTACGGTTGACTTACCTACACTCACCTTAACATTTTCACCGCACCTTGATTAAGATAATAATAATAATAATATGAGGCATAAAATTGGTATAATAATCTGAAAAATCTTTCCCAAACATTCGTATTCGCGATCGCAGCGGTATTACTCACTTTTTTCTCATTACAGTTTAAATGTCGCAATTTTCAAAGTACACTTTTCGTTCGAGTCTCAAATATGTATTTTTTGTTTTTGTTTTTCTTCGTTTCTTTTTCATCTAACACATAATATCAGGCATCGATCGTTGATTCATCGTCATTGCTTTCGGCGGCCGATTGGTCGCATTCATGAAAAAATATAATCATCAAACGTTGTTTTTTTTTTTTTTTTTTTTTTTTTTTTGACGCGTCATGCTTTCAGGAGAAGCTCTTAATTTAGAACAAGATGTAACAACAACAAGAAGGAAGTAATGGTTTTTTCTTTGCTTTTGTGTCTATTCTTTGAGCGAAAATAGTTGGGGGAACGTATAATACTAGGTATATAGCAGGGCGAAACGAATAGTTTCGAAAATTTTAGACGCTAATTTGACACGGAGATGGAAAAAAAAAAAACGTGCGGAGAAAGAGAAAGATTATAAAAGTCGTAAGAGTGTGAGAGAATGAAGTTCTAGACGCGTTTTAATGAGGTCTCAATGTAACGATTTTATTGTAATTGTAATTGCCGTAATCGTAATCGTGATGGTGATAACTCGTTAACGGGGATTGAACGTTATCGCGGTGATCCTGGCGTGTTTGATGCCGGGGTCAGGCTAGCTCGTTGCTTTCGGGAAAATGATCACGCGCGTCGATAGATGCGGCAAGATCGAGCACGATGTGGTGTAACGCCGGATGCTGCAATACTTCGGCTTCCGGTAATGGCGGATGGCAGCAGGGACGCTGATGACGTCCCCGAAAAGAGCGGTGGAGATGAAGCACGACGTCGCAAAATACGTAGCGTACGAGTAGCAACCTGAGAAAATCGTCACCGAAGAACTGAAGTATGCTGCTTTCTGAAAATAATACGTTGAAAAAAGAAGATTTAAAAAAAATTCAAAAACGTAATCCTCGCCCGCCCGCCCGCCCGCCCGCTCTCTTTTAACACTCTCTTTTCCACATTCCAAACAATATCGATAGCTAGGTAGCCTCGATCGATTTTGCCGGTCGATTATAAATTGCGAGCCCGCGCGCCCGCTCTGTATAAAATATAAAATATCGCGTCAGCGGCAAGCTGACGAGCGAGCTCGCAATTGGCTACTTAAATTTCGTCATCGATAACGCGTCCCCCGACCAAGACGGCTGGGCCGATAATAATGGCTCGTGTCGATAGGCGAGACGCGCACGACGAGTATGATATGACGACGATGACGACGACTAACCGCATCTGGAACGTAGAACGAGGCGGCTCGCCTCGACGAGAAAACGTTCGACGTAGCTCTGGCAGCGTTCCCAGTGATGAACGGCTAAGCTACCGACGTTGCATATAAGGCAAAAGGCGGCGAGTGGGGCGTGTAGGAATAGGGTGAAGAGGCTACCACCGTGTCGTAAATCCCTCAAGGTCGGCGGTGTCTCCTGAGGTGACATGAGTACCATAAGCGGTTGACCAAAGTATCGGGGTATTTGCTGGAACACGTAACTGTTGTCAGAATCGACGACGACGAAAAGCGGCTTCCTCGTGAATGGATAAAGATCCCCTGGATATAGACAGTGCGGCTCCTTTCCACCGGTAGGCCTCTTTCCGTGTTCGGGATCGCGTTTACTGCTGGTCGTGACGCCACCGAGGTCGTAACCCACTTGGAAAAAGTAATGGAAAAATCCAGTGGAACCACAGAGTTTACGCAAAGTCAGCTAGCAGCTAGCAGCTATAGCAGGGATACGTAATATGTTTTTTTGTTCTTTCTTTAAATTGTGCAGCGTCAGGATTGCAACTCACTCTCTTCGGGATGTTTGATCGTGGAGAAGCATCCGTCGGCCGATAGGTAAAGCAAAAGTGCACCGTTAGCTGGCAATTCCTTGAAGCCGCTCGCTAAAAAGACCTGAACCTGGCTGTAGGTAGGCTTGTAGAGTAGATACTTGTGCGGATTGTCACGACGCGGCATTCCATTCTCCGGTGGATAAGGTCCCGGCCTGAATGGTAATCTACCGGCTGGCGATGCGTCGTGCAGATGGCTCGGATCGTCCCGAGGCTCGCGTTCCAATGTCTGGAGCATTCGAAACATGTCTACCGATAATTCGCTGAACTTTACCTGATCGGCGCAATTACCGACTATCAGAATCTCCTGAAGGGTGAGGCACATTGGTGGCGAGCGTTCGATCGGCGGCGATGTTACCGGGCCCAATCGGTGCGTCAAAACAACGGGATTCGAGTCGGAATGCAAAACGCTTACCGCCGATTCGGCCTTAACGAAACCCTTTATCTCGTCCAGCACCAGATTCCATTCTACCTGATCCTCCGGCTCGTACGTGCTCGCGTAATCGGCTATTTGGGCGTCGAGCTCCTGCACCAACTCTCTTACCAGCTTCATTTTGTTCAATAGCAGGCATACCACGATGAACCGTGCGTAATAACGCAATTTCTTTACCATCAGATCGCTACGGTCCTCTTTCGCTGCTCGACTGTAATAAGCGCGGCCTCGTATCGCCGCGTAAAACGAATAAGCTTCGTGAAGATAAGACGTTTCGCTTGTCCGTAAATAATAGTGATAGTACAGTTGACCTATCTTGCTCGCAATCTCCCCGATTTGCCATCTCTTCAGGCCGTACTTGGTGTCCAATATGGCCCTGCGAATTAAAAAAAGCGAATTTTCATCATTTTCGCGTTACTCGCGATATTGACCGGCGGGCGCCGCATCGCGTTCACGGATCGGATCGGATCGATGGTAAATCGGAAGCAGAGGGTAGAAAAATACTTTGAACGAGGATAAGGAGCGGCGGCGGCGGCGGCGGGCAAGCAAAAGCCCCCCCCCCCCTCCCCCCATAGGTAGTATGTAGCGCTGAGTTTGTGATGTACCGTGCGATCGTTATTCGCGCGCATTCACACCACCCCAATGACAACAAGAGCTTTCCCTATATGTAAAATACGATACTTGATTACTCCCATGCTATTATTTGGCGAGGATACAAGCGCGGTATTCTGCGGTAGACGGGTGCATGCCGGCACATTTCGGCACAATTATTATGACCCGTGACATTACCATTCCCCCGGCGTATACGTACTCCCGTGCACACGATCCTCATTATAAAGTTTAAGTTGTCGATGCACGGATTTCTGGATTTTCTGGAAAATTGCTTGGCACAAGTGCTGATGCTTGCCTGCCTGTCTGCTTGCTCGGCTAGGTGGCGGCGATGCCAACAAAGAAGAGCAGGGCAACACTTTGACCACCCGCGAGAGAGCATAAAGAAGCGAAAAATGAAATACTTGATTATAAGATTGGCCTACATAACGGGCGGGTCGTAGCATATTTGGCTGCGTCTGCGATGCTGTGTATACGCTTTCTAAACACGTTTTCTTATCGCGGAGCTTGTGCGCCTTCTCCAAGGGTTTCAAGTAGCTCCAATCAAATTTTATACATTTCATATTTGTTTGCGTATACAAGTATATATACGGCATTTTCCATGTCAATTTTTTTTTTTTTTTTTTTTCGGACTCAACCTCCTCCTCCTCCTCCCACGCCCCTGTAACGCCTGATTAATAATTTATCCAAGCTTTTTCAAGTAGTTATTGAAAAAAATTGAGAAAAGAGAAATGAGCTTGATGAGATATTATTTGTTCGCGTGATCGTAAAAAAATGGAAAATATCCAAGACGATAATTTGGATTCGTTATAGCCGAGTAAACCCGTGCAAAACTGTAAAAACCCCGGCCGATACTGGCGCTGTTATATATTTGTACGGAATTTCCATTGATCAGTATAATCGGGATCTCGCAAAAATCATACAAAATTTTGGACTAAAAATTGAGTATTCGACATATTTCGACAAAGGTGTGAGCTTGCGAGCAACAAAATGAATCGCGTATAATATCTCTAACCAAACGGAAGGGGACCGATTCGATATGGAACGCCCCATATGTATATATGAAGGAAGAGCAAAGGGGCGCGTCATCTTCCAGTCAGCTATCTCGCGTTTCTCTCTCTCGTTCGCAATAGGGACAAGGACACCAGTTTGGTCAGATTCCAAGTGTCCTAGAAGCCTCAGCCGGCGGGCAAGCGCGCGAGCGAGATGTTTCCATCCCTTTCTCTTATCCCCATTGCTCGGCGCTTTCTCTTTTTCTCCCTATCTCGCTCGCTATGCTGGCCTACGTGGATATAGTATAGTTACGAGAGATAGGATTGCAATAGGGTCTCCTTATTTAGGCTCTGCTGGCATGCACGTGAGGTCTGGTCCGCAGAAATTCGGGTGAGCCAGCATACGCCACGCGAGCTGCTACATTATACTATATGACACGTTCGCGTCAATCGCCCACTACGAAATAACCTATCCGAGGAAAATGGAAAGTTTCCCTAGCCGGGAAAAATGGAAAATTTGTCTCTGAATGCGCTCCGTTTTCCCTTGTTAATTGGACCATTACGTTTTTCATATCTACCGCGGAGCTAATTCCGCATGAGTTGACACGAGCTCCTTACGTCACACGTGCTATCATTTTGGTTGAATTTTTTCATTTCCCTTCGTTTTATGGTAAGCTTTACATGGATCGCGTCAGAGTCGCTAACCTCGCGGGGTTATCGGATTTTTGTTTGGCGCACTTGAGCAAAACGCGGGAAAATGATGTATTCAATATTATCGTAACGGTTGTAGCATGATTGCGAATATAGAAAAGAAGGATATGAGAAATCGCGAAAGCGTGAGAACCGCGGCTGGCTAATGGAAGAGAGCACGTATCGGGGATCTAGAAAAAGGGAGGAATGGAGACTGTACACAGAAAAAGCATGGATGAAGTGGTTCGTCAGAAGTAGGGCGTGCTTTTATTAAAGCCACGAAAGAGTGCTTTTCTACTCGAGATGTTTGTGTGAGTCATTCGACCAAACATTGACCAAAATTTCTATCTTCATCCCGCCTCGTATGTGCATCGGATGTTTTCTTTTTTCCCCTCAAAGCCCTCATTTTTCAACTAAACTTGTTTGAGTATATGCAGCTTATTCTAAATTTACTCCTCAAATGATTGGTTGAAACGAACGTAGGTAGATGGAGATTGGAAAAAATATGAATTCGTCTACGATTAGAATATTATATGCGACATCTCGAATAATGCATTTGAATCTGCTAATGCTTGATGATGCAGAAGACGGAGAAGGGAAGAGAAGATCTCAAGACAGAAGGATTTTCTGCATAATCAGTGCAGGATATACCGCTCGTGATGGAGATTCTACGTATAACGCGAGTGAAAACACTTGTTTCATGGTTTTTCTTTGTAAGTAGGACGTGTTTGTAGAGCCAAACGGTGAAAAACCACGGAGGGGAACGAAACGGTACACGAAGCTGTCTTTTTATGCAGACGGAAAAAATGTGTTTGAAAGGCGAATGAAGAATGATTGGTCGCGAATTACCTGTGCTGCTGCTGAAATTTCCATAATTTGGTGTATATGTCGAAAGTACGTCCAAAGTAGGCTTGCCACTGCTTGTGACCATACTGGGGTAGGTCGCGTAGACCATTGAACAGCTGCTTGCTCTTCTCGAGCAGGTGGCAGAATTCCAAAACCACTTTTCTCTCGTGGTCGTCCATGCCAGCCATCATGACCATCTTTTCTTCGTGTTTTCAAATTTTTTTTCGCAACGACCGCCCGTCGATTGACGGCTAAATTATCGCCACGTCGTCTTGTGTCAGTGATCACCGCCGCCGCCGTCGCCGTCGCCGTCGACGTCGCCGCCACCACCACCGCCACCGCCACCTCCACCACCACCACCACCACCACCACGACCACGAGCACGATCACCGCCACCCTCCTGCTCGAGTTTAGCCACCTTGTCGCGGCGAACACGATACTCCAATTTTTCGTGGTGACCGCCGTCTTTTCCACGACTACAGCCACTTTTTTTCTTTTTTTTTTTTTTTCTTTTATTATTACTTTAATGAAACTTGAGCCACTCGTATGGGGAGTACGAAAACACGATTCGAATGCCCTATGTGACAACTTGTTCAGAGTTTTCGCTACCGCGTTCAATTGGCGTTTTGTTTCTCTTATAGATGAGATGACGCGATGACCGATGAGTCCATACTTGAGACACGGGGCGAGGATGGCCAACACGGGGAAGCCCTGTAGCGACGAACAATACGAAAATCTCTGAGCGGCACTTGAAATCCTCCACACTTTTCGACTCGTTGGAATCCACCGTATTGGCGGTGAGCTTTTGCAAAATGAAATGAAATGAAAAAATATGCGACGACAACGACGACGAGGCGGAGTTTGGACGGGGTAAGAACAATGGGGAGAAGGCTACGGTCGCGCGACGGGCCAACGAGACACCGAATTATAACGGCGCCAAACGAGACGAGGGCCCCTCTCGTCGTCGTGTGACGAGAACCGATGACGCCGACAACGCCATGAAAGCATATAATCAATACCGCCAACCACCACCAACCACCACCGACATCAGCGGCGGTGGCGGCAGCACCACCGACCTGTACACCCTTCTCACCGATGCTCGCCAATACGTCGGACGGTTACGCGTCTACACAAGGGCGGGGATCGGGATAGATATCTATATATGCGCAGGCATCAGTTTGCAAGGAAGCAGGACTTGTTCATCGCCCGGCTCCGTTGGTAAACGTTTAGGGGTGGAAAAACCAACGGTCGATATTTCAACTCTCGGGGGGGTGTGAGTCTTTTGCCGACTCGGGTCCGGCTGGTAAATATCCTTTAGGCTCGATTATCAGCCGTCAACTGAAATCTTGACCGTTGGAAACATGCATCGACGGTGCAGTTACAAACCCGTTACGGATATTGAGTTTAGTCGAGAGAGAGAGAGAGAGCTCAGCAAATTTTCAAACGTACTACCCTGAAATGAATGAAAAAATAATAAATTTTCGATTTGCCCATTTGGGGTTTGTTAGTTGGAACAGGAATATTGATATAATTTAGTTTTTGTTTTTATTCCACAATTCGCGCATTGGCACGCTCTCATCGAGTTTGGCGGCGAGGGTTGGTGGTTTATTTAGATCCGGCGAGTGACGAGAACGACCGGGAGAACGAGCATCGGCAACGAGATCTGTGTAGTTTTCGTTTCGTTCTCTCCTCCCGTCTTCTTCGCGTTCTCCTTCCTCCTCTCCCCCCCCCGTACGCCTAGACCATATAATTCGCTACTTGGCTGCCACCGGCGGCGGCCAAGATTAATTAACTAGATAAGCCGAGCAGCACCGCGATTGCACCGCAACCGCGGTAAGAGCAACCTATAGTAAATTTGTAGAAAATTGTGAAGCGCGGGGCGGGCTGTATTCCGGGTGTGAAATAAAGAGCATTTTTTTATTTTCTTTGTACACCGATTTACAATTCGCTCGGTAGCAGCAGCAGCAAGGATTTTAATATAATTACATATTCCTTTAAATCGTCATGGATTCCGTTTATGGATCGAAATTTTTCTCTTGTAATCGTTCAACATAAAATTGTTTGAAATCTGTAGCGGATGAGGACGAGAATAAAGATATAGGAGAGTGAAGATGTAACAATCGCCGCGAGGGCCTCGTCATTATATAATCTTGGAAAGTTAAAAATTTCCAGAATGTCGACAGAATTTGCTGAATTTGCAGAATTTCGAATGACGGGGAGAAATTTGGGTAGCGCGGTCTCGCGAGCAATCCGATTTTCCTTCTGTTGGAAACAGTTGGCTGCCGCGGTTTTCTCCTGATATCGACGCTTCGCCTCATCTACAAGTCAATCGTGTTTCTCGCGTGCCACAGGCTCGTGAACCGCATTCCCAGCTGTGTGTATATACACCTACGTACTCTGCGCGAGCATGTCCTCATCTCTCTATGTATACACCTATATTGACATATCGTACGGGGGGCGCGTATGTCCGCCGCAATAGCCAAGGTGGAACAAGCCGAAGCTCCCACGGCCGGACGAGTATCGTTCGGCCGTACAACTCTCGGCAACCCTGCTCGCCGTTCTCACTTTGGCCCTCTGAACCGTACGACCGGAGAGGCGGGTCTGCTTGGTATGCAAGTATAATGCGCCGAAACGTGCATATATGAATGCTTATGGAAATCGTGGAGCCGTGGCACGCTCGTTTTCCACTTGCCCCAGCAGAGAGAGACCCCCTTTCGCAACCGACTCTATACTCTCCCCAAACTCTCAGCCCCCTGCACTTCCGCCGTAGAAATAGAGAACCCCCGATTTCTGTATACGCATATGCATGTATATCTATTGTATGCATATCAGGCAGGCAGGAGGGTGGCTAACGATAACCGATACAGCCTGGCGTAAATTGCAAATTATTTCGGTAACAGTCGTATACCACCGTCTTACGTATGACTTGATACTTAACGGGCCACGCTGATGGACTCGAGAAACTACAACCAAATTGACTCGTCATGTTTTAATCATTTTTATGTTAAATTTGACCAAATTTCGTTTTCGGGCTGCATGCCATATCGACCAACTTTGTAGCTCTCCGTTCCATCCAACTTCTTCGTCTTCTTCTTCTTCTTCTTCTTCTTCTTCTTCTTCTTCTTCTTCTTCTTCTTCTTCTTCTTCTTCTTCTTCATTACGTTTTTCGTTAATCTTGATAGAAATTTTTGGTAAAATACTTTAGTCACCTAAAACCAGCATTCGTTATCCAATATTTTCATTTGACGATTCTTAGCTCTGATTTCTTTTCCCGCATAATAATGGAACTATGAAAAGCAGGTACTTTGATATTATCGAACTGCAATGGTTTTCGCTGGTGGGTTCGATCGAACGAGTTTCGGTACTGCCGCTGCTGCTGCTGCTGCTGCTGCTGCTGCTGCTGTTGCTGCTGGGAGCATCGGGTGTTTGAATGCTCTCGATTATACGTTGATTTACACTGATAGATAAGGTCCGATATACGATCCGATAAATTCGAGCTGCAGGAGAACGCGGTGAGTCAGCCGTGAACGTGAATGCGATCGATGAAAAGGGCGAAGGGAATCGAGCTCGTGAGTGAGAGAGAGAGAGAGAGAGAGAGAGAGATTGTGAATAGCAGCAAGAAGGTGAGTGGGGCTGATTGCGGATCGGTATTGCTGGTGCGGCAGGCGCCGGGTATAGCAGCCGAACGGCAACCGTCGAGGGAACCGAGCGATCATATCGGCTCGTTAACTGATATTAATAGCAGGGCGCGGTATACGGGGTTGCGCCATGCACCCGCTATACTCGCGCGCTCCGTATATATATCACAACTACATCGCACAACGCTATATATCATTTAATTTCACCCCTTTCCATTCCCATTCCACTCTCCACTCTCCATTCTCCCTTCCACCCACGTTGCACCCCTTCTTCTTCTTCTTCTCCTTCTTCTTATCTCCGCATTTTGGTATACAGAACCACGTGCCCTAATTGTAACAAATTAAATCACGCCACGTTCATTTTTATTTTCCAATAGCCATCTTGTTGCCCTTTGAACCCTGACAAAAGCTTTTGCCTGTATCGTAAGAGCAAAGCTCGCGGAGAGTCCAATTTCGCCATATATTCGTGTTATTGAAAAATATATGTATATTGATCGAAAATAATATATGTTTACAGCCTCAATTTGAAGCGTCGATTATTCTATGGCGATGCATCTTGTTCGAGTTAGGCCCCTTACCTTGCGATCGCCAAAATAAGTAATCCTTGCCGATGGAATTGGAAGAAAAAAACAAAACAAAAAAAAACTAGGCAATTTGTTTTTTCATTTTTTTTTGTCCCCGGAGCAAAAAATGGATTTGAGATCGCGATCTTATCCACCCCTTATCAAATTTTTCTCGGTTGGACATATATTATGTATTTGGGTGCGATTCGATATATCTCCAGCAGGAGTCAGTGCGCAGGTTGTTTCTCTTGCGGCATTTTCCGCCTCTGCCAAATGGTCGTTTTCGCGTTCGCCTCAACGATATTTCACTATATATATTGCGACAAGGCTGGAGGCGAGCGAGAGGCTCAAGGGAGTCGTTGAAATGTGTCACCCCCGAATAGACTCGTCGTTGTCGTCGTCGTCGTCGTCGTTGTCGTCATGCCACGCGAAATAAACTCTCATAACGTAGAGCTAACCTGTTGCGCGCGCTCTCTTCTCTTCTCGTGACAAGCGGTGATCGCGTTTGTTGGCCACTCGCCTCCTCCTCGAATATCCCTATATCCTTTCCCCTTTTTTCTTTCTTCATTTTCTTTCTCCACTTTACTCTTTTCCTCTTTTCCTTCATCCGCCCTTCCAGTCTCTGCTCGTTTAACAACCGCTCTCTTTGATTCATCGACGTTCACAAATATTCCGAGAGAAACACGCCAGCCAATAAGTACGGAAACATATACGGCGGTGCGACCGCCGATAAATAAATCTTGCTTCATGAGAAAAAAAAAAGAAAAAATCATTTTTCCTATTGTACGACAAATGGTGCGGCGCGAGCACAAGATTGATTTTTGTGGCGTAACGGTCGACGCGTTCCGTCATAATTGTTGCTCATATTTTCTCATTTCTCTCTCTCTCTCTCTCTCTCGAAACACGAGATTTTCTCGAAACAGTGCGCGCGCTCGCATGAAATTCTACCTCAATTCGAATAAATTCGAGTCACCAAAAAACAAATGCTTACTCGCTCTATTGAGAATTTGATTTTATTTCAAGATTGAAACTTGATTGTTAAATTGTTGGAAAAGATGGGTCGCGCGATGTCAAATCATTCCGCGATATACAAATTGTATTGGAAAACATTTGTTTCGTTATTTTGCTCCCTCGGAAATACGTCGAACGCGATCTTTTGGTAGATTTAATCCATTGTTCGTTATCAATGGAGCGCGAGAAATCGTATTCGTATTCGCATCGGAGAAGCTCCGCTCGAGTGAGACTCGTTTTTGTTTGTTTCTCGCTTGTCATATATACCATGTCCAAGTTTGTGCATGACGTCGAAGCGCGTGCTTCCACGTCATCAAAGTGATTCGTTCTTTCGGGTCTTGCTGGTCGTGTTATATATAGTATACTTGCTGCCGAAATGGCTGATTTTTCTCCTCGTCTTTAACATCTCATATTTTTTCTTCATACGTATATGAAACTTTTCCGCGCGGTGACTATTCGCGTCATTGCGAAATAACAAACTGCAATCAAAGCAAAGAAAAACGGTAATTATACCCTCTTTCGCGGTATGACTCCTGCGGTATACCCGCATCATAAGAGACGCCGCGAGTATATATACCTAATAAAATAAAAAAATAAAAAGCCAGCGCGAGCCCTATCGCAGTGCACGCTTATATATACCTATTTGGATATGATTCTATATATGAGCAACGTCGAAAAAATATAATATATAGTGATTCAGGTACGCGTGCATATGTACGCACAGGCGCGTATACATGCAACGTTTCTTCACCCTGCCTCACATTCACAAAACCTCCTCGCGTGGTGACGGTGGTAGCAGTGTCGGCCACCCTCCACACAGTCTCTCTTAATAGGATCGAGAGAGAGAGAGAGAGAGAGAGAGAGAGAGAGAGAAGAGAAGATCCACCCTTGCGTGGATGATCCCGCCTCTAAGGAACTCGTCGAAGGAGCATTCCAGTAGGTGAGAGCGAGAGAGTGGATTCAAGGGGGAGAAATAGCAAGATCCACGAACTGGAATGCGCGCGCGAGAGAGAGAGAGAGAGAGAGAAAGGGCGTCAACGGGGCGCAGGCTCCGATACAGCCAATCGTCGGACCGCGACTGATAAGGACGCTGCCGAATGTACGTCCGGTGTTGGGGCCGGTCCACGCGTTCTCTCGTACCCTCTCAACATCATCATCATCATCTCACCCAGGATTTTGTCGAGTGCTAGAGCCGACGAAGCTACCTCGAAACACGGGGGATAAGGAAATCCCCGCGCGCGTTCTCGTCGCGTACGCAACAAATTTTTTGAAAATTTTGTTTAATTTCACGGTCTCATGGCTGTTGCGATTTTTTTTTCTTCTTTATCATTCGCACGATTCTCGTTGATTAAAATTTTCGTTTATATAATTGTGCCAGTCACCTTTGTTCTCATATTTTTCACATTGTGCTCAACGATTCGCTCCGACACATATTCCTTTTGCGGCGGCGGCGGCGGTGGCGGCGACGGCGGCGGCGTCGTCGTAGTAGTATAATAGTGAAAAATTTGAAATTCTCCATTTCTCTCAACCTCTTCGAAATCCGTTGGCCCGAGTGACGAACCAAAAAAGTGTCCTTTTTTTTCTCTCCATCCTTTTTCGCTTTCTTCAAGAAATTATCCCACTTGACGAGGACTGGATTGGATATATAACGGAACCCCCCGCATTGACGGTGAGCACAATTTTCATATATTTTTATTACTTATTATTTTTTCTGCGCCTCATAATAACCGAGAGTCTCTTGAAATATTAAACATCGGACCTTTTTTTCTTTATTCGCGATCCCAGCATTCGGTTTACTCGATTTCTCATGGAGGCGTCACGCGCGTATGCCTCTACCGTTTTCATGCATACTACTCTTATTCAACTACCAAATTCTATATAAATATACTTTTTTCTCGTCGCATATTTATATTATATTTATACAGCTCGCGTATTTCGTACCGATGCGAACCTCGAATTATTCGTCAATTTGTGAAATAATAAACCGGCTTTTTAACTTAAAACGAATAATCAACCGCGTATACCACTCGCTCGAATACGAATACTCGCTTTACGAATCAAGAGGTGAAAGACGCGCGCGCGCGCGCGCGAGTATATTATTGCGCTTATTCTGTCGCATCGAGATGCATATAAATATTTTATCGATACCAACTTTGTATACTTGAAAAATTTGCATTGGATTATTTACGAATTTTCTTTTAATTACTATACATTTATTGGAAATCCAATTTTTCTTATCAATCATTCATATATTTATAATTCATTATAAATTTTGCTCTAGCAATATTCTCCAATTATTTAACACAATTGAAAATAATTAAATTTGCAAAAAAAAGCCTTTTCCGCTTGAGATATACGACGCGGCATGTGTCGCGGGGGTCCCCTTTCCCGCAACAAATGGTCGTTCAATTTTCCATTCATCTATTGGCGAGTATCGAGTTGTGTAAAAATCGCTGTCGCGGTTGTCGTTGCCGTCGCGCCACCGCCGAGGCCTCCACACATTTCGATATATTAAATCCATCGCTGCTGCATGCGGTTTAATTATACATGCTGGTTCATTATGCAGGCTTTTTATTAGTTTTAGCGCGAGAGCGCGGCGAGGGACTTTGATGTTTCTCATTGAGAGAAAAAAAAATTCTTGCTGACGCCTATCAATAATTTGCTATACCCTGCCCCCTTATACGCGTGCTCTCTTCCTTTTTTTTTGTTTCTCGCCCGTAATATACGCGGCGAGTTATTTTGCAGATTTGTTTGAATACGCTATTTTTAAAAAATATTCTTCTGCTCAACCGGTGTGTATACATTTTATTTTTACTTGTATATATATAGGCAGACTTTTGGGCCGCTTTCATACTCGGATGAAAAATTAATTTTTTTCAATTGTCTTGGTGAAAAAAAGGGGCTGCAATTTGCGCGTGTATTCTCATTACTTTCGTAGAGTCGTCGAGTCGTCGTATATTTTTTATTTTTGATGATATAACCCGCGGTTACGGGGGTCGCTCGATTTTCCCCCTCGCATTTATTCACGTCACATCATATTTTCAACCTGTTGAGCTCGCCCCTTCATTTTCGCATTTTTGGGGTACGCTTCGAAGACGGCGTTAATCCTCGGATCTAGCCCGCATGCAGCACAGTTGATCCAAAATTCCATTTTTCGACTATGGTAATCTCAAATGTTGTAGCTGCGACGTCGTTTGTCTCGTTTCAATGAGAAATAAGAGCATCAGGCCTGATAGTACCCGCGCGGCGGCGGCGGCGGCGACAAGCGAAGCGAGTCCCAAATGAAGAAATTCAAGACTGAATATTTCAACTGATATGTTGAAATTGTTGTAAAAAGTGTGATATGAAACGCGTTATTCGTAATTGGTCTATATAACGCAACGCCGCGGTTACGAAAAATCATTATTGGTCGATGCGACATTTTTCAAACTTTTATCATCAATATATTTTTGTTTTTTATTCAAACGGCCGCGCGGTAGCGAGCCCGCGTTTTTGTTGTTCTCTGCGCGGCGGTATTCGATACATTATATCAAACGTCTGACATAATATTTTATCCGGTAAAGAAATGCAAGCACATACGCTATAGGTACTATATATCCAGCATATCGAGTATCTCGTTGCATGGTAATTGGATGATTTTCCAAGTTATAATAACCTGCTCCCGATAAGAGTTCGCGGTGCAGATAATAACCAAATAACCCGGCTCGATCGATTATTTTCCCGTCGAATCGCCGCGATGATGAGATGTATTTTCACTTGTTTGTATAAAAAGTACATATGTATGCGACCGCGATGTGAAAAAAAAACCGAAAGCATGCATGCATCACAGATATATAATACAAAAAAAGCACACAGAGCTCCGGCCCTTGTGACTCGTTCGATATATGACTGATATATACATATTTATCATACTTCTCTATCATACATGCACACATATATGTGTATGCCTGCATACGTCTGTCCGTATAGTAAATTCTCATACGCGCGTATGTGTGTGTATATCAAGATATATATACGCATGCTATGTGTGCGGTATAACGTGAGGTTGGATGAGAGGTAGGCGCAGAGGGGTTTCCGGCGAGAGTTAACGGAGTAACAGAGTGATGTAATGAGGCCCGGAAGCAGACAATTTGCTGACCGCACGGCGGCAGCGGCTCAGTTGCTCGAGAGCTCGAGAGAGACGCAACCTGCCGCCTGACTTGAACTCGGTTCAAACACGTTCTTTACGTATCCGTTTGTTTCTCTAACCGCTTTTCACCACCATCCCCTTATTGTCAACCAACATTTTTTCGGTGCTTCAGGGGGTTGTTAACTCCGCAAGCAGGGAGTCCGGTTCGGGCAGATTCCCGGCGGGGCCAACGCTCGCTCGCGGCGTGCCCTTTTCCCGGATATCATCGAGAGATATCAGTCTTTCGGTTTTACTCAGTTTTCGGGTGTTTCTCTAGCTCAATCGCTTCTCGTTCGTTTCATTCTTCAACCTCTTTCGGAGATGTTGCGCATTTCTCCGCCTTGAATCTTTTAAACCCCGCTCCCCTTCCCGGGTGCTCTATCGTACGTATTTCAAGGCGGAACGGGATAGGCCTGCTGCTGCAAAACCATTATTTCCATGTCTCAAAGTTTAGGCCCGGTTTTTCGAGCGATCATTTCCCAACGATACCGACTATTTATTTATTTATTTATTCATTTTTTTTCGATCCCGATACGCGACGATTCATGATTTTTCTCCGTCTCTTCGCGTCTGTATCTTTTTGCCCCCTCCCGCTCCTCCCCCGTCCCACGAGCGATGGATGATTTCGTTTCAAGGCTCCTCCGGTTGAGATATTGAGTGCGATTCGAAAAAAGTGAACCAGCAACTCGTTGATTTGTGTGCATCGTGCGCTGCTTCGAATGACGTAGGATCATATTTTGAAGAAAAAAAAAACATTTGTTTTTGTTTCGAGTATTGCATTTTCTTGTATTGTTTTTGTTTACGGGGGGGACGTAGCGAAATGGCTACGGGATGATTTTTGTGACGTTGAGAGTATGTCGAAAAAAACGATATTCAATTGTGCGAGTTGAAAACAAAAAAAAAATCTTGTACACCGTTTGTTTCCACTTTCTCGAATATGCTCTCCTCGATAGCCTAACTATATTTCTCACTTGGAATTAATTGGAATTGGAATGAAAGATAAGCGGTTCGTCTCACCTCTCGATCATTTAAAGTTTCTATTGAATCGTAGAGGTGTGCGTCTCCGGATCAAGTACCAATAAAAAATTGGTACAAATACGAAATTCCGGAACCATTAACGCGCGTGTAGAAATATTTCGTAGCAATTATTTTTCCATTTATCCAAACGCACGTTCGAATCGCGAGTTTCCTTCTCCAACAAACCAACACGAGTCATTATAATTTTTGTCATGAGTTTTGCTTGTATAGAAGCGGAAAATGAATTTTCGCGATACTTTCGTTGATTACAAAATATATACCAACTAATGATTTTTGTAATAAATAAAATTTGTCTTATTTGTACGAATAATTTGGGATATGTATTTTAGGGGGATTCTGGTGATGTACGACAGCGCTAGCTGTTCGTACACGGGGGCGCTCGACTTGAAGGGTGCATCTTCCGGGGTTAACAATACCGGGGCTGGGGGAGGTGCCTCAGGTGGAACAGGTGGAAGCGGTGGCGGCGGCGGCGGCGGTGGCGGCGGGGGCGGTGGCGGTGGCTCAGTAGGTTCCGTAAGCACGAGCGGTGTAAAACAAGAAAATTGGCCGTATCGCGGCCTCGCTTGTGGCAGCACGTTTCAGCAGCTCAAACAGAGCGTCGAAAAAGCTAAGCAAGCTCTCGTCGATCGCGGTGGTTATCTCGCCGGTGCTTTCTCACCCCCGCCCCGTGCTAATCCTTCCGCCATTTCGCCCGGTACAGCAGCATCCATCACCGCCGGTGAGTTATTCAATTTTATTTTATTTTACCTACATCTCTCTCGAGCAGACGTGCGTATTGACGGGGGGCGGCGGCGGCGGCGGCGGCGGCGGCCGCGGGGGTTTTACGGTATATAGTAGTTGGAAAGAGTTGAGTTAAACCGCGCGTTGACCATGTACGTTTTTTGTATGGAATGAAAAGTAAAAGTGCGTATAGCTTTTAAGATATTCGACAACACAGGTTAGAACTTTTAGTTGGAGAATACTCAAAAATTTCACCGTTGACACACGAAAAAAAAAGTTATTGCTATAATCTGCTACGATATGTGAAGAATCGTTCACGAAAAATTGATTTGGATAGCTCGTTTCGCATTACTGATAAATCACGAGTAGAAGTAGACACGCAGCAGCAGCAGCAGCAGCAGCAGCAGCAGTAGTATTTCACGGCGTGATTCGGGCTCGGACCTCTCTTTCTCTCGGAAGTCATACACAGTCGAGATGCCCGCCAATACGAAATGTCAATTAGACGCAAGAGCCTTTTTTTTTAGTCAATAGCTGCTCCACCACTTTTAAATCTTTCCAATTCATTGCGTGTTTGTAAAGCTTTCGGTGAACGTTTTTAGTATACTTTAGTCATTTTCCTTTAATGTAATTACCCGAAGAATTCATGGATGCGTTACTAAACGAGTCAGCCAAAGTTCTTGTTTGATATTAATTGTCATTTAGATTATTTATATGGCGATACGCAATTTGATTAATTTCGTTTTGAATGAAAATGATTTTTCAAAATCGATTCCATCATTCGCAAACGCTCATTAACAAAAATTGCGAAAATGGACAACATTTTGAACTCTGTCGAAATCTTGTCAACTACCTTAAGTCGAAAAGCATGATCGACCACAATATCAGGTAATAGGATAAATTTTTTCATTGCCTCCTCCAAGTTGCCCCAATACCAGGAGCAACATATATATATACCTATATCTTGGGACATGGTAAAAATATTATCGTTTTTCAACAAGCCTCATTGTATTATAATTAGACCTCCGAAAAATCATGTCAAAATAACTTGAGGAAAAAATGAAAATCTTGCCAACTAAATAGTAAGTATTCGTGACGTGGATCAATTCGGCGTAACGGGAGAAAGATACCTGATTAGAAGGGTGGGGCGGGAGAGTAACGGTGGACCGTGGTGTGCTTTGTTGATTCGCTGACTCAAAGAATTCTCCACACATAATCTCGATAAAACTCTCCATTTCCGACCTGATTTTTCCCCTATTTTCATAAAACCGGAACGTCGTTTTCTGCATTTGGGCAGAAAAACATCGATTTTATACAGATACTTAATTATATAACCATTATTTTCTACTTCAACTTGGATACACGGTAGGCTGCTGTGCTATTTCATAAACGCAATAATAATCGATTGGACGCGGCGCGGCGTCTATCCCGGGGGTAAGACGAATGAGCTCGGTCGCGCGAACCTATCATCGCGATTGGATCCGCGCGGGGTCCTTGAAAAAAAATGAGAAACGAAAAGTCACCAAAAGTCAGCGAGAAAAGAAAAACAAAAAAAAACGCCACAGCTGGGGCGTGATTGTAGGCCGAGTTATATGCGATAGGATAGGCATTTTACGTAGGTATTGGAACAAAACAACGAATCACTGCTATGGGTATGTACCTATTTATATTCTAACGGAGGGTGGAATAGATCGATTACGCATTATTTTAACAATTAGACGGTGTAAGCGGAGAATAAAATTGGTAGAGTTTGGCAAGAAACTCGACTACCCGCGGAGCAACCATAACCCGCGCCAAAATGATACGTCTTCCACGCTCGGGGCTATGCGGCTATACGGAAAATTTATCAATCTAACCGAATCGCGAAAAATTCTTGCCTGCATATTCCTATATAAATGTGTGTGCGCGCGCGTTTGAAGCCGAGTTGGAGAAACGCTCGCCGGTAGACCGTGACCGGCTTTTGCGCCAAACCCAAATTATTATTTATGTCTTTGCAGTATGTACATGGCTACCGAGTCTCCGCCGCGCGCGGTTTTATGCCCCAATGCGGTAAAAATGATTTGTTGTTTCGATACAAGAGAATCCGACTTTTTCCCGCGAGTGTCGTCGCCGGAAAAATAACAGATTGGACAACATTTTTTACCCGCCAACGTCTCCTCCTCTTATTTTATTCATTCGAAAATTATTTATGTACTTATTTCGAGTCAGAAAGTTCCAACTTTCGAGAATAAGTTTTCTTCTTTTACCTATTGTATATTGTCAATAATATATTCGTATTCGAAAGCAGTTTGCCCAGGTAAATCGATACATTTTTTCCAAGTATCCGGGCAAATATCGAGCAAAATTTTTTTTTTTATTTCATGATTTCTCAATAATATAGTAGGTAGGTATATAGCGATACAACTTATTGTTATAATTTGGTTTCAAAGATAATACAGGCATGCTTTTCACCCAGCATCCCTGGGAGAGAGCTTGCCGATTATGGCAAGATGGTGGGTCGATGATGGCGGTCGTCGCAAAAGAGAGAGAGAGAGATAGTATAGTCGTGTACAATGTTCGCCGCGCGTTGGTAACTTGGGATGATGAGGGAGGAGTGGTTACAGGGGTTAGCTGGCCGCGTATCCATGACGACAGACCGCCCCGTACGGAACTGCTACCCCGAGGATCCCGGATGCTCCCTTTGCCAACCGACTCTCTCTCTCTCTCTCTCGCTCTCTCTTCCCTCTCGTTTTCGCAGCATCTCTTCGCTATCTTTCTTTTCCTCGCTCCACTAACTTTCCCGCTCAACGGGTGTGTCCGTGTATCCGATCGTATGGCCTGTATATATGCGGCTTGGATCACTCGTATATACTTTATATCGAGCAAAAAAGACAGCGCACGACGATTCAAAAACTATTTATACTCTGAACCGAAATACTTTTTTTTTTTCCTATATAAGATTCCCTATATGCGTATAGTTAATCGAAGCATCTTCATAATCCGGAAATATGCTGTAAAATATTTTAAGCGCATCAAATGTCGAAAAATAATATTTCTCCTGCTTGGGTCTCGCGCGCGATATGAAACTATAAACGGTGTGTTAACGGGGTTGAAATTTCAAACAGAGTTTATATTCACGGGATATTACGCTAATATTTTTTCGTTTTGTTATCATCGCGCAACGTCGAAAAAAATCAGCATCTCAAACATTTTTACCAGCAGACTTATTCGCTGAAACACATTTCTTTTTATAGTACACTGAGAAAAGAGTTTAGTTGAATTAACCAAGGCTTCGTAGAATACGTCGAAAGAAATATTTCGTTCATTCAAAAAATCGTTCAGTTGCACGAATTATTAATTTTATTTCACTAAACAAATATACCAATTGAATCAACCAAATGAGATTTGTTGTCGTGGATTTTGTTGGATCAACGTAACATATTTTTAATTTAATGAAACTGATATTTAGTATAACAGAATATTACATTGGACGTATTTCACGAAGCCATTTGGTTGATTCAACAATTCTCTTTTCTCAGTGTATTTTAGGGAAATAAAACCACCTCGTTACCGTTTTTTGACGGATCTAGATTTACGTTATTATATGTATATGTCGAGGAAAGACGACGAGTCGCTCTACCAGAGTCTTTGCAGCGAGCAGAGCTGGTCGAACGTTTTTTCAACATTTCCGAAAATTGTTTTTTTTTTTTGTTTTTTTTCTTCTTCAGAGCTTTGTATAGCTTCACGCATGTTGAAGATATCAATATCTCGATTTTCCGAGGCATTAAAAAGAGATGGGCGTTTTTCGCACACATTTTTTGACGTTTCGCGATTGTTGTCCAGTGACACTAGTTGCAACTAGAAAAAAATTCTACTGTTTCATGTGAGACTGTGTTTCCTTGATGTGACAAACGAGATTTAATAACATTACAGTGACAGCCGCGTGAGTTGCAAAACGTCATAAAGATCGCAATCAAGGATTAACAGTATGAAAGTTGACGGATATTTTTTGAAATTTCATTTTCAGTTAGAGTCGTCAGGAAGATTTTTTTTTTTTTTTTTTTTTTTTAACGGTTATGAGATAAAAAAATGTGAAAATCGCGGAAGTGAATATATGATGACGGGAAAAAAATTTGGGTCGAGTACTTGGCGATATTTTTAGCTTACTAGCTCGTGCAAGTACTCTTGCCGAAATTTTCTTTTTCGCTATAGTTTTTTTCGTTTGTTATTGCGAGGTTTGTTAATACTTGACTATTTATGATTTCAAAGATTTTATTTATTCAATTACTTTTTGTGAAATTTTCTGAAATCTTGCGATATTGTGAGAGTCTACTAGACCCTAGTTTTTCGCAACTCGGAACTATTATTCGGCAGAATCAAGAAGTTTCACAACTGTCCAGAAGCCCCCTATATTATAATCTCTATAAAATTATCATCAACCCAACCGATTGACGAAACATTGCATTCTTTCGTCGATTTCGTGGCACTTGACGCGCAATAGGTTTTATGAGCTCGTATCGCTTCGTGTATATATATATATATATACCCACATATAAGTATATACTTATATATACCAGCCACTGTTTACATTGGTAATTGATGTTTGACGAAACGCAATGATCGTCGTTGCCTCCGTGCGCCGCCAGACCTTATCTCCCTATTCTCCCTGATTGTTGACTTTACGTATATGGTAGCCAATGACTAGCGATCTCAACAACAGTGCGGGATATATTTAACATAGTTGCAATTGACTAATCTAAATATATGATACCGGTTTTATAAAATTGCGCGTTATTTTCGACCTTTTAGTATACCAAATATTCTAGACGGTAAAATTCACGAAATGCAGCCAATTCAAGCGCTATTTAGACGGCCTGCTTCTTGCCGGTCAGCTCAGCCTCTTCTCTTCGATTCAATAACGTTGAAATTGAAATTATTAATGCAGCATATGAAAATTTTTAAATGCCGACCTGCCTCTGTTGTTCAAGGTAATCCGGTAGAGTTGAAATCCAAAATTCACGAGCGATAACATACTATATATTTTTGTTCGCATGGAAATTAAGGAATATATAATTCTTTTTCACATATGAGTGAATTTCAAAGGCAGATAAACACATGGAAAAATTCCGTTGGTGTCGCCGCGAATCGAATCCGGATTTCCCTGGTCGTGAGCCAGGCAAGTTACCACTGTACTACCGCCGCCTCGGTTACAGTTTTATATGAATGTTATATGTAAGTACGACGTCGTTGAATGCTTCGAGAGGTCCATATATTATAGTCCAGTCGGTATCTCGTCATCACGAGTGCGAGAAAGACTGTTTTTGTTTTTAAATATCGGCGCGGTAAACGCATTCGCATGAGCTTGCAGCAGTATTTTCGACATTTACAATAAGCGCACGTTGGAAAAAATTTCAGGATGCCCTATAAAAATATCCATCTTGATATATCATACCCCTGCGGTTCAGTGTGCTTGCAACTCGTTCGGGTTAATCCCCCCCCGATACAACAACGGACACGTTGATACGAGTCAGCAAATGATACAGTATCAGTTCAGAATAGAATCAAGCGAGTCACCGCAACAGCTCGACGGCAAGCGATATTGAAAGAAAATTCAAATCTAAACATATTGTCGGGCTTTTAATTTTTTTTCCCCAACTCTTGCCTTTAGACTTTGTTACATCAGGTCGATTCGTCTGCCTCATCCTGGAATACCATAATTCAATACATCAAAATTCAATGTGTGAAAAAATAAATAGTACAATAGCAACGATGCATTTTTTCAAGGTCGTTTCCCGAGGCATTCCCCGCAAGGCATCAAACGATGCCAAAAGTACCGTAAATTTCACTCGTATCACAAATTTTGATTTTCAGCTATCTTTTACGTGTCATATATCGGATATGAAAATTTACTATACATTGCAGCAACAATTGTCATCAGCCAGGATAATTTTTTCGTTTCAATTTACTCCATGTATAAAGCCTCCAGATTCATAATCCAAACATTTCGTTTGATTTTGGTGAATTACTATTGAATAAAAAACTTTCGGTACAGCTCCAGAAAATAAAACTCGAAAAAAAAAAAAAAAAAAAAAAATGATCAAAGTACTACATGAAATTGAACGCGGTTACCGTTCATGTGAAAGAGGGGCTTTTATGTATAGCTGGATATGTATATCACTGTATATCACAGAGACGCGCGCACGTGATATATCATCATCAGACCTATATATGCGAATGATTTTGATCACGAGTAGTATCATTAAAACATTTTTAATGAAAAAATATTTAATTAAAATTTTTTTTTTTATTACATCCGTCGCGGTTGGTTCCTTTTGATTTTTCACCGTAATATACACGCATTGAACGGCGATACCTTAAGACTCTGAGTATTTCATATCGCGAGACGCTCACCGCGTTGAGCAAGTATCTTTTATACGCTGATAAATGCAGATTTCGATGGCTCCGGAATGAAATTGCCTCAGATATCTCGTAGTACACGGCTGCTACAGGGAAGAGGGATGAGCGTGAATGAGGGGGTAGCCACGACGCGTTGATAATTGCCGGTATCGGTTAACCCGGGGGTTGCTACTGCCGCGGGAAAGGGAGACGACTCGGAGAGAAAGCGATCCGGCGGCGGACCCCCAGCGGGCGCCCTAGACCCTTACGCCTGTCCTTTTTATTCGTATTTATCTCCGTCCCGCTCTCCTGGGCGCGCGCTCGCAAATGCGGATAGGGAAACTTGGCGCGCCCCTGAGCTTCCGGTAAATCTCTCTCTCTCTCTCTCTCTCCCTCTCTCCCCCCCCCCCTCTGCATGCGTACGTACCAACTCTATCAATCTATCTCTATATACAATGGCTCTATTGTACGTGTGCGCGTGTCGACGATGTCGTGCTGGAGCGTAGTGTGCAAAAGAGCGCAGAGTTATGCCGCGAGAACCTTGTACAATCGTTGACGGAGGAGACCGTGCGACAGTGCGGCAACGGTTCGTTTGGAGAGCAACAAGCGGATGGAGCAACAATTTTGATGTTCTTATATGAAAAAGCGTGGCGGATAGGTTTGCAAAAACTTGGTATCCTTACAACGTTGTGAAATAAAAATAGAGATTATTTTTCATTAATCGAGAATAAGAATGTGTCGGAATGATGAAGATATTTCAGAAGGAAAATGTATATTTGACCGCATTAAGTTTACAAAATTAGGAAGCCTCTGCCGCTGGAGTAGGGTAGGGTATACGGTAGGCATCAGCCCCGCTATAATTCGGTATTTCTTCTATATTGTCTTTTAAACATGGCATCTCACACTTGGTACGAAGATGAAGCAGAGTATATCGCGCCGTATATCCACGCGGTGTGCAGACAGTAAAAGTAGAAATAAGCGCTGCTCGCACGAGTTTCGGCGTGTGGGATATATTACAGCGTCGAGTCGGGCAGGGGGTCGTGACGGTTCACGCGACCAGAGAAACCATGAAGGAGGTCGTGTGCAGGGTCTCCCTCTCGCCGGATCTTGATCACCGACCCATGACGCCTCGACGTGCCCTCGCAGTTTATAGACTCGGCACTATAGTCAGCGGCGGGTCGTGATTGAATATTTTTAACCGACCGAATATCGTTTTCAGGTCATAATCTTTATGGTTTAAATCGACCTTTTCTCTACATAAAAAACTGGTCATGATTTTCGGACAAGACTACATATTATTATGACACAAACGTGAACCAAAAGTATAAAAATAATGGCTGTGTACAATCAAATATGAATATTCTGGATATTGATGAATGATCGGCGCCGAAATATCACAAGATAAAAATACCTTAGAGAGAGAGAGAGAGAGAGAGAGAGAGAGAAAGGGACGATGAAATAGAATCCATTGCAAACGTCGTGACTAATCATGATAGTTCCGCTCGGGAACGGCAGGGGCACACGACTCTCTCAGTTCCGGTTCCGGCGCGTGCTCGTTCAACCCTCGGTATTGCAAGCGAGCGGCTCGCCCTAGTAGCAAAGCAAAGAGCAAGTAACCATCAGCGTTCTTCTTGCTCGCCCCTTGCGTTTCCACTTTCGTTGGGCAACCTCCCCTGCAATTATTACGCGTTCCACAATGCCACGCGTCGTAAAAATGGTCTCTAGGACCAGTGAAAGGATAAAGCACAGAGATAGAGCAGGCCGCTTTTCAATATCTCTCGAGTTTCTACGGCTCCGCAAGAGTGAGCCAGTTCCTGCTGCCTCTATTATTATGTTTTTTTTTTGTGTATGAATTTCAATGCTGATATACATTTGGGCTTGGAAACGGTTCGGACGAATGAGTGTAAGAAAAAGAGATTATTTCTTTTTTGTTTTTTTTATTTTTATTTTTATTTTTTTATCTGCTCACCGTGATGGCTACTTTTAGTCGATCCGTTCATTGCTGATCGGTTTCTTTTTAGTTCTCGCGTTATTATTTCGTGCTATTCTCTGAGCCGCCCCCTGCCAACTCTCCGCGCGTCAATATCGCGTTACATGCAACCCTTACCGACACACCCGCATACAATCATTATTCATCCTAACGCCCAAGCCTGATTCATAACACTTTTGTACGGTACATCAACTCCCGCGATTCATAGCCGCTGAAGGGTGTGCGTATAAAGATGGAACAATTTTACCTCAGTCACCAAGCTCGGGGTTTGTTCGCCTGCCTGCCTGCCTGCCTGCCTCGTTTATGAGGCTCAACCAAACTCGGACAACCCTCCGGAAAGTACATGACTTGGCAAGAATTCATGTCCGCATCATATACAAGCCCCCGTAATCTAACTCGATCGCTTTCCTCAAAACGTGAGAATAATTTGACGTCATCGAAAATTGGAACTCCAATTTAGAGGTTGATGCTTCCGCGGTATTATATTCTCTGCTTTCGTATTTCAACTCCAAGCCCGTCCACCTCTCCCTCATCCTCTCTTGCGCGAGTCTGCGCACGGATTAAAAAAATGAAAATCGCATATTCTTCTCTATCCTCGTTGGACGCCTCTATCGGTGTTTTTGCAACGAGGATGAGCCAGTTTATATGCTGTACGGTACCGTGACTTTAACGCTCATCGGTTAAGAAGGCCCCAACTCAAATTTTACGAATTCAAAAGATGTCGATGTAGGCGCTTCAAGGGGTCGATAATCTTTGTATCCTTCGGGAGTATTCAGCATGGGGGATAAAGAGACCTCCAAGCTGCTCGAGGAATACCCAGAGATGGCGCTACTCTAATCACCCGTAGCAAACGCGCCTGTATATATTTTCTTCAGGCTACTGCATGCCTATTGGGGTTTGGGACAGTCTCAAGCTTTTTCGCACTTGAAAAAAGCACTTTGAACATCACCAAACGATTCTCAGCGGTTCAGCGGTACAGCGCGTAAAAATGCGGTATGTAATGCGAGGCGGGCCATATGCAAAATGTGCCAAGCGGAGTAAAATTGTAACTGGCTCGAATTATTTTACTCGAAAACTCGTTTGATGGTCGAGTCGAGAACGTCGAATAAGTTGATGTTTCATGAAACAAAATAAAATAACCTTAGCTCTCTATAAAGATGCTTGCAGCGGTCCTGCTTATACATAGTGACCGTGAAACTATAATGAATTATAGTTTCGCCCGCTCGGTGGCCGGGATTATTTCGATTATAAATAGATATAAATAAAGGATGACATCGGAGAAAGTCATTACTGGTTTAATCATGCTTAATCGTGTGTGTATTCAATGTTCCCTCGATCAAGGAGTGAGTGGTGGATCTCGTGATCGCGCACGAGGGTGCTCCTATGTGCTTGTACAAGCGTTTTCTCTATTGAGATCAACGCAGGGGCAGACTCGAATAGCCAAGTGAGCAGCAGCAGCCATCAAGAGAAGGGAAATTGATCGAACAAGGCTAATTTTTTTTTGGTCGAAGGTCAACATTCTCGACTCGGATGAATCTTTTTATATGAGCAATGGATCAAGAATCGTATACAGTACCGACGGAAAATATATTATACTTATCCGTACTGTTCCGTGTGTGTTACGAATAATCTTACAGGTTGAAATTTTGTGGTGCTTTATGATACAGATACATGGGTGTAGGTTACGCCAACATTCCTAAAGCCTGCATGCATATCGTCGTCGTATTTTGTTTATACTTGCGATTGAGATTTGTCACTCGAGTCAATGTTAAAGGCTTAGCTTCTGCGATCAGAAAAAGTGCATTTGAACGTAACGTCTATTTTCCGTACTCAATGACTCTTCGGGATAACAGCACCATCAGTAGTTTAAATAAAAATGCCGCTGATTTTTAGCTTCTCTGTTAACAATAATTTTTTATCCCTTTCGATCTCGAGCATTTCTCAATGAATTTCCGCTGTGCGCATCAATTGGGTAAACGCACGTTGATTTCGGAAGGGAAAAATAAGTAAACAAATAAAAACATTTACAGAAAGTATGCATCGAGTCCGAAATCGAACGAATAATCCTCCGCTGATGAGCAAAAGAGCGAATCAGGCAAACACTTCGAGACCGAAGTGGCCAAAGTGGTCGGCGATTCTTTTTAGGAGCCCAATTAGAGTCCGATCATTCCGCTTCTACACGTTAATCCATGACGTTCACACTCGAGGCAATAAAACACTCATCGTCAGCCACTTTTCTACTCCTCCTCCTCCTCCTCCTCCTCCCTTGAAAACGATAATCGTTCCTGTTTTTCGTCTTCTTCGGTCATTGAAATCGACGACCACGCGTCATCATCATCGCGGGGTTTGCTATTATCTCAAGGTTCGGAAGATGAAGAACAAGTGGAACGAGAGATAGGGTAGTGGAAAAGATCGCTTCCACACAGAGAATGCCATCACCCTGTAAAACGACTTTACGCACACAGACATGTCCATGTTTGTAACGTTCGCTCCGACGGCCGACAAAAAGGCGAGAGAATTTCCTGAAATCCTTTCTAAGGGGCTGATTGCCATCATTATCGTGGAGTGGGTCGGCGAGTGGATGAACGCGTTCTCCCTTCGCGCCCCCCCCCCCGCTCTCTTGCTTCCCTCCAACCCTCTTTCATCTTTCGCTTGTGGCTCCAACTCCCAGATTTAACCAGGGAGAATGGTCGTTGAGGCCGAAGGTAGACCGGCGAGGTTTGGGTGGTGGTTTGCGCTCGGCCTAACCGGGGAAGAGTATACTTTCGGCGAAAAACAGAGTGAGAAGGTGCGTCTAAGGATGCGGAAAAATATACGGATAAAATTAATCTTACATTCCAAAAAATACACGAATATATTCTTATTCTTGCGAAGATAGAAAAGTGGAACATTTTACAGAGAGGACAATCAGTCGTATTCACCCATGTTCTCGAGCTTCAAAATTAGAGTACCGTACATAGTATATTTATATGGGAAATTTTGCACCAGAGAGAAAGAGTGATGGAAATAGTGAGGCTCTCCAAGGTTCTCCTCGTGCAACGGAAGTCTACTACTGTTACTACTACTACCACCACCACCACCACCACCACCACCACCACCAACCACTACTACTACTGCCGCTGCTGCTGGAATCGATCGCTAAAGCAATGAACGAGATATTTTGAGCTTTTTTGAGTTTTCTGACGTTTCATATCCAAGCAATGAATGATTATATACATATAGAACGAATGCTCATGTACAAATTTATGGATTACATACACAGACATATGATTTTTTCTTTATGTTCTTATCAATGTCCCATCGATTGAAAATCAAATTTTTTAATTCACTTTTTAGAATACCCAAAGATGATTCAAATTTCGTATGCCACGGTCAACCAATCAGTTTAATCATCTTCCAAGAGCTTACAGCTCGGAAAAAAGATTTAAGGATCCGTAATAGGCATTGATAAGGACAAGGGTATTTCGAGTGACTTTTGCATAACGGTGTGTTTCTCTATCGCTTATCATCACTGATTTTCTCTCTCGCACCCTTGATATATCTATGGTATGGTGATGGTGGTGGTGGTGGTGGTGGTGGTGGTGGTGGTAGGGTGGCAACCGTGGTGGCTGATCGATGTGTCACCATGACGACGCTTCCGCCGCCAGTCATCCAACTATACCATCGAAACCCTCCGCTGCCACATCTACGTTTTGTTACCGACCCACCACTCCTTTTCGTCCCTCAGCTTTTCACAGATTCATACATCTACGTGCGCGCGCTACTATCTTTGTGTGTCGCGTGCGCACGATCGTGAGTATGTTTTGAATGGCAGAGGTCTAAAAGGTTGTATTTCGTGCTGTCTTGTATGCTGGAGAACTTTTCATCCGCCCTTTAGAGCTTCAATAACCTTCTAATATACAACAATGTCTCGGCACTGAGAGGACTTGATCGGCCTCTTTCTAGCCCAATGAAACTGTTGACCACCGCGATCCAAAATCCATACACGCACCACATTTTTCTATACCCGTAGTCTATATAAATTCATGCGCGCGCACGTGTGTGTGTGTGTGTGTGTGTGTGTGTGTGTGTGTGTGTGTGTGTGTGCATGTGCTTAGAAGGGTACATGTACATCAATAAAAACTTACACGAATACTTTATTAGGTCTGTTCAGCAACGATTCTCCGACACGTTTTCTTCTTCTCACTTCCGCCGAGGAAACCCGCGTAATTGTGAATCGGATATTCGGGCTTTCCGTAAGAACTTTGCGAGCCCCGGTTATTCCATTTTTACCCATCCAATCATATTTTCTTTATCATGTTCTCGAGAAATAAATACATGTTCGCTATTGAATTAAATAATTGTTCTTATGTATATATATATATATATATATATATATACTATTATTCTTTCCAATTAAATTGCTACGAGTCGAAGCAAATTTCAGATCTCTGTATATATACATATACTATCAAAAGAATTCGTTATGATTTCGTACTGATATAAATAATCATTTATTGATTAACTATGTATATGACTTGCGCATGTTGAGTTAACGATGGCTAATCTGTGATTTGTAACGCCTCCCTCTCATTCTGCACTTTAGTTACTTCATTACGGGTGTATATATATATACATACACGTATATAATCCCCTGCAAGTTGGGGACCGAGAAGCAAGAGAGGGTGAATTTTAACCCCTCATACCTTACCCGAAGCAATGCAAACGCTGCCGTCTCTTTAGCCTGTAGGAATTCTCTTTGCCTCTTCCTCCTCTCCCCCGCTCTCTCTAATGCCGAAATGACGGGACCAACTGCTTCCTCCTAACAAGGAATCCCTTCGATTGGCACGTAGATTATATCTATTTTATGGTGTAATGAAAAACCAAAAGACACGAATTTTTTTTATCAACTTATAAACGATTTGACAGGGTGAAAACAACCCTCAAAATTGGGGGTGGTTTTTCAATTTCGAAAAAAGTGCTTAATGTATTAAAAACTAAAAAACCACCCCGTTAGGTGCCCATGTCTTTGGCGGTTGTTTTTATCCCTTCAGGTCATTTATTGACTGATGAAAAAAAAATACAAGTCTCTCAGTTTTAGATGAACAACAACATTATCCGCCTTAAGACGATCATTCGCAAGGTACGATTGAATCATCATTGGTATTATCGAGTTGAATTCTAGTTTTTCATGTTTTGACTTTTCAACTGTCGAGTGTTCGAATGTACCATGTGCTTCTATTAATTTCAAGCACACATGAGGTATATGTCATTTTTAAGATATGATTTTGTTTATTATGCATTTAATTTCATCTATATTATGTGGTATTTACTTAAGCTTTTCATGACTTAATTTCAATTTTAATTTTATATCTATTTTGTCTCAATATCTGTTCATTTCGAATTGATTTCTCGTTATTTTTGTATTCGCTGAATTTGTTTTTCACTATGTATAAAACTTAGTCTTAATAAAACATATGAAATCAAATTTCTCTCTCTCTCTCTCTCTCTCTCTCTCTCTCTCTCTCTGTTTCTCTTTCACACACACACACACACACACACACACATTCATCATGCTTCGCTCCAGCGCTAACAGGGAATTAATATCTCGCGAGTTAGCACCCCGACTCCCCCTCTTCCCGTCTCTTCTCTTGTTTCTCTCTTCTTCTCGTACGACTACGTCTGCCACAATCCCACTCCAAAGTTCTACCCGGCTAACACCCCATCAGCTACCCCTCCCCCGCGGCTCAACCCCAACTCATCTCGTGCTCGACGGCCCCAAAACGGAAATGAGCGTGCGGATGCCTCTACTCTCTGCTCTACGCCATGCTCACTCTACCACCGTTCACTTTATCTTCTTCCTCTTTCTTAGTCTCTCTCTCTCTCTCTCTCTCTCTCTCTTTCTCTCTCTTTTTCCTTTCTCTTTTCAGTTTTTTTGGTTGCTCTATTCCTGCTCCTCCTCTTCTCCCACTTTTTTTCTCGTTTTCATTTCTCCTTCCATTTCTCTGTTCTTTTCTGATTATTAAGCTTCCCTTATTACTCTCTCTCTCTCTCTCTCTCGCCTCCTCTTCCTCTCACCCCCCCCCCCATTTCCTATTTATCCAAGCACCACATCCCTTTCTTCATTACATCTTCTCACTCTAGCCACGAATTTCTCATGTCCACCACTGAATCACACCGTTGCTCTATTTCTGTTATTTCTGTTTTTCACTTTCGAACGTCTTTCTTCCATACTTTCATGAACCAACTTTTGGTATTACAAGTCAGAGGTCTTGTGTTATATAACATTTGAAATCATAGAATGAGTAATTTTTGCAACTATCTCTTGGCTCCACCTGCGATTGAAATAGAGGGAGAACAAGACACAATTATTTTTTCTTTGCGCGCGTTTAAACTTCGTTAGAAGAATACGTAACCTGGTTCAGTACAAATAACAGAATTTCTTATTAAATCCAGTTCTCGATCAAGTAGCAAGAAAGTTAATAATGATCGTTACAATGATACGATCAAACAATTGAAAAGTAATATGCTGTTCAAAATAAGTTCACGAGCAACAGAGATTATTTAGTAAATACATGTCATCGGAAGGAATATTCTAGACTAGTCAAACAGATTCGGTTTATGTTGTCATAATAAAAAATGATGATAAAAAATCAATGCCAGCATGATTTATCGATTAATATGGATAATCATCCTGTATTAACCAGAGTATAACCAAATTCAATCATTACACTGAATCATTTTCAATAAGTGAAATATTGATGATTTTAAGTTTTAACGATCCATATGGCTTTTGCGAAAAGTTTCTAATATTAAATGGAAAAAAAAAAAAACAAATTTAACGAGCACCTGCCATGTCATTTATGCAAGTTTATCGGCGAATAGAATGTTTTTTCCAAGCTAATTGCTTTGGTTCACATAGTCTAACTTCGTTATCACATTTTTAAATCAAAGGGTATGCTTGATAATGAAGAGACGTGATATTCGACGCAACCATGGATTGGATAAATGTTAATTCGTGTCGACAATTCCCTCTCTTAAAATATTATTGAATAATCGTTAAAGATCGGTCTACTAAATATAATGTGTATTTTTTTTTTTTTTTTCCCGTAACCGAAGAAATTGGAACATTCTCGAACTGTCTGTACGTTAACGGTATTAAGTAATAAAAGTCGGGTGTAGTTAAAAAATGCACATACCTCTGATTGGTCTGAATTTTCGTATAAACATGTATTTTGACTCGCTCATCACGAATACGATAGTGAATTTTTCCATTTTATTCCCAGCATTAATGAATGTTGATCTCAGAGAAAAATATTAATTTACTGCCCGACTATTTCTACGAATCCAACAAAAAAATTATAAATTTCGCGTGGAATGTTCTATATTCAACTACATGATCCCTGAAGACAATGCTTTTTATGGAGATCTTGGAATTTGAGTTGATAACTGATGTGATGCTGGCGAGGCCGCGTAACGCGAACCGGTAATCCATGACAAATTTTTAATTATTTTATTTCTGTTTCATTTTCGAATAATCCCAAAATGAGATAGTACTTGTCTTTTGTGAAAAAAAGTCTCAACTTGAATTTAAAAAAAAGAAAAAACAATAAAACATGATACATTGGTAGAAAAAACGATTTTTATGTTTTAACCTCATTTTTCAGGGTCTTCCCGATGCGAAAATTCTGATGGAGAAAATCAAAAATATTTTAATCGGAAAGCTGAGACTTTTTTACACAAGATTCACTATATTGTATATTTCAAGTATAATATCAAGGGATTGATATTTTCAAAATCAAAAGTCAACAATTGAGAATATTGCAATTTTCAACTTTGAAAGAGCTTTCGACGAAAAAATTTGAAAAAAAATTATCCAACCTCTTTTTGTCATGTACTACTCAAAGGAATTGATCATTACGTAGAGTTCAGATCCCTCCGCACAACTCAATTCGGTATTTGGTGGAATGACCCATGTATTTCGCGCGAGCATGAGATAATATTCAGCAGGAGCTTTGGCAAGTGCTTCGTCCGAATTTTTTTCCCGACTCAATTTTTCCCTAATAATATTTTTTACTGTATCAGGATTTTCTTTAAATTCTGATTCTCCTTGTGCAAAACGACTGTACCGTAGAACAACTTTATGGAAAATTAATTGAAAGATTTTTCGCTGATGGGTTGTAATGTAATTGACTGTCAATTAATTTGAGAGTTTTATTTATTCCACGACTTTTAGTGAAATTTGAACTCAGTATTCGTATGACCGGTGATCCAATTAAAAATTATGTTGCGCTTAAACTTTCCTCGAGGACTTGTAACAAAACTATTATCGTTAACATCTCTTGAAAGTCCAATTTATGTTTTACATAAGTATGTGTATTTCACATGATTCGTGTCCTGCGTGAATTATTTAAACGATTGGAAAAATATTTTTTACTTGTAAAATAAAAAAAATAAAAAATCGAAAAAACCCTTATTTTAAAGCTAACTTGTACTGAAAAATTTCTTGAAGCGTTGTATTTTTTTCTATTATTGCAACAAAACGATTGCGGTTAACATATCTTGAGAGTCCAATTTATGTTTTATATGAAACTGATAGTTCCGCTGTAATATGCAAAAATCAGCTCGATTGACGGTAAATTCAACTTTGATCTTGAATAACTTCCGAAAGACTAAATTTACCAAAAAATGATGAGAAACCTTTTTAGTTGAGCGTTTCATTCCCTACAACAATGTGTTTGTAGATTTTTTTTTTTTTGAAGCATTCTCAGTTAGCTATAAAAATTGGAAGAAGCAAGGAAGCAAAATTTTCCCAGCATGTTATTCTTATGGAAAAAAACAAAAAAAGAGCTCAAATTTTAACAGGCGTATGTTTATACCTGAACGAAACTTTTCAACCTGTTTGGGGGAAGAAAAAAAAAAGTTGGTTTTTCTTTAATCACCCTGGTATGGATATATGGGCTTCTATGGGCTTACTCACGAGGCAACGATTTACCAATGAAAATATGCAAATTTACGGTCTCGTAATTAGGCACAATGTTATATGGACTGAAATAAAGAAGATCGTCATTCTCGTAGTACGAAATGGAGAGAAGAGTGGAGGGAAGGGGGAGGAGGAGGAGAGCAGCGAATCCTATGTCGCATTGTTCGAACCCACGGCTTCGTTCTTCCGTGATGTAATTGATGACCCAAGTCTCTCGATTTGTAGCTATAACTCAACCCTATTTCCCCACTGAATCGCTCTATCTTTCTCTTTCGATAATTTCTTCTCTTACGTACCATGTTTTGCATCTTGCGGCGGCACTTTAATTCAATTATTCGTCAGAGACACTTTTTGGGCGTGTAAGGGTATTTAACGGAGATACATTTTAACGCAGAGAAACTCATATGTGTATGAATTTCGAAAATCCATCAGAATGATTCCATTAAAATTGGAAATTTGAAGATGCAATGTTTTTTTTACCTGGAATAAAAAATCAGATTGTTATTTTTCACCAATTTTCTTAAGTAGCGCAAACTAATTATTTTATAAGTATACAGCAAAGTAATTTATCTTTTCAAGATATGACGAATTATACTCAAAATGACGGGGCGTTAAATTCAACATATGTATACCTTGAAATTTGGCTTTTGTGTAACTGCCTCGCGCACGCCCAGCAAACATGTCAGCCGGAACGTGTTTGGCAAATGTTCACTTTAAAATGGCTGGGCAAAGAATCCGCAGGTTCTCGTCGTAGCGTGTAACCCATGCAAAAAAGGGAGCAGGGCCAAACCACCAAACAAATATGTTATTTGTGTATGTATGTGTGTATATCCATATAAGGGCTTCTTCACGCCAAATCGCGATTCATTGCAAATATATTTTTTTTTTTTTTTTTTCGAGTCGCCGCGGATGAAAATGTTGTGCGTTATAAAACGTATTGAAAGATCTCTCTCTCTCTCTCGTTTATTCACGTGGAGATGTTTATAAAAAAATGTTCAACACAAGAGTTTTTTGCAACGGGTCTTGCAGCATATAAACATTTCCAGGCAAATTGGAACGAAAGGTTTTCAAGTGACTGACTTGGTATGAAATGCCAAATGTCATAGAAAATATATGTATATATAGCTATATAGGACAATCGAGTCGTTTGATCCGACACTTTTCAATACGCTATATACCTAGCTATGCATACATAACTACATACATGTATGCGAGGCTAGTTAAACGATCAGCCGAATTTTAGCGCACAAACGACAGCTTCGAGAATATCTTTCGCGATCTGACCACTTTTTGACGCATTGTCAATTACTATATTTTTACAAACCCGCATCCAATTTTCAACTTGCTGCTAATTTTCTCGTTTCTAAGACGACTCACTAAGAACGACACTCCCTTGCGTTCTCGCATGCACAGTCATGCAACCTTTTTGAATGCTTTTTATGCTCTTTGCATAGCATCTGCACGAGGGGCCAAGGGAAACTGTAGAAAGCCCGATCTCGCGCGATACAGGTGGATGTATAAATTGCATAATTGCATTAATATAAGAGCATCATGGAAAACTGAAAAACCGTGCATAGCTAAACGCAATTATCCAATGACGTAATATTCGCTTTGCCCGAGACTGCTGTACTCTGGTGCATGCATTGTCGGAGCTACCTACGCACTGATGCACCGATCACGCACCTATCGCTATCGTTTGTATCCCAAACTCGATCATGAATCTAATTATACAATTTTTTATAAAATAAATATAAGGATATTTATCAAGTTATGTCATTTAGACGCTTAAATATTATATAAATACATATTTTTTCATGTTTTTTGTGTGAAATGAAAAATGTGTTGCACCGTCTAATTAATAATATACGCCCCGATAATCCAACTTGATCAAACATATTGCACAAATTAAATACGAAATATTATCTCTACTTGTATCTATACACACCATATACAACATTTTTTCTTCATACAGAGAAAGAGAGAGGGAGGGAGGGAGATAGATAGATAGATGGATCGTTGTGGCACTTAAATCGACCCCTGGGAGCACAGAACGTATAACAAAGTAGCGAGCATTGGTTCTTATCGCGTTACAAGTCTGAGGGAATATTGTACATATATATATGTTCATTTTTCGAGGGTAACTGGATGGACTATCTCCATCCTCTGCTTTCCCGTATCGTCTGCTTTATATTTTGGTACCGAAAAGTCATATATATATATATGTATAGTAAGTAACACAAGCTATGCGTCTCATAGTACTACAATAGCTGTGGCCACCCTGTCATGTTTCATACTGTACAATGATATTCTCCACCCTCCACACGCACACACATATCGCGCGTATGTGCATGCATATATATATATATATGATGGGCACCAAGAGAACAGGATCGAGAGAGAAAGAGGGTGGGGGGGAGCCGACTTGCCTACTCGGCCGGAGTACCGCCCGTAATGCCCGCAACCGTATCTCAAGATAATGTGTTGGAATCACGGCCTCGAATATATGTATATATATGCATCCATCAGTATATATGGATTGTACTTGGGGGCTGCTGAAATTCGTCAACGATTGTGTACTGAGATCCAAAGTCTTGATTAAGCCACTCGTCTTTTATCCGCATTCGCACTGCCGTTAGTATATATACATATATGTATGCTAATAACGATAGCAACGATAAATCCACGGATATATTGGAACGAACGAACGTCTTTCATACGATTGTCAAAAGCTCCAACAATATACGCAATTAAAAAAGTTGTGCAGCGCAGGCAACGCGCACATTCATCAGCGTTTTGGTCCAAAAATTGGTCAACGATTCAAGTTGTTTCCTCTTTTTTAGACTTTTCCTTTAAACTTGGAAATTTTGAATGGCTTGGTTCCGAATTAATCGCGGAACCGTGTGAAATTTAATGGCGCATTTCATTATTTTTTTCTTAGTATTCAATACCAAGTTATCAGTGGCTAATTTTTGTTATAATATATATAACATGATCATCACGATAAATTTACCGTGCTGCACAATCGAAATTTCCTTACAAGTGCGTATACGTCAGGATCGCATAGTAATTGAAATTTTACGTTTCGCATGATAAAAAAACTAATCGCCCATGAATGAATATATATTTCGTCAACCCGTCGAGACGTTCAAGCGGATCGCGGTCATTTTTTAACAGTAGATTTTAGGTTGAAAATGTGGTTAGCGTTAAAATATGAGAAAGATAGCTGCAAGGCAAACTTTTGTTTTTCATCATCTTGATGTCGTTTCATATTTTGGGAAAACAAACAAACAAGAAACAGGGCATAGTGAACCCTTCCTCGGATGGAATGAAAAAAAAAAAAAAAAAAAAAAAAAAAAAAAATGAGCCAAAGTCCTTCGATATATTTTGCCCATTTTTTTTTTTATGCGGAAAATAAACTTTCAGTCCACTAAATTGAAGAATAATTTTTTTTGGGCAAAGTGGCCATACCCCTCTCAAGATGCGGTGAAAATCTATCATTGACAAGTATGAATGATTATAGCAAAATGAGCTCACACCTTATGTGCAGGTGTTGATGACGACGACATCGGTTATAAATGTGAATTGTTGTACAAATTGCTCACAGCAATTTGTACAACAATTCTCACTCTCTTGGTCTTAAACAGCTGTAAGTTTCTCGAAAAACAAAGAATTTTTTCTAGGTCACTTTACCCCATAGTCCCTTATTTAATATATGCTGCTGCTGGTATTAACGTATTCTCGATGGAGTTGAAAATTTCCTTTTTCTGGCATTAAACAATTCCTAATGAGCGATTCCATTTTTTGTATCATTAAGGATTTTGTATATTTTCGGTGAAAATCAAAAAATCTTTTTAATGTGTTTTAACGATGAAACAAAAAGTAGAAAGCGAGAAAGAAAAAAAATTCTTTGTAGTAGAATATATCATTCTCGTTCAGACACATGTGTCTGTACATATATATATATTGGATGTGTTCACAGAGTGCTTACTCTCTTGGCGATCACACGCGACTGACACTCGAGTGCGATCGCGCGTTAAATGTGCCGTCGGGCGTACGTTGGTCGCGTGTCATACGTGTGCTGTGAACTTGTACTATCTCTCTCTCTCTCTCCCGCCCCTTTCGGTTTATCCTCGTAAGGGGGTGGTTTTTCATTCTTTCAATGCACTATACATCATCTTCAAGTACTCGGAGCACAATACGATCTCGGAACTTTTCGATAACGTGACAAATATGTAAATCTGTACGTTCGTTTTTCCGTCGGAATTTAATTTCCCAACTTTCCTTTTTTGCTTTTGGCTTTTTATAAAAAACCTTCACCAAGCTGAGATGCTGAAAAGTGATAATAACGTTGGATGTGACATAATACTATTTTCTATGAAAAAACAAATTATCATGGTATTGATAATAACAAAACGGCACGAGTGTCGGAGCGATGGGGACGCTCGACTCAGCAAATTGACACGTAAGAATAATAATAATAACAACAATAATAAGCAAAAAAACTGTTTCGAAAAGAAGACGCCGATAAATTAATACAAGTTGGTGCGATGTGTATACAACGCAACCTGCTTGGCGGTTATTGCACCTCCATTCACGATTATAAAATTATGGCAAATAAAAAAGTTGTTCTAAAAACGCAAGGAATATGATAATTGTGTATTTGAAAAAAAATTCAAGTCTAACGAAAAAAAGTACGTGTTGAAAGTACGCGTGCGGCGTCCGAACAGAAGAAGAAGAAGAAGAAGAAGAAAAAAAAAAGTACGTGTCCATTCCGAAAAATGTCTCTTTGATCCGAAATGTGCTGCTTCACTATGATCGGTGACCAGGTCAAAATAACCGTCAAGATTAAGGTAGTTGTCCTGCGGCGCTGTTTCGAGAGCGGTGAAGGGATGAGAGGGGATAAAAAATTGGAGAAAAATGAGGAGGTTCTCCCTCCGCTCGATACGGTACCCTCTCTTGCCTCATTCTCGTTTCACCTCCTCCGAGAATTCAGATTTGATTCGCGCAGATACCCAGCCAAACGGGTGGTAGACTCCGCCCCCGAATGAAGCTGAAGCCGATGCCGTCGCGGAGGGTTGAAACAACCCCCTGGTGCACGGCTTATATATATTCGGATAACGGGAGAGGGCGGCAACTTGCGTTTGCCAATGTTCTCTACGAAAAGTACAAACCGGAACCGAGTGGCGGCAGCACCACCGGCACTCCTAGAGCTCGTTGGGATTCCGTCGAAAGAATAACCACCACCACCACCACCACCACCACCGCCACTATCGCCACCACCATCGATACAGCTACCATTACCACCACTGCTATCCAGGCCCGTAACCTTACGTTTTTACCGTCGAGACTCCAGTCAGCCTCGGCGTCGTGTCTCACGATGATCGTCCCTAGCCACCACGGGAATTTTCCCGTTATATCGTTCGATTAACGGAACAACGCGATAATAACTATATATATATATTGTATTTATATATATATATATATTTTTTAACACACACGCACGCACGCACACACACATATATATATATATATATATATATATATTTTACATATGTTTATGTAAGAATTATTAAAACGTAGACATGAATATATTTGAATCGATAAACCCCTAAAAAACTATGGAAAAATTACTTACGGATCTAAAATATATTTACCAATTTCAACAAGGATATTTTACGTTACGTAATCTTTATTTGAGACGAACGAGCTCTCAAGAGTTTTATCGTCAACTTTTTTAAATTCCTCGTTATTGTTTTGTGGAAAAAATAAAAGAAAAACACGTGACCTTTTCAACGAATGCCACCACCGTTCAGAGTTTATTTTTGGGCTTGGTACAATCTTAATTGTGAGACTCTAGGGGATTATTCGTAAGACGAATTGGAGGGTGCGCGGGATTCAGCAGAATCTGTGGTGGATCGAGTGAGGGACCATTTTTAGGGATCATTTCTTTATTATTTTGGATATTTTGTTGTGATCGGGGAACGTAATAGCTGAAATACGTGAAGCTGGAACAATACATTTGTGGATCCGAGGAGGATTTCTTGGCCGACGATGCTCGATCTCAAGAGCTCCGCCGGTGGTACCACTACCGCCGATTTGCCACGTACCACAGCTTTCACTAATCTTTCGATGCTTTTCGCCGGTACGTTGTCATATTTTTTTCATCCTCGCTTTACGTACAGTTATCGTTTCATCAATTTTTTATACTACTATTTTTTTTTCCTTCAATCAGAATCTCTGTTTGTCTCTGTCGACAAAATTATAAAATTTTTCTTTTTTCGATATGATGAACGTTTGTTTGTTTGTTTTTTTTTTTTTTTTTTTTTTTTTTTTTTTACCGATAAATCACACTCTCAGCATGCAGTTTTCGCGGTGAGATCGATTCTTCGGTGAGTCTTTCGATTAATAAATTTATTTCCCTTGCATATAAATATCCTTCTGGTTCAAGCTATGCGACATAATATATTCAAGATATACTTGTGTTGATGCGCCTTTTTCTTTTCATGAGAGAGATCTTTGAATGAATCTATGAATTATTTTTATTTGACACTTTTGAGCGAAACGAATGTTTGAAAAAGACGCGAGTTATCATCTTTTCTTCAGATTTTGGGGGGCGTTGATGAGAGTGCGAGGGAGTCTCGCGATTGGAATGGATGAAATTTGAAACTTTGAGCGGTTAATGGACGGCGGGGTCTTGATCAAACTGCGAGGGTGATTTCACTCCGTGTATAACTTACTTTATCCACAAACTTGTTCATACTTGTCCACATACGCGTGGTGTGTTTATATATGTGTGGATCCACACACATACCTCTTATATAGATTTAGTTTGGTCTCGAAGGTACGAGAAGACTTATGATCGAACCCCTGAGAATATCGCGATGGGCAATGTTTGTTCTCGCTCATGGGAGCCACCGGGATATTTTTAGGGCAAAAATATCAGAGTTGCTCCATTTTTCCCTTGTTCGTGCCAATAACCTCGCCGAATGAAAATCTATCTGTTGGCAAACATTGCCTCCGGCGTGTGTGACAAACTTCTCGATTGAGATATATGAATATGAGAAGAATACGAAGAAAGTTGAGAGAACGAACAAGATAGCGCGCAGGAGATGTATAGAAATTAATCAGGCGGATGCTTAATTGACAAATATATTTTTACGATTCTCGGCTATATAGATTTTCGATACTTGATCATCGCTTCGACCATTATATTCTATCATTATTTTTACTATTTCAACAACCTTGGTCGACTCTTTTGACGATTTTACGTTTTTTATTTTAAAGATGGTTGAAAAACAACCCTGATAATGTTGCGGTAATTTTTCAGATGCCAGCAGTTCGTACAAAGGGGGCTGGAGCCATGCCACTTCACCCACACCTGGACAGGGTAAGCTTACCGCTGCTCGTTTAGTTTACCTGCTTTCTCAATTTATTCCAATCATTCGTTGAGTCATTTAGAAGCGACTTTTAAATAATTTTTCTCAAAAATCTACTTTTACGTATTCCCCACCCACCCCCCCCCCTCCCCTTTATCTACCGCGAGAAAAAAAAGTTTTTTTTGCCAAATTCTCAATAAACATTTTATTTGAATCAATTACCTCGCAAGACACACGTTGGAAAAAGATTTTAGGGTGAATCGCGGGTTTGAATATTCACCGAATCTAGCTTCGGACCTGCTGTCATGATAGAAGAGAACTAATCCCCCATTATAAACAATATAACGGTTGCCAAAACAAATATGGCTGAACGAGATTAATGCGTGGTGAGCTTAAATAACCGAGCGCGCTTATCGGCAGGAGATTTTTTTTTTCCAACTTTTGTCGCCTCTTTTCAATGCGCGAATGTTTTTTATCTTGGGGTACAAAACCTGGGAGCTCTCTTCATCCTCAAACCCCTTCAAATGTTCCACGCTCATAGCGTATACATATTTATTTATACATCCGTGTATGCATGTGGATGTTTTTGGAATAGTGCATGTAGGTGATAGTGTCAGAATTGGAAAGGAGTGGAAAGGGGGTTGGAGGTTGACGCGTCGTGGCTTTTTGAGTCCCGCTGCCGCGGGCTCGTTGATATACATACCTAAACGAGAGAAAGAGAGATGTGTTCATCGGACTATAAACTTAAGAACGAGAGAGAGAAAGAGAGGAAGGGCGTGGGCGTCCTGGCGCTTTGTGGCGCGTTGAACCGCGGCCCCTTTGTCGTCGTGACGCCCAAGCCAAACCGGGAGCAAAACCATCCCCGCAGCCTGCGGAGAAATGCGCCAGCGCGGCCAGGCCAGTAACCACTCGTATAGGTAAAGGACTGAGAGCCAACCAGGGGACAATCATTGCAGAGATCACAGCCATGCCCGTGGGCAACTTGTTATAAACGGCTTCTGCTTGTTCCTCTCTTGCTCTTGCTCTATTTTGAATCTCTCGTCTCTTTCTAATGCACAAACTCTTACGCTTCGTCTATCGCAACCGTTCTCTGATCTTCTTTATGCATGCTTATTCTCTCCGCACAAAATCAAGTCTCTATGTACCTTGACTTTTCTCCCTCTCTCTCTCTCTCTCTCTGCTACACTACATTTCGCGAGCGTTGATATGCTTCTGAATTGAAAGCTCGAGGCGTCGCCAGAACGCCTCTCGCCTCTCGCCTTGTTGTCTTCGGATATCGAGGTTTTGATTCCAAACAACTTGTCCCTGTCATCTCCATATTCGAGCATTTTACCTTCGCTTCTTTGTTTTTAATATATATCCGAAAAAATGAGATTATTTCACGATTTTAGCCAATAATTGTCGCTATTTATAGTGGTTTCGTAACATCCCAAGACCCGCGTAAATTTCTCAAATTTTATCCGTCTATTCTCACTCGTACATCATTCATTTTTTTCTTCCTTTATTCATTGCATCATTCGTTATTTTTTTTATTTTTCAATATTTCAACATTATTCGATACGATAAAAATAACGAGTGCCTCGTCGGTCGGGTCGAGTCTATCGTGAAGGGTGTGGATGAAAAAATAATCTCACCGCGCGTACAATTTTGCCGTCGCAATTGGAATAATTATTAGGAAGGGTGTCAAGGTAAAAAATGGTCTCCCCTCTAGCCTACCTTTAGCTTTTCGATCGTTATGCTGCCAAACGATCAAGCTATCTATCCGAAAGATAGTCACGCAAGGTGCGGTTGAACCGGAGGAATAAGAATCACATCTGTATATATATGTATATGTATATCGGGGGTAAGGGCACGCGCCGCGGCTTCGAGTACCTACATAATTATGAGGGCGCAGGGGTAACTTGCTTAAAGGTTTGCATCGCCGGGACTCTGAAAATCCCTCTTTTCCAAATGCACGCTCTCTGATTTCAGCTCGCAGTCACGCAAGAGTCTACCTTCTTCAACCAGGAACCAGGACTCCATGTGTTCCCCTTTCCTTTCTAACATGCATTTATGCGCATTTCAATATTTGATTTTTTCGGTATAATACCGAATAGAGATTCTTACATCATCGATCGATTCGAATATACCCGTAAACAACTGGATCAATATTTTTCCATCATATATTTTTACGATGTCTCCTAATCCGAATTATTTAAAAACCGGCGCTGTCGTCTAGTGGTTAGCGTGCTTGCCTCGCTAGTTGTAAGCCAGAGCGTTGGGAGGTCCTCGGTTCGATTCCCGGTCCCGTAGACTTTTCGCGAGAATTAAATATGAGCGTGATGACCAGCTCCAGATGTATATATTATGAGGCATACGCAAGTACCTGTACCTACCTACATGCGTATGTCACATGTATACAAGGCGTGACGAAGCTCCGGTACCGTGAAGCGAATCCAGGGCCGACTGTAGTGTTTCCCGCACGGGTTTCCCGCAGTTTCCCTGTGCCTATGGAATCGAGTGCCTTGGCGAAGGCACTTTGCCGCAAAAACGAATTCAGATGCGGCCGCATGGGGGCCTGGTTACTGATCCGGACCAGACCCTCAGGGGGGACTGGCTACTGACCCTGGCCGATTCTGTAATAGGCCAAGACCTCAACGCAGGGGGATAATGAATAATAAAGAAAAAAAAAGAAAAATTTTTTTTTTTGACGAAACAATTGCAAAGTAACGCGCAATTTAACCACACAAAACAGTAATCACCCGGTCGCGCTTTTAAAAGGATCAAAGCTACACTACCGCGGTATGACATTCCACGCAACATTCGCTCAACTATTGTACAGAGAGATCCGGCGTAACGTTTAGCAAAACTTTTGAAATCATTCTGAGCGGTCAAATGAGTTTTATCATAGTTTTAGGCCGAAACATTTAAAAATTTTTAAAGCGATAGACTTTCAAAACGCATCAACTGTGGTATTAATGTTTTTTATTTTCTTCCTGGAAAGATATATATATATATATATTCTTCGCCGTATCACCGCACGGATTTCTTCCGAACTTGATCGTTGAGAGATAACTTGAAAAACAAATCAAAACGTGGTTCATAAAAATCGTTTGGAAAAAAAAAAGAAGATTATTCTTTGGAAAATCTCGATGGAAAGACATGATGGAAGTTTGCAGCTACCAGCCGACGGACGGTTTCGCAAAGCCATCCGTTATTCATATTTTTTTGTCTCAACAATTAACCTTTTCATTATACATAGTATATCTATGTGAATTAATGCATTATTAAACCGGGCATACAAAAACATTGCGGAAATTCCGCACTCGTTTGAGTAGCACGCGGTACAAGGTAGTTACCTTGACGGGAAAAAGATGCACGCGAGTTGAACTAGTTGGAGCCGATTTCTCTCAATGTAATGCTGCTCAGCATTCGTGGCTCACAGTCGGTCGCGCGAGATGGCTTTTTGTGAGTCGAAAACGTTCGCGCTTCGAAGCACACGCGCGTGGGGGGAGAGAAGAAAAGAGAGAGAGAGAGAGAGAGAGAGAGAAAAAAGAAAAGCTCGCTCCGGCGATGCGTGAACGTGTCACGCATAGGCACGTGACCGTGTATGTACTACCCAAGACATAATATAACCGGGACGAATAGACCCCCGCAGCGGCGTCTATCGCCCTTTTTTCCGTCGCCCTTCTTCTCGTTCTTCATACAGTGGCACACCCAATATGCTACACGCTTCGGCACACGCGCGCCCCCCGTTCCCTTTCAACACCCCTTGCGTCAACGCCGCTATGTCACTCCTGTTTTTCCTCGTGTAGTGTTTCTTTTCCGCGCCTCGAGTCTTCCAACTTCTCATTAAGAGTGTCCACGCTTGATCGCTACTGAAATCGCGGTAGTCGTCGTTGCATGCCGACGAGCTCTATTAAAAAATTTTCATCTTGCCTTCTTTCTTCATTCGTTCAAATGTTGAAATATTCAACTTGGATTGAATAAATACACCGGAGTGAATGCGACATTTCATTCGCGCTCACACACACACCTCATAAACTGTTCGGATATTGGGTTGCACAAAAATTTCAGCTCCGTTGCGTCGTCAAGATTTTGCGACAGATCGAATCGCATTTTGAATTTAGTGCATGGTTTCTTATTCTTATGCCGAATACAAGCCCAAGTTGTTCGGACCGCGCGTCTACAGTTGTGCTGCTGCGTGCTCGTTTGAACCCTTGCGAGACCGCTTAAAGCTCTTGTCCGCGATTTAACGGTCCATGTCCTGTGCATAGCCGTTCCGTGTGCAGGGGTGGTAAAAGTCGGAACGGGGTGAGCTTGGATTTGAGGGAGTACAGCTACTTACTATACCATTTTGTAACCTCCTTTGCGTGTACAGGTCGAGTGCGTGACGACCTCTAACCACTTGCTCGCCTACCCTCTACCTCTCGCCATATCGCCATTTCGAATGGGGGAGAGACCAAGACCGAAAGCAGGGAACTTGCAACATAAAACTCATTGTAGCTATATTTCGCCGTCGACACTCCGACGCCCGCGTGATTTCCGTACATGACTCAATGCACAGCGTTGACTGTCCCGGAAAGATGGAGAAAAAGAGTGAGAGTGATAGGGAGGAAGAAAACTACTGTGAACAATTGTAAATGGCGTGTATGCTGGGAGAGTTTTTTGTACCGCGTGGTGTAGGAAAAAACAAAAACAAAACAAAACACAAAGAAATATAAAAAAAAGATGATGAGCAAAAAAGTTGTTTGCGATGACTTTTTGGGCCAAACTCGATCAAGAATCATCACGATAGCGATGGTTTGCTCTTTATCAATTTTGTTGCGCAAGATTAAACACCTCTGAGAACACGCAACAATCCATTTGGCCCCGCCGCACAAGCACAATTTGAAAGAAAGAGGAGTGCCGCTGGTGCGCGAGTGGGACTCGAAAGTGCGGCTTTTATTCCTGCTAGAGCAATTACAAGCTAAAGGGAGCAGAACTTGAGATGGCGTTCAATTCGAACCTTGCCAACGTACACGCTACATTTGATTCTCAAGCGAGCTCGAAGGATCGTTCTCTTACCCTTCGTGGGTCTGGCGGGGCCAGCTCGGGGCTGATCCTTAAAAGCTTCTTCTTCTTCTTCTTCTTCTTGAATCATTTCTACCGTTTTCAAACTGTTTTCTGATTTTCCTTTATTTTTTTCCGCTTTTCGATTATCACATTTATTTTGTCAATTCTCTACCTTCGAGCCGTGTATAAGATTGCGCAAATTCAGGGGGTCAAACAACAAAGAGGGAGTAGAGAAATTTCTTTGATCCTCCCTCGGTGTTGTTCACTGTCTGTTGATGCTCAGCGAAACGCTACACGCGATCATCGTACGTTTTCTCGCCCTGCATCACAGACGTAACAGGATTACCCCGCCCGTCCCTAATTGCTTGTGAATGCACAGATATACTCGAGTCAACGCGACAATAGACCCAAGGGAGCGTGGACCTCGGTATCGGAGGGTCCTCGTTTCATACTAGATAAGCATATGATAGAGTCAAGTCATCGATTCGGTAACCATTTTTTTATGCTCTTTTCATCAAGTGCCTCGTATCATTGGATTTTATATGGATTTTTTGAAACACGCACGATTGCAGCCACGAATTTACAAACAGCTCTCAAGATTGGCTTGGAAAATTTTGCATACCACCGTGCGCCTGATGCTGACGCATAACATTATGAATCACCAGCAGTCGCAAGCTGTCAGCGTGTCAGCCACCCAACCTTCTACCTTACAAGTTGAACGCAACGGAGAAACTCATCGTTCGAAGCTTTTGTTTATTTTTTCTATCCTTTTCTGATTATTCGCCATCCGAAGACGGCAAAGCGTTACATCGAATGAAACGACGATCGCGGAGCAGACTGACGAAAATGCCAATCTTATCACCTATTTTATATTATCGCATGAGTTTCGGATGATGCCGTGCCGCGCAGGAATGATTGCTAGGAATGCGTGCATAAATATTTAAAATCCAAGGGTCTCGGGCAATACGCTCAGAGACAATGTATTTCAAAGAATCCAAGGGGCGAAACAGCCATGCTCGCGTCCGACGACGTGTGAGAAGCCCCGCGGCTATCCTGATTGCGGCAACCCTATTTGCCAAATTCCACCATGTCGCGCGTATATCTGTATACTCGAAGAAAATAACTTTTTCGTAGCACGAGGGACATGAAATACGAAATTCGACAATCACGCATGGAAAATCTAATTGTTTGACCCGCCTGACACCAACTGCCACTTAAAAAAAAGCATCTGCCGCTGCTGCTGCTGTTGCTGCTGCTGCAACAACTTGTATACGGAGGTTTATTCTTCTACAATCCTCTTCTTTGGCATAAAACTAATTCGGCGATTTTTATTTAAGAAAGTTTGATCGAACAAGATCCCCGTCTGCCCCCTCCCCAATATTTCTCTATGAAGAAAATTTTTTCAAAATTTCCACTCGAAATTCTAGATTATACGATTATTTCAATTTCACCTCTTCATTCCTATTTCCATAATGCTGGTCAGATACAAATGAATTTATTTCAATAATCAATACAAGAAGGAGGAACAGAGGTAATGCCTGTTGCCTTTATCTTCGAGCGCAGAAGAGGAATATAAAAAGATTAAAAGAAGAATATATGTGAAAGAAAACGGGGCTGGTAAAATAGCGCGCTTATTCCTATCCTTGGAGCATGCGGGCAAGTTGAATCTCGAAAGGAATGAATGAAAATTAAGGAGTATTGTGAATAAAGCGGGGAATACAACTGTATAATCGGGGGGTTACATGGCTCGTACGTGACCTTCCCTCCCCCGCGATGCCAAATAGCTTTCATATTAATTCCCAAATCTTGTGTTGAACTATATCATTTTTAGCGATTTTATATGGAGAAAACGAATTTTATCTATACAACAATCGTTTCATGCCCCTCATTCGCCCTCTCGCATACGAGAGCGAGTAGCTAGAAATGTGTGAGCAAATTATAGAGAGCCCCAAACGCGTATATTCCATTGCTATATAGCAGCTTGTTGAGTCCCCGACTGTTTGCTTACACGGAAATCCTCTCTAACCGATTCTAACGCTTGAACGCTTTGCTCTCTCTCTCTCTCTCTCTCTCTCTTTCTCTCGTCCTCGTTCATCGGCTCATACTTTTTTCACTTTATTTCATTTTATTTTTTCAACTTTGTCCTTCCTTAGTTTTCTTTCCATTCGCTATGTCGACGTTTGTCAAGGACCCTACGAGTTCCCTTGACCTCTCCTCCTCGCGTGCATTCCCTGTCAATATCGTCTAACGAACGGCCATTTTTTTATTGACCGCTCACCAAAAAATTACCTCGATCCACCAATACTTTTCTCAATATATTTTTTGATACTCGCTCGTACGTGTATGAAAATGTGCATCATACACGGGGAGATAAATTCTAGCGATGAGGCTAAAGTAGTGCCGCCTTCCATCGGAATATTATTTGTCGACTCTATGTAATATTCTCAATTCATTTTATATAACATATTTTTATCGTATTTATTGTGTCTTTGTTGTTCAGGTTACGGCAGCAGCTTGTCCAAATCTGCCCTCGACACGCATTCTCATCTCAGACAGCCTGGTAAGTTTAATATGAACGTTAAAAAAAAAAAAAAAAAAAAAAAAAAAAAAAACTTTTGATCGATATACTCGTCGAATAGAATATTGCGTCCTGACTAGAATTTCACCGGAGCATGTGTGTCAGGGCCCGACCAGGTTCAAGTCAGTTAGGGCTGCTTCAGACCTGACGAAACGCAGCGGAGCGGATGGGAGGACTTGTACCAAATACGCCGTCAGGTCTGAAATAGCCTTTATGCCCGAGACCGACAATCCTCCTCATCGGGTCCCGGTCGGGAACGAGTCAGGATTACCGAGGATGAAATTTTCTTCAAGTATGACAAGGTTCGCCCGCTGATCGGGATTCATTCGGGAATCAGTCAGGATAACGAGGAATAAAATATATCCAAGTACGACAAGGTTTACTTAATTAATCAGGCAGCATTTAGGATCATGACAGGAGATAAAATTTGTTCAAGTATGGCAAAATGTTTACCTGATCGCAGGCTTCATGCACCACGACCGTATCATGATAACGGGAGATGAAATATATTCGAGTGTGACAGGGTTTATCTGATCAAGATACATTTAGGACCAGGCAAGGATAGCCCGAGATGGAAAGTACTAAATATTAAGAATCAACATATGGAGGCAAATTTAGCTAGTCGCTGAGTTTTTCTCTATTTACAACGTATTTTTTTTTCGTTGGTGAAAGTGTTATTGTACAGATGATACATTCGGCTCGAGCTATCATTTTCTGGATCGGTAACATATGCATCACTTTCCAACTTACACCATTGTCAAGTGGACAATGGTGTAATTGGTAGCGTTCGTGGGTGTTGCGGCAGGTCGTAGAAAGTGAGTTTGAATCCCCGGATGAGTAAAATCATTTTTCCCAAGAAATTGATTCATAAATCCTTATCGCGGAACCTTATAAGGAAATTCTGTTGAGGACCGGAGGTGTGCCAAGCGTTACAGTCCTGATCGCGGGCTCTGATGATTTAAGCCTGATCGAGAACTCGTTTGAACCCGATCGAGTTCAAATCTGGTCCTAGTCTGGTTCCGATTTTAAGTTCTAGTCGGGACAAGGTCCGCGTTCGATGTCATTCTGCACGGAATACAGCGGTATATATAAAAAATGAGGGAAAAGAAAAAGAAACATATATATATATAAATCAAATACGATTCTGCCCAAAATCATTATCGATCGTAGAGTCGGATAATTCGATTAAATATCATTCATCGTCAGCAATTTTCTAACATAAACTAATTCGTTATACGTTGATCGGAAAATGTTGAAAATTTACCCGATGCCCCATCATCATCACTGTGCTTTTGTTTTGATCACCATATATTCTCGATGCAAACCTTTTTATTTCAAGCTGACGACGTATTTGATGGAGTTTAGACATCGGCGCGATGACGCGTGACCCAAAATTGTATAGCCCGAGCTTTTCGGAGGTAACTGCACGGAATGACCCCTTCGATTATATCCTCGTTTTACTCGTCGTCGTCGTCGTCGTCATCGTCGTTCTCCTCCTCCTACTCTTGTTAACTACACAAAGTTTCAACTCCCGCTCTGCCTGCTCAATTTCCGTCATTCTTCGACCATTTTCCCCCTTTTATCACACCCCCGTCAATAATGATCGATATATGCAATCTCACCATTGCCAACGGTTGTTGATGCTCAGCTCTGAATATTTATTTTTTACTTCTCCGATATTGGATTGAAAATAGGCTTGTGATAGGCTGCATGAACGATTCATGTACAAAACATTCATCGACAAAAACGAACATACGCTCGTTAGGCCTTATCACAGATAGGCGACCATATTACTTTTTTCTGGCAATTATCTTTTTTCTAATAAATTTCTTTATTCTAATAAAACTTGGAATCCTTGAAATAGCTTGGAATAGCCAAGGCGGCGGCCGACTTGGCTATTCTCATACGTTTCGAGTCTTCCGAGTTTAGCAGAATCCGGGCATTCTTGACTAAACACCAGCAACTACAAAAAATGAATAAATTTTTCCAACGGGATTTTTAAGGAAAATCGTTTTTTTTTTTTTTTTTTTTTGTGATACTGAGAATAGCCAAGTCGGCCGCCGCCACCGTCGCACCGCCGACTTGGCTATTCTCAGTATCACTCTTCTTCAAAGGGAAAAGTGATTGAGCGGTCTGCACTCTGCACAGGTTTTGACCTGTTTGAAAAAAAAACGATTTTCCTTAAAAATCCCGTTGGAAAAATTTATTAATTTTTTGTAGTTGCTGCTGTTTAGTCAAGAATGCCCGGATTCTGCTAAACTCGGAAGACTCGAAACCTCTGTCTGTTATCGGCGATGCAGCAAAACATAGTGGCATTGAAGCATCGAATGAGCGTACAAAGTCTCATTCCCCCTTGGTTCCTCGCTCTCGTCATTATTAACTCGTAAGTGAATTACCGTTCGATCGAGAGCCGATCATCGGTACATGAGGTTCTTCTATGTATATATTTCGAAGAAGGGGGCGGGGGGTCGGTTCCTCATTCGGAACGACCTTTGAGGTTCTGCCCTCCCCCATTAAGGGAAAAGAGATATATAAATATATATTTATGCAGGGCGTTTCACGCGCGATATTTCTATGCGAAATCCTATAACCGTTTTATTTTCAACACTTTTTTTTCATACAAGAGAATATTCGGCGCGTATTTTTGTACATTATAATTCGTCGATAATTTGACTTGTCGGCACAACGACAACAATAACAAAAATAACTCGTTATAATTTTAGCGTAGTTGTAATATAATTGAAAAAAAAAAAAAAAAAAAAAAAAAAAACGTTGGACCCCGCCGACGAGAATAAAAAAACTCAATCGGCTTACAACAGGAGAAAGTAAAAAAAAAATATCGGTTTATTCGAATGGTCGGTTGCAGGAACTTGGCTTTTCGGAATAAAAATTTCGCGTGGAAAACCTCATATATTCTCGGGGATTCGCCATCATGGACGTGTCTCTTTCCCCTACGGCAGGCAGACGTTTGCTCGTTTCGTTTATTCGGAATCAGACGAGTTCGTGTGCTTCGAACGAGAAAAGATAAAACCCAGAGCCGTAATTTTCATCCGTCATTTCCATTACTTTTTCCTTCCGCGCTCGTTTGACCATGTTGAAACTTGTTTTCAAATGCTCGAAACTGTAGATCGAACGATTGTATCATAATATATTAGACCGATACATGATTAATTTTTGGATTTCCAGGCTTTGCCTCCGACGTTATTAAATATATCGAGAAATTGTTGAATCGCTTTCGTTGATTTTGGCAATTGGACAAAATATTTGCTGTATCGAGTTTTCTAATTTCAAGCGTCAACACCATTCCGACGCGTCAATATTATCGACTCTTTTAGAAATATTAAATAATTGTCAAAACAAAATTTTTTTCAAACGATGAAAATCGGGATTATAAATCGCTGCTGCGATTTCACGGCGTCAGACCGTTGCTCCGTTAACCCTCCATGGTTTTCGTTTTTTGAGATAAAGCCCATCTATCCAAATGCGATGTGGCGGACCAAAAATAAAAGTATATCATTTTTGGGGGCGCATTCGAGTTCCGACGTACACTTCCCGATACTTATTTTTCTTGTTATAGCGGCGGTATCCTCGCGGTTTTACTCAAATAATGCGATCCGAAGTCGCTTCGACAAGTTGGCAGATGATTTTTTAACCTGCCACCTGCAAGCCCTCGCCGGCTACGAGACGGGGAGAGATGTCTCTTTTTTCTTTTGTTTTAAATGCCTCGTGAGAGTTTATTGTTTTCTTTTTTTTTTTTTTCCTTTTTCCGATGCGGATTTGTCGTTGTATTCATGGTTTCCAACAAACGAAAGTATTCATAAACTACAATTATTTAGTTCATATTTGTCGAATTAAGTGGTTAAAACGATGGCGTGAGATGAAAGTAGCTCGTTGTGTAATATAGTTATCTAACGTGACGAGCTCCAAAGCTTTTTTTTTTCTTCTCCTATACAAGACTGCAATTCCAATCTCACACAGTTGGGATGAAAAATGTTTGAAATATTTTTGGTGCGGGAGGCGAATTTATTCCGCGAAAGAATCAGCGAGTCCGCGGCTTTTTATTTGTTTTAGTGCTGCCCGTTACCGCGAGTGCTCTGGTACTTTTGTCTCTAGATACACGATGGTAATACCAACCCTTCGATTTTACATATACATGTGCGCAAGAAGGTCAATGTCTACCGGTCGAATTTATTGTTGGCAATAATTTTGAAAAATTTTCGAGGCTCCTTCCTTTCATTAAATAATAATATATTACAAATATAAATATAACGGCAACTTGACAACGTGTGTCGATACGTTTTTATAGAGATTACTATTTAGATCTCTTTCGTATTACACTTTCTACTACCATCGGGCAGTATAGGAGGCTCGCTTAGTTATACTTTTTTTTTTCTTCAGGGAGAATCGACGGAACTACCTCGCACCAAAGTATCAGAGACCTTACGAGTAAGCCGAACGCATTTTATTTTTCATGTACCGGATTAATAATGAACCGATATATTATAGTAGCTAGTACATACTACCTATAGGCTGGCCGATATTGTAAACAGCGGCGGTGGCGGCGGCGGCGGCGGCTCCTCATCGCACTTGCAACAAATCGAGCTTCGGCATTGTTCATTTTCACATGTTTGAGGATCCGACGCGAGGACGGACGGAAACGGATCGCGATATTCGGCCCATTGTGTGAGAGAAATTGCATCAACCGGGCGGGCGGGATTTACAAAATCAGGGTCGCGCGGTGTAACGTCGACGCGGGTACGCAGCATCCTTAAACTTGGACCGTATATTAGGAGAAATAATTATTCACATCAATTAGGCAAAAGGTTGGAAAAATTTTAGATCAAGTATACGAGTATAGTCTCGGCGAGCCTCGGGCCGCCAGCAGCCGATTCCGACGCATTAATTAACCTATACTCGGTACTAGAACGATTGATTTATGCGCATAACGCGCGCGCGCGCGCGCGCTTGTGAGCCTCTTATTTCGCTACTCGAAGCGGCGAAATTATTACGATCCGAAGCAAGTTGCGCGCCGCGTTATCCGTAAAAGAGGGTGGGGGGGGGGGGAGAGAGAAGGCTCCGGCGATTATACGTCCTTTGTAAGGGCCGCTCTAGGGTCCTCTATAGCGGCCGGAGCCGCGGTACAGTAAAAGCGTTGCTGATGACGCATTGTAAAGCTCGCTCACCCCCTTCGGTTGCTCCAAGGGGGCAAGAGGGTGTAACACACGGGCTCGATTCGAGCCCAGTAAATCGTTCTCTTACTCGTACCGAACACGAAGTAGCGCTATTTATACTCTATAGTATAGGTATAAAGTATTGGGGTATAGAGCGTTGCCCGGCGCGAGAAGGATTCGTTCGCTTCTGCAGTTAGCCCGTCGGCGCCCGGCCCGCGCAGTGAAAAGAGCAATCGCGACGAATGAGTCGTCTGATCCCCCCTGTTATGATCGAGAACGAGACTATTTAAAATCTTTTCTTTTTCCTCATGCGCGCACGGCGAATAATAGCCCGCTCGTATCTTTCACAGCATTCCATCAATTTTCATTTCTCTTTCCAAGATCCATATCAAATGTTCGGAGCTACGAGCAGCCGACTGGCAAGTTCCGGTTCTGGACAGATCCAATTGTGGCAATTTTTGCTCGAACTATTGTCGGATTCAAGTAATGCTGCCTGCATCACGTGGGAGGGCACCAACGGCGAATTCAAGCTGACCGATCCGGACGAAGTCGCGAGACGTTGGGGCGAAAGAAAATCCAAGCCCAATATGAACTACGACAAATTGTCGAGAGCGCTGAGGTGAGTTTTTTCTTACGCTTATTAGAAATTGCTTCTTCAAGCGGGATCAACTTTTTGAAAAAAAAAATGCTTTCAGCCCAAACTACATTATCGCACCATGAAACAACGATATCGGTGGTCAGTTTCGGTGCAAAGCAAACACGCGCCGCAAATATGAAATTGTATAAAATTCATCAAATTTGTCTCATTCGTTGAATACCGCCGCGGGGTAGAATGCACAAAAAATTCAAAATCGAAATTGTCAACTTTCATAAATTTACTAAAATTCAGAGCTTTGATCTCAAACTACGTTCTCATTATTAAGGGCATGGATCAGTCTGTATCTTGCCACCGTGAGTGCGAGAGAGATAGCTGCAAATTTCAAAAGTGAAATTCTTCGACACGGTTTGTCCGATATTACAAAAAGGGGCCGCCCTCTGTTGGCGGATTTTTGCCATCGACCTGCGCGTCCTCTGACAGAGCCTTTTTATAATCGGTCAAACTGTGCTGAAGAATTTCAATTTCGAAAAGTCCTAGTGAGTTCAGGTGACTGAACCATGCTGCCCTTGATAATTCTCATTCCATTTAAAAACAGTCGTTTTTAATGCGTGTATTGTGCGAAAATATACCTGTATCATTTTTTAATTTTTCTTTTGTCATCATGTTGCGACTACACACATGTAGTCGCAACATGATTTATTCAACACCGCGGAGGAGTCAAAGTTCATTTTTTGCATGACACGAAAACTTGGCCCAATTGTTCTTTCTTACATCCAACTAATGAGGCCCGAATGATCCCATTCCTTATCTTGTATTATCGAGTTGACATTACACTTGGAAACAGTCGCTACAGATAGTTTTTCGACCGCTGTTGCCTCCACAAAATTGATTTTTCTTGCTTATTTCTCATATCCTTCGCGAGGAAACAAAACAAAATAAAAAAAACAATGCTGTCAAGCGGTGCGGATTCTTGGAAATATTTTTGTGCCAATATTGCGCATACTCACGTTTACCTTCATTATGCAAAGCGCAAGTCATCATAATACTTGACCGTCCCAAAAATAGTATTAGCATCACGTGTAGAATATGCCAGCTTTTGAATGTAGTCGGATTCGAAATTGATTTTCAAGAGTTTCCAAAATATGTCATGCAATCTCACTATCGATTGTAAAAAAATTCTACATTTTTTTTCTTCACGAAGGTTTATTCTTCCCCGCCGATTCTGCGTCATTTTTCTGCGTGGGCTAAAACTTTTGTTTTCATGTAATCGGTAAAACCGTGTCGAAAAATTTCAACTTCAACGTGAGGCGTAATTGCATGCCCTCGAGAATACTCTCACTTTATTCACGCGAGAGTATTTTGCCGCGAGCTTTACTCTTATTTCATTGTTTATCCTTCGACAACTTGTTTATACCGATTGTAATATCCTTAGCTCTTTATACCTACAGCTACAAGCTTCGCACAGGGAAATTGCTCATTCCCCCCTCCACGTTTTCCGTTTATCAGCTTGAATTTATCGTTAAACAGCGTACGCAGTTTATGAAAACAAAATCTCAGTTTGGCGAAAAATTAAAAAAAAATTTCATACGTCGATAAAATCATAACGTTGCGCGAATAAACGGCAACAGGCCCCAAACATCCGCGTTTGGGGCGCCCCAAGCTCCAACTCAATCTCTCGTTAATAACGAAATAAAAGTAACGATATAGTTGACGATAAATAATGATGTAAAAATCATTGGAAAACCGGTGAATCCGCCGGAAAAAATTGATAATTTCAAGATTTGAAGATCGATAATTTCAAGCTGGTCCGTTAATTGGTCTGTTTTGCAGGTACTATTATGACAAAAACATCATGACGAAGGTGCATGGCAAGAGGTACGCCTACAAGTTCGATTTTCAAGGTTTGGCAGCGGCGACCCAACCGGCAGCCGCCGATCCAGCGGCTTACAAATATCAGAGCGAATTGTTCATGTCGGGCTACGGTCACGCCAAGTTGAATTTGATGCCGCCACCAGCGGCCTCCGTCTCGGTTTCGGTCCCAGGTGGACTCTTTCAATCGGCATCGAGTTACTGGTCGAGTCCCGGAGCCAATTTGTATGCCGGACATCATACCGCGTCCGGACACGTGCCACCGCATCTTGGCACCTATCCTCACTACGCATGACCCACCCCTGAACACTGGGGCGCATTGGGGACTCCGCGTTAAATTTAAGCGTCTCTCCATCTATCCCTCTCCTCCGGCCTCTCCGCCAAAAAACATACGCCGAAAAGTTGGAAGAAGCTCGAAAGAGAATTACGCGCGCGCGCGCGCGCGCGCGAGTGAGAGCGAAGAGAGAAGGGCAAAAAAGGGCTGGGATCGAACGAACGAGTTGCTGAAACGTCCGAAACGTCTCTCGCGACTCGCGAGCATTCAACCCCGTGCTTGTTCCCCGAACGAAGCTCGACGATGACAGCTGCACGCGGAAGCGAGCACTCGGAGACTCGAATGTCAACTGCATGGATGACACAACGCAAGCGGAAAACACCGCGATTATTCGACCAAACGGTACTTGTGTGGTCTTTCGTTTCGATCCGATGCCGCCACCGCCTCCTCCCCCTTTCCTCCATCAATAACTTGGATCCATATCCATAAATCGACATCGAACCGACTCAAGAATTAAACTCAAAATCCATCTGTTCCCTCTCCTCCTCCTGCCGTCGCATCAAAGATTTAAAGCACGGATCTATCAAGTTCGGGGGGGGGGGTCCCAGGAACGCCACCTACGAAACGAGATAGAAACGAATATTTTTCTCATTCGTCGCTGATGTAATGCATAATCGGACGATGCAATTACATGAGAGCGAACAACGCGTCCGCAATTAGGAAAAAACGCACGGGTCTGTAAATACGAGCAACAATATCCATTCAACGACGACGAGTCAGTCCCGATTCGCCATTCGCCATCGCAAGAAGGAAGCTGTCTCGGAAAACGCGTACGCTTTGATGAAAAAACTGAGCGAAAGCTCATTGAACCGAAATCCGAAGATGAAAACCCTTTGGCATTCGGAGTTGCGATTTTTAATGAGCTATAAATAATACGTGTATAAAAATAAAGTGAAAGAAACTCTGACTCGTTTGTTACGTGAGAAAGAAGAAGAAGAAGAAGAAGAAGAAGAAGAAGAAGAAGAAGATGAAAACAAAACGTGATAGTTAATCTTAGCTCCGATCAAGGGCCGTTTTGTGAATACCTTTTTTAATCTATGGTTGTTTGATGTGATGTTCGTCTATTCTCAGCCCATAAGATTTTTCGAGGACATTGTAAATACGGATTAGGTACAACGATACTCTTTCTCTCTCTCTCTCTCTCTCCCGCCAGCAACGTTTTTTCGTTTCTTTATATTATATATAGATATTTTTTTTCGTTCGCGCGACATGACGCAATAATACGCATTTTGAAAAAAAAAAAAAAACTCTTGCTCTCGGAAAAAAGAAGGCAGCTGCTGCGGGAGTGGAATTGGTAATATTAATGATTAATCACGATTTATTCAATGCCGAGGGTCCTGAAAAAAATGGAATAAATCATTTTAACAAATGTAATTCTAGCAAATTGAGTTTCCATATATTTATTTTTCGAAAAGATTCACGTTTCGATGTAGAGAAGAAAAAAAAGAAAAACATTTTACAGCCCTCGTTGCTGTCCGTCGTGAACTGGTCTTCGTGAATAGGTTGTAAATAAACGATATCCTTTTTATTAATGTTGGGTCGCACAGGGATGTTGAAGGGCCGAAAAGCCTGGAAAGCATCTCCCCAAAATTATAAATTTTACGACGTCTGATGTAAGATACGATAAAGAGAAATATGGAAAAAAACTTTGCGAACCCATTTAGAATAAAGCGGTAGATTGAGAGTAACGGAGCTCGATCGCGAAGAACGAGTACACCACGATTGCGTTCGCGACGAACGTATACTTTTTTAAGCTCCAAAAAAATCATCATCGTTTCTCATACAGAGGCAAAACAAGTGACACACGCCGAATCGAGCGCAAAAAAACAACAACCTGGGACTATATCGACATTCGCAGATCGAGCGCCGTGATAACCGGGTTTAAATAATTTTTTTATCATCGACCATGATCGTTCAGATTCATCGTGAGATAAAAAAAATTATTCTATAGTCCAGAACGAAAAAATTGAATGAATCCCGTATTGGATCGATTGAATTATCCGGAAAAATATTATATGCGACAATGAGTGATAAAAAAATTAATTAAACGCGGCATTTGCGGTGATGAGGGTGCGCCGACGGATCATCTTCGTCGTCGTCGTCGTCGTCGTCGTCGTCGTCGTCGTCGTCGACGCATCCTTTTGTAGATAGAATGTTTTCATGTTTAGCATTTATTAGCGCGTAGATCTCGGTCTAGTCTCTAAAAAAATTTCAACGTGTAAGAACCGAAGAGCGAATCTTGAGAACAGAAAAACAAAATAAAAAGAATTTTGAAAAATAAAAAGACGTAAGAGAGTCGTTTGATAAAAAGAAAGTCCCGAAAAACCATTGTGTATGCGGGTGCGAGTGCGCGCGAGTCTGGATAGATGAACGAGACGATGGCCGGGGTGTGAAATGTAAAAGAGTTTAAGAAAAAAATGTGTTATGCCGCCGCAAGCTCGAAGGACACGAGAGCCAACCTACCCCGAAAGGTCGTGCCCGCCGGTAGATGTTGGTAGTAATAATCGATATCGTCGCGAGGCGCGAGCGGCGATGGGCCTCGTCGCGGCGTTGGGCCTTGCGCGTTCACGTGAGTCCGCCGATGACCTTTGCGCGAAGGACGACGGGAGTCGGACCGGACTGCTCCCCCCCGCAAACGCGTGTTGTTTTACATGTCCGATTGTAAGGTTTTGTAGGAGTAAGGGTAGTCTAGTTTTACAGGCAAGACCCCTCGGAGAAAAAAAGATGTCGGGAGTTTTTTTTTATCTCCTTTTGTCGTCATCATAATTTTTCATAAAAACGAGATTATATAAACATTTTATATAAATTGATAATAAATAAATATTTTTCATCTCCGATAAAAAAATGTTACGAGGAGTAAAAATACTCGAAATAAACTATTCCAACGTTGTATCGTCCGGAAATTAAACGCGTATCTTGAAACGAAAAGCAGGTGAGACTGATGTAATTTTTCTTGACTCTCTATGCTTTTTCTTTTTGTACAAAAACGAGGGGTTTTGCCGTTGTTGTTCTTGTTGTCGTGCGCTTGTATCGAAGTCGCCATGTTCTAATTAAAGAGGCCGACGGGGTTGTATCAGTCGTCGGCAAAATCAATGCGTCTCAAAAGCCGGTATTTTTTTTTAATGCTTTTCTCTCTCTCTCTTTCGAACGGTCCGTTGAGCTTCCCCAGTTCGAAATCTATACATTCTCTCCCTCCCCCCTGCGTCACCGGATGAGCGAAGAAGAAAAGAAGAAAAAAAGGAAATGGTATTTATTTTATATACTCGTCCTCTCGCTACGCTACGACGGTACCGCGCTTAGTTCCTCCTCCTCCTCCTCCTCCTCCTCCTCCTCACCTACCTCATTTTTCCTTTTCTCCCCGCGTTATCTCTATCCTAAACACCCTTCGGCTCCTCGTACCTCATCATCACCGTCATATACATGTATATATATCTTAATAAATAGGTATACAGACGACGTACACTATTCTCGTTGGGATTTGAAAGAGGGAGGAGGGAGAAGTGAGCGCGAGTGGAAATGACGCTTTGGTGAAAATGTCGGTCCGTTTTGCCCTAACGGGGATGATGCCGCCGGAGCTCGTCCGCGGTTGGCGAAACGCTCAGGTTGCCATGGAGAACCAGGTTGGGGCGTTGGGGCGTTGGGGCGGTAGCACAAACTGCCATCACTCTTTCGGTATATTTCTCTCTTCCTCACTCCTCCGGGTACCCCTCTCAACCGCCGTTCCGCTTCCAACTCCATATCGCATCCGGACACGATATCGGGGGCGGGACCAACGGGAAACCCCTATCCGGAAAATTCGCGTGGGACGCCGAGTGAGCCGAGTTGCCGAGAAGACCTAGCCATTTTGCGCGAGCTCATACACCCGGGCTCTTCAACCTCCTCCCCCCCCCCTTTTCCTTGTTTATCTCAGAGTCAAGCACGCGTCCATTTTACCCCGCCGCCGCGAGCCGCTACTCCCGCTAATCGATTTCTTCCACCAATCGCACAACCCTCGCACAGCGTCCTCCTTTCCCTCCTCTTGCTACCCACCGCAGACTCGATTCCAGCATTTTTTCACCTCGTTCCAATAACGCCCAGATCGCCCTTACAACGGATCGACTCCGTCGTTATCCGCTCGCCCACTAAATTTTCACGTTTCTCATTCCAGATACCTTCGCGAGCGTAAATGATATTTATATATACATATTTGATCCTCAAGTTCTCGTATCTGTGCTTCGGAATGTACCACCGATACCTCATCACGCTTGAGCGATTGCAGATACGACGAGGACACCGGGAAAAACATCTCCGCAAACTCATGGCGCGGAATTACCCTGACCTTGTCGCGGAACGCGCCATCAGCACCAGCGTTTTCTCATTGCGCGCCCGCTCGAATTTCAATGGACCGTTTTAAATTGTTCCAACAGTTGGGTGATGATACCTCGAGTTTAATCGGAAACACATTTCGCATCGCACGCTAATAAGCCTATTATAGGACCAAAAAAATACCGTTCTTCCTCCTCCTCCTCGCTCGATAAATTACAACATTGCACTGACAAAACACTCGAGATAAGTGGCCCAAAATTGCGCTTTCTATATAGAACAGAAAAAAAAAGAAAAAAAATGAAAACCCATTATATAGGGGCATCGAATAAACGCGACATGTTGCAATATACATATGTAGGGGAGTATGGGGCAAAGTGGGCCACTTAAGGAATTTAGCGAGTTTCGTTGGTGAGCACAGGGCCATTCGCTCATTTTCAAGTCCCAAAATCCATTCCACCTTATTATTTGAAGAATCTAAGAAAAAAAATGTTATGGGGCAAAGTGGGCCACCACTAAATTCCGATTTTTGGGGCAGTGACCCGGAATTATTTTTTTTTCTTTTTCGAGAAACTTATAGCTGTTTAAGACTAAGAGGGTGAGAATCATTGTACAAATTACTCGGAGATGTCCATTTTCTATTGATTATTTACAAAAATCGCATTTATAACGAATGTCATCGTCATCAACACCTGTCCCACATCAAATCCAGTTTTCGGAGGAATAAAGTTGATCGCAAAAAATGCAAGCAACGTCCTCCGCGGACGAGGCACTCATGCAGACACTTTCCCGGTCACGAATTTTCATTCGGTAGAAATCTATTGCAACGCCTGATCGCTCATCATTCAGACTTGTCAATGATGAATTTTCACCGCACTTTGCTCCAAAAATTTTTTTTCCCAAGATTCGGGAATGGATTTTGGGACTTGAAAATACGTGAATGACCGTGTGCTCACCGACGAAACTCGTTGAATTCCTTAAACAAGCCACTTTGCTCCATATTAACCTAAATGCGATTTTTATCAAGAATTAATATAAAAATGGACATCTCTGAGTAATTTGTACAATGATTCTCACCCTCTTAGTCTTAAACAGCTATAGATTTGTCTAAAAACAAAAAAAAATTTTTAGGCCACTGCCCCAAAATCCGGAATTTAGGGTAGCCCACTTTGCCCCATATTCCCTTATATATAATAATTAAGAGTTTGTATCACTTGACGGAATTTCTCTTGCACCCCGATCAACGCGTCTCTCTGCATAGCGCGGACTATCGCATCTGCTCCTGACCCCCGCGATTACCCCGAAAACCTAAATAAAAATATCTCTCTTATTCGCTCATTAGCGAAACACTCGTTTGTTTTTAAATGAGACTGAGAACGATTCTAATAATAGAATCGCACTAGAAAATACGCCAGTCAGTCTCGCATCTATCAACCGTTTGGACGGCCTTGACGGCCAACTCTTTTACAGCCCCGCAGGGAATATCGCCCCGTCTCTCAATGTCAATTATTACTTTGCAGTCTCTTCCATGTTTGGGCTGTCGATCCGAATGTCATGGACAACGCTTTTTTTGCCCCGCCAAACGAGCAATCCTAGAGCGGGGCGATACGCCATTATTTTCATTCCTTTTATGATAAGAGCGCAAGAGAGCCGAATTACTCTTCGCGGGGACTTTGGAGCATATTCTGCTCCATCGTAGCCTACATAAATAGTATGATGAATATCAATTATTTTTTCAATCATCATTCGTGTTTGTGCATTTTAACCAAGATAGCGAATAAACCGTAAATATATGGAATTGCGTTTTTTCTTTTTTCTAGTCATTGAAAAAAAAAGTTGTGATATTGATATTCGTGAGTGAGTGATGCAACGGCAATGAGATTTACATCAGATCTGAGCCTGATTCGTTAATCGAATGAATACTTTCCACGAGTTGTTTATTGAAATCAATAGTTATCATAATGTTTCAATCTGTACAAATAAGCGTAACCTTTGTCGTTGGTCAGACCAAGATAGCCACTGCCGGGCGAAAAATCTATATTCAGAGGATGAAACATTTTTGTTTGATAGGTCGGAAAATTAGAGAAAACCGTAAACGTCGGTAAGTGCAACATTTTAAATGCGTTCTCTTTAAATTTTGAAGCCATAGCTAATATTTCCGATGTTGGATTGAACTTCAATTTACTTATCGGTGTGACGAGGTTCAAGACGATCTTTAAAGGTTTTGGATATTTTTGTTGCATTACAGTATCGGCATCATAAATATTGACCACTCCTTGATTGCTCCCGGTTGCCATAAATTGTCCATTCGGCGAAAACGTAATCGCTGAACCCGCTATACATCCGTCATCGGCGGCTCTGTGCACGCAGCTTCGACTCTTTAAATCCCATATGTACATTTCTTCACCATCTGCTCGCCGAATATAAATATAAATGTGAATAATGTAGAGAATTAATAAAAAAAATGTAGCCGATAGATATTGTGTGTTGTACATAAATTTATGGAACAAGGCGCGTCTTCTTATTATTGAACATATATAGTGGAAAATACGAATAACGGTAGATATGTAAAGACGTACGTTGCACCTATATCTGTATGTATTTGTTTTATCGTTTATTAGACAACCCCCCGGTCGCTTAATCAACTTCTGCAAGCGCATTAAACTTGGCCTAGAACATCAGTTGTGTAAAATTTAACATTGCCGGGGGGGGGGGGGGACTGCTGGGGACTCGACCTCGAAAAGTAGGACTCAAGTTTACATCGATGGTCACAATCCATTGGCAAGAATTTGTATAAGAAAATAAAATGAAATTTTATCAACTGCAAATTACCTCCATGTGTTACGAGTTTTTCGCTGCTTGGACAAAATGCCATTGCGAGGCATCTCCTGTTCATTTTAAAATTGGTCACGAGTTCTTTCGTCGAACTCGACAAGAGATGTATGACGCCTCTTTTCCCAATCACCGCGATGAATTTCCCATCAGGAGAAATCTCGAATTTCTATAAGATGTGTCTATTTTAGTACCGAATAGCGCCGCGCGGCGGGGGGCGCGGATATGTTTAGTAATTTTCGATGTTAACAAATAATTAATTACCTGCATATTCGTAACACCACGGGGCAAAGGTATTCTGTAAGTTTTACCACTCATAAGATCGTAAGCTTGACTGTGCCAAGAGTTGCGCGAGCCTAAAATCGCTTCGTTCCCTTGATGCAAAAATTTTGCGCAATTTATGTGAAATTTTTCAAAGCGGATGCTTTGCAATTTCGTGTTTTCTCGGCCGTCGATCTGAAAATGGTTAAAATCGTACGAGCAGCGATGAGCGCGCAGGCTTGGAACAAAAGAAAATAATGTCAAGATTTAACAAAGATAAGCGAGCAAAGAGCAGCAGCAGCAGCAGCAGCAGCAGCAGCAGCAGCAGCAGCAACAAATCTGCTCTTGTCTTCTCTATAATTTAATTAGAATTAGTATTGGAATATTATTATGTTTCAGTTCTTTGTGGATCCAAATAATAGATAAAGAGACAAAATTTTGAATATGAGATGTATGAAAGAGTACTTGAAAGAGAGATAAAACACCGGATGATCCTGCGACCATCGCTACGGTCGATGTCGGATGGAATTCAACGCTCGTAACAATCGGACCCTCTGTGCGCGTGGATTTGTTTATGTCCGTCACAACTTTAATATCGATCGTACCCTTGGCAAGTTTTTTAGTCATCGACACTGCTGCTAAATGATTGCTGCGCTGAAACATAATTGTTAATTTACACGTCGAGAGTGCATATCTAAATTCGTGTACACAGTCGTGATTCTTCTATATATAACATTTTTGTACTCAAGTTTTGGGTGGACAGTGAACTTGACGAATTGGCAATGCGCATCGAGTAAGAAAAATTCACCGACCGAGGAAGGGTGCACAAAGTGTGCTTTTGGAAATTAAAGTAATGCCAAGTAATTATATTTACCCGTGATATTTCAGTGTCCGAATCGTCATCGTCAGTATTTTTGACTCCATGATCGAGCATAGCCCATTCGGGAGTGCCAACCATTTGTGTAAATTTCTTTTCCAGCAATTCGGTATACGTCTTTTCTCGTCTTCCTTTGGGCAATCTGCGCCGTTGACTCTTCAACGCGGCCGCTATTCTGGTACAACCAAACAAATAATTGTCCGCATTTCTTATATTCTCCTTACGACGTAACATAATCTACCTACGATAACTCACAAAACCAGGAGCAGAAGCTTCAATATAAAAAAAGATAGCGCATTGCAATGTGTTTTAAAGCGACTAATGGATATAGAAAAACTTGCAAGAGCTGAAAAGCCGTAAAATCGTCCGCGATATAACGTTGGATTCATTTATAAAGCCGAGTTTTGTAGAGCGGACACGCAAAGACTTACGAATAGCTCGTATCGTTCTCGTCTATCCATGCGACAGTTTTAATGGTCTCGTCGATCGGAAAACAGTCATCCGCTTCGGCTTGGGCGATTGTCCCGGGGCAGAGATCATCTTGGTCAGATTCATCCGTCCAAGTACTTAAACTTTGCCGCGCTCTTGTTGCCTCGGTAATTGCGGCGGATTCGTCGTGCGAAAGGAAATTTTTCATGACATCGCCGGGATCTCCAAAAACCAATTTTTCCAAACTAAAATAGCGTAAAGGGTTAAGAGCGCATCGAAATAACGGCGAAAGTAAAGAAACAAGTGAGGGTTATCCCGCAAAGATGAGCAACGCACCGAGCTTCTTCGGCAGGATTGTATTTTGTTTTTCTCTTCTTAATTTTGGAACCTGGAATTTCAGCTTCTCTTTCACCGGCCAATATTTCCTTGGAATTGTTCTGACCATGGTTAGTTCGCCGTCGGTCTTGTTCGCAACCGTTTCCAACAACTTCTTCTTCTTCTTCGCTATTCGAAAGATTTTCATCATCGCTGTCTTGAGAAATTGTTATTATTTCCATCTTGCTGCCACAACTGTTGGTCATCTCGTGGTTCTCTTTGCATTTTTTTGACATTGCTTTTTGCTTAACCTCATTTTCTCGTTTGAATTTTCTCTTGCTTAATGTGGGATGATTATTTATCTTGATGCTGGTCTCACTGTTAGCTTTTCGAACGGCTTTCACGCTTCTATGCATCTTGGTTACGCAATAAATGTGTATATAATAATTCTGATAATCATTCGCATAATCGACGCATGTGTCGGCGATTTTGTAAAAACTTGAAGCTTAGAGTCGTATTTGCTCAAGTATGAGCTGCTCGTAAACTACTGCGAGCGACTGAATCGTAACCTCAAAAATATAGGGATGAGAGCGGCGGCGCGGAAGCAGCTGATAGAGCAACGGCGTGTTTTGTGGTCGCAGCGCGTGAACTGTCGGCGGTTACGGGATTTAACACTCGGTCGATAAAACTAACCTTTCCGCATTTTGACTTTTATTTGAATTTATAACGATTTCTCGTCGATAGCCTACGAATATTACATCAATCAAAACGATTTTAGATAATCGATAAACAAATACAGGATTCTGTGTGGAATTTTTCATGCATAATAATTCATTCGCCATTCTTATGTTGGAATGATTTTAAATGCTTTTTCAGATATATTTGCAAGTAAATTTTAATATAACAGTAGAAAAAAAAAAAGAATGTCATTTTTAGCCCAAAATTTTTGAATTTTTCCCAACTCAAACAACGTGCCTGCGCTTAAACCCAAGTAAAAATACACAGTTCTACTAGCACTTACACCCAAACAAACCCAAACATGCAGTGGAACTTACACCCAAACATGTGCTGCGGCGTCGTTATCGTCATCGTCGTCGTCTTCGTCCTCGTCTCCGTCATCGTTCACGTTCTCGTCTTCGTCGTCCTCGTTCTCGTTCTCGTCTTAATCGTTATCGTCGTCATCCTCATCCTCGTTTCCGTCGTCATTATCGTCCTCGTCTTCGTCATCCTCATCCTCATCTTTGTCGCTTCGTCGTCCTTATGTCTTCATCTTCGTCGTCTTCGTCGTTATCTTTGTCATTATTCGCCGTGTCTTCATTTTGTACAGCCAATAAATAAATCCATGGCAACGGATGAACGAAACCATGGATACAAATCAGTATATCAAATTTCAGTATATGGTAATGTATTTTTTAAAAAACGATAATTGTTATGAATAATTATTGAAATTGCATGCAACATTAAGTTTACTATGATACAAATCAAACACAGTCCATAAAATTAATTTACCAAATATTTCTTTCTATTTTTTGCAGGTTCGAGGCAGTTCACCGGTGGGGATGTTACGATGTTACGAATGCTCTACTAAAATCTAAGAACACGACTCCTACTAATTCACTTTGGTCAATGTCTTTTTTCCATTCTATTAAAACATTTTGAATTGCGGTTTCACATGAATGTTTTTCTCTAAAGCCAGATTGTTCATTATTGATTATATTATTTTCAATGATGATATGCTCCATTAATTGGTTCTTCGCTTCTATTTCCAAGATTTTTTCATATATTGGTAACATATTAACTGGTCTGAAAATTTCTATCTTATTTGTGCCAATAATTTTTGGTATTGGAATCACCGTTGATGTTTTCCAATTTTCCGGAAATACTCCTTGTAATGATTTATTTATTATCGCCCATTACATTCCATGCCGTTTTTAAGAGAGAGAGAGAGAGAGAGAGAGCACAAACCCAAACAAATCCAAACCCAAACAAACCCTAACACATGAGAGATTGATTGATTGATTATTATATTTATGCCTTGGATGAACCTTGAGGTAAGATGAAATATACAAAAAAATAACAAAATTATAATCAAAGTAACAAAAAAGTATAGTAAACAAAATAATAGAAATTACAAAATCATAAAAATTAAGAAAATAACAAAATCAAAAAAATTATAAAAAAAATGACAATAATAATAGGTTACAATCGGATAGAATATTCAAAATACGTTCAGACTTGCTCTCTGATACGAAGAGAGTAACATCACAGAGAACGGTTGCTTCGCAGTAAATTTAGCATAATACTAACAAGTAAAGAATATAATCACAAATCAGATTACAGGAAAAAGTTGCCAGTAGGTACCTTAATGACTACTTAAACATAATGTAAAGCGAAAAAGAAAAAAAAAGAGAAAAACGAAAAGCGAAAAACACCTCCTAAAAGAAAAAAACCCAAATCAGAGCAAATCAAGCCGCATTACTGTCATTATCCATATCAAAAAGGTGCTCAAAAAGTCTAGCCTTAAACACCGGTAAAGAAACTATAGATGAGATAGATGATATAGAGAGAGAGAGAGAGAGAGAGAGAGAGAAACAACCAAACATGAGAGAGACAAACCCAAACCCAAACCCAAACACAACCCAAACACATGAGAGAGCACAAACCCAAACAAACCCAAACACATGAGAGAGCACAAACCCAAACAACCCAAACCAACCCAAACACATGAGAGAGCCCAAACCCAAACAAACCCAAAGAGATGAGAGCCCTTTTACGTGTTAGGGTTTGTTTGGGTTTGTTTGGGGTTTGGGTTTGTTTGGGTTTGTTTGGGTTTGTTTGGGTTTGTTTGGGTTTGTTTGTTTGTTTGGGTTTGTTTGGGTTTGTTTGGGTTTGTTTGGGTTTGGGTTTGTTTGGGTTTGTTTGGGTTTGTTTGGGTTTGTTTGGGTTTGTTTGGGTTTGTTTGGGTTTGTTTGGGTTTGTTTGGGTTTGTTTGGGTTTGTTTGGGTTTGTTTGGGTTTGTTTGTTTGTTTGGGTTTGTTTGGGTTTGTTTGTTTGGGTTTGTTTGGGTTTGTTTGGGTTTGTTTGGGTTTGTTTGGGTTTGTTTGGGTTTGTTTGGGTTTGGGTTTGTTTGGGTTTGTTTGGGTTTGTTTGGGTTTGTTTGGGTTTGTTTGGGTTTGTTTGTTTGGGTTTGTTTGGGTTTGTTTGGGTTTGTTTGTTTGGTTTGTTTGGGTTTGTTTGGGTTTGTTTGTTTGTTTGGGTTTGTTTGTTTGTTTGTTTGTTTGGGTTTGTTTGTTTGGGGTTTGTTTGGGTTTGTTTGTTTTTGGGTTTGTTTGGGGTTTGTTTGGGTTTGTTTGGGTTTGTTTGGGTTTGTTTGTTTGGGTTTGTTTGGGTTGTTTGGGTTTGTTTGGGTTTGGGTTTGTTTGGGTTTGTTTGGGTTTGTTTGGGTTTGTTTGGGTTTGTTTGGGTTTGTTTGGGTTTGTTTGGGTTTGTTTGGGGTTTGTTTGGGTTTGTTTGGGTTTGTGTTTGGGTTTGTTTGGGTTTGTTTGGGTTTGTTTGGGTTTGTTTGGGTTTGTTTGGGTTTGTTTGGGTTTGTTTGGGTTTGTTTGGGTTTGTTTGGGTTTGTTTGGGTTTGTTTGTTTGGGTTTGTTTGGGTTTGTTTGGGTTTGTTTGGGGTTTGTTTTTGGGTTTGGGTTTGTTTGGGTTTGTTTTTGTTTGGTTTGTTTGGGTTTGTTTGGGTTTGTTTGGGGTTTGTTTGGGTTTGGGTTTGTTTGGGTTTGTTTGTTTGTTTGGGTTTGTTTGGGTTTGTTTGGGTTTGTTTGTTTGGTTTGTTTGGGTTTGTTTGTTTGGGTTTGTTTGTTTGGGTTTGTTTGGGTTTGTTTGGGTTTGTTTGGGGTTTGTTTGGGTTTGTTTGGGTTTGTTTGGGTTTGTTTGGGTTTGTTTGGGTTTGTTTGGGTTTGGGGTTTTTGGGTTTGTTTGGGTTTGTTTGGGTTTGTTTGGGTTTGTTTGGGTTTGGGTTTGTTTGGGTTTGTTTGGGTTTGTTTTGGGTTTGTTTGGGTTTGTTTGGGTTTGTTTGGGTTTGTTTGGGTTTGTTTGGGTTTGTTTGGGTTTGTTTGGGTTTGTTTGGGTTTGTTTGGGTTTGTTTGGGTTTGTTTGGGTTTGTTTGGGTTTGTTTGGGTTTGTTTGGGTTTGTTTGGGTTTGTTTGGGTTTGTTTGGGTTTGTTTGTTTGGGTTTGTTTGGGTTTGTTTGGGTTTGTTTGGGTTTGTTTGGGTTTGTTTGGGTTTGTTTGGGTTTGTTTGGGTTTGTTTGGGTTTGTTTGGGTTTGTTTGGGTTTGTTTGGGTTTGTTTGGGTTTGTTTGGGTTTGTTTGGGTTTGTTTGGGTTTGTTTGGGTTTGTTTGGGTTTGTTTGGTTTGGGTTTGTTTGGGTTTGTTTGGGTTTGTTTGGGTTTGTTTGGGTTTGTTTGGGTTTGTTTGGTTTGTTTGGGGGTTTGTTTGGGTTTGTTTGGGTTTGTTTGGGTTTGTTTGGGTTTGTTTGGGTTTGTTTGGGTTTGTTTGTTTGGGTTTGTTTGGGTTTGTTTGGGTTTGTTTGGTTTGTTTGGGTTTGTTTGGGTTTGTTTGGGTTTGTTTGGGTTTGTTTGTTTGGTTTGTTTGGGTTTGTTTGGGTTTGTTTGGGTTTGTTTGGGTTTGTTTGGGTTTGTTTGGGTTTGTTTGGGTTTGTTTGGGTTTGTTTGGGTTTGTTTGTTTGTTTGGGTTTGTTTGGGTTTGGGTTTGTTTGGGTTTGTTTGGGTTTGTTTGGGTTTGTTTGGTTTGGGTTTGTTTGGGTTTGTTTGGGTTTGTTTGGGGGTTTGTTTGGGTTTGTTTGTTTTTGGGTTTGTTTGGGTTTGTTTGGGTTTGTTTGGGTTTTTGGGTTTGTTTGGGTTTGTTTGGGTTTGTTTGGGTTTGTTTGGGTTTGTTTGGGTTTGTTTGGGTTTGTTTGGGTTTGTTTGGGTTTGTTTGGGTTTGTTTGGGTTTGTTTGGGTTTGTTTGTTTGGGTTTGTTTGGGTTTGTTTGGGTTTGTTTGGGTTTGTTTGGGTTTGTTTGGGTTTGTTTTTGGGTTTGTTTGGGTTTGTTTGGGTTTGTTTGGGTTTGTTTGGGTTTGTTTGGGTTTGTTTGGGTTTGGGGTTTGTTTGGGTTTGTTTGTTTGGGTTTGTTTGGGTTTGTTTGGGTTTGTTTGGGTTTGTTTGGGTTTGTTTGGGTTTGTTTGGGTTTGTTTGGGTTTGTTTGGTTTGTTTGTTTTTGTTTGGGTTTGTTTGGGTTTGTTTGGGTTTGTTTGGGTTTGTTTGGGTTTGTTTGGGTTTGTTTGGGTTTGTTTGGGTTTGTTTGGGTTTGTTTGGGTTTGTTTGTTTTTGGGTTTGTTTGGGTTTGTTTGGGTTTGTTTGGGTTTTTGTTTGGGGGTTTGTTTGGGTTTGTTTGGGTTTGTTTGGGTTTGTTTGGGTTTGTTTGTTTGGGTTTGTTTGGGTTTGTTTGGGTTTGTTTGGGTTTGTTTGTTTGGTTTGTTTGGGTTTGTTTGGGTTTTTGTTTGTTTGGGTTTGTTTGGGTTTGTTTGGGTTTGTTTGGGTTTGTTTGGGTTTGTTTGGGTTTGTTTGGGTTTGTTTGGGGTTTGTTTGGGTTTGTTTGGGTTTGTTTGTTTGGGGTTTGTTTGGGTTTGTTTGGGTTTGTTTGGGGTTTGTTTGGGTTTGTTTGGGTTTGTTTGGGTTTGTTTTTGTTTGGGTTTGTTTGGGTTTGTTTGGGTTTGTTTGGGTTTGTTTGGGTTTGTTTGGGTTTGTTTGGGTTTGTTTGGGTTTGTTTGGGTTTGTTTGGGTTTGTTTGGGTTTGTTTGGGTTTGTTTGGGTTTGTTTGGGTTTGTTTGGGTTTTGGGTTTGGGTTTGTTTGTTTGTTTGGGTTTGTTTGGGTTTGTTTGGGTTTGTTTGTTTGGGGTTTGTTTGGGTTTGTTTGGGTTTGTTTGGGTTTGTTTGGGTTTGTTTGGGTTTGTTTGGGTTTGTTTGGGTTTGTTTGGGTTTGTTTGGGTTTGTTTGGGTTTTGTTTGGGTTTGTTTGGGTTTGTTTGGGTTTGTTTGGGTTTGTTTGGGTTTGTTTGGGTTTGTTTGGGTTTGTTTGGGTTTGTTTGGGTTTGTTTGGGTTTGTTTGGGTTTGTTTGGGTTTGTTTGGGTTTGTTTGGGTTTGTTTGGGTTTGGGGGTTTGTTTTTGTTTGGTTTGTTTGGGTTTGTTTGGGTTTGTTTTTGGGTTTGTTTGGGTTTGTTTGGTTTGGGTTTGTTTGGGTTTGTTTGGGTTTGTTTGGGTTTGTTTGGGTTTGTTTGGGTTTGTTTGGGTTTGTTTGGGTTTTTGTTTGGGTTTGTTTGGGTTTGTTTGGGTTTGTTTGGGTTTGTTTGGGTTTGTTTGTTTGGGTTTGGGTTTGTTTGGGTTTGTTTGGGTTTGTTTGGTTTGGGTTTGTTTGGGTTTGTTTGGGTTTGGGTTTGTTTGGGTTTGTTTGGGTTTGTTTGGGTTTGTTTGGGTTTGTTTGGGGTTTGTTTGTTTTTGTTTGGGTTTGTTTGGGTTTGTTTGGGTTTGTTTGGGTTTGTTTGGGTTTGTTTGGGTTTGTTTGGGTTTGTTTGGGTTTGTTTGGGTTTTTGGGTTTGTTTGGGTTTGTTTGGGTTTGTTTGGGTTTGTTTGGGTTTGTTTGGGTTTGTTTGGGTTTGTTTGGGTTTGTTTGTTTGTTTGGGTTTGTTTGGGGTTTGTTTGGGTTTGTTTGGGTTTGTTTGTTTGGGTTTGTTTGGGTTTGGGTTTGTTTGTTTGGGTTTGTTTGGGTTTGTTTGGGTTTGTTTGTTTTTGGGTTTGTTTGGGTTTGTTTGGGTTTGTTTGGGTTTGTTTGGGTTTGTTTGGGTTTGTTTTGGGTTTGTTTGGGTTTGTTTGGGTTTGTTTGGGTTTGTTTGGGTTTGTTTGGGTTTGTTTGGTTTGTTTGGGTTTGTTTGGGTTTGTTTGGGTTTGTTTGGGTTTGTTTGGGTTTGTTTGGGTTTTGTTTGTTTTTGGGTTTGTTTGGGTTTGTTTGGGTTTGTTTGGGTTTGTTTGGGTTTGTTTGGGTTTGGGTTTGTTTGGGTTTGTTTGGGTTTGTTTGGGTTTGTTTGGTTTGTTTG